>CM017800.1:1470178-2670178 GCA_008086715.1 Sitobion miscanthi | reverse complement strand
CATATATATTATATACGTAATTAATGTTCTAATAATCTGATAATTTAAAAACACATTCTGGTAAGTGGTAGTTTAATTTTATAACACTACTTGGCATTAAGTTGAGTTGTGTAATGTTTTTATTGTATAAATGTGCCTAAATGGAAACATTTTTTTATCATATAATTATACAATTTTAGTGCTTAAAATATAATTAAAATCTGACCAATTTATTTTCCTTTAAAATTTGTTAGGTGATTATATAATATGTCTTATATATTATACGTTAAAATAATTGGTGTTATTAAAAATGTAAGCCGTGGTTTTCCGCCAAAATTTTAATAAGTAGATTACAACTTTCTTTGTTTAAATTGTTTTTAAAAATAAATTTTGGTATTTGCTGAAGTATTATTTTGAGTAAGTCTTTTAAAAACGTTTAAGTACTTAATTTACACATGTTATTTTATTAGACATCTATAAGATTTACCTATTTGAATAATTGTTTTCCTTATTCAATAATTAAATGCATTAAAATAATAAATAAGGTGAGAGTATAATAATGCATGACGTTCTATGGCAGTTAAAGCATCGTATTTATTGAAGCTATTGTTTTAATCGATTTTATTGATAATTGATATTAATTATTATTTAGGTACCACCCCTCTAATGTTTCACAGTGTATTTATTAATCTATTAAATAAATTTTTTGTGTATGAAACCCGGTAATGTTAGGTATAAAATATGTACAGTATTATTACGTATATATTTTTAAAAAACTTTTTAATTATAATTAAAGAATTATTTTCGTATTAAAATAAAACTATACAATATACCAAAAAAAAATAAATTTTACCGTGAAAATAACCATAACAATTTTTAACATTTTATTTATATCAATGTTACTTGCACATATCGAGTAAGTGTATTTATTTTGAACTAAAAATATACAACATTCTAAACAAAACTTATAAACATGTCGAGTCTAGTCGCAACACTTAGGTGCATGTAAATAACTCGAAACTCTAAAACAAGTAATAATTATAATTAATATACATCACAACTTCCAAGTGACGAATAATTATAATTTAATGTGTTTTGAGTCACAAAAATACAAACAATATTATGCTCTTGTTATTATGGTTTTGTTATCCCCGGCGAATTCGCATTTATACGCTGTGTATAATAAAGAACAGCAAAATGCAATTCCTATACACATAAATGTGTCCATTAAATGAATGACTAGATATTTTAAGATTTATGATATGGTATATTATAACTAATTTTGTGTAAGGTAAAATACTAAAATAATGCGTGCGTGTGGATTTCGGTTGCATAAGTTATGATATCTAAGTCACATTTTTTGTTAGACATACTTATATTGAGGTACAATTTTATCACATGTGTCATGCACCTAGGTTCATAAGTACATTGTACATACCTATACTAACATAATATTATGATATATATATTTAATATAATTTTATAAAACTACCTATACATAGGTACACATAAGAATCGAGAATGTCAACCTGAATAGTCAATAAATGTACGTAAAAAAACCCAACAAGTTGTTGTTCAAATAAGTATAAACACCTAGTTGATAAATAACGCGTTTTTTATTAATTTTAAATTCATACTTGTTGCAGTACACTATACGTGTACAACATAGTATTCGTTTTAGAATAAATTACTCAGCTCATTGATTATTATTAAGTAATTTATAATGTCTAGAAATAATATTATACACTTTTTGACAATAAGTGTTGATTGAACCGTTTATATAATAAACATTGTCAATGAATATAATTTTTTATACGAAATGGTATATTATCGATTTTATAATAAGTATAACTGTATTGCATATTTTAATTCGACCATACAGTAGACATATTGTGTTGATCTATGACTCGATTAGTTATTATATTATTATTCGTACGCGTCGCGTGAAATCATAACTTTTAATTGAATTCTGTTAAAAAAAAAAAGACTTACCGCTGCTGTTCATCGAGAAAATGTTTTCAGACTACGCGAGCGAGTATCGCCCACAAACAGGGTGTGCGCAAAACAAGGGTGGAAGGTATAAAAGACCTGCGTTTACGATGTCGCGGGTCACTTTCGGGGCAAAAGCTCATTTTGACGATTGACTATCAGTGTTTGTGCTTATGTATAGTATAACCATGCCTTTGAGACCACAGATCGCAACGACGTGTTATTTTTATACGGTTTTACTAGCGGTCGTACTCATATTCACAGTGGATAATGGAGCGGCTAAACGTGAGTGATTATTTATCGTTATAACTTGTTTTAAAAATAACAATTATCTTATTACAATCCGGTCTTGTAATATAAAAGTACAACACACATTTCCAATAAGTTTTAATATTTTTTTTTATTAAATAATTAATAGGTTATTAAAATGGTGATTGAAGATTGTGTTTAATGTTCATTATTTAATTAGCGTATTATAGGCATTTTTCTTTTATCGACATCTATCAATCGCGATATTAATTTTAATGTTATATTTTTAATAAAATGTTTTGCATTAGTTTAGTACATTCTGTTTAGTATATTTATTTAAATATAAAAAAAAACACTAAACAAGAATACAATAAACTAATGCAAAACATTCAATTAAAAAAACGTAAAATGTAATATTAATATCATTAATTATCGATAAAGTAAAAATATTTATGCTGACATTTTTTAATCACTATTTCAATAATATATTTAAATAATAAAAAAAATCTTATATTATTTTCTATGGATAATATTTTTATTTTGACTATCAATCTTACATTTGAAATTTAATGGTACATTGTCAATCGCTTATCACATCCATCTTTTTTCTGTCAAAAAAAAAAAAAAAAATAGTAATAAAAATCTTTTCCGATTTCATATAATATGCAAACCAAAATCATTTTTTATAGTTTTTCAAAGTGTTTCAATATAGTTGATTAAATAAACTCGTAATTCATGCGTATTAAAATATGTTAGGAACTTTTTTAAAATAAAATAGAATATTTATGAATTAAAAATAATTTAACAAAAAAAAAAAATTATCATATTATGTAATAAACGATTAAAACAATTTTATAAACAATTATATTCTACAAATAGAATTTTTTTATTTCTAATTATCAGAATTTATCTTTGTATGGATAAATATTAATTAAAATCATAACGAATTTAATTAAATATGAATACACAATACATAATAAATTGTAGTGATAAATTATAAACTATAAGGTTTATTTTTTCTATGAGTTTCTAACATATGGGTATAAATTATTATATCTCAACTATTAAAAATTACAATATAACCAAAATTGATTAATAATAATAATATTGCAGGAAATAGACAGTACCAAAATACCATAATACATGTGATATTGGTCTATTTGAATTTTAGATTATATTAATAAGAAAATAATGAGTATTAATAAAACTATAAGCTTAATTATTAAAATAATAAGTATATATTAACAACTCATTTTTATTTGTTTGAGAACAATTTTATTTTTAAATGTCTGAAATATATTACTTAGATTTTCTACGATTACTTTTACTTTATACATACATATTAATGTGTTCAAGCTGTAGATAATCATTTATAAATATATGTATTAAACAATATTTGTATGGATTAATAATTATGCATTTATCTATTCCATAATTAGTTATAAAATGTATAATTTCAGTCTCAAAGTAAACAAATAAATTTAAAAACCTTGCAGACGAGTCAAGTAATAATATAACTTGTGAGTTTCGAATAACATACCTAAGAGTAGTTAGGTATTGTACAACACAAATGCACTAATATTGCCTGTATATGTCGCCGTGCAATATAAGAATATCATAACTAACATATTCAAAATGTTTATGTTTATTATAATATAAAAAATAAGAAATATCTGTGCACCATCTGTTTTGGTGAAATTAATCATTAAAATCGATAAATATCAATGTTTTTTGAAGTGATAACAGTGTATTAAATATAATTTTATAGTTGGATATCTTCAAATGCATATCTCTTTATGTTTATAATGCCAAAATAATACAACAGGTGTCTAGTAATTATTATACGCTTAGTCTAATTGTGTGTTAAAATAGTTATGGCAAAAATTAATCAAATTCATTCTTTAACACTAAATTTTTTTTAAATTTTATTTTTACTAATGATAATTTATATTCACTTTTATATTTCTAATACTAACTAACTAACTATACATATTAAGAAAAATATATGTTCATAAAAATTCACAGTTTGTTGGACAATTTTAGACAACTTAAAACAATACTACTAAGGTAGATACTATTATAAACTATTGAAAATAAACATCAAAATTATTTGTTTGAAATTATAATTAATTAAAATTATTATAACACGTGATATTATTAAAACAATTATATTACTCTAATCTATAACTTATATTTAATAATTGATAATTGAGTGGGATAAGCTAAAATGAATTAATCTTTAAACACAAAAATTCAATTCAAGAATAACTTAGTAATAGAAATTAAACGAAAAATGCTGAAATCTCACTAAATCCCGTCTACTTTGTGTACCACGAAAAAAATATTTAAAAACTTCAGTACTTAAATGATATCCAAACATAAAGTAATGGTATAATACATAAACTTTTTATTAAAAGTGGCATAATCTATTTAAAACATTTTAAGTAAAACATACACTTCACTATTTAAATATGATATTGTTATGTTTACCAACTATAAAATATAAAATGTCGTTATTTTCAATATTATATATTTGTTTACGTACTAATCAATATAATATTTATTTATACTTTTAACTTTTAAGCACTACACATTACATATATGTAGACTTATTAATAAAACACTACAACTTGATGATCACGAAGAAGCAATAGACTATTCATTCAAAATAATGATTACAATTTTCAATTTATCCCCAAAATCAATAATATACGGGGATTTGACGGTTTTACCTTAAAATTTACAATGAATCAAAATATGAAATTGTTGTGACAACGTTGGATCTAACACAGTTGGTTACAATATATTACTTACGAGTTCCGTTCAAATATTATGTTATTTAATTTTTATGGTTTTCGTGTTCAAACATTTCATTTGAAACAAGTAAAATAAATACCTATAGATTATTTGTTTTTGGTTACTTTGTGTGCAAGTACAAAATCATTTTTAGAAAGAACAAAAGAATTTAGGTACTAAAAGCTTATAATTTGGAATTGAGATGAACCAAAACTTTATTAGCAATATCTCAATTTGTTGAATTGCCAACAAATTGTACATTTCGTGACAGACGGCAGACACATATATAAAATTCAACTTTTCGATAAGATAACATGGAATTTATCTTTTCAATATTTCAAAACTACCAATGTCACGTTATCGTAATAATTACATCACTATATATGGGTACATATAGGTAGTCTCAAATATAATGTCAATAGCTTATTATACGTATTCTTTGAAAATGTATAGATACAACTTGCAGTAGAAAACGTAAAACATTTTTTAAATGTATTTATGTGGTATAGAAATAAATAAAAAAATATCTTAACTGATGGAAACTGATGAACATCGAAAATAATAATATAATAATACAAAAAAATCAAAGAATATTAGTATCAATAATAACTGGATTTATTATTCTCTTTGACGTCTAATACCTATCATTGTCATTTCTCTTTATGCAAGAGCTCTAAAATGGAATATTACTTTTCTATTTTGAAATATTTTTATAAGCACAGCGAATAAATTTAATTAGGTACCTATCACATACTATTTAAACGTATTTTAGTATTGATCTAATTTAAATAGTTTTAACAATGGTTTATACTTTGATAAAACTTTTTACTATAATACGAGTAGACATTAAATATAAAATTTTTGTTTTTGTTCTTGATGTGTGTTGTACTATTATATAAACATAGAACTGCTATTGTTTAATTTCAAAAGTATACAACCAATAACAATAGTTATTGACAACTTAAGGAATAAAAAACAAAACTAAAATTTACAATATAATTAACCAGCATGTCTATAATATTATTTGAATTATTTGGAAATCGTGCATGTTGCCAAACGAGTATAACAACTGCTTTTGAATAATCGAGTTATTAACCATCCCCCTATCTCAACTACTTAAAAATTTCTTATTTTTATTTTAAAATTATATTTTCATTATATTATATTAATTTGTTTTTTATTTAACCTAACCTACTTAAAATGTTACTACTATCCTTTATTTACTTTAATATAATTTTCACTGCATGCACATTGCACATACATATTATATACTTATACCGCACTAACTTTGAATACTTGATGTTTATGTAATTATGTATAACCGCACGAACAAATAAATAAATATTTTGAATAATTATTGTAAATATCCCACAAATATACCTAATGATTGCCTAAATTGTATAATGAAATAAATTAAAGTATGCGTTTACCAGTCGTTAAAAAAAATATTTCGATAACAATATTTAGTTTACTCGTTCGACACATTAATTGTATAGACATTCATTAACACTCTGAATAATTAGAAATATTAATTACAGTTTGCTCCATAATAGATATTACCTCACTTTGATTTGACTCACTAATAAAAAAAATTCAATTATAGATAATTTTAAATGTTTTATTAATCACTAAAAAAATTATCCGTCTTCAGATCAATATCTTATCAGTTGTGGTAGTGAAAAAAAATGTTTAACAATGTGTCGATGTTACAATATATTTAAGTATTTAACCCAACAGGCAACAAGTGTTTATTTCGTTAAGTATGATGTATGAACATTAAACAATCTGAAAATTAAGGATTACTGCTGTGAAAAATTTGTTTTTATTCCTTTGACAGATTAATTAAGTTTTTGCCTAACATTTATTTACTCAATCAGGGGATTTGGTAAACTTGCTACAAAAGCTTTATATAAACATTTTGATCATTATATTGGTAAAGTGTAATGTATAAATTGAATACTTCTGTACTATTATAAATAAACTAAAAATAATTAATCTTGTTTAAATAAAATCAGATTATAATGCATTGATGTATGATTAATCGAATAATATGCATAATTTTAACAGAAAAAAGTATACCTACAGTCTAAACTTTTTTGAAACTATGTTAATCAATTGTCTTTTAGTGTTCACGATAAAAAATAATAATTTTTAACAATTATTTGTTTCAATTAAAATTAGATATCAACCTCTTTGAATGATTAAACGATCCCCGTTGCATTAAGTTGCTAACTATATTAACTTGATTATCTGTAAGAAAAAAAGTAATCGAACAATTATTGTTTATTAATATTTAGTATATGTGCGTTAGGTAAGTACAAAAAAAAAATCGCTCTACACAGAATCTAAAATAATGACAAGAAATAAACGATTGACAATTGACAAATATTTTATGTGACGTTTAAAAAAAAAGAAACAACTATTTTTTTTTAAGAAAGTGTATTTTTACCATTCCAATTGCCTCGTCTATATTTTAACGAGTATAATTACTATAGTTCTCGCATTTTGCAATTTAAAATTTTAAATAATTGTTTTCGCAATTAATTACAATCTTATTCCCTTGGTCGAATTGTATATAAATAGACTATTACTTTTAGTCTTTCTAGTCTCTATATATTTTAATATTCGTTTATTTTGTATCAAAAATTTATCGTCGTTTCAGGAAGTAAAATATTTGTTTTAAATTAAGTTCCTCGAGAGTCGTGCGGTCTTCATCTTTATCTAAAATAATCCTAGTCAATGTCAAATAATTTAACTTATATGACAGTCTGATAGGTATTAGGTTTAAATCTAAATCCATTGTCGAAAATCATTTAAATGTAAACATAATATGATAATAAGAAATGGATTTTACTCGAAAAATATCGCACTATAAACCGTTGTCTGCAAGAGTAAAATGTAAAATATTAATCGGTACCTATGGTTTGGCCATAAATTGAATAATACAAAAGACTTTAGACTACAGCTTCAGTTTATAATATAATATATATTAATGTGTCATTATATATACCCTATAATATATTATACAGGATGATTCATTAAGCATGCTCAGTATAATTGCTCACCTTATTTTTTTCCTTCAATAATGCAGTTATTCAAAATCTGAAAATAGAAATTTTTAAATATACTACTAAATTCTTGAAATTGTTCGTACTATTTAAGGAGTGTTTTGTGGAGATACAAATTTCTGTTTTTTAACTAAGAACGACACTTTTCTAGTGCAAATAATTTAGTGGATAATTTTTCTGAAAACGTTGGCGTATCAAAATCCAAATTCGAGTATTTTTCTAGTTATTTTATTTTGTGTACTAAGGATAATAATAGATCCATGATAATGGGTTTGGAAGATACGGGGACTATGGTGATTTGAAAACTGTAGTAATTAATATTAGTTTATCCACATTTATTATCTGTAAAAATTATTCAATTATAGGTACAATAAGTGTACCTAATGAATATATTGGATCCAAAATTACATCTATTTTATATTTTTGAAAATCCATTTTTAAGGACTATTATCCTTTGTATAAACATTTTAACGACCGAGTAACTCTCGGTTCAAATTATGAATTAGGTGCATCGACATTTTCAAAAATAAAAATCCATTTAACAATTTACAGTAAAAAAGGAGAGTTGTCGTTTGAAAAACAGAAATCTGTATCAGCACAGCGCGCTCGTCCCGAGTAGTAGATACAGACAAATCTTAGGAAAACATTACGGTCTTCGGCGATATTTACAAAAATCAGAATTTGAACAAACTGAAGGGGAAAAATGGGAGTGAGCGTGCTGCTGCAGTTTAATCACCCTGTATACACAATATAATCGAACATCGCGCGACCATTATTGTGATGCATAATGAAAACGTTATACTTTGATCCAATTCGACCAACGCGGGTTAAGGCGAACGGTTGGCGGACGGCATAAATAAACGTTTAAATGAATTATGATACTTGTGCACAGAATATCGGAATTCGGAGATGAAAATATTGCACGCGATGGTGATTTTTTGAAAAACAGAAGTCTGTATCACCACATAGCGCGCTCGCTTCGAGTGGTACAAACAAATCTTAGGAATTCGAATGGTCGATATTTAATGATTACGAAAATCAGAATATAAATTTGAACTAAAGGGTGGGGGGGGAAATGGGGGTGAGCCGCGGGTGAATCGCCCTGTACAATATAATCGAACATCGCGCGACCGTTATTGTGATACATATAATTATTACAACGTTATATTTTGATCCAATTCGACCAACGCGTTGGGCGGACGTCATAGATAAACGTTTAAATGAATTATGATACTTGTGCACAGAATATTGGAATTCGGAGATGAAAATATTGCGCGCGACGATGATTTTTTTTTATCACCTCGCGCACCAACCGCCGCCGTGTGGCTTATAATTCATTCGGAGTTTTTTTTTTTCGCTGCCGTTTTACGTCATTGGCCGTTATGCAATAGCGCCGCAGCAGTTTTATCGGTTTATTTTTACAATAATGCGAGCAGGGTAGTAGACTCGGAGGATATAGACAGGTAGTATAAAGCTGTCGGGGTAAACATTTCCGGTCGTACATAATACGAATCGCGGGTACCTAACCTAAAAATACCAGTACGTCGACTGACTGGCGAAGGATCTATACGGATTTTTAAGGATTTTAGCTGAATTCTTATTCTCTGACGTATTGCAGAGGGTCTCTGCGGTTGTTTCCGTTCGCTGGGGTTTAGTGAAAAAAAAAAAAAACAAGAACGGGATTAGGTTTTTTTCCTCTCTTTATAAAAAACGAATCGCATACGTAAAACAAATCGTTAAATATTTCTCGTTATATTACAATTACACCAATAATTCGTACTTAGAAACAAAATGTCCGCAACTAAATATACATTTTCGCAAGAGCTACTTGGAATAATATTCATTCACGTGACTACATTTCCTATACAAACGAATGAAACCATTTAAATCGACAGTCAAATAATCCAAATAATATATTATAATATTTTTTTAGTTTTTAACTCATTAGGTACCTATATAAGAAAATATTATGGAACCATTTGATATAATCGCCGATATTCTCGCGTTTCTTATGGATATATCCTCTGAACTAGTATACGATGCAACTTAACAGACAATGCATTTCGAAGTCCACATAACTAGGCACTTATTGTAATATATTAATATCTGTAAAAATCGAAAAATATACTTGGTTTTAGAAATCGAACAATAATATTAGTGTATATATTATATATTTACAAAATTGCTGTTATGTCGCGGACCTATATTAAATTAAAAACACAATAATAATTAAATTCGCAAAATAATTTTTTTTCATTTTAGTCGTGACGATGGATGAAAATATAATAAATTATTTTAATAGACGCGAAGTTAAAATAATTATAATCTAAATTTTGTTCTTGATTTGTAAAAATTAAAAATGTGTCCTTTCATTCTTTGTGTACCTCGTTATTTTAAAACCATATTTAATTACTTTTTGTTTTTTAACTAAACAAATCGTTTTGTCCCTCCTGCTGCGTTGCGTTTAGACATTGGACGTCTAATAAATAATATCGCTGTCTGTTTTTATTATACACATTATTGAAGCCACGACATCCTAGCTTTAGTTTTTTAATCATCCGGGCTTAAATTAATAAACGCCGTTTTACTATTATATTCACTAATCATATAAAAAAATAATTTTAAAACAATTCTATTTTTCATAATAAAGTTTTTTCTAAATAAATCATGTTTTAAATACGTTAAGTTGTATTACACTGTCACGTGGTTAGGTTAAATTAAAATGTCCATTAACATTTCAAAACTTTAAACATTTCGTAATAAACGGCGATTCACTATATTATGTATAATAATCTTTAGTTTTTCTTTTGACATCAATATAGCTTATTATGTAATTATATTATGTACTTAATTATTTAATTCCAAAAATTCCATTTCCCAATTTCTTTAAATAAATGTCTCAAACATTGTAACAAGTTATCTTAGAGTATTTATTTCAAAAATCAATAACAACAATGATTTGTCATTAAAATATGAATTGAAGTCTGGATAAATTTAATCGGATCAAAATTAAAATATAATGCATAATATTATATTATGTTTTAATTTCTGTTTTACCGTTGACTTATGTTTTAAATAAAAATAAGCTCATCAAATATCATATTATATTCTTATATGTAATAAATAAAAATGAGAAAATATAATACCTACCTATGTATAATATGAAAAATGTAAACATAAAAGCAAATATGTATAATAATAACTCATGACGTTTTTAGAATGTAGGTAGATTATTAATTACTATAAAAAATATGTTATTTTATATAGTAGGCCTATTCATGAATGAATTTATTTTCTTTTATATACCAAACATATATTATATATATCTTTTATATACGTTTTATGTCCGTGTACATTTATGAAAAAATCATTTGGCATGACATTCTTAGGATAATTTTTCTATAGATGTTGGACGTTGGTAGCAAATAAGCTAGAAACGTCTTATTTTAGATTAAAAATGAAAAAAACAACAATTCTTAACAATATTTATAAATTATAATATTAAATAATATTATCTAAACTTCAATGATATATTGGTATTACGTATTTTTTTTATATAATATACCAATATAATAACCATACTAGCTAGTAGTCAATAATTCAAAAGTTTCTAAATTAATCCTTTGATCTTTGATTTATTTCAAAGCATATAATATACCTACATAAAATATTCTTAAACTGAATTGAATGTCTATAAAAATAAATAAAAAATATAATATATATTTTTAATAATATTTTCAAGTAATAAATTATATATATTTTACTAACATTTTTTAAACTATGCGTATTTATATTAATACACATGAGTCGTCTCAATAAAATAGTTTGTTTAATTTATTTACTTCTATATAGTATATAATATTATACATGCGGAATTTTAAGTTATAATATTGGAAGCTATTGTTGCTATGAATATTTAATTACTAAACTTGAATACAAAATATTATGCCTAGTAAATATTTTCAATATTTCCCGCCAGTTTCAAATTCCAAGAATAATATCCGGTCACACTTTCAATCACTTGCCTACTCGTAAATATATATTATTATAAAGTAGGTATACCTACCTATATTATATTTTTTCTGAAGAACAACAATATGGTTTTACATTTTTTACAACGTTTATTATAGTACCTATATCTGTTTTATCAAAACAAATTTTGAAATTACTTAAGCTTAATTTGAACATTTTTTTACTAATGCCGAGATAAATTTGTTATTTTGTTATATAACGCGTGTAAAATATAATAACGAAAAGTTCAACGGGACTAAAGGTTTGGTATCAAACCTATATGGCTATGACTTTAAAGTTTAAACGCTATTTCATTTTATACAATGTCTCATGCTACATTTAATCTAAAGACAATAAATCGTTATCAATTAAGATCGGGCTTTGGTTCTTATTCTCTATATTATAAATAAATAGATAACAAATGTAATCGGCTACTTTATATAGTATATATCCGAAGTTAGTCACCTGTTAAATAGTAAGAATTATATTTATAAAATAAATACAACCGAGTTATAACCATTACGTAAATGTTGTACATGAAATAGATCAATCGTCGATAATATAGAACAAGAATGACTTTAAAAATTAAAACTTATCGACTACAATACACGAAATATGTGCATGACGAAAAATATCTCTGTATAGATAGGAATAAAATGAATAAGCATCAAAATCATTTCACAAAAAATGTTTAGTAAATTTGTTCGACGTCAAATACTATCGTGAGGGCGGTACAGCGTACTATATTTTCTTTACGTATATTATATAGGGACCAATAATACTGCATTTGTCTTTTCAACTTAGTCGGGAGAATGAAAAGTGGCCGCTGATGCGCACACTTCTGGTGGCGAAATTTCTGTGATGGTTTGTGTATTTTGAAACATTAGATTTAGAAATAATTACCTAATACAAATGTTTTATAGAATGATGTTTATATTTTTAGTACCCCTACTTTCCGAAGAAAAAAAAGGTTGCTTACATAATATTACCAGCGGCCACTTTTCATTTTCCCGATTGCATAGTAGACTATTTTTGTGGGATTAATAATCGAGATAGTCATGAAAAATTCGAAGAGTAAAAAGACTGATAGTTGAGTATTATCTCTATTAATATAAATTTCTTTACATTTAATTATTAAATATAATATGTAATTATATCTGTTTATTTCAATATTATCCTTAACACATCGATAGGTACTACTGCATCTCTTTCAATTCGGACACAAGCAGTGTTCAGAACCATAACAATTTCGCATCTCTGAGCATCTTTGAGCTGACGGCTGTAAATAAAATAGTTATCGCTGCGGCCTATATAGTGCAATAATAATATGATAGCGTGAAATTATTTATGTGCAATTTATGAGACGATTCTGTTTTCAGCTATGCCTACTTGCAGTTATTTCTTTTGGAATAATTAAATCAAAATATAATTTCATTCATACTGCAATTGTACGGATTAATGATAAGAAAAAAATAAGAATAATATTAATGCCGTTGACGCCTTTATTCGATTTCTTTTCTTTTCGATTTGCTAGCGATGTTTTCCGGTGACTAAATAATTAAGGAGCCAGAATAATCGCAGGCAACACGGCGTGATATAATAATTAATATCAGAAGTAAATGAGGAGAACAATGAATAGCAATATTCACGTTGTACTTAGGGGAAGGTTGCGATTTAATTCGAACAACAAATGATCCGGATACGTGCAATAATATGCGTCAGGGACATTTTACAGTTTTATAATATGTTATCCGAAACGTTATTAATTGCGTGACAAAATCGATTTTAATTTTCAACAAGCTTATAATATTTCCAATGACTGAACTTGATTATAAATAATAAACGTTTTCCGTTATTGTTTAACCTCGATATTAAAGTACCTGCGTAGTAGGTAGGTACATACCCACATCACAGTTTTATTGTAAACCGAACAAAACTCAAACCTACAGCCTTTATACAATATAATATAATAATATGCAGTGGAGGTTCTGTTGTACTGGCAGGGTGGGCAGCTGCTCGTACCAAAATTTCTGGTGCCCCTTATTGAAAAATTAAATGATGAGGTACCTATACTACCTAGTAGGGGTGACACTCGAATTGCCTCCTAAATATAGATAGGTGACCTTTTTTTACTCGAATTGCATCCGGGTGTTTTCGGTGACAATTCGAGTATGCCCAAACGGTCTATTCGAATCGCCTCCCATAACATACCTGGATTATTAATTAATATATCGATAGTTGTACGTGTACTATCGATTATTATATTATTCCGTAATGTTCAAAAATAAAATGTTTAAGGCATACAGTATTTCCCAGACCGATTGATTTTTCGAATGCAATAATCTTATTCGCGATTAGTGATTATCAGTTGATGATTACTGATGACTGCATAACAGAACGATATTTCGTCATTATTATTTTTAATATAATTAATTATTACTGCTGTGTCAGTCTATTTATTAAAACATTTATTTTATACAAACTTAAGTTTTTGACTGTATAACAGAATGATATTTCATCTAAATTATGTTTGATATATTTTTCAATAAATCGAATAATTATAGCTATCGCAGGCGATTCCAGTATAAGAGTAGGTAGTGACCCTCTTAGGAGGCAATTCGAGTGAATAATATTTTTAAAATCGGGAGGCAATTCGTGTAACCTTTTAAAAAAAAAATTCACGGGAGGCAATTCGTGAATGCCCCTAGTGGGTACCTATACAAGGCTCCAAATACTCTGCTAATATTACTTAGTATGTCTAGACTATGTATAGTCTTAGTGTGGGCGCAATAAACATAAATATTTTACTAAGAAAATAAGAGGGGGAGGGGCGAAATTATTCGGAGTTAAGACCTAAACATAAATGTAGGCACAGTTGAAGGTACGAAAATTTAGAGCCCTAGAATATATAAAGTTAAAATAGTATTTACTTATAACTATCCGCCACAGGTGGTTGCTCATCTCGGTCTTATCCCATGGCAACGCCTGATAATATTATAGTATTGTGAAAAAATAACGTTATACAAAATTATTATTAACAATAACCCGTAAATTGTGTTAGCCTTAGTCTCACATGGCAATAAGTCAACCTGTATCATATTTTATGTTATAATTTTTCATAGGTACCTAACAAGATTGCAAGAGTGTCTAAGAACAATCGTTATCAATATTTATTTAGGCTTGAAAACATAGGTGGGTATACGTTACTATCAATTGTAATTCCATACAATATACTATATAGTTCTAATATTTGAATACCTAAACTAAAATAGGTTACACACACACACACACACACACACTCGTTGTAAAATTATTTAAAAAAATATAAGTATTAATGTTTTATTTGTAAGACACAGCTGGTTTATACCAATACACGAATAGGTCTATGGTTACAGGATACTAAAATAATTGTATAATGTGCATGCCGTATGTAGGTATCTACCGTTTAATTTTATATCTACTGGTTACTATGTTTAACAAGATAAACTAAATAATCACTTAGGTTAGATAAAAACTATAATATAAATAAGTACCTTCAAGGATTATATTCGGGTTTAGTGCTAAAAAAGACTTAATACCGCAGTTGTTTTTTGAAAAGTTAAAATATTTAACCTTTTTTTTTAAACAACAGACTTATTGGGTATTTTTCCTGTCTTAAAAATTAGTAAAGTAACTTTACTGAATTAAAAGGTCCAACTAACTAATTACTCGTGATTTGAAATTCGATTTTTATATATAAAAATTCTTGGAAATTATTCTGCTTCCGAATTAAAGATTAAAAATATATTTTAAGACACTATCATCATTATTTTCAAAAACGTTAATTGTTTTAATTGGTAATAATAAATAATCAGTGTCTTACGTTCAATGTATATGCTCGGAGTACATCGTTTCAAATTTCAATTATAACCACTGCACAGGAGCAGTTATAACTATTATAAGTGGAAAAAATCATTTCGTTAAAAACATTTTGTAATAAGGGTATATATGTGTACCTGCGCTACCTCGTGTGATATATGTGTATATAAAATACGTAATCGGACTTCAAAAGAAGTAAAAAAAAATTGAGTTTTACGTATATCGTTAAAATATTACGAGTCTACCTCATACAATGGTATGTAACCTATACCAGGTTAGGTATAGGTATGTACCCAATGTGTTTGTTTGTGTGTGTGAATTGTGATAATAATAATGCACACGACCGTCGTCGGTGACAACGATAGATATGTCATGTTATTTGGTGCTGAGAAAACACGTGCCCCATTCCCGACATAAGCTTGTATAATGAGATATTATATATGTACATAACCTAAGGTTACACACACCCTCTGCCGCTGCACTAGCTTTTGGTTCGTATACTGTTTACGACGTAGGTACATAATATATTGTATATATGTTTACGCGTATAACAATATCTAGACCAGTTGATCCGATTAAAATGCTCGGAGGGCCAAGCGTGTTTTTGTATTTCGCATGTGACAAACGCTTATAATGTATATACATAATACGTACTACACCCAGTCACTAACAATGGAATAAGGGATTGAACCCTGCAGAAAACAACCCGGCGCCACCAGCGTGATCCTTTGAAAAACTACACGAGTGCCGAATGCAACAATATGAAATCATATGGCCCCGACGTGCATTATAATATTATGATAATAGTATATTGTTATATTATTTGTATCCATCGAGTTTCTATCATATTAGACGTATAGCGCCTATAGTGGATTCGGTAAAAGAAATCCACACATTGGCTGTTTAAATCTATGTATAATTATTCTTTAATAAACAGTTTTCAACATATTGAATCGCGTACAAAATATATCGGTTAATAAGACTGTCTCGATTTGAGACAAAATAATTTAAATCGTATACAAGTATCTCCAACACAAAACACTAATAATTAATATCTTTAAATCCGTTGTTTTATATTTATAATTTTTGTCTCCAACCCTTTATGATATAATATATTTTAAATGAAAATTGTATCAAAATAATTATTATTATTATATTAAACGTATAGCAGCAGTGTCGGTCTGGTCCACTCGCGGGTAAGCGATCACAGGTGGCCCCGAGCTGCAGTCTAACCGGCTGCATCCGAGTTGGGTTCTAAAATAATTATTGTTCTGAGTTGTGTATAAGTATCGGGTGCGGGTAAATAAAATATTTTGTCCGAAATTTGGTCCGGGCATATAAAATTATGTGTTTGGATTGGGTCCGTATAAAATTGTGTATTTTAATAATACCTCATCGTAATTATTGTATTATATGATATACGAATACATAGTGGGTTCCGTACTTTCCTGAATTTAGGATTATCTATAATAAGTGATGAATGATGATAATAAAAAAAATTCTCAGTTGGGCAATTGAGTAAAATATTTTTTTGGACTTCAATTCTTACCACTAAATGAAGCGTTGAATTGTTTTAAAAACAACTTTCTAAGTATTATTTGACCATAAGACGAGCGATCGGGAAAGTTGACCGATTATTTATTAAAAAAAATAATATTCATCCCGAAGCAAAGTTTCTTTTAAAATTAAGGTCTGAATTTAAACCTTCATTCTTCAACAATAAGAACTATAAACGCATGAGAATCCTATCTCATTCACACTTCAACTGTAGATGAGACAGTTTTTATAAAACGCTGTTGAAATGGGAACGAAAATTATTTTTCATGTGACCCACCTATAGTATGCACCGATTCAAACATATAGGTAACGCCAAAAGGAAAAAAGTAAAAGAAAAAATTGAGTTTTCTGACATAAATGTAATTCTATTTTAAAATCTTTGAATAATCTGAATCGAGGAAAAATAAAAAAGTCTAGGCACAAACAAGTAACAACCGTTTACGGTTTCACGATAATCAATGGCTATAACTATTATAAGTATCGAGTAAGAAGTATCAAAATAGCTTAGTTTGAGATCGACAACGCAGCATAACATTAAATTTTTGTCAAGTTTTTTTTGTCATTTTAATTAATCATTTCTAACAGAATTTTCGTAAATGTTGCGTTTTGATAAAACATTAGTTTCAATATGTGATTAGATATGAAAACGAAATGAATTAATGTTTCATTTTTGTAGTTTCTGGCCAGGTATAGGTACACAAATAATATAAAATATTATACTTGAACTTTGTGATTGATCAATAAATGTAAATAGGTAAATTTTTAAGCAAAAAATGAACTTTCCGATATATTTTCAATTATTATTAGAATCAATCTATAACTCAATTTTGATAAAAATGGAAATATTTAATATAGCACTTATACGACTATTGGTGCCCGCCCTTCAATTAGCAACATCAGTTTATGATTGGATTCTGAAAAAAAAAATAGTTTTTATTTTAACAACATAAAAATAACTAAGTTAGCCGCTAACATTTAACGTGAAATTAATTGTTTCGCGTCTGTATAAATGTAAAAAATGCATGCTTGTAAGTACTACATATGGGCCAGTTGATAATTATTGTTTCGCGTGGGGGCCAATCATAAGCCAGACGGTGGTACATATTGTGTGGGTTATGGTACAGAAATATACCTACCAATATGTATATAAAGCTACACGAAGTGGTGTTCGTTCGCAATAGTTTTTTTACCGATTAATATTTTTTAAAAACGATTATTAGACAGATGGACGTATTTAGAGTTACCGTTATGACCTCGACGGATAGATATTACAAATTACTACAACTCACGGTATTTTTTAGTTGACAGTAGGTAATGTATACTCGAATATTCTGAAATTGTTGTCTTAGCGTTACCTAGGTGGCTAGGTTTATATAGGTGCTAAAAATTCCACGATGGCCAACCATTTATGTGTTGTAATACTATGTTATGTACCTATAATTTGTTATTATATTATGATACGGTGATTTTGTAATTAATTATGTATAAATATGTATAATCGTTCAAATTTCAAAACGTCGATGACGTCTCGTCGTCTGCTCGTGCGGTTCAAACGTCTCAAAATTAATTAACAAAACGTATTTACGTGCGCGTATCGGTATAATATTATTATTATAAATGTATAAAGTTTATATAGCGTATAATGTAGATTGAATTGTAATAATATAATGATAATAATAATAATAATCTTTATTGCAACAATAGAATATAATATACAATATTTACAAACATAAGAGTTAAATATTGCAGCACCTTTTATAAGCGAAGCTTGTGCTGGGGGCACGGTTCTTATTATTTCAAGTGAATACATAATGGATAAATATTGAATAATAATTAATTTAAAAACCAATTAAACAAATTAAAATAGGAGTTTAACATAACTAACAATATGAGAAAAAAATTAAAATAATTACTATTATAACCATATGGGAAGATTTAATAAAAATTGTATTATGCAGTTAATACCAACTATAAGTCTATATAGATAAAACATTATTTGTAGCTCCTCCCCAAATGGAAGTACAATAAGAATAAACTGACAACTAATGCTAAAAAATTATTCTTTTATAATAGTTATTAAATATGTATCTAGCTTCTTTATTTAAAGAAATTGAAGAATTTACGTCAAGTATTATTAATATAATTAATATGACTTACTCATTTAAATCTATAGTCAACAATTATCCCAAGATATATTATTTCATTTACCTTTTCAAGTTCAATACATTTAGAAGGACAAGCTGTACCAAGATTATAATTACATTTTACCGAATGAACAATAAGGTTATTTCTTAACAAGCAATTCGATGCTTGCTATTCAAAACAAATATATTTAGATTTAATCAGATTAAATTTTTAATTTATTTTTACAAAACCAAGTGTAAATAGTATTTAATAATTTATTGGCTTCGACATATAGTATATCAACTGTTGATTCGGATAATAAAATAGCTGTATCGTCAGCAAAGCTTAGTATTTCGGAAATTAATTTATTTTTAGTTTGTATGTTGTTCAAACAACACCCTCCCCCCCCCCCAAAAAAAAAAAAAAACCTTATTTCTTTTAGTTATTATTAGAGTGTAAATGTGTAAGTAGTTGAAACATATAAATATCTGTTGTTATTTTTGCCAAAATAATTTTGAAAAACATGAAATATTTGACAAAACATTTTTACTCAACATTAATTTTTAAAATTTGAATCACATAAAAAGAAAAGTTCTGAATAGAAAAACAAATGAACGAAATAGAGCAACTATAGTCATTACTCACTAGAGTAATAGATTGTATAACAGAATATACCTATGACATCATGCCGATATCAAAAATCGTTTACCCATTTTGTCTTATTTATTACGTTCTCTATTACGATTTCCAACCTAAATATAAAATACGAAATATGTACTTGCTCATAAAATATTTAAGAAAATGCGTCTACCCCAAAATATGCAAAAATATGTAGGTACCTAATGATGAATACGTTTTATTTTATTTAGGGTGTTATGAAACGTGTTAATTTTTAATTAGAATTAAGACATCTACATTCAACAAAATTATTAGATAAAAATCTGTACCTATAGATATTATAACTATTACTAATACTAGGTAGGTAGGAAGTCAGTAGATTTCTATATAGTGTACAATAGTTTAATAGATTTAATTCTGTGATTTTTATTTTTGATCATATCTATTGTCTTTATATATATATGTATTTACATATAACATATATATAAAAAAAAGTATTAGATATTATAAAGATTGTTCGGGTAACTACGCCTATCTATTTATTATATTTGTTGAGAAAAAAAAGTTATAATTTTACACATTTATGTTTAACAAATAATAACATCCTCCAAAACATTTACTAGCATAATATACCTATTATAAGCTATACCTATTATAAGCTATACCTACGTCGTTGAAATAAATAATTATATAATCGACCAGTATCGACCACCCGTGTAGTATATTGTAAGTAGTTATTTTATGCTTAAGTATATACCCCATAAAATTATGTGCTAATAAATAAGACACTTTATATTCAGGTACCCATTTTTTTTATACTTTTTCATCCCTCTTCTAATTGTTTCCCAGGCCAAGTACTTAATATAGGTACCTACCTATTATACTACCACATGAATACATTCATAGAGTCTGTGTTACTTCTATTCATTAATTGACTTGATCTAAAAACTAATGTGAATAATATAAATATAAGTGATAATATCCATATTGCATAAGTATAATATTATTACCTTTTGTTATTTTTTTCGTCAGGTGGGTGTGCAATGTTCGGCCATTCCTGTTACGGTGCCCATGGTAAACGATCTTTCCAAATTCCCATGCAACAACCGGCTAGAGATTGGCCAGCTACAAGACGTGAAGAAGAGACACAGATTGACGACGCCATTAATAAGTATTTTAAAATAAAGCCATCATCACCGCACTTTACTCCATTTTGGCAAAAAATGGTGAGTTTTCGTACCTATATTATGGGTACAGATTTTCCGAAATAATAATAACTATAAATAATAGTACAATCCGAAAACAGATTTAATTACATATAATGAGTCTCAGAATGTATTTTGATAGCGTCTTGCACTATTTTGTGAAGTTTTCCAAATTTTACAGTTTTACGTTATTTTTTTCTACAATGCGAAAATATACAGTAAAATCTCAGTATAACGGAATCGCTCAGTACCAACTTATTTGTCCATTATAACGGAGCTTTCGTTTTAGAGATACTAAAATATACGGGATATAGATTATTGGGAATAGGATTCGTTTTGGGATTGGTAAATTGGGTTAGGTTAGGTTAGGTTAGGTTAGATACCGAAAAAAAAGGTAATAGGTAATTTGAGTCCTGGAAAAAAAGGTACTAGGTAAATTGATTCCCAAAAATAAAATGTTGGTATGTTCATTCCACTGTTTTAATCTTTATTAAAAAATCGTATGGTATAAATTGTATAAATTATATAAATTAAAATATATGTGTTTTTTATAATATTATGTTCTAAATATATATGTATATGGTGTAAAAATATGTATATGGTGTAAAATTTTATGTTCACGGTATTAATTGTATAAATAAAAAAATTTTGTGGTATGAAATGTATAAATTGTATAAATTAAAATATGTGTTTATTATAATATTATGTTATTGGTGAAAACTTCGGATATTGATAAAACGATCAAAGCCGAATAGGTAGGTAAGTGGGTTTATAGCCGGGACTCAACTTGCCGCTTTCAAAATTACCCAAATTATCGCGGACTCAATTTACCTAGTCCCCTTTGTTTAGTATGTGACATAACGAGCGAAAATCGAGTTTGGTATGTGACCTTTCAAGACTACGATTATCTATATTATGTACGGACAATGTACGGATACCGATCTATTAACATGTAAAATACGTTTTTAATTTTTTTTAAGTGATACAAAAAATGTATAAAAAACATTTGTTTTTTTATTTTTATCGATCAACGTCGCTCGCATTGATTCATTCGTATAACTTTTTAATTTATGTATTTTTAAATATTTATGTTTTGTGAAAATGTTCTTACTAATTAGTAATTAGTAATTATTATATTATATGATGCAAGACGTGCTATATAGTGCTAAAGCGCTACTGACCGTTTAAGAGGACACGGTGTGGCGTCCTCTTCGAAATTTTCCCAAAAAAAATAACAAATGAACGGGCGTCGATCTGTTACAGGTGCAGATGTACAACGAGCGCAAAAACAACCATCCTAACAACGACAGCAACATGTGAAGACAGAACCGACCGACAGATTGAAACGGTTTTTGTTTTCTTGATTCGGACACACATAATATTCTCATTGTCGGCAGACATATCGATTAGACTTAAAAATCCCTCCACAAAAAAATTAAAACAAATTTTCCCTCGTCTCATTATATTTTGTAATTGCGCTGTACTATGTTATATATACGTATAATGATGATAATAATATTATAATAACAATATAATATTATATTATTATTATGAATAATATTTATTATTATACGATGGTATATTTTGATAAGATCAAGTAATAAATCGTGTGTTACCTATATTTTAATATTATGTTTAATTTATCAAAATCAAAGTATGTGCACTTACCTATATATACCTACATACAAAATAGTATACGACCTTATATAATATGATCTAATAGTTTTCCTCATTTAATAACAATAATATTATGTGGTTTGGACATTATAATATAATATAATATTATTTATTGTGATTTGTGATTACTGAATATTATAACATATTCACTGTAACTCCTATATAAGAGTTATAATATAGTACCTATTGGCGCAAATAGGGAGCTTGATGGGCCTTATACTGTTCTCAAACAAATATTATGAAGGACTTAAGCTCCCCCCCTCCAAAAAAAAACCTATTTGTGACTATGCCTCTATTATTAAAGAAATTGTACTAAATTGTATAATAAACAATAAACGTACACTTATTATACTTATTGATTTCGCGTACATGCGTGTATGCCTTATTGTAATATCTCGTAAATATTCCAGAAATATCTAAAATAAAAAAATTATTATTATTTATAGTGCGTACCCAAATAATGGTATTATACCGCCAGTTAAGAGGACGCCACACCCGCAGTGTTGTCTCCGTCTCACAAACGCGGAACATATACCAAACGCTTAGAAATTCAAGTTTTATGCCGTTAGCTTAACAATTAATGTGAATCGACCTATTATAAAACTTGATGGTAAGAATATTATCTGTGTTTTGTTGGAAGTTGTTTTACGATAATTCAGTTTTTAAGTGAGTTACGAGCATTTTTAATTTACATTTATTATACGCGGTATAACTCACTTAAAAACTGAATTATCGAAAAACAAGATCGATTCACTCTAATTTTTAAGCTGACGTCATAAAACTTGAACTTCAGAGCGTAAATCTGGTAAGTTACGCGTTTTTAAGACGGAGCTGACAACACATGTGGGTGTGGGGTCCTCTTAAACCTTAAACTATATACTAATATGTATGTTATATTTAACCGTATGTATCATTTTGTTTTTGCATGATGTTGATTGATCTCGAGTATATGCGTTTTAATAACTCACAATTTATTGTCACTATACGTCAAATATGTCAATACGTGCGAATGGAATACTCCGGATATATAAATATAATATAACATGCAGACTAAACAGACATTTATTATTAGCAATAATCTTTTATATTTTATACATTTCATAAGTGTTTTTTACTCAGCGGACAATATTACAATAATACAATGGGCACCTACAAGCCCCTTCCCAAGCCTATATTTCTAAAAAAGGTACTTTTCAGTACTAGGAATTAATAATTATATACATTGTATAAAAAGACTATATAAAACTAGAAATTATTAATAATTATATAAATTGTATAAAATAAATATTATAAAAACTAGAAATAGTAATTCTCTCAAGAAGGAAAATGCTCAGACATGCAATTTAACCCGTCGTAGATGTCTCGTTTACGCGTACGGGGTAAAAAGTTACCAGGCGGAAATATATAGATAAACAAAGAGTTTACATTATAGTGATTATAAAAACATTTTTTTTTTTTTTCATAACAATATTACGTATAATTGTAATATTTGAGGCTATTAAGGTGATCAAATATCCGCATACCATATTACATATTTTATAAACATTTTTAAAATGTCTGGGGTAATTATTTACCCCGTGCGCCGTACGACGGGTTAAAATTCCTATAAATGGATTTTCATGCTTGACGCCACATGAATTCAACCAAATAGCTAACCAAATGTTGACGAGCAGTGCCTCTATGTTTTTTGTTGCGTCATTTAGAGGATCCCCATAACATTTCGATGTGCTGTGCGTGAGCACCAGTTTGAGGATCGACAAAATTGTAAGTGTGGTTAACGGTTAAAGGTTAAATGCTGAAACCCAGCGCTCTGTAGTTCATCTGCTTTATAACCACACCAGATTAGATTTAACATGTGTGTACCAATTATTGAGTATTTGGAAGTTACTTGATTATTGTACATTTTTTGTATTCTGAACAGTTGTCAGCGATACATTCTTTTATAAAAAAGGGTGGTAAAAACCAATAGAGGCAGCATCAAAACCATTAACTAAGCCGATAAAGTGACAAACCCCCAAATAAGTCCCTGGATATACATACCTGTACTAAAGTTGGTATGACCACTGCATGAAATACTAGAGTAATTGATATGAATTGTACTTGTCACATTAATGTTTGTATTGTAACCTGTCAATGTAAAAGCTGGCAAAGTTCTCTGACAAATTTTCAACAGGTTTCTAAAACAATTATTTAGGAATTTTACTTTGAGCACCATCCAGGTGTCACACAGTGTGGCATTTGAAAAAAAAATTAACATTTTAAATATTGGTCCTAATTTGTCTCTCTTATAACAGTTGGAAAAAGTTATTTTAAACATTTTATAATCATCATACAATTATATTAGACCAAATAATGAAATTATGTTTTGAATATTAAGTTAACATTTAAAATTCATAGATTCTAAGGCACATGAATAATGAGTACATTTGAACAACAACTTCTTGACTATATTGTATTGGCAGTGCGAATCACTAGTATCTAGTAAA
The DNA here is from genome assembly GCA_008086715.1 of Sitobion miscanthi. NCBI lineage: Eukaryota > Metazoa > Arthropoda > Insecta > Hemiptera > Aphididae > Sitobion > Sitobion miscanthi. Next base: position 2,644,561 of record CM017800.1, on the reverse strand, counting down.
TCACGAGATAAGTAGGTACTAATTCATTTTTTAATTACCTTTTACAGGGGTTAAAGCAGGATGAGTATGCTTACACATAAAATTATATATGGAACGCTTAAAACTATATAGAGACAGTAGTCCCCATTGTAATTTTTCCCATTTTAAGCCCTGACTTAATAGAGCTTTCATAGGCTATTATAGTTATTTATACATTTTTTTTACTTTGAAATAACGTTTAAATAACCTTTTTAGATTTATAAAACTAATAGAATTGGTTTTGCAAATATTTAGTATTTAAAGTGTACCTGGTCGTCCAGAAAACGATTTTCTTCAATGAGATTTACTATGTAGGTGTACTATGCAAGAAAACATAATGTAATACATTGTATGTAATTAATTCGCCAATTTTTATCATTTATTTTATACAACTCAAATTCAAAATATTAAGTTGTTGGTGACAATTCAAATAATAATTCATACCTAAAACTAATAACCGTATCTAATAAATTGAATATAATTCAAAATATATTTATATAATTATATAATATCTAATGGGTAAATAGTCGAGATAAACTTATCGAAATAATATTTTGGTTTAACTCGTAACAAAATGAAAACTATCTAAAATACGGCAAAATGTATACAATTAAATCATAGGGTTTATAAACAGAAAATATTTAATAAGTATCCATGTTTGTATCTAAATATATATCTGTCGTACACAATTAATATATATTTATATACGGTCAATGCACAAAAGTTTTAACAAGTTTTCGAAAATATTGGACCAATTTTGTCATTAAGTAGAAAAATAATGGTATAAATATTATTATATGTATATAATATATATGTATATATATTGTATATCAATATTGCATTAAATTAAATCAAATTTTTTGGACACAAAAAACAAACAAATAAAATTAAAATATTAAAGAAAATAAATATTTGAAGAATAAATAAAAAAATAATAATATAACAACAGTAGTAGGCTATCATCAATTTATAACAAAAAAAAAAATAATAATAATAATAAAAATAAATGTATAAGGAATTGACTAAAACCGTGTAAGTCAACCAAAACAAAAAGTAAACAAAATGCCCACTCAATTTCTTTTAATTTTTTTATATTATTTCAGCTACACCGTCACCCAAATTATTCTTTCGCTTGTTTTTAATTATTATTTTTTTTTGTTTCATTTTTTTTTTTTTTACAAACACCAACAGAAACTTACGATATCAAGTCTTGTCTCATGCAAAGAGATCATATTGTTTGTTGTTGTTTTTGTCCTAACGATAATTTACAATTAATATATATTATCATACAATAATTTCATATAATAAATTTACACATCATACTCAAATAGTACTTTAAAAATAATTACAAAAATAGCGTGCTGCAATCTACGGCACAAATTATTTACATTAGTTTTTTTTTTAATTACGTGCTATTATATATTTATAAATCTATTTAATATATGAATAATATATATTATGTGTAAAATTTGATCCTATCACAGAAATTGTGTACAGTTTAATATGGGCAACATAACAATTATTACTATTATTATTATAAATTATCGTGTCTGACGCGACAATTGTTAAAAGTAAATAAAAAATAAAAAAAAAATGGTAAAAATACTTATATGGCTACAACTGTATCAGTTCATCCATTTGCGGCAGTTGGGAGCACCGCAGTTGCATGGAATCTTGTGTTGATCATCTTCAATGTCAAACTGGTAGTCATACGCAAGCTGGCATGCCATAAATTAAAACAATCATTAGTTAATTTCATAATTTTTAATAAACTGTAAAAATTCAAAAATGAATAATAATTGTTCTTCTTTTAAATTCACCTCTTCGCCTCGGGCAATCCTTCGCTTGGCAAAAATTATAATTCGAAGCTCTCGGTCTACTTCCACTTTTTCAGTAACACAGTTAGGATTACATGAGTGATTAATATAACGAGCTAGACCTCCACTTATAGTAGCATCAACCACCCGATCGTCATCTAGACGGAACATGTATATACCGCGATTCTATAACAGTAATTCACACATTAATCTATGTAATTTAAAGAAAATACTTTGAAGAATATTACCTTAGCTTCGTAAAGTTTCTCTCTATAATCACACAACTGTGATCGGATAATTTCACCAATGTATTCAATAACCATGGTATGTTTTTCTAAATCTCTAGCAGCGTACAGTCCCAAACCTTGGATTTTAGATCTAGTAGGAAGTTAATTTAGATTAGTACACTAAAGTAACTAGAATTATTATAATTTAGTTGTATTATTTTAATTTACCTGGCTAAGTACACATTGTTTCTCCATTCCTGTTTCATTTTTTTATATTGCGAGGATTTTGAATGAACAAAATGTTTAGAATACGGACAAGTAGGGGGAGCTGATAAGTCTAGTTGACTCAATAATGATGAACCATGAGATGATGTAAATGATCTAGGAATGTGTGATCGTAGCTTCCCAGGAAGAACTAGTCGTCGACGGCCCTCACAACGAGCACATCCACTTGGGTTGATAGCTAAAGGAAGTTCTAGAAGAGGATTACGACCATAACGGAAACGGTAATCAGATTGGGTCTCAATACCTGTATAAATTTCAAAACAATTTGTAATAAATAGCCCCAATTGAAATAATACTTAATCAATATTAATATTGACTTGACTTATTGGTTTACTATCAGTTCAAAGAGAGAAGGTACATGTTTTTTTATCTGTCACTGCACATCTCCCACTACTTTTGCCCATTCGGTTACAATTGTTTAATATTCTATAGTTCAGCCGACGGTCAGCAACAAATAGCTTGTCGCAGGGCTGTAAGGAGTGGGAGAAATTTGGCATCAGTGCAATCGCGTCAGTCAGATACTTGGAGGGTGTACCTTCTATCATGGACCGGAGTAATCATTTTTATTTTCACACAATACTTACCAGGCAAACTCTCTAAGACACGAACAATTGCTGGTTCAGTAAGTCCAAATAAACTGTCACCGCTCACATGTTGTGGGTGTAGCTTTAACAAATTATTTGTAGTTCTCATACTAGCAATAGCCGACAAAACTTTTGACCAAACTGCTCTTGGACTAGAATCTTTAAGCTCTAGATCTTCATTATCCACTTCTTGTACAATAATTCTAAACTCAGGTCGTGCATTTACTTCATGAATAGAACATATATATTTACAACGCTTATTAGGTACTCGCATACTCCAAAACAAACGGACCTAAAAAATATATTTTGATCAGTAAGTTCTGTAACGACTAAAAATGAATATGTAAAACTTACCACTTTAAAACCAATTGGATAAATAGAAGTTGGAGTATGAAATGCAGCCAATTGATGAGGCAATAATTGCCCAATATTGAGAAGTGTAAGGCTACCAACACGCAACAGAAACTGATGAGAACTTGAATGATGCATTACAGCAGCAACTTGCCGATTCTCATCTCTATTAATGTAAACACGTCGATGTACAGACAATGTGGTCAGTTCGTTTTCCTTGTCGCTCTTTGGTGCATGACCACTGCAGTACAAAGTCTTATTTTTATAGAACACAGCATCATCTTTGACAGCACATGGTAAATGATAATTTGTGGAACACCTAAGCTTGTAACATTTAAGTGTAGCACCGGGTCGCTGGCATACTATACATTCCACACTGAGAGATTGCCGTAAAGCAATGTCAACTTTCATCAAAGCTCCATTAACAGTTTCATAAACATCTTCTGACCACAATGCACAGTTTAAGTGAACCCATTTATCAACATCAAAGTTTAATAACCTAATTAATACATAATAGAAATAGTTATTAATTTAGAATTATTTGTAAATGTATCAAAGTGTTGAACTGCAAAATAAAATATACCTAGATGGTCCATCAGAAACACCATCTCCAAACTGATGACAAAATAAACACAAACGTTTGTCTTCTGGTAATTTTGGTGATGTAACAGTAATTCCCAAACGAAACAACATCTTTAAAAATAAAAAATATTCAAAAATTATCCAAATTCTAAAAAAAATGTATACATACTTCCATTAGATCTTTATCAGTAGATTTTTTATGCTTAGTTAGTGGAGCTGGAACACTATTTGTATTCCAAAGTCTGTAAATAGTACTCTTATTCAAAGTTTTTGCTTCTTCAACAGTTGGTTCTGGTTTTGTTTCTTCTATATTTTGTGAAGTGTCATCAATATCCTGATATCAATAAAATTACATGTTTATACTGTTAACGGGTAATTAAAAAATATACTAACCAATAATACATATAATAATAATACACTTACCATTTTTTCAGTCACATCAGTTTTATTGGATATTGGACTAGTTTCAGGATCTACTTTTAAACGCTTTGGTGGTGAACCTTCAGATAAATGATTAACATTGGTTGTTGCTTTGTCTTTAGATTCAGCTGGTGGGCGTAAAAGCGAAGCAAAAGTTTGAAAGCACATCGTACTACAGAAAAATATTTCATCTGCACACTCTTCGACGGTTAAGAAGGGAATTTCGCTTGCTTTCTTTTTTATTAAATTATTTAAAATCACTAAATCACAATGACGACAAAATTTGGCAAAGCCATTTAATATAGTTTGAATATCTATTGGAGCTCCTTCTTTTCCATCTTTGGTTTTAGATCTGTACAGACCTAATTTATGTGACATTGGTGTAACAGTTCTTTCGGTAACTTTATAATTAGGAATATCAGGTAAATCGAGTAAATTAGCTAAGCCTTGAAGAACTCCCATAATATCTTCAGCCGCATCTGAAGTTATAGTTAATGTAACTGTCATTGTATTGGAATCCCGTAATGGTAATGCAGGTGAACTTCGTGGAGGTGTTTTACCAACTTGAGACAACATTCCTTGTCTCGCACCTTGATTTTCTTTATCATCTTCTATATTGATTTTATAGTTGGGACGAGGTTTTAAAGCTAGTGGTGCAACAAGTTGATGAACTGGAGACATGTATCGAGTAAAATTTAATAGTGTATCTGTTGAATCGCTATCATCATCGTAATTTTTAAGCCCTGTAAAAATTTTAATTAGTTTATTGAAATATAAAACATAATTGAAAAAATACCTGGGAAATGGGTTGGAGTTTGACATACTGCCAATTCTGGTGAAGATGAGCTCATTACAGTGTCTGGAGTATCATCACGGTCACGTCCAATATCAAACTTCTTTTCATCATCTGAAATATTTATTTACAACATATAAATAAGGATTATAATAATAATATGCATAACACATATGTTTATTATCACACATACTATCAGATTCAAACTTTAAAGGGTCAAATTCTTCATTGTAAAAGCCTCTTTGAGTGGATGGTTGAGGTAATGGTGAGACAGGTTCCAAATCACCAAAAGGTTTTGTATTGTAATAATCACTCTCACCTGGCAGATTACATGAACCCACTTTACCTTTTAAGTCACCACTTTTAAAACTAAAAAAAAGTATATTATTTTTTTAAACCTGAACTGATAAAATAGAATACAACACATCAATTTTGTATTTATGTATTTGTACATACTTTTGCTGAGATAATACATCCCCTATGCCAAACAATGGACAAGCTGTTAAGTTTTGGTTTAAAGATGGCTCAATAACACTCATTGGCTGAAGCTGTCGTAATTGTGACATAAGTGCATCAATGAAAGAATCATAATCTTCTTCCGGTTTAGAACCCTAAAATAATAATGATTCAACAATATAATATAGATATTAAAAGCATGGATAAAAATTTTGAAAATATGTATTTATATTACTTTTCGATGTCGTTTCTTTGGGATGATTGTAGAACTTACATCTTTCCCTTGACTTTGCCTACGTTTAGCATAATACTGCCTACGTTTGTATTTTTTTTGGTCTAAAATAAAATAAACTCAAAATCAGGACCAGGTAAAATATTATTGTGTAAATTATGAAAAATTGTACCTTGAGTATCTGCATTCATGTCTATTGACATATTCATTGAATTATTCATATCTGCTGGATCTACTATTCTAGTAGAATTTTGAGGTGATATTAATTCATCGGAAGACATGATTTCTCTTTTTACTTCTCTTTCAGGGCTAAATCCGCTCATTGTAGTTACAGGTAAATGTACTTCATTTTTGATTTCTTCTTCTAAACGCTCTTGTTTAATTGCTGAGTTAATAGACTCCATTATTGAATCTGTTGAAGCTATTGGTCGAGTTGATTGTGGTTGTAGCTGTGATTGAAGTTGTGATTCTGGTTGTACTTGCAGTAAAGATGGTTGTGGAAGTGGTGGTGGTGGTGTAGGTGAATTTTGTGTAACTGGTGTTTGAATATCGGTACGCTGTAGAATAACTACAGGTTTAGGAGAAGACTGTGGCTCAAGTTTTAGAACTTGAACTTGTGGTTCAGATTTTTGTATCGGAATTTGAGGTTCAGGATTTTGAAGCACTTGAGGTTGAGACTCTGGTCTTTGTGCCATAGGTTCAATATCTAGTTTTAAAGGTTTCAGTAATTGATGTTGAGATTCAAATTTATCATCTTTTTTTGGTGAAAGTAATGAAGGAAATAATAAAGATGGTGTAGGTGAAACAGGCCTTGCAAGCTGAGCTTCGAGAGAAGGTATAATTGGCAAACTTATAGCAGTCGTTGTAGTTGGAGTTTGATTAGCACATGCAGTGTTTTGAAGAAGTTGTTTAAGTAATACATTCTGAGATTCCTCAACAACCTTAGGTGTGCGGGATTCTTGCTTGGGCACATTTATCATACATGATAATTGAGAACTGTTTTTTAGTTCTTTGTCTTCAGGTTTTGATATTATTTGAATCGATTTAGCATATGAAGTTGAAGACGCAGTAGTAAATGTCGCTATTGAATCCCAATGAATTTTTTGAGAATTCTGCACAACTGATGTTGTACGGGCTGGTAAAACTATAGTTGAGTGTTTTGTGTGCTCATCTGATTTTGATGTGTCAATTTTAATGAAACTATCTTTCTGTTGGGGAGACATAATATTACTTAAGATTTGAGCTAAATCTGAATGCATAAGGTTGTCTGCCTTTGTTAATAGTAAATTTTGTTTAACTTGTTGATCTTTTAATGTATCTGATGAAGGGTTTAAAATAATAATATTTTTACTTTGGGTAGACGGATGAGATCGAAACAGACTAGTCACTTTTTTTAGATCATCTGATTGATCGGTTTTCAAAATAGACACCAAACGGTTTTCTTTTTTAGGCGATGGCGCTGGTTTTGGAACTTTTGCATAAGAATGAAATGAATAGCTTTGGATAACATTATCAATATTTTCTTCTTCGTTTTCTTGGCTTAATTCTGCTAAATTGTTTTCTTGTTGAATAACCTCAGCTTTAAACTCTTCTTTTTGTTCTATATGTGGTTCTGGATCATTTAGTAATTTGTCCAGATTGAAAACAGATTTCTCTGGTGATCCACTCTTTTCCTCCTGATCACATTTTATGCTATCACCAAGTTCATCAAAAAACATCAGTCTATCCATTTCAGAAGCTTCGTCTTTTGGAAGACCGCCGAGAATACTATCATCATTTTCATTCAACATCAGACCAGGTGAATTAATTTCTCTATCCATATCCAATAATTCTTCGCCAACTCTACTAGAGTTTAATGATATCTGACCGGGATCTATGTTCATATTGTGTATAGTTGATATCATTTGTATATCATCTAATTCTTCAATGCTATCTTTTTTGCAATTTTCCAATAAATTTACATCTTTGTAAACTGGTAAATTTTGACTATCTTCATTTTTAGGAGAAGTTGAAATAATCATCGGATCTGTATTAATTCCTTCTGGAGCTTCTTTTTGTTTGGATATTTGGATTGGTGGTGGTTGAGGGGAAGGTACCGGAGGTGTTCTTGAACCCTCATCATCCGAATCTCCATACTCCAACGATACTAATGATGAAACTTTAGATACTGGTATTGCACTTAATGGCATATCATTACTTTTAAATACGCTTCTTTTTACCTCATCTTGAGCATCTTTACTAACAAACTGCCTCCCAGTACTCCACATAGGTGCTCCACCCTTAAGACCTAATTTAGTGTACTTAAACCCCTTGGGAGGTAAGCAATAATGCCCGCCTCCACGAAGTCCTAATTTAGCATACTGATATCCTTCTGGTGGTACATTATTTTCTTCCCTGTTTTCTTGTTGATCTGGCATCAATGGACTACTACCAACATTTGGTCGTCTAGCGGGCATAGGACTTGTTGTAGGTCTGATATATGGGTTTTGTTGCATAGGACTCATTGGAGAACTAGGGGGGCCCAGGCTATTTCTTGGACTCTGCGACGGTCTGGGACTTGGCGAGCTGGGAGGTTGTCCAAACGGTGAAGTTGCTGGTGGATGAGTATATCCCTGGACCATAGGACTTTGAGGCATTAATGGTGATGTTGGTTGTACAAACTGAGTTTGCCTAGGGCTTTGAGAAGGCATTGGTGAATTGGGAGTAAACTGTACAGGATTAGGCGATTGTACTGGTTGTGAAAATTGTTGAGGACTCTGTGACATCATTGGAGACTGAGTTGATATCATTGGACTACTTGGTTGACAATATTGCTGATTGTTGGAAATGGGACTTTGTGGAGGCATTGGAGATAAAGGTGGTTGATTTGGGCTTTGAGGAGGAATTGGAGACTGTTGTTGGGACTGAACCATTTGTCTAGTGACTTTGCCTTGGGATATAAGTTGTTGTTGTAAAAATCTTGTTTGTTGCTGGCGCTGTAATAAAATTTGCTGTTGCTGTTGCTGTTGCTGTTGTTGACGAATAATATTTGGATTAACAATTTCTCCTGGTTCTTGTTTAATAGTCTGCTGTAACAGTACTGTTTGTTGCTGCTGAGGAGATAGTTGAGACTGAATTACATTTTGTTGCTGGGGCGAACGTTGAACTAATTTTTGTTGAATTTGAGCATTATGTTGTGCCAGGATATGCTGCTGCTTGGCTATCTGTAACTGTAGTTGCTGATGTTGAAATAATTTTTGCTGTTGAGTCATATTGGTCTGTCCAGGATTTTGTTGTGTTGTTGTTGTTGTGTTGTTGTTGTTGTTGTTGCTGTTGCTGTTGCTGCTGCTGTTGTTGTTGTTGTTGCTGCTGCTGCTGCTGTTGTTGTTGTTGCTGTTGTTGTTGTTGTTGTTGTGTGTTGTTGTTGTTGTTGTTGTTGCTGTTGCTGTTGCTGTTGTTGTTGTTGTTGTTGTTGTTGTGTTGTTGTTGCTGCTGCTGCTGCTGTTGTACTTGTATTGTATTTTGATTGTTTTGAGATTGTAATTGCATTTGATTCTGATTATTCTGTGGTTGCAAATTTTGTTGTTGTTGTTGTTGTTGTTGTTGTGGAACATTTTGTTGCTGTAACTGTTGGAACTGTTGTTGTTGTTGTAATATTATGTTTTGTCTCTGAATGACTATCTGCTGCCTTTGTTGAGGTGACAATTCTGATTTACCATCTTGATTTACAGGTACTGCTTGCTGAACGAGTATTTGTCTTTGTTGCTGATTCTGTCCATCGTTCATTTGTTTTTGAATTTGATCAATTTGCTGTAATAACATTTGTCTATGTTGAGCTAATTGCATTTGTCGTTGTTGGACTGCTAATGGGTCTTGATTGGCAGAATTGTTTAATTCTTGTTGTTGCTGAGATATAAGTATGGCTTTTTGGGTGAGCTTTCTCTGTAAAAGCAACTGTTGCTGTTGAGGAGTTAATTGTTGGAATGTTAGTCGTTGTATCTGCTGAGGTTGTTGAATTTGGGATCCTTGGCTTATTGTGACATTTGTCACCTTTGCTCCCTGATATGTGTTTGAAGTATTCACAGACGGCATATGACTCTGAAGAGATACGAGTGTTGGACGTGCTCTTAATGTTAAGCCATCTGGTGAACGCACAAATCTTATAGGAGTCATTCCTGCATGCCTTTAAAAAGATAAAATAATTTAAAAATAATTTTTTTTTCATATATAAATAATAAATATTTAGATATTCTTTAAGCAGTCAAGCCTTGTTAACTTAAAACTTTGATAACTATGATTTATGCATTTTTGTTTTACAAATCCGTAACTAGCAAATTTACGCTCAGTAGTTCACTTTTAGCTGCTTAGTTTAAAATTAAGAGTAAATCGGCCAATTATAAAACTTAATTGTAAGATCATTAACTGTGCTTGTATGTCGGCTTTTTTACGATATTTTGTTAACATTAAAATAAATATTTAAAAATTAATAAATGATTTTTTTTAGTTTTTATAAGCGTCAGGAAAAACGGAAATTTTTATGCAAAACCATATTTTAACGAAACCAATTTTTTTATAATAAATAATACTTTCACCTATATTATCAATTTCACCATAATATTATTCTTTATAAGTTGTGATAAGTGCAATTTAAAAAAAAAGATAATTCACAATAATATTTATAAGCGCCTAAAGTTTTAAGATTTTCAAATTATTTTAAGTAAGAAATGCGTAAGTCTTTATTTTTATATCTAAGACTCGAAAATTTGATACAAGATTTCTTTTGAGTTTGACAACCAAAAAAAAATGTTTGGAGGAAAGTCAAATTAGTTTTTTGTGAGCATTTAAAGTTCAAATTTTTTCAACATTGGACCCGTAAACTAACAATATCTCAGGAAACCTTTTTATCATTTTGCTGTAATTCAAAAACGTTGGCACTTGAAATGTTTACCAAATATTTCTAATAGCATTTTCTATACTTGAATAATTCAAAAATATTAAAAATTAAAATATTTTGACTCTTTTTGAAATATATTTTTTTGTCATTTTAAGTTTTTTTTCAATAAATAACAATGGTAAAATTTTTTTCCGAGTCAAATAGCTTCTTCAAAATGTAATAAATGTTCCTCATAAGTTGTTATAATAGCATTTCAAAAATATTAAAGATACGTAAACTCAAACTTTTTTTAAGCATTTGAAGTTTATATTTTGACAAAATTCATCAAAATCATAAAAATTTGCAAATTAATATTCAGTTAAAAAATGTTCAATTTGTTCAGCTAAGGATTTAAAATTTAAAACAAAGTTACTCATAAGTAGTTCATACTTAAAACCAAAAAATCTTAAGTATATACTGCATTATTGATAGTAAAATTAATTACTTTAAGAGAAATAGCATCATAAAATATACTTAGTATATAGGCTCTCGTTATTTGTATAGAATAATATTATATTATTGAATTCAAATTTAACACATCCTTTATAGTGACCAACTACTCATTAGACACCTACTGTACAGAAGAGCAGAACCCACTTGCCCAATTTTTTTATTTTTATCCAATTCTAAATTAATTAATAATAAATTATTTTATAATGCTGAAGTATTATAACTAGGGTTCAGATTTTAATGCTCTAATAAAACTCAAAAATGCCCTAATAAAATACTATTTGAGAGGACGTCACACCCGCATATGTTGTCTACGTCTTACACGTGCACAACATACCAAATTTTACGGTCAACAAATCACGTTTAGCCCTGTTAATTTCAAAAATTAGAGTAAATTTGCCTCTTATAAAATTTTAAGGTAAGAATATTATCTAGGGCATCTCATCAGCTTTTTGTTATATTTTAATTTTAAACTGCTATTTCTATAATTGTCAATAACATTTTATTGTTGGGTAAAACTGTGTGAACATTTAATACAAGGCTCTTGATATATTGTTACAATAGCAATTAAAAAATATTAAAAATACAGGCACAATTTTTTTTTTGTGAGCATTTAAAGTTTGATTTTTGACAAAAATTTTAAATTCAACAATTATTTTGTAGTTAAAAATTTATAAAATGTTTAACTTTTATATCTAAGGACTGAAAATTTAAAATAAGGTTCCACATAAATAGATTATATATAAATTACTTAATTCACAATATTATAATATCATCAAATATACTTAGTAATATCATAGGTTAGGTTAAGTCAATATCATTGAATTCAAATTTAACATTTAAATTTAAAAAGAAAATTTTTTAAGAATTTCTAACTCAAAATAATTTGCAAATTTTTGTGATTTTTAAGTGTTTTGTCAACATTTAAACTTTAAATGCTAATAAAAAAAAATTTGTGAATATTTTTCAAATTTTATTGTAACAATATATTAAGTACCTTGTCTTAAATTTTCAAGATTTTTTACCCAACAAATAAAATTTTATTAACATTCATAGAAAAAAAGACTAATAAAATTGGGAACTGAAAATGTTCCTAAACAGTTCAAAACAAATCAAAATAATTTGAAAATTTTATCGTGTATAGAAAATGCGAATATAAACAACCAGTAAAATTTCATGTTTCTACGGTCATTTGTTATAAAGTTACACCAAAAACCAAAATTGATTTTGTCAAAAACTGATTTTACGTAAAAATTCCTGTTTTAACTTTTTTTTTTCCTGATGCTTTTAAAAATTACTGGGATATTTAAATTTTGACCTACCCAATGCACCAACTAGATTCACTTTCCCATCAAACAATATACTGAAGTTGAAAATAGAAGCATTATTTCGACTACTTATCGTGTACACAGACACAAATAATAAAAAAAATTAAAAATTAAAAATTAAATTTTTTAAAATCAATACATTTATCGAAGCCGCTCAGAATCTAATATTATGTAATTAAATTATTTAATATTAATCATGATATTAAACTTAATCTAGATCTAAATAGCAGCATACTTATTTTTTCAACCTAGTATTACTTGTATGGAGCTTCTAAATATGTGTTGCATAATTACGTTTTCAATATATAGCTCAAAACACAATCGTAACTCGATGTTTATCACATTTAATAAAAGTCATATTATAAATCGTATGGTTTTTGCAATTACTTGCATAATTTTATAATCAACAAGTTGTGTATCATTTGATAACAGAAATATTCAACTATAGCCTATAACTGTACAATTCCTTGCAATTAACTTACAGTGCAACTTTTATCTCCGTTATTAAATGTAAATTACAGTTTGAGGAGATAATTTGATCTAAATTTACATGTTTGTAAATAATATACATAAAACACATTCAAAATTAAAATATGCCACAAAAATCAAAAAAGTTGATAAAATGCAAAATAAAAACTAAATTTTTTAATTCATGAACTGTATTTTGTGCTTAACAATCATTGTTTTGGACATTTAAAACTTCCAGAAAAAATTTAATTTGCATTAAAATCCTAAACTTTAATATAACCTTAATGGACGTTTTAAATAAGTCATTTTATGTATATTAAGGCAAACGTACTAAGCCAAACATCATTATATAATCCTACAAACCTTGTTAGTTGGTCTTGTGTGTTTGGATTTACAATCACTTGCCTTGGACTCGACTGGCCAGGATTACGAAGCTGAGGTGAAGGCAGGTTAGATCTAGGTGATGGTAATGGAGACTGTTGGTTTGGACTAAACGGGTTTTCTTCAGTCTATAAAAACAAACAAATATTTTAATACATAAAAAAAATAGTTTAAACATTTTTCTGTAACATACTTGAGACAAAGGAGTGGAAATACTATTGTGTGGAGACATTGAGTTTTGTTGATGTTGAATAGACCCAACAGTTGAATTTGGAGACATCATTACACTTGGAGACTGTGGACTTTCTGCAGTTGTTGAACGATGTTTATTTTTATACTCCTAGTCACACATATTATTATTATTATTATCTCTAACCCCAATTTAAAATTTAACCATTGTGTTTATTAATATTACCTGTATAATAGCCAAATGCTGTTTATTTTGCTTACGACTTGAATCTAATAGTTTTTGCACAGCTTGCTGTTCTGCAGTAACACGTTGGAATTCTAGTGAGTCGTGTTCTGATAGCTCATTACCTTGTTTTCTAGCCACACGTTGTTTACTGTTCATACTCTTTCTCATTTTTCTTAACTTCTGAACTTCGCTCTCATAATATTTCAATTGCTTAGTTATATTGTTACTTTGTTCATTAAGCCATACTTCATATGTATGTTGTGTTTGACGATCTTGTTCTGTAGCTATGACTTCGGGTGGTTGTGCTGGTGGTGTTAATACCGGAGCATTAAAAATTGGAACTTTTATAGCTATAAACAATAAATTTACTTTAATATTAATCAAACACTAAAAATAAAACTTAACTTACATTGATCAGTAAATTGTTGTCTTGCTGGAGATTGACTAGGTAATTGCTGAGGTTGTGACCAGTTTTGTACAGGCTGAGTTGAAGGCCTTTGCAAAAATGTAGGTCTTTGCATATGTATTTGATCACTGACTTGTTGCTGTACAACTCCTGTACCACCTAAACATAAAGATTTATAAAATAGTAATATTTTTAGTATATTATATAAAAATTAAATTACTTTGTTGAATTATAGGTGGTGATGCAATAGCAGTACCACTAGCAGAAGAATTCATAACATCAGCTCGCAGAAGTTCAAAATCAGCATCACTCATTAGACCAGGGAGTGAAGAACCCGTAGATGAAACATTACTATTAACACCTGATGAATCAATATTTTGTCGTTTCTCTTGTTCCCGTTTTTCTTGTTCCAAAAGATCTTCTAATAATAAGGGCTGTTCCTGAGAAATATTTTTTTTATTAGTATTCATTGAATGACACAATAAGTTTGCAATTTATAATATTCTACAATGGACACTAATTATTTCAAAGGTTTTTGCAGTGCTAACTGAAACACATTGTTGAACTATACATGCTAAATATTGACAAGAAATAAAATCTAATTGCAAAGCATACTAAAATTATGTATATAATTAAAAAAAATTATAATTTATTAAAATTAATAAAACAAAAACACACTATCAATTATTAACAAGTTTATCAGTTTATAAAAAAAAAATAAATTTTGCAAGAAAATATGTAAAAAGTATAAAACAATATTTAGTTATAACCATTATGTAGTACATATATATGTACATGTAATTACAAAGGTAATAACTATAACAATAAATAAAAATGTATTATATTTTAAGATGTAATTACTAATTACCATGTATACACCAATATAAAATAGAAAGATAAATCTTTAAAATTAAATGGAATTTAACAAGAAAATGGATAGAATTTAAGTTTGAATAAAAAATAAAAAAACCACTTAAATTTTATATTTTTTTTAATAATATACACTGATTAAGAATTTAACTAGAAGTAATCCACTTGTTACAAAAATATTGTTAAGGCTGTTGAAAGCTTTCCATTTTTAAAAGGTTGGATTTAGGAAATATTCTATATCCATTGTGAGTAATGTCTTACTCTGTGTAGTAACTGATCATTAATGTACATGAGTTCTCAAAACGTTATATGTAATTAAAGATAAGCTACAGCTCAGATTCTTGGAAATCCATAGAGACAAACGCAGTCACAAGTCACTAGTTTTGCAATCAAAAAAGTTACAACATGAAAGTCTCAAAAAGCAGATGAATTCACCCAGCACTAAAAGACCAATTTTACTTTTTAAAACATATTTGAATTCCTTATTCTCTTTTCTAGTTTATGTAGGAAATGGATTTTTGATTTTTTAAAAATTCATCTTGACTTAAGTATTACTAAAAATAAATATCAAAAATTAATTTCCTACATAACATAGAAAAAAGAATAAGGAATTCAATTATTTTTACAAAATTAAAATTGGACTTCTGGAAGTTTTTTTTTCTTCCGCATATTGGTCTAAATGCACAAAAAACAACACTTTCAACATCCTTATTATTAGTTAGATTCCAAGAAAAGAAGGGAGATAATAGTTTCACAGTATTTTATTTTTAATGACACTTTTTGGAGTGATCAAAAATGTTATAAGGTTACAAGTATGGAATAATGAAGTCATTACTAGATCAAAATTTGAACAACAATTGTGTGCAGATTTTTATAAAAATACCAAATAAATAATAAAGCAATAAATTATTCAAGTACCTAATTTAAATAAATAGTCAGTACTTAAGTACATATTTTGATCAACAATTATTAATAATTCAGCCTTCTAGTTTTTTTTTATAGAATATACCTGTACTAATAAGTAATAACTAATAATTACTAATTTATATTAATTAACAGTAAAAGGCTTTATTCATACTTGGGCAAATCAATTAAATCATTACTTCATATATGTGGTTAGATCAATAAACTTTAAATATTAATATGATTATACTTAAAAGTTTTTCTGTGGATTAAATACACAGAAAACTAAGTGTTGAACAGATTATGGAAAACCATTGAATCATAATAAACTTTTTATTTAATTCATAGATTTAAACCAATGTATATTTTTAAAATCTATTCAATTTTGTTTAGTACAGTTCTAAATGATTTTTATTATAACTAAGAAAAATAATATTATAAAACTAATTAGTGCCAAATTTAGTGAGTTGAATAGAAAAAAAGATAGAACTAAATAAATAAAATATAAAAGCTGTTTTGACTCAAAAAAAATAATCAATAATATCAATAAGTTAAAATTACCATTTTGTATTCTACTAATATATTAAAGATATAATTCAAATAGTACTGTATGTTTGGTAATGTTCATTATGTTTGGTAACAATATAAAATATTTATTTTTTATTATTATTATCAAGTTTACAAAAATTTATAATACATATTAGATTTGTTTGGTATATTAACGAGTTAATCATAATGTTATAAGCATTAAAAGTTAAATGTTAATAATTAATTCATAGAATATCTAGAGTACTACTTTACTCTTTTCATCAAAACTAAAAATATATGGGAGTAATAATAATTGATTAGTTCAATATAAGATATAAGTTAATATCAATAAATTAATAAATTAAATACTCTTTGTAGCTTAACCTAACTTCTAAACTCCTAGTTAAAAATAAACATAAGGTTTAGCTAAAATAGATATCAAAAACTAAAGAAATAAAAACTTAAAAATAAATAAACTTTGTATTTTGAGTCAACACAAAGTTAAATTTATATTCGGTAGATATTTAGTGTTATTTAATTACAACACATCTAAAACATTGTGTAGTGCACGTGATTATTATTAGCTTTAATTATTTAATATAAGTAAGTTCATTTTTATTTCACAATATTTAATTTCACGACATATCATCCATCTCAATTCTTCTAATTACCTGAAGCAACAATGGTCTTCTCTGCATTTGAACGCCCATAAGACTGTGTGGTAGTACCATGTCAGTGTGTGGTAAAGGAGCCCTCATACGGACCTGAAGGGGGGCCACATTTGTTAGTGAATTCCCAAATTGTCATGTATTATGTATATTATCAAGCACAAATTAGAAATATTTCACCCAAAATTAAATTAACAAAATAAAACAATATTTTTTCCTTTCCTTAGTTTTTACAATTACACATTACTTATACATGTTAATAATAAAATTAAAATCAGATCAGATGATGTTATTAAATTAAATAAATATTTGGCAAAAACATATTTGATTGAAAAAAGGCATGCTTTCTTTCTGGAAGTCTACAAAAAAAATATCTAGATGCAAAATAGGAGAAACCACTGAAGGGATTACAACGAATAATTGAACTACTATTACACTATAACAATGATGAATTATAATATAATATAAATAAATTTTACCTGATGTTGTCCAGGGTATGGTGGAGGAGGTCCTGGGTAAGGTGGAGGTGGAGCCAACTGTCGGGTTTGTTGAACTGTCCCTTGTTGTATAATCTGCTGAGAACCTATCATGCGATTAGGCACAACTGTTCGTTGCATCTGAATTAGTCGCTGCTGTTGCTGAATAGAGACTGCAAATAAAAATAGAAATAATAATATATAATTCTAAATTAATTGAAAATTTGAAAAATGTTATACTTTACCTTGTCCAATTGGTGACATTTTAGGTGTTTGATTTTCTCCAGAAAAATTTGACATGAAATTCAAATTATTTTCTCTGTTCTGCATCACATTACCTATTTGGTTATCTTGAACAATCTAAAATTATCATGGTTAAGTTATTATATATTAAATGTTTTTCATAAATATATATATTACTTGTGCGTTAACATTTTGTGAAGTTTCAAGTTTTGGAGAATGAATAATATCTTGTTCAAACTTTTCAATCCCTAAAACTGCTACACTATTTTGCTCTTTTCTATGATTCAGACTACCCAATCTCTGTAGATCATCCACTTCTTCCTTCGGTTGTTTTGTTTCGATTTCTACTGAAGACTTATCATTTGGTACAGTTTTGTTATGAGCACTCTTGTTAGATTCTTCATCATCAACAAGATCATATAAGATATTAGTTTTGTTACCACAATCTAGGTTGTCAAGTTCTGGATCAGCATATTCCAGTATATTAAAGTCAGCTCCCATTTCAGCTACAGACAAACATATTTTAAATAATTTATAGCCATATAGTAAAGATTAGGTATATTCATAGATAATTTACCTAAGAGTTCGTCATCATCATCTAAATCACCTAAAAGGGCATTGACTCCATCAACTTCACCAATATTGTTTGGATCTCCTTCTTGTTGTAGTTTTTCCAATTCATCTCTAACACTATCTGTAATTTCTTCACTTCTACTGTCTACATTATCGGTACCTAAAGCATAGATTTAATTATAATATTAATTATTTATACACATTATAATTAAAACTATATTACCATTAATAGAATTTTGCTGAGACTGGTGCTGTAATATATCACTATGTCTACCAACAGATACATTTTGACCAACTATAGATTGGGACATTGAACTAGGATCATTTATTATTGATGAAACTTCATTAATTGGAGCTTGATATTTCTGTTCTAAGCTTTCAGATCTTTCTACTACTGGAAAGTAAATTGAAATTATATTATACATATTATACATAATTTATATATTAAATATAATTAAATAAATACCGGAAAATGGTTGTTGCTGTTGCTGCAGCTGTTGATGTTGTTGGTGTTGTTGTTGTTGCAGCTGTTGCTGTTGTTGTTGCTGCTGCTGTTGTTGCTGCTGCTGTTGTTGTTGTTGTTGTTGTTGCAGTTGTTGCTGTTGTTGCTGTTGTTGCTGTTGTTGTTGTTGTTGCTGCTGCTGTTGTTGTTGCATTATTTCGTAAGGCCTAGTATTTTGTTGTGTCAACGCTTGTTGAGTAATTGGATTTTTAATACTAGATACAAATTGTTGAGCATTCATGTTATTATTAATAACTGCACCAGTAGTAGTAGATCGTTGTTGTTGTATCAACAACCGAAACCGAGGATCTGATAACTAAAAATAAATTAAATTAATAATGGTAATTTATATAACAACTAATTAAAATATAAAATAATATTTTACTTGGAATTTTTGATCTTGAACTCGTTGTCGAATGACCATTTGAGCATTTGGAGTAACCATTGGTTGGAAAGGCATACGTTGAGTCTTAACAGCACTTGGAGGTAACGGCTGACGAAAAGTTGGTCCAGAAGCTGGGGTTTCAAAATCTTGATTTGGTACAACATTTTGAGAGGTTATTTCTTGATTTGGAGTATCTTCTGTATTCCACATACGCTGATCGGCCGGTGTTTCTTTTTTAAACTGCTGTCTTTGAAGTAATTCTCTCAAATGTCTTGTCATTTCTTGATTAGCTTGAGGTGACGAAAATACGTCATCTCGGCCTCGTGGAGATGTAGGATTAAAATGAACATTTCTTGGTTGTTGAACTACAGAAGTTGAAGATATTGGTGGACTAAACAAGTCTGTTGGTCCTGGTGTTGACTGTGAACGTGTGTATTGAGGTGATGGTGATGCTGAAGCAGGACTCACAACTCTGGTCACTTTCAAGACAGGTGAAGGATATGGTGATCTAGATTGCTGTTGAGAACTTACACTACTAGGACTTTGTAAGGGAGTTAAAGAACCATCCTACAAAATTGAATTTATTACCTCATTAACTTGAATTAATACTTTGTATAAAATAATGAATTTAAATTACCTGATTAGTAGAAACTTGTAACTGAGTAGCTAAATTTGGTGTATGAACCAACACTTGTTGATCAGAATTAGTAAATTGATTGGTATCAATAGAAAGATTTCTTTGATGAACTGGTACTCTTTGATATACTGTAAAAATTTTTTAAAAATAATAAATATATTATATATAAATTATAATATTAAACAAAAAAAAAAATTATTCACTATAAAAATTCATTAAATACCTCCTTGTGTACGTTGGTCTTGCATTACTTGCTGCTGTTGAGCAGCTTGTGCCTGTTGTTGTCGCATTGCTTGTAACTGTTTCCACTGACGTTCATTTTCAGCTTCACGTGATCTCTGTTGAGATATCATTTTATCTTGATCCTATTACCATAATATAGTAAACTTATGTTAATTATATTTCTACATTTTGTTATAAAAATGAATACTCAACAAATTTGAAAATATGAAGAAACAAATATAAGTATAAATTAAAGCTCATTATTTTTTTTTTATATTAATGCATCTGACGAAACAAACAAGATAATGACAAATTATATTTTATTTATATATTTAGAAGAAAATTCACCACAATCCCATTTGTTTTGTATATAATACACACATACACATTTATTATTTAAATCTATTTATGTATTTATGTGTACCCCAATACAATTACATCCACAAACTATGTTTTTTGTTAAGTAATATATTAATGTATATTTATATTGATATAGTGTATTAAATATTATCCATACACCAATCAATTCTAATAACTACTTATAAAATAAAAAATAAGCTATGTGTTATCCATAATCTAATCTACTACACACCATGCTAATATTTATAACTAATCAACTGCAGTTAATATACCAAGAACAAATAAATGTATCAGAAACCATAAGCCAAATATGTGAAATAGCATTGAAATTGAAGATGATTTAGAAAAATCCAGAAAAACCTTAATTTAATTAACGAACAGAAATACCAAATATTTTTAAAAACTAACAAATTTATTTTAAGTGTTCAAACACAAACAAAATTAAAAAAATGTAGTAGTTTGACCAAAAAATAATAATGTACTTTAATAAATTAGCAGCTATACACAATACAATTAAATGTTGTGTAAAAAAAATTGAATTCGCTGTCATAAATATTATAATCCACATAATTGAACAGTTTAACCCACCTATAAGCATGTAAAATATAGCTTTTTTCTATACACTGGTTGGTTTAAATTGTAATCAATAACATACTTTGAAAAAACACTGTGCTAATATAAAAATGAAACTCAAAATTTCCAAAAAATATGATAAAATTTAATTTAACAAAATTCTGGGTTGTAAAAAATTATTATAAATTAAAATGCAATGCTAATTGAATTTGGCTAATACTTTCTGAACATAAAGTCAACCTAATATTACTAGAATTGAAATCCTTCACCAACAATAGTTTTACAAATATAATAGTCAGCAATGTTGTTAAGATACCTTTATGTTATTAAACAGATAACAGCATTTTATAGTCTTAACACATAAAAATATAAAGAAATTAACTCATAAAATTAAACAGTAAATACAAAGTTTATTTATGAATTTAGAAGCAATACGAATAGCTGGGAATATACTAAAAACACAAAATAAAAAGAAGAGGCTGAACAGTCAAATATCCAAAGAAAATCATTTCCCAGAACGTGCAAGTGAACGCTCACCACAGGGTCATAAGTCTCTTGACCGAGGGACGGGAGTGTGCGCATTATCTCAGACGGTGTTAGTACACGTATTTGTTGGTCAGACAGCGGAGGTGAAGTGCTGACTGAATTGTTAGTACTGCTAGCGGTTATGTTAGTTTTAGCGCCCTCAGTGCCAGCTGATGATGATTCATTTCTCACCAACTGTACATTACGTATTGTGCCAGTTGGCTGTGATGTGATTATATGTAATAGGTTATTACGTGAATCAGTTTGATTTTTAGTATCTAATGTGGCTAATATTGAATTAGACATTATTAATGATGGAACTGTTTGTATTATATGAATACTGTTGGGTGGATAATGCAAAGTCCCCCTTTCAGATGAACCCGATGCTACATATTGATATTGAATTGGTTCAGATGAATTCTTCTCTGCAGGAATTATGTGAATGGTTCGTAAATTAACAGGATTAGGAGATGGAGGGTTGGGTAAAACTGGTATATATTGTATTGTAGATGGGTGAGTAGGAATAGTAGTGGGAAATGTTTGCTGAGGTGGGTTAGATTCAGGCTCAGGATCAGAAGGCTGGGGAGATTGTGAGTTAGTATGACCATCACCAGCGGCAATTAGTATTGCGGGTTGCATCAGTTCTTTGGTGGGACACACCTCTCCATTGTTAATCGTCGGACTCTGGGTAGCACTAGATGTTGAACTGGTCCGGTTGTCTCCACTGGTACTGTCTTCCTTCGCGGCCTGTTTGTGTTGTTATAGAACGGGTGCCATTAAAGAAACAAATCCCAAAAGCAATAAAATGAGAACATATCAACTAAAGATGCTAACACTCTAATGATGGATATCAAATTTTGTTATTGGATCGGTAATGAAAAAAATAACATGTTGAAAATGTAATTTCTTTGTAAGCATATATTAATTTAAAAAAAAAAATTATTTTGAATAGTTGAAGAATATTTTGTAATTCTTATTACCTATAAATAGGAATGGAAAAATAAATTTTCTAAAAGATCACTAACTATATTCTTAAAAATGAAAATATTAAGTAATTAAAAATAATAAAAAACTTAAAATAAAGGAAATCGCATAATAACAATATTTATTGTTGGTATAATTGTGTTTATCAGCTATAGCTGAGGAAAGCAATGCTATCAGATAACCCAGGTCAACACGTCTCTACAATTTGTAATAAAATCAT
This sequence comes from Sitobion miscanthi, assembly GCA_008086715.1. Lineage (NCBI taxonomy): Eukaryota > Metazoa > Arthropoda > Insecta > Hemiptera > Aphididae > Sitobion > Sitobion miscanthi. Next base: position 2,621,767 of record CM017800.1, on the reverse strand, counting down.
TCAAACAAAAAAATAAAAATAAATACATGATTTTTTACCATGAAATTCTATTAAAATGTATTGATTTTCATTATTCAAAATGGTATTTATGAAATATTTTTAACAAGTGTCATATTTGAAATAATCCAAATAATGTGCTTAACCCTAGAAAAATTTGATAACTTAAACAGGATATTTTGACATTGGTTAAATAATTTCACTTAAGGATCCTAATACTATAATTCTATTTATTAAATATATTTGGATTTGTGTGAACTGTATAAATCTAAAAATTGCAGTGTAAAAATTACTAGTGCTTTAATATTATCAACAACTAGACATAACCAATAAAATAAAACCAATATTGTTTTAATTTATCTGTTTTCAATGAATCCCAAAAATGTGCAAAACGCTGTAATTTGTGATTGGCCTAAAACACATAAGTAATATGATGATTTATCATACATTATAATTACCAAAAGCGCTTTGGCCAAGTCACATAAGCACACACAAATAAATTTTAAACTTAAGCCCCAATAAAAAGCTTCGTTTTATGTAGAGGAACTTTAAAAAATACCATGTATAAAATTTTCCAATGTACATATACATATATATATATATATATATTCCCGCTAGATATTATGATAGTTAAGCTCTCAGGATGAACGCTAAAATTAGTCCATGATTTCATATACCATTATGATATGGTGCTTGACATAATACATTTTCAATAAACATTTTGCATGATCTGTAATGCTTACCTGTTGTGCTTTTTTCTGTCTCAGATTAGTTCTATTTTCTCTTGCTTTTAACAAAAATGGGCTTTTTTGTTCTGGAGACAATGTTCTCCACTTTTTTAATATTTGTCTTGATCTTTCAGGCCAAGCTAAACATATAAAAAATAAATCAATTTCAAAATAATATAAATATTTAAAATAAATGTATATCATACAAGGAAATTCGGTTTTCCATTCAGGATGTGTAACATTAGCGTAAAGTACAGCTGATATTGAAGCTTTAGGTCCCAGAGCTTCATCTGCTTCCATTTTTTGAGAATTTCTTTGGCTGGTATTTATAGCTGATGACTGAGAACCTACACCTTCTAAGCTATCTTCACCACCGCTATTTTGTACCCAAGGACTGTGAGGTTCAGAAAATGCTGGACTGAACTGAGATGGACTACTAAAATGTTAAATAAAAATGTTTACATTACATATTTGTATAAAAACAATTTTTATATTATATAATAAATAATAATTAATTAATATACTTACTTGCTGTATTCAGAATGATATGGAGACATTGCTGGATAGATAGGAGAAGGCATATTGGTTACTACAGGTGGTAATGCTGGAGCTGGTACTTTTCCACGAGACATATTAGTTGGAACACCTATGCATTTTACAATTAAGAATTTTTAATGTTAAGTTTTAATGTATTGAGCATGATTTACCTGTACGAGATGGAGACATTATTGGAGCATGGTTCTGATTTTGAACCATAACTACTCCATTTTGGGCTTGAGGTATGGTACCCATATTATTATTACTTATTAATAACATATTTGAGCTATTTGGATCTTGAGATTCTTCTTGTGAAGCATCATCAGTTAAAACTACTTTGAAAATCTCTTCTACATCTTTACTATCCATATTTGGTAAACCTAAATTGGAATAAAATTTTTGTTTGATAATTTTTATTAACAAACAATGAATTAAAAAACGAAACAAAATACGTTTTTATCACTAAATAATAAGTATTTAACATTTAAATTTAAACAAATAATAATACAAAGATAATGATTTATAACATAATAAAGAAATTAAACTATTAGACTATTGACATTAGACTATTCAATATGATATTACTATAAGATCTTAATTTTCTAAAAATATTAACACGTTGACTCCCAGGTGACCACTGACGATCAACTGTAATTCTCAAATTTTATACTTTTGTGACCACCAGCATCCATAATTGATCATATTACTATAACGCCACATGACCGCCAGGCAACCATGAATTAATATGGATTTAAATTATTTACTTTTCTATGGCGCTACAATAATGTACTAAAAAGAGTGCGGTAGTGGGAATAATTGAAATTTATTTAATGTAATAAATATTTAATATACTATTTTTATATTTTAAATATTTTTTCAATTAAAATATTATTTACAAATTAAGAATGACATGGAAAAATATGTTTGGTATGTCAATAATACATATTGTATGACTGCAAATTAATTGGCTGTCAACGTGTTAATAAAATATTTATATTATTCTTATTAATTAAATAAAAAATGATCAACAAAATTAATATTTGATAATATTCAGTTATAAATGTAAAAATTAAGAATAAATAATTGAATATTGAGGGAAATCTAAAAAAAATTAACAAAAATGTATTTACCTGTCTCTCTGACCATGGAATCAAGATTAAAATGGGAACCTAGAATTTCACTAAATTCATCTTTTTGAGCTGAAGTATTGGTTTCACTCATGTCGGGTTCTTCCACTACTAAGCCATTATCTGAAAAAAAAAATTTACAAGTTAAATACCAATTGGTGTTTATATGATTAATTCAAAATACCTTCCATTTCTGTCTTAATATTTCTACTTTGTTCATTCATAATGGAATCTAATAAATTATCAGACAGCAAAATATCTTTAAGTGTATCGTTCTCATTTGTAGAAGGAATTTCTTTTTTCTATAAAAATTGTAAAAAAATAAAACAAATTTATATTAATATTCATTTTAAGTAGGCTTCTTCAACGACATTTTTTGACTTGTGCGATATTGAATCACGATATCGAAATTAAGTTAATATTTCTATGACTAGTTAACAAATTGTTTTTAAAATATATTTTACAAGTTTATTGGCATTAAAATCAGTTGGTTTCCGGTAACCAGAACCCTAATTCTAAGTAATATTTTCACCACATAAGAACAAAATTCGTTTTTTTTTTAAATAATTTGTTAATTTGGTCATTTTAAAATTCCACAAGCACCTTTTTTATATCTAAGGATAGGTTAAAATAAATATTTTAATGCAATTATTTAACAATGCTTTTAAATTAAAAACCCCCTTATTTATATTTCTTTTCCGACCCAGCTTTTGACAAAAAAGTTTATCATACCTTTTCAACAACTTTTGGTTGTTCGTTGAGTTCAAATATCTCTTCCTTAATATTCATGCATGTTTTAATCACTTCTTCTTTTGTTTGTTGTTTAGCTTTAATGTCTTCCATAATTTTTAATTCAGCCTAATAATTATAAATTGTATTCAATAAAAATAAATAAACATTACATAAAAAAAATATAGCATATTCAACATAATAAAATCTTACCTGAGAAAGTTCAATTGTTTTAATATCTTCATCTTTTTCTTCCACTTCTTCAGACTCACTACTGTCCAAAATCTGTGCCGCAACATTGCAAGCATCCAACAAATCACGACCAAAAAACGCATCTTGTATATAATTAGGGTAATTTTCAGCTATTTTACTCTTTGGTTTTTTCCATCGATTTGGTTTTCGCCTTGGTTTATTGTCTTCACCGTCACCATCCTGAGTATTTTCTTCATCTTTATCTTTAGTTCGGGGCATACGCCCTCTAACAACAAATCCCCCAATACCTAATTTTTGAAGATTTCTAACTCGTTTTCGACGCAGAACCATTACACCTGTTTCTAATGTCAAAATACTAAAACCTTCTGGTGGTTCAGGAGGTCGACCATCATCACGTGGCTGTACTACCATCCCTTCTTTATAAATAGGTTCTGGTTCACTTGGTTCTTCCTTTATGTCATCAAAATCCATCTTATAGGCATCATCATGGTCTAAAGTATCATTAATAGTATCTAAAAAAAATATATATTTTTTTAATTACTAAATAAATAAAATTAGTAAACAAATAAAATCTTACCTCTACTATTACACACAACAGATTCAATAGCTGCCATAATAGCAGCTTCTTTTTCCATTTGTGCTTTTTTCAAATCTTTTCGCTTTTTACGTTGATGTGATATTTCTATACCACTGGTTAGAACCTTCATATGTTGAACACCTGATTCAGATAAATAAATGCCATCCATACAGTATTCATTTACTATCCCTTTAGTTGCATCTGGACTATTATCACGTGATGACATTTTCTGTTTGATTTTAGGACTTGAGACATGTGCTAAATGTGCTGGAACTGTCCCACGAGGACGACATAGCAAGCAACTATATCCGTCTTCTGCACATTTTTCTGCATCGTCTTCGTTTTCAATTTTATCACATTTTCCATGAAGCCATCTAGGAAACGAAACACAAAAATAATAATATAAAATTATAATTATAATAATGTTCAAAATACAAAATTTACCTATCACACTGTGAACATTTAATTATCAATTGACTATCAGTATATGATTCTTGACATGATGGACAAATACTACGAGAAGCACAAGGTCCACATTCAGTATAATTATTCAACCAGGAACAATTGAAGCCTGGATCATTTGAACCACATGTCAAGCATTGAGCACACCTTAAAAATCAATATTTTTTATTTCTATTTAAAAAATTTTAATTTAATTAATTAATCATACTTACCACTTGCATTTCCAAGTTCCTCTGGGGACATAATCAAGTTTTGGATCAGTACAATAAATATGATAAGAAATATCACATTCATCACAAAGTATAAGTCTGGACTCATCATTACGTTGACCACACCCCTCACAAACTGTACAATCTAAGCATCTCCATCCTTTTTGAAGAATAACTTTGGTTACCTATAAGATAATATTATTAAGAAAAATTGTATTCTTGAAAATTTTAATTTTGTGCAACAACTCACTTTAACATTAACACAAAAAGGGTGATAGCACTGACCACACTGAGAACAAGAAATAAGACATGCTTCTTGATCTGTACCTAAAGATCCACACATAACACATATATCTTGACCAAGTACAAATTTATCTTTAGCAGAGCATAAAACAATTCGATTTTCATTGTTAGGGTCAATGTCATTTGAAGAATTTTTGGAGCTTACATCAGACAAAGGCCTCTGAAAAATAGTGTTAAATACATTTTAACTGTTAAAACTAAAAAAAGATTCTTAACTACTAACTTGTAATCCAAGACCCGGTACACCAAAAATGCCTCGCATTCTTCCTCGAGGTCTCTTTCTAGGAAACTCAACAAGGCGTTGTCCTTTTTTCTGATACATGGGTTTTAATGCGGCAGTAAGTTTTCCCAAGCCTTTAGCACGCCCAGCATATCCAGAAAGCAAACGTTTCTTAGCTACTTTGCATGCAGCATATGGTTTTCCTTTACCCAAACCATAGCCACCCACTCTACCATCGTCAAAATCTTTATTGCTCTATATATAATATAATTGAATATTTTGTAATTAATAAATATAAATTAGTTTACTTAATCAACTACTACAATTTTCTAAGATAAATACCTTAAACTCTAAGTCATGCTCAGGTTGATAAACATCAATTGAACTATTAGAGTCTCCAAATTCTTCATATCCATCTCGACGCTGTTGTACAGCATTTTTACATAAAGGACACATGTACTCAGATGCTGAACTTTTGCTATGGCTAGTTATATACTCAGCCTCCGGATCACAAGCACCGTGAATGTATTTTCGACATGAGATGCATTGAACCATTTCTCGATGAGCGGCAGCTCGATAAGCTCGATGACAAAGTGGACAAGAAGAACCTTTATTACGTTGCTGATAACAAGAATCACAAACTGTGTAATGGGCATGCCACCGAGAAGATAGCCCAGCACCTGGGGTACGAGAACCACAGTCAGTGCATACACGACAGCACTGAAATAAAATAATAGTAAAAATAGTCAGTAATCAGTGGTGTCTGATATTTTAAAAATAATAAATATAACTTTGTATGCATTTATTAAAAATATAATATTGTCAAATTAATAATAGAGTATAATGAATTTAGGTTTAATTACTTTGCATTTCCATCCAATTTTAGGTATAGTTGTCACTTGAGGTCTTAAACATCCAGGATGATAGGCTTTATCACAACCTTCACATAACATAACCTTAGTCTGTTCGGCTGGTTGCCGACAAACTTGGCAAATTCGACAATTACCACATTGCCATCCAGCTCGTACTCCTTAGAATATAAAATATTTACAATAAAAAAAAACACAAATAAAACAAATAATAATAAATTATTTCTTCAAACCTGGGAGTAGAGCTAATCCAAGACAAACACCGTGGTAGTGGCTACCACATGCTGTACACATCATTAAATTAGAAACATCTCCAAGAGTCGAGCAAATACCACAAGCAACGTTAGCAGAAAGTTCTTAAATAAAATAATCAATTAGCATACATTTCATTCATAATTTAAATATTATAATTACCCATTAAAGGAACATGATCAAGATGAGAATTGCATATTAAAGCTGGTACACTCATCTCTTGAAACGAAGCAGAAGCAAAAATACAAGGATAGTGAAAAAATTTCAAACAATTAGTGTATGTACATGGAGCACTGGCGCCTAAGTGACCACAGTAAGAGCACCGTCGCATCAAGCTCTCTAAGATAAGTTCAGGCACATTTTCCAATGAATCAGATGTATCACATTTTACACCTTGAGTCCAGGTAGCACAAAACTGATGTACGTACACATAACCATTTGATTCAAATTGTTCATATAACATGTTCAAATCAGGAACATCCAAATGCCCAATAACGCTAAGCTCATCCACGGGTTCAAAACTACAGGTTGAAAATTGTTGTTGTCTAATAACAATAACAACAAAAATGTACAATAAATAAATGTGATTGAAATAAATTGATTTGTTTGAAAATATTTTAGTGCAAGTAATTAATAAGTATGATATATTGAGCATTAAATATGGAAATTAAAACTCACTTAAATTTAGCAGCAGATTTTTGCCTTCTATACTGTATAATTGGTGCCATTTCAGTAGTTGGTGATTGTAATGGCATTGGGGTTAATTGTTTAGTAACTAATTGCTTAATAAAATCATCCAATGTTGACTTAAAATCTTTTTCCCAGTCTAACCTTAGAAGAGATCCTTGTCCAAGTTGACTTCGTTCTCCTAAATTACAAAATGCACATACTTTTCCTGGCCTAAAACGTATAAATATTAGTTACAAAATCAAAACACAAACATCAGAAACTATTTACCAGGTCTCTTGATGTAATACACTTCTATCATCACTAGTAGGATCAGCCGATGATGAAGTAGGAGGAGCATTTTCATCAGTTCGAGAAACATTTGGAGATTTACCTTCAGCATCCTCTCTATTAATATTAATAATACAATCAAAAAAATTATTTTATACTTAGTTATTTCTGTTTCTATAAAAAGTTAATTTTTATTACCTTCTCCATCTTTTAATTTTAAAATTCAATTTTTTCATTTGTAAAGGGCTATCATAAGATGTTATAGGTGTAACAGCACTTCTGATGGGTGAACATGATGTTGTTTCTTCGAAATTACCTTCTGAAAAAAATTGTTTAGTACAATCATCAATTACTTAGTGCAGATTGCATAAAGAACAGTCTGAAATTTTTTTACCGGAATTTAAATTAATTCATTCTATAAAGTTCATGATTGTGGTAAACTATGCTAGAGTTGCATAAAGAAATCTTAAATTAATGATAACCGTGATAACCAAATAAATTAAAACACCAATAACATTAATGTTATTTTATCGATCTGTAAGTTACCGAACCAAAACCCGATCTGTAGTTTACAGGTCCGGTATTAGATAGTTTACAGAACCTTTAACATTGTCAGGAGTTTAAGCAACACCCAGTTTAATTTGCAGAACCGTTAACGGTACGATAATGGTTTGGTAAGACGCTACAGACATTCATTCAAACCACCCTTAATATATTTCTTAAAACTGTATGTATAAAAGTAATGTACCATCTGTCTTAACAGCAATGTCATTCGGTGTTTGATTAGAAGAAGTTTCATCTACTGATATAGAAGCTGCTTCTGTAGAAATACGTGAACAATCTTCTTCTTGATAATCTGGATCGTCATCCATATCTTCATTATCATCGTCATCATCATCTTCATCATCATCATCATCGTCATCATTTAACAAAGGAGCACCATTGTCAACGTCATCATCAGAACTTGGATCTTCATCTATGTCCATTTCGTCAGATTTATCTAACGATGTCTTAGACATCTTTGATTTGTCATTGTCCATTTTCTAAACAAGAGATAACATAAAAGATTTTAAAAAGGTTAATGCTAATGGTGTACAAAATATTATACAACTATAATATGGAATAGTTTTATGAATTACAAAATTTAAATGTCCATAACTGTAATTAGACTATTAGAATGATAAAAAAGTAATTGACTAATTTTCCCTCACTAGATAACTACCAAAAACATTTGATACAATTCTTATCAGATATTCTCATTATTTTCAAGGAACAATTTAATTAATACTTCTGCAAGTAAATTATTTGTTTTAAGATAATAATATTATTATTGAACATATTATTAGATACCTATATTTAACACAGCAATACAATAAAGTGAGAAGTTTTGATTTTCAATGCATGTATCTACAATTAAATAACATATTATACCTAAGCAACTTTCAACATAAAAATAAATCATAACACTTAAAAATAATAATATGTCTAAAAACCAATTTTAATTTAATATGACAAAAAGTAAATATAAACGGATCATAAAATAATAAGTAAGTACATATCTATTTAAGTACCTAATTAGTTATTCATAGGTAGCTTTTCTAACAAATGTTTAATTTTAATAAGTTAACAATTGAGTACAATTTAATGAGAAAAATAATATGTTCAATTTAAAATATATGAATTTTAGTAATTTAAATTTTACTTGTCTATAACATGTCATATCATAACATACAAATGTAGTCACGCAAAATAATATTAAAGTCTGATAAAGATCACTATGATGCATTTGATATATGATGACTATTTAATTTCAATTCTAGATAGCATAGTACATTACCAAAACTACGCTATTGACCAACTATTAAATGAGCCACTAACTGATTCCTATTATTTCCTGATTCTTTCTATTTAAAAATACATTGAACATGGAAACATTCTATTATCGATGGCTAAACTACTTAATGTATTGTCATATAATGATTTTAAATAGGGTAAGTCATCTATACTTTATAGGTACCTACATATCAAAGTGCATTGATCTTTGAAATTGTTTATTTTTATAGTAAAAAATACTTTGTATTGCATACAACTTAAGAAAAATCGAGCAAATATAATATATAGATGAGACTAACAGCAATCTGATTAGATCATGTAAGTTCTGGAAGTTAAAAAAAATAGCTGAAAGTTTAAAAAGAAAAATTACAGTCCAATATCTTAGGGCACATTTGAGAATATTGGATGATAATCAATACAAACAAGAAATAAATCTGTCCGGCGCCCCAAACTATGCATTACATCTGACACAAGATTGGTAGCCGGTACGTACGGACTGTTGCAAACAATCCACATTCACAGCGGCATAGATGCCTCCGTATACGAGTAAAGAGTCGTCTATTTTTTAAGGACAGACCAGAGATGGTCAACAGACTTTAAGGGGTGAGGGGAGGGGCCAAAAATTTTCCAAAAGCTCTTTCCGTTTGACGTGCAGTGAAATACGCGGGAGTCAAGTTCACCGGGTCTCCCCTCTCCATTGGTCGGTGGTAACCCAGCGGTAACAGTCGCGTACAACCCTACGGCCCTGACGTGCCTACGACCGAATGACCGATCCGCACGCGAGTGTAGCAGGGTAAATCCTCCAACGGCGGCAACAAGACACTTACTCTATGTTTGATGGACGGCGACTGCGGTCGAGCCAAAACGCATAATATTCGGCGGTGAACAAGCGGTGAACGCTCTAGCTCCGGGAATCGAGCGGGAACGGTAGTAGGCGAGACGATATCCGTTACGCCAAGGAGCCTTTCGACCGGAGGTTCCTTCTTACATGGCGATTGGGCGCGAAGAGCAAGCGGCTAGAGAACGGAAACTGTCGGCACACTCGGGAGCGAGGCGTCGCCGTCGTTGTCGCGGCGATGATCGTCGTCGTCGTCGTCGTCGTAGTCGGCGGCGGCGGCGGCGGCGGCAGCGTCAGCGGCGGCTGTCGTCGGATAACGCGCGGGTGAGCGCGAACAACGACGCGAGGACGAAAACCGACGAAAACTATACTGTACTTCTGTTTCCCTACGGGAACGAGAAAAACATTTTTTCACATTATCGGATAATCAAAACAAATCGACAACAGCCTGGTACCACCGCGGGCCAACCGACAGGCTTGCCAACCCGACGAGGGCGGCGTATCGTGCGCGCGTCCTCCCCCCCTTTCAGAATTCAGAAATTGCCCGCAGTAGCGGCGATTTGCAAAACAACGGTGATCCCCGATCCCCCCGCCATTGGCATGGGTCTACACTCCACTGGTTCCGTTAAAAACCGAAAATATTTCATTTAAAAATGTAATTTATCATAATATTTGGACAATGAATTGGTCTATATCTAATAGTCGACACTGGGACTAATGTACTCTGTCTGGACTCTGGACTCTTTCGCGCCTAGAGACATATTATAGTGTAGTGAGTGTGGGACGATGACAAATTGTTTTAAGAATTATGACCAACTATCCCGTCATTAACTGTCATTTGCCGCGTTTTGGTTAGAAATTAACATTTCATATTTTAATGATTCAATAGTGAGCTTAAATAAGATTTAATGGCCCGTAATAGGTCCTCTATATGTTACTATTCTAGTGAACTATTAAATTTAATCATTTTTTTAAGCAACGCGGCTGGACGTAACTGAACTTTGACTTTGAGCCAAATATTATTGTTGTGTACTAAATGATCAAAAAACTACGGTGTTCAGAGAACGTACAAATGTACAATAAAATTAATAAATATTGTCCACTTTTCGGAACAAAAACTCAAAACACGCGTGGCACACCGAGCCCGGCGCCGTACGGTCTAGCACGCGTAAGCGCCGTATTATTACTGTTTGTTATAATATCATAATATATCTGATATGAATTTGATCGATTTCTAAGACGATCAATTTATTTAACATTTAATAAATATTATATGTACCTATAAAATATATTAATTAATTATATTATCATAATAATATTTTCATTTTTCCTATTATAATTCCTATATAGTATTTATTTGAATGCAAAATATATAAATTAAATACGTGAAATTCCAGTGTCCTCGGCACCTATCTTGTTTTATTAATTATTATATAATTACTGTCAGTCTCGATAAATTCAAATATTTTTTTCTTAGCCCTCGAAGTGTTTTTAAGTTGTTTTTGTGTTTGTAGAATTTAGTTTTAGTTTTAGTATTTATAGTTAAATTTATTTTTATACTTAATAAGTACTAGAGGTAACGATTTTTTATTATTTTTTGTATCTTAATGAATATAATAACATATATTGACATATTGTGGTAATAACTTAAAAACAATAGGTATAACGGCGTATAGGCACAGTCATCAATAGGTACAATAGGTAGTACTCTGCAGTGTCTTAGTCAATGGCGTATTTACGGGAGAGGGGGGGGTCAACACCCCCATAGTCCATAGGCTGTATATAATATGCAAATTTTTTTGGAGTCCTAACTTAAGGCCTCTAGCTTTAAAAACGGGGCTACTAGATAAATAGATACTCCCCCCCCCCCCATGACAAAAACCTTAATACGCCACTGGTCTCAGTTGTAATAGTGTAGTGTAGTGTAGTGTAGTACCTACCTACACACAGAACGACAGAACACTAAACTAGCGAACTATATATACATATTATTATAGATAATACTATAGGAAAAGTCACATTTCAAGGTTGTATAAACGTTGACATCTCTTTTTTTATACCAAATAAATGTGCATCTCATAAATATTAAACATACCTACTATTTGCAGTGTCGCAGTGATGAAAAATTGGAACCTATTAGAACAATATTTAGATTTCTTATACGCGTGTGGCGTGTATCGTGTATATACAGTACCTATTATACACTGCAGTACACCCTACATGTAGTAAACACATAAGAAGAATGAGGATGTCAACGCACAATTGGTTTTCTCTCTCTGATCCATGCGCAACATTGAAAATTTTCGTTTAGCAGAACCATGTACCAACCCTGTGTAATTACTTTTAATATTAAAGTGAATTGACCTACGTTATCAAACTTTAAGTTATAAGAACATTACCTCCGTCCTTAAGTTGGCTATTTTATGATATTTTAATTTTTATAAAATTTAAAGCATTTTTAAATTGTAATAATTTATACACTGACACACGCTAAAAAAGCCAGCTTAGAGACACAGGTAAAATGTTCTAAGCTTAAAGTTTATTAATAGGCGAATTCAGTATTTCAGTCTGATGTTAATAATAATATCACAGGGTTGGGTCTGCTAAGCAAACATTTGGTATATTGCGCGTTTATAGCAAACGATTTTTTTATAACCTGACATATACTTGTATTTTAATAATAATTATTTTTTGTGACATTTTTAATTATTTAAAAATAACGATATGTGTTTTTTTTAAAACTCTATTGAGACTGTATTTGACCTATACTTGTATTATAATTTGAAATAGTTAAATATAAATGATATATCATAATATGCAATTACATAATATTTAAATACTTTATTTTAATTGTACCTATATTCGACTAATGTATTATTATTATCTACTTGTATTATAATTTATAATAATAAGAATATATAATAATAATATTTATAATTTATAATATATTATACATATTGTACATGGTTCCCAAATAATAATTGACGGAAACGTCTTGTTGGCGAGAACGGACCATGCCTATGTATATGTAATTATGTAAATAATATTATAAAATCTATGTCGGTATAAGTAAGATGTCCATATAATTATACAGCCATAGGCGCAACTAGGTATATTTTTCTGGGGGGGCTAAAATTGTATCGGCAACACAAACCCAGATAATTAATGTTTTAAACTAAAATATGGTTGAAAACTGGGGGGGGGGGCTACGGATGAAACTAGAGGGCTTAGCCCCCCCTTAATTGCGCCTATGTATACAGCCATATAGCCATATTATATTATTACCTATGTCTAATAAGACGTATATTATTTAATTGGTGATGTTTAATAATAGTTATATAACTTATAAGATTTCAATAGTGTACTCATTATTCATCAGTAATGGTAATGATAATGAATCATTACCTATAGGCTATAATATAATATGAACATAATACCATACTAGTATTTATAATCAATGATATTATCAATTTACCAAATGGATATAGGAATTAAATTTAAAACTGTAAGTAACTGCAGAACAAAATATCATCGAAAATCGAAATATTAAAAATATAAAAAATATATATTTGTTATGAATATCATAAAATAAAATGTTACTGATATTATTATTACAGAGTAATACATTGATAAAATATTAATAATATAATTTAAAAGGGAGCATGGTGATTTACCAAGTGTCCAACACAATGCTCAATTGTCGATGCATTGTTCACCTAAATTTTTTTTTAATAATTTTCCTGTTTTTAAAAAAATAGAATTTTAAGCTCATTTCAAAAAAAAATAAGGACTTTATTTACAAATATACATGATAGTCCTTTATAAAAATTCTTATATAGGTTTAAAAGATATATGAATTTATGAAGACCATGGAAATTTGAAAAACTATATCTGGTAATAATTTGTTATTAATTAATATAAATGTATTTATAAAAATTGTCAACGTCCTGTCCAACTGTCTAATATTTTATATTATCCATGTATAAATGTATTATAAGTCCAAGACTAAATATATCTTTTTTATAATTCATATATTAAGGACTACTCTTCATATTAGTGAGTAAAGTTTAATAACTCAGAAACTGATCGTACACTGTACAGTTGTACCTACGAATTTCGATTTAAATACGTCAACATTTTCAATAAAATCAACAATTGATTAACAAATTATAGTGAAATCAGATAAGTATTTGAAAGTTCTAATTAAAAAAATTATTTTATATCGCCACAGATTACGCCTTATTAATTATGACACAAACATTTTCGGGCTTAGCCCTCACTAGAATTTATATAGCCCCACCCCCAAAAAACTAATGATTTCACTACTATAATTTAAAAGCATCATATAAGAATATCAAGTATAGACCTGAGGTACAGCCCTCCCTCAAAATTTCAAACACTATTTACGCCTATGTAGGTACTTGTAGAACGTAAATATGGTCTTTAAGTGAACTTAAAGATCCCCAAAATCAGATTTTGAATAAATGTTTACCTAATTTCTAAGAGATGAGTAAGAAAGTGAGTGATTATTGCTATACTTATCACTATCTGTTAGATTTGATTATTTATTTATTTATTGTATGATAAATTATAAATATATTCCAAGCGTCCATGCCCCTGTGCTCACAATAATGATGAGTATACAGTGTGGGAGACGGACTTATCCTAAAAATCATAGGATGTACAGTTATTATTAGGGTTCGGATTTAAGAGCAATAATATAATCAATAAAAAAAGCATATTATTTATATAAAAAGCAATACCAAAAAAAATTTACTACAAAATTAAATAGTTTGTATATTGTATATTTAACTAGGTTGTATTAAAAAAAAAATTCACTACCATATAATTAGATGAAATGCAGTCTTCAGTAAGACGTTGACGGTTTGAGCTTACAATATTTTTGTACATAGAAAATGATCTTTTTACATCCACGGAAGTTATCAGAGCGGACTAAAGAAACTAATTTGAATCTAGTATCTATGCATTATGGATGTATTTTAATCTTAAGATGGGTAGTATGAGTACTTTTCACGATTAAAGATAGTACTGTCTATCTATCTTTAATCGTGGTACTTTTATAAACGTTAAATTAACTGGCCATACCAAATACTCGATAAAGTATTTAGCGATATCGATAAATATCGCCGATAATAAAACCCATTAATAATAATTGCAGACCACTGAACTGTATATTGTATACAGAGTTCACTGTTGCAGACGGACGACAATGCAGAAAAACGTATCGATTTATACCCTTAATACGTGTGTCTTGTATAAAACTATCAAATCAATTGACAATGAATCATAATAAATGCATTTATAAGTAAAAAGGAAAAAAAAGGCCTAATAACTACCTGAAAAAGACAACAAAAAAATGCGTTCATCGTCTCACATATTAAATGACACATTTTCATATGAAAATTATTTTCTATTATTATTATTATTAAAAAAAAGGCTTTTGCCTTAAAATCCGAACCCTAGTTATTACTTATTATCTAAGGTCTTACCACTTCAGCAAGCCCGCTCTAGCACCTCCGATAGCATTAATAAATTATAGCTTAGGTAAAGGTAATTCATTATTGATAAATCGTTAAATTCGATTCTATGAACTATATTGAACGTAGGTATACATGATTACTCAGTACCTTCTCAAGTCTTAAGTAATGAATATATTGTATGATATATTATAATTATTAATTATAGTCAGGGCCGTCCTTAGGGTTTTCGAGGCACAGGGCAAAAATTAATTTTACCACTTTTTTCAAACGCGAGGCCTTAAAATTTAAGTCAAAAGCGCGAGGCCCAGAGCCTGGGCCCTGCTCGCCCCTCGCTCCCTAAGGACGGCCCTGATTATAGTATTATTATTATAATAAGTATATTCTATGACTTCATATTTAAATTTAAAAAGTCAACTCGTAGAACAAATAAAAAATATATTATATGAAAGCTCAATAGGTCACACTGATTCTAATTGTCTATACTCCTTGAAAATTAACCTCAACAACAAAAAAATCTATGTAATATAAAAATAATAAATATTTGGAAATTAAATTTTGAATTTTGATAATAATTTTAAATTATCCTTTTTAATTTTTTTTTTTTTTGTTGCTTAGTTTAATATTTTTTTATTCTTTTTATTATGTTATATTAATAGTGCGATTTTTGATAGTGTGTATATGAAAGCGTTCATACATTCTGTTATTGAACTATTTTTTTAATTAATATTTATCAAAAGTTAATATTTCAAATTTAAATTAATATGGCTATTCCTAATATAGCAGGTAATTCTTAATTATATAATATCATTATGTATGTATAATTGTAATAACATTTTTTCCATAATTTTTAGTCCGAGGCTCTACAGGTTTGACACTGTACCAGAGTGAATCCCCATATGATCTAGTCTCTACATTTCCATCGGATGTCTCATCGACGTGCAAGTTTATGTTGTTCAGTCCGAATGGAAAACATTTTGCTTGGATTAATAATTCCAAGTAAGTTTTAGACTAATATTTTTCAAAAAATGTTCTGACCACATATTTTCTGTAAGGGTCGTAATTGTTAAAACTTCTGATTGGAAGACTATTGCTGAAGTTGACTATCCAAAAGCCGCACAATTGGCATATAGCAGTAAAGGAACTTTTTTGATCGTATATGAGCCATTTATGAGTAAATAGAAAATTATATATTTATAAACAGTATACTCACTATTTTGTGGTGATGAAATTTAAGTTTTCATTACTCCTCGTCTAGACCAGGCCACCGCAAAATAATGAATGCTTTTTTAAGGGGATATCAAACCATAAGTTATCATCTCTGGCTATCACACACAGAATATAGCAAATTAAGTTGGTGAATCAGCTATAAAAAAAAATTAAATATTTTAAGTTGCTTCTAAATTATCATTTCAATCAAAAAAAAATAGAAAGGTGACCACTTACCAGTGTTTTTCTCTGTTCAACATTCCAGTCAGATATCTAACATTGGCATGATGTCTTTTTAATTTATCTATATTTATATGAATATAATATAAATCTATTTTTTCAATATTTATAGCCACACCAAGTAATCCAAAAGGCAGTCCTAATGTGCACATTATAAAAACGGCTGATGGACAACTAGTGAAAAGTTTAGAATACAGAGATTATAAACTTTGGTAAGATATATTATGATTATCATAATAATTTAAAAACATTTTGAAATAATATTTATTTATGTATTCATGCAAAATAAATCAGCCCATTATTTTATTTGTATTATTTTTTTTTTTTTATAGGACTCCACAGTGGTCTTCTGATGAAAAAATTTGTGCTCGGTTTTTGAATGGCGATGTATTATTTTACGAAAATTCTAATTTTGATAATATTGTACATAGAATTAAAGGGCTTAAACTCAATAATTATTCAATATCTCCAGGAAATCCACTTAATATTCTTTGCTTTATTCCAGGTACTTAAATAACTTGTATTAATTAATTAATTAGTAATTATTAATTATATTTGTTGACATTTTGTTAATGCAATTAATTAAAATGATATGTACAACACTATAACCAAAAACTTAACATCAAACTAATGTAATATAATTATAGTCATTAGTCTTATATAAACTGAAATAAGATTTATATGTAATATGTATGCAGTTAATTATTTTGTATTATAAAATTTCAGTCTGAATAAAGATATATTGGGGGAACCTTTAACATATTTTAACTTAATTATATTAAGAGGACGTCACACCCTCATGTGTTGTCTCCGTCTTAAGCATGTGCAACATAGACAAAACGCGTTTACGCGGTCTGAACTCGCTCAATATTGGTTCTAGAGTATAAATACCTATTATAAAATTGAATTGTGACAATATTTCTGAGGCAAGTTGTTGCGTTTTTTCATTTATATCGTTTAGAAATAGCAACAATTTCAACATTTTTAAAATACCTTAAACTTTTCAAAATTTAAATTTTTAAAAAAATTGCCTCCAAAATATTGTCATCTTATAATTTTGTAATAGGTGTTTTTATTCTGACACAAAAATTGAGCTAGTTCTACTCGGACTGCGCAAATACGCTTTGTTTATGTCGTATGTGTGTAAGACGGATACAACACATGCTGGTGTGAAGTTTTCTTAAGGGAATTTTCTATCTACTCCTAACATACACACAACATAGAATATTAGACGGGTTCTTTACCAAACATACCAATTGATTTAATGAAGCGATAAGAATTCTCAAAACAGATTTGAATTTGTCATCAAGTCTACTTAAAATCAACATTTAATTTTTTGTTTTCAACTTCGAAAATTAAAATATGACAATATTTAAATTAATCTTTTTTTGATATAACATTTTTAGGAATTTAGGAGATAATATCAAAAATAAGGGAAAGTCAAATTCAAATAGATTTGACAACAAATTCCAATCTGTTTTCAGAATTCTTATTCCTTTTCCATATCAATTGGTACATCATGCGTCTGTTGGACAAATACAGAAAATCACTGGGCAGAATTCCCTTAAAAAGACCCTAAAACCCAATATTAAAAATAATAATTTGGGTTTTGAATTGATAGGTTGGTTATTTTAATAATTATTAAGTAAATCTCTCTATTATAATGATACGCAATTTATAACGACAATTAAAATTTGTTATTTTAGCTAAAACTGGCCCTTCTAATGGTCGTCTATTTCAATATCCAGATTTTAATACAATTGTTGCCAATAAAAGTTTTTTTCAGGTATAACTATTTTTTTATTTATTCTTCAAGAAGTTAAAGATTAAGATTACACTTAATAATATTTATATTCATAATTCATAATTTGTAAATATTTAGGCTGATAGAGTAGAAATATTTTGGAACCAGAAAGGAACAGCATCATTAATGTTAACAAGTACCGACGTAGACAAAACAGGAGCATCGTATTATGGTAAACAAGGTCTACATCTAATAACTTCAAAAGGAGACACTTCTCAGGTTATAGTGAGTAAGTAATTTAATATTATATATATTTTACATTTCAATATTTTTAAAAATGTATTAATTTTGATTTTCTACAATTTAGATAAAGAAGGCCCTTTATATAATGCTGCCTGGAGTCCATCTTCAAATGAATTCTGTGTTATCTATGGTTTTATGCCAGCAAAGGCTACTTTATATAATTTAAAGTGCGACCCAGTAATAGAATTTGGAACTGGAACATTTAATGCTGTCTACTACAATCCATTTGGGAATAATATCCTTTATATATCAAAATATGATTATTAAATTTAATTTAAAAAAAAACTAAGTATGTAGATATGTATATAAATTTCTTTAACTCTATAAATACTTCTTCTCTTAGCTGGGTTCGGTAACGTGCAAGGAAATGCAGAGTTATGGGATATAAATGGTAAGAAAAAGATTAAAAAAATAGAAATACCAGATACTACATTTCTTCAATGGTCTCCGGATGGTAAACATTTTGTAACGGCTACAACTGCACCACGACTCAAAGTAAGTAATGGCTATAAAATTTGGCACTATAGTGGTGCATTACTACATGAAAAACCTTGGGGAAAAGATGAACTATATCAAGTTGTTTGGCAAAATTATCCTCAAGGTACTTTTAAAACACCCACCATAGTTTTCAAAGCTGTTGAAGGAATTGCTTCTAGTCAACCAATTGGTAAGTTATTTTAATCATTATTGTATTATTTATAAATACTTATATACATATTAATCTTATTATTAAATCTAATTCCTTTTTGTTTTTCTAACTTGCAGCTTCTAAACAAGTTTATCGACCACCGCATGCCCGAAATTCTGATTTTAAACCCACTAGCTTACACGAAGATTCATCGTTAGAAACAAGTATGATTTTATTTACTGTGTAATCATGTTAAAAGGATGTTGCAACAGTATGTGTTGTCTTGATCTTACACCCGGACAATATAGCAAAATTTCTTTTACCACTTTCAATAGTGTGCTGATATTTTTGATATTAAGAGTGATTTGACCTATTATAAAACTTTCAGGTAACAATATTATCTGTGTTCTCTTGTTGGTTTTTATAACATATCTTAAAAAAACCAACAAGAGAACACATATAATGTTGTTACTTAAAAGTTTGATAATAGATCAATCCACTCTTATATCAAAACTGACAGCACCCTACTTAAACTAGCGAACGAAAATTTGCTATGTTGTAGGTGTGTAAGACGAAACAACACATGCGGGTGCGACGTCTTCATAAGAAATATGGTTAATTTTTTGTTTTTAATGTAATAAGTAATAACAGACAAATATGAAATAATAAAAAAGATTTTTATTAAATCCAGGATGTTTCAAGTACTTCAGTTAAATTATAATTATGATTAATTAACAATAATAATCTACAAAATGTACAAATTTTAAATTAACACAATTTTTAGAAAACCAATCAAAAGCTTATTTAAAGATGAAAAAGAAACGTGAAGCTAAACGACAAGCAAAACAAATGCAAGATGTAGAAGACTCAAACAATGATAAACAAAGTACTGTAAAAACAATTGATGAACCCAAAGATAACGAAAAACAATTAAGGATTAAAAAAATTCAATCTGTATGTTTTATAACTGTTTTTTTATTGTTTGTTAGACATTGTAACATTAAATAATACTTTGTATCTGTTGTCTTTCAGGATTTAAAAAGCATCAATCGTTTCAAAACTTTACAATCTTCAGGTAAAGAATTGGATAACAATCAAATGGCAAGACTAAAACTTGAAAATGGTTTATTAGCTGAACTGAAACAACTGCAGTTGTAATAAAAATATTATATTTAATAAAAACAAAAACAAATATCTAAATCATTGTTTTTTTTTTTTTTCTTTTTTTTATTGGACTTAGCCCGGTAACTGAGGCCATTAGCTGTAGAATGGTACTGTAGGATTTTTGGAACGGTAGGGACCGGTGGGAGGAACACATTTTTGTGTTTGGCAGAATTTTCAAGTGAGCACCCGTAGTTATCTGCCATGCTCGAATGGGGCATGGCAGCCACTCTTCACACACTGTGACTGCCCGAAGAAAAGTGCTGCTCAAGACCGAGGATCGAACCGGCGACTGAGCGTGTTGCCTGGTCCACTTTGTCCCACTAAATTATTGTTTTATATTATTAACTATTGATTTTTTACTATACTAATGCCACCGGTAGAGCACTTCTTGTTTGTACATCCAAATGACTGAGCTCCGCGGTATCGTACCCAAATTTCTCCCACTCTACCATCTAGTTGCCGCCATAAATTCCCACTCGCTACCCACAACCAGTGGCGGCGGCCAGCGTTCGGGAAGGTTAAGTGGTGAAAATGCACTAGATCGGACAAATTTTTGTCACCGCCCAGAAGCGTTCTCTTGTTGGCGTTAGTATAGTATTCTCTGATATTCTCTTTTATAGTATTATAGTACTATACTTATGATGAGCCATATAGCCATGTATACCATAATACTGCTAGAGCCTGGATTATCAAAAAAATTTTTTTGATACAAACAACTAAATTGCCTAAGTAAGGGTTTAGCAATTAGTTATGAAAAGATCCAATTTATACTTATTCATATTTTAAATATATCACGGATAAATGTATTCTGGTTGAAAATTTAAATTACAAAAATTTGGAAGATAAATTCTACTAGCTGATAGTGACTTTTTAAGTTTTATGAATTACTAAGGATGCCAAGATCATTAAGAATACACTAATTTAACTAATATTTGTATGTTATAATGTCATTGAAATTTAAAATATATACAAATATAAATAAAATATGACACTAAAATACTAAATATCAAATAGAATGAGATAATGACAACACCCAAAATCAATGTTTTTGCTTGAGGTTATGTAGGTATAATATATATATTTGATTATAAGGTGTGATAACATATTGCCAAGTATAAAATATTTAAAATTTATTTTGAGTCATAAAAGTTATGTTTACATTCTTAATCACTGTCTATAAAGTCATTCAGCATATCTGTATAATCTTCATCCTCTGAATCTTTGTTAATTAATGATTCGTTAACTGAGCTAGAATCCATACTGTTATCAGCATCCATAGATTCTATTACAGTATTTGGCTGAACATTTTCAGTATTAAAAGTCTTTACTTCAATGGGTAAAGTTGAATCTTTAACGATTTTATTGAAAATATTAGTTTTGTTTTCTGGGATAGTGTTTTGAACAGATTGTGGAACTGTATTGTGCTGGATATTCTCAGTATTAATAATTTTAACTTCTTTTTCTTTAATGGGTATAGTAGAGTCTTCCTCTATTTCATTTATTATTTCAGTTTTGTTCTTTGATATATTACTTTGAGTAGATTGTGGAATTATATTTGGTTGAACATTTTTTAATTCTTTTACTTTCATGGTTACAGTCGAATCTTCAACTATTTCATTTAAGAAATGAGTTTTATTTTCTGGTATAGTATTTTGAGCACATGGCGGAATTTCTATTTCATTTTCAAGAGGGAAAAATAGTGTATCATTACGTGGACGGATAATGTGTTCAAGCTCGCTTAATGATGATCTACAGACTTCTTTTACCTGAATATCAATAAAATCAGAAACATTTAAAGTAATGAAAAAATGTATAGTAATACATGATACATAAATATAAGATATCACTATATCCCTGTTATCCACTAATAAAACATTTTAAAAATGTCTAATGGTAATAAGCTTCTTCAACAATATCGATATTTCAATTCGATATTGATATCGCGAACTTTTTTCAAAAATTTAGGTATTGATAATCGTAATATATCGATAATCAATGTATATCAAGATAAACTGATTTTCATGCCAAAGCTCTTGAATAATATATTTCAAAACAATTAATTGTTAATATAATACCCACTAGTTACTACTTAGTACCCATTCAATTGAGTATTTGCACTTATGATATTCATAGAGATATCGGATAATCGATTTTGATACCTAAATTTTTTTTTCGATATCGCAAATCAATATCGCACAATTCAAAACGATATCAATATTCAAAAATATATTGTTGAAGAAGCCTAAATGGTAACTTACTTTTTCATTACGATCAGTTGTACCAAAAGTAAAAACACGTAATGCTACAGATGTATGTGTAATACATTGTGGATGTGGTGATATAATCAAAGCTAATAATGACTTGTACAAGTTAAGACGACACAAATCGTCATAGTACGGTAGAGGATAATCATTTGGTCGTTGACATTTAATAATTTCTAATAGCAAACCCATGATTGTACTTTGAAAAATCTAAAAAATGTATGTTAACATTATAAAACAATTATTTAAAAATAAATATTTAACATACTTTGAATTGTAGAACTTTCAAATTTGAAGACAAGGTGTTTAAAAATAATTGAAGTGTTTTATGAGCTTCATTACACACAGTTTTATTTGCAAGATAATCATGCATAACAATTGTATCACGTTGATTGATAATTTTTTGATTAAGAGCACCACTCTTCCTTTTTTTGTTACCTGTTTGTTTGTCAACCTTCAATAAAATGTTTAGTATTAAATACAATATTTTAATAGGATTAATAAATATTAAATAACCATTTATTTAACAAACTTACAACTAAATTTAGAGATGGTTTATCAAATTTGATATCAAATAAAATCCCAGAAGTAAAGCTTTCACTGAACAATTCGAGAGAACTCTGTGATCCAGCTACAGCTAGCCATGAGCCTAGTACTTGATATGTTAACACACGCTGTTGCCTGAATACAAATTAAATAAAACATTAACACTAATAAGATATATGAAAATAAAACTTACAATTTTGATCTTGTGGTACCATATTGAGTATTTGATGAATTAAAATGTGTCATGTTTAAGGATTGTATTAAAATACGACAAATTAATGTTCCTTGAGGTATTAAAATCCTTCCACAACTATAAAATGAATGTTATAATTTATTATTTTGCAATTAAGTTTAAAAACAATGAATCTAAAAGAAAAAAAATATACTTTTAAACATAAAGTAAATAATGTATACCATTTAATAAGAGCTGAAATTGTTTTGATGGCAGAAGAGTGTAATTTCCATAAAACAGACTCCAATGCAATGACATCTTCAGTAATTATTGTAGCATTAAGTTTTTCCGAAGTAACAGATAAAGTACAAAGAGCAAATTGAATAACTTTATTAGAATCAAAATGTTTGACAGTAGAAAACATGGACCTATAAATATTATTACACTTTTAATCTGTATTATAAATTATAATTATGTAAATGTGTATGTATACACCGAGATGTATTCTTACAACAACATTGATTGAATTGCTGTATTGAAAAATATAAATAATGATGTCAACTTTTCATAACGTTCTTTAGGAGTCATTTGTGTAAGTTCAGATAATTTAAAAATTGACACATCAAATTTTCCTTCATAATTATCAGTCGCATCCGTTCCAAAGAAGAACTAATTATCAACAATGAATAGAGTTACAAGGCGTATTTAAATTTTGCAAATTAATTAAATAAATGTTTCTTACATTAACATTAGTATACAATTGGTTCAAAAAATAATTGGCAGAGTATAAATAATCATTAAATTGAGAAGTCCAAGCTTCAGCATGATGTATACCTTGTTGCCCGCGACCTCCACATTGAGGATATAAAGCAAGATATTTTGTTACTTTTAAAACAATATTATCTTCGTTAAAACACTCACTTAGTGTTTTAGTTGTAAATTTATCCAATGTATTCTATAACAACATATTTGTACAAATGCATAAAGTAAGCTAGTTAAGTTATCAAAAACAAATGGATGAATAAAATGATACCTTGAACTGATTGCATGTTCCTCCATAATATTTAATAAACAATCTTATTAGAGTTGCTTGTGCATCTATAGTCTATATAAGCAAATTAAAGTATAATCATTGATATGTTTTATTCTATAATTATAAGGTACAAGAAATCAAAAGCAAGTCCATTTAAGATATAGGAATTAATATTTAAATAAAATATAAGTCAATGCTAGCGATTGTAATAACATAAATAATTTAGAACTCTTACCAATTTATTGACATTCCTTGATATTAAGTTATCAAAAAATGTTGGAAGTACTATATTGATTATCTGCTTTTTTATGTCAACATCAGCCAAAGTTGATGTAATAAAAATGTCTGAAAAAAGTATATAACCTAATTATCATTGCATACTACTTTAATAACTATAGCTGAATTGGTTTAGACAACAATTATAATCTTTGTGATCTAACTATTATTACTTTCTATCTATCTTACTATTATTATTTTCTTTTCAAAATATTTGAAATTGAGCATTATTATATTCAAGGCACAGAGATTAAACAGTTTGACAGACGTTAACTATAAACCATTAGGTCGTTATATTATTATAGTTGATTTTTAATTTTTACCAAACATATTGCATTCTTCAGAAGAAAGTCCATAATTAACAGCATTGTTCAAACGTTTCTGAAACCAGTTAACTGCTTCATCGGCCTATGAAAATATAAAATTTCAATTATAATATAAAACCATAAAGTCATGAAAATGCTTTTACTAAGACCTTTAACGATGCGACTAGCGAATTCATTTTGAGTAATAACGCAGTGGCTATTTCCACGTCCAACGAGGAACTCCTTTTTAGAAGGCGAAGCGAAACGACAAGAAAATCCAATGCGCATTCACTAATAAGTAATAACAAATACTTTAAATGAGTATTTAAGTTTTAAAGTATTTGGTAATAACTATAACATACCTAGAACGATACTACACGTGCTGTAGTCCGTGCTTATCACTCATCGGAAACTTTTTTTGTTGATAATAACATGTTGAATAGATCACGATTAAAGATAGTAGTTATAAAAAAAAAAAAAAAAATAGTAAGATAGTACTATCTATAGCCGTGGAATAGATTAATTTCATTTTTGGCAATCGAGATATGATAAATTGATATAAGTAAGCACGTTTACTAAGTTTACTTTATAGTTATTAAAATAGTAGGAATTTAGTTATTAGTTATTACTCATTTTCTTTTTCTAAACTTATTAATTTTTAAATTAAAATAAACTGCAGCACAGGATAATTATAGTATTATTCTATGATTACAGTTATGTGCATTTACTATAAATAAAAATATGAATTTAAAAAAGAATGCTTGGATTTCGTCTAAGTCCTTTTTTAAATGGACTTGGCGCAAACGGTATTATTCCTCAACTGCAACAACATTAAAAGTACCAAATATAAATGACAATTTAAGTTCTTTTAAAAAACTCAAGTATCCAGAAAGCATGTTCGTGTACTGCAATGATGTAGCAAGTAAATAATAACATAATATAAATTATACCTATTAGTTTAATTGATATAATAAAATTGTAATATAATACAATATAATATTTTTATTACAATTTTAATTGATTAATTGTGGTTTGTTCCAATGATAAGGATATTATTTATATATATGAATATATTTTTTATATTTTTATTATTTATTTTATAAATTTGTTTAGAAGATATATCAGACACGGTATCTGAACACTTAACTAAAAAAAACGGTGACGAAAAAATAGAAATAATTGAAGCCAACCCTGGTCCGTGTTTAATTACTCAACATTTATTGGAAAAAACAAATTACAATATATGCATATATGAAAATAATTATAATGTATTCAAAGAATTTTTAATGGTTAGTATTAATTTTTTTTTTTTATATGGTCCTTCCAATTTTATTTATTTAAAATATTTAATATAATATTTTGATTATAGGCAATTAATTCAAAGTATGGTAATAGAATTAAAATCAACCATGGGAATTTTCTCTTGTTATGGAAGTTTGGATTTCAAGATCGGATGGATCAAGGAGACAGAGTTTCAAAATTTCTATCAAGTATTGGTACACCACGACAATCATGGAACCAAGAAGGTATATGATTTTTTTTTAATTTCCATAAACTTTTAATGCACTGAATTAAAAATAATTAATATTTATAGATACGTCACTTAAAATAATTGCCTCTTTACCAAATAAGAAGTTCATGAATTATTTGATCTATAGTTTTATATTTCAAACTGGATTGATGGTTTATGGTAGACCAGAATTGTATTTATTACTTTCACCATCAGTATTTAAGGTAAAACATTGGAAATTAATTTTTATTGAATTCTGTTTTTATACCTAATTTATTTAACATTATATTATGTAATATTTATGTCTTTTTATTTTTAGAGATATTCTTGTAAACCAATTATTGATAAAAAATATTATAAAACACAAACAATCCTATTTCAAAGCATTTTTGATATAGAGTCATTAAAAACTTATCCAAGGAAAGCATTTTATCCGCCACATATTTCAAAATCTGATAGTAAAAATGTCCGTTTTAAAGAGGTTAACAAAAAATGCACTATCTAAAAATTAATTAAAAATATTAAGTATTGGATATATTCATTTTAATTTAATTTAATTTTTAGTTGAAAGAAGCAGATGATAAGTATATGGTCTTAGCAAAAGTTGTAGGCCGTCGAGACATTTTAAACCCAGAAGGCTTAACAGAAGATTTATTAAAACCATTTTGGTACTTTGTCAAGCATCATACACTTAGCCGTAAAAATTTTGTAATACCAATGTTAGAGTAAGTGCACTCTTATAATAGATTACAATTATATTGTCAAGCAGATTATCATAATTTGTTGATTATTTTTACTTTTAGGCAGTGGATACCTGGTTGTGGACCTCATTTTATTGCCCAGGGATACACAATATTTACTCAGTTTGGTGATCTTACACCTCCTCAGATTTTACAATTATTCTTAAAATTTATTAGTTTGCCAGAGTTTAATGATTCACCATTTCTAAATTCAATGGAAAACAGAATTGTTAAATTATTACCTTCATTACAAATCACACCTGAAGACTCTATTATTGAACAATCTGAAAATAACTCTTCTATAAACTTTGAAGAGTATAATAACAAGGACAATTAATATGTAAGTAAAAAAGACTGAACTCAAAATAATCTTAATGTTATTTATTGTCAGAGATTGTGTATTTTTATTATATTTGTGTTCAATTAGTAATGTATTTAATGTTTTATTTTAAACTTGATGTATAAGATTAGTTTGTACTTTTTAATAAATACTAATATCTGAGTTACATAATTATAGTCATTTATGATAATGTAAAAGTAATACATATAATAAAAAAGCTGCTTTTGTTGATTAAATTAGTGATAATATTGAGAAATATTGATTTCACCAAATTTCAGACAAATTAAACTTAAGGGATTTAACTTTCAGTATCTATCAAAATGTAATACCTAGATAACCTTACTGTTTCATGTGGATATTTGTGGTGGTAACGGCCGGTGCATTTTTTTCAAAGAATTGTATTTTCTATGAATCAGTGAATTTTATTAAAAATGATTAACCATACAAAAAAGCATGAACTATATTAAACATCAATGATTCAGTTCAGTATTTTATTTACTTTATTAACTGATGTTTCATATTGTTTAATGATCGGGTAAACGTATGTACATTTTCTTTATTCAACATTATAAGCGTATCCAATCTTTCTTTAAAAGCAGCGCGCTCTTCTTCAACCAGTTCCAGTCTGAATGTTATAAAATATAATTTATTATGATCTCAATTATTATTAATGCAGATATACTATTATATTATTAAATTTATTATATACTTATTTTGTAATTCTATTAGTTTTTCATTTGGATTTAATTCATGTTTCAAATGGTATGAAATACTATTGGATCTTTGCTTGAATGATGAACTTAAGCATCCCAACTTTGATTCAAATTTTTGTAACTTTTGTTTTTCCATTAAGTATTTATTCTTTTAAATAAGTTATTCTGTTAATATCATAAAAAAATGTAATTACGATGTACTTACTTTAAAATCAATAGCAACTAGAACATGTTCACAAATTTTATTGTGAGCAATGCTTAATAGGTCCACTAGTTGTTGGTTTTCAAATCCATTCAATTTCTATTTAATAAAACTATATTATAACCTCTAAATGATATTATTAATTAATATTTAATTATTAATTCATTACCTTAATAAAAATTTCTTTAGGATCTGTAAAATCTATTGAACACATATTACGATCCCTGTTAAGTATTTAGTACTTTATGAATTATCATAATATCATTATTAATATTATTATTATACTGCTATTATTACTTACTGAATTGTTTCAGTAATGTTTAGTATTTTAGATTCTAATTGAGATATTCTCATATCTCTATCATTCAAATCAGATGTTTGTTGTTCAATTATTTTTGCTGCCTATAATCATTTTTTTTTAATTTATAAAATCATATTAACTCTTAATGTTTATTTAAACAAACTTTTTCATTTTTTGACTGAAGTAATGTAATTGATTCTTCTAGTTTTATTACAGAGTCTTTTGTTTTAAACCGTTGCTTATTATTATTACTTAACTCAGCCTATGAATGTATAAAACAAATAGTAATTCATATATAATGTTTATGTTTATATTATAATATGTTAACAATACTTTTAATTGATCAATAAGTTGGTTATCAAATTCAGATTTTGAGATTAATTTTTGTACTTGCACTCTTAAAACAGTCATTTCTACATCTAATGCCTTACTTCGTCTTTTCCAAATTTCCTCTGATTTAGCCAACTCGCTAACCTTTAATTGAGTATCTTTTAGTATTTGGTCATTAATTGCTTTACGTGCTTTCTCCATTTTTCTGGTGTTAACTAAAAAAAATATAGTGGTTAGAACAGATTTATAAATGGTATTACTTATCTATAAAAGGTGTCCCGCGAGGATTTAACCATTAAGATATCTCCTGAGATGATACATTTATCATAAATCTGCTTTTTTATTTGACTCACAGAGACAAGAACTACATATATTTTATTTTTTGATTTAATTACATTTATTGGTCAAAAAAGTTTGAAAACAATGTAATTTTTAATTTTTAAACAATTTAAGATAGCAATTTTATAGTTTAATTTTCTAAAAATGTTGACTTTTCAATATTTTATTTTCATTAACTACATGATTTTTAATATTTTTTTTAGTTTATAAGTAAAACAGCAAAATACACCATACAGCAACCTACACTGAATTTTAAATAATGAATTGAACAAAGTTTCAATCATATAGAGCAGGGATGGGCAACTCAAATTTACTAGCGGGCCACTTTTAAGTATTTTAAAATCTAGCGGGCCGCAGTGCATAGGAGAAAGCAAAAAAAAAGGTACGCGGGCCGCCAGTTGCCCATCCCGATATAGAGTTAGCAAATAATATAAAACTAACTATACGCCAAACAAAGCAAGTTAGGTGTAATTGAACTTGTGTTATGTACATTAATATACTTATTATGTAAAACATTATTTTACTATAATAAAATTAATAATAGCTATAAATATAAAAAATCAAGGTTCAAATAGAATGTATAGCCAAACAAAAATATGTATACTAATCCAATAATATTTTCCTATGAAATGCATTTTATGAATAAATATTACAACTACAATAATACCAGTTGAATTATGCAATTCTTTTATTTTTGAATCACTTTGTTTTGCTTGCAGTTCGTTTATTCTTTGCTGCAATATCAATATTTTTTGCGCACGTCCTATATAATTTGACTTTCCTGTGTCCAATAAAACTGTTTGCATCATTGCTGGATCTCCAATTTCATTAGATAACGCCTAAATTGTGAATAATTAATATCAATTACAAATATTAGTCCCCAACAAACCATTCTTACATTTTGTGTAGTTTTCAAATCATTTTTCAATTGCATTATCTGGTTACGGTAATTGCAAATCTTTTTATTCGACAAATTATATTTATCAGTCAACTGTTTTATTTCTGTAAAATCTTTGTTTTCTAGAATGTTGATTAAAAATATTAATAAATACTTAAATATTATATTATTTACTAACAGTATATACTTGCATAGTCATCAGATGCTGATGATTTGATTATTTGTAATTCTGACATAAGCTCATGTACCCTATCTGTTAACTGTAATATTTTTTTATTTGCAAAATCCGGCATGGTATTGCAATTACATTTTAAACTATCCTTGTTTATAATATTTTTGTTTTCAATTATTGACAACAAACGGTCGTTTTCTTCTTCTAAGCTCTAAATAATTAATATTTATAAAAAAAAAATATGTTTAAGATATTTATAACTACTTTACCTTACTTTTATTTTATGTAAAAAATGCTTATTTGTATCTTGAATATTTGTCATATCTATAGACTCAGAACACGATTGAATGATCATCTCATTCTAGATAATAAACAATTTATAATTTAACTTTTAACAATATAAATTTGTTATCCTTTCTATTATGATGAAACTTGCCTCTTTATCCCGAGTCTCGTTACAAATTGTATCAACATTTGATTCATCATTTTCATCCATTGGTTTATTGCCATTGTCTGTAACAGACTTAATAAAATACTTTTTAATAGTATCCATAAATTCAAAACTCCTAGATATAATCTGTAAGGTTATTAATTTAGTGTATTCATCAAAGATTAATTTATTAGATAAACATTGTTGTTCCTAGGTGACAACTGAGAAGAAAATATACAATGGACTTAATTATTTTATATACCTACCTACTTTCCAATTTTTTTTTTATCAATTTAACTCTTGTAGATGTTTTTATATAGATTTTTTGAACATTCATCATGTTTACATGATGCCATATGAATTTTTTTCAAATTTTTTAATTGTTTCTTAAAAGTTAAAACCTATATACCTGTAGGCTCTCAGGTCCTCTTCCCAATTTTTTTTATAAATTTAACTCTAGTTGATTATGTTGTATAAATTGTTCAAAAATTGACAGCCTGGTGCCGATTTAATATGAATTTTTTTTTTTAATATTATTTGTTTTTTAAAAATATTTGACTGCGGGTTCCCAGGTCCTCTTTCTATTTTTTATAACAATTTAAATCTTAGAAGTTGGAGATCTTTTTATATAGTTTTATTGGACATTGACTACCTGTTGCTATATGAATCTATTCTGTGGTTAAACTCCGTCAGTTGTTCAATTTTAGATTCTGAGCCGAAGTGAGCGGAGCGATGAATGTATTTGATTTTACAATGTGTTTTTTTAAAAAAATTTTTTTTGTCTCACCGCTGTTTCTCAGTGGCGGATCAATGGGGGGGAAGTAGCATTTGCTGTAGTTTTCCTTTGTTTTAGGTTAGGCTAGGAACCTCTCCCTCCCTCCACTAAAAAAAAAAAAAAAAAATTATCCCCTAGTTCCGCCACTGTTTGGGGGCAATAAATAAAACTGCTAAAACTACTTCGATTTCCTTCAACAGTATCTTGTTCGATGTCATCAAAAATTAAAAATACTCAGTAGTTTTCAAAAGTACCGGGAAAAACAAAATAAAAATAAAGGGAAAACAGGAATTTCTAAGCAAAATCGGTTTTTGACTAAATTTATTTTGGTTTTTGGTAATTTGGTATAACTCTAAAACAAATGACCGTAGATACATGAAATGTTCACTGTTTGTTTATAATATTAACATATAGTTTGGAACGATGAACATTAGAACTTTTAGAACAAACAAATATTGGAAGTTTTGGTTAGTGGCACAAATATATTTTGGAACAATATAATAATATTATATTGGTCACCGGTAAAAATATTATTTGGTTTAAAATATTGGGAAGACAGATTAACACTGGGAGCGCTGTCGACGCCTACCGTACTGATGGTTAGGCGGGTTCCCCCCTACGTGGAGTCGGGAGATTGTATGTATTTTCCCGACATTTCGCATATCTTTTGCTTTAAGTGAAGTGTATTTGAATGGATTTGATAATATAAGTAGAAACTATACTTACCAACGTATACAGTCAACTATAAAAGCGTATAAAGTTTCGATACCAGAATTATTCTATAAAATTTATTATAAAAAGTAAAATAACCAATATAAAACTATATCCATACATCCCGAATTTGAAGGTACAAATTGTTTCCACCAGAGTGCGTTTTGTTAATCTGTTTCCCCAATAAGCGTCGGAACAATATTTATGGAAAAATAATGGACCTATATAGTATACATTTTGGATATAAATCATAGACTATAGACCCCTTAAACGATAGATGTATTAATATATTTATTATTAATTCAATTCGAACAAATAGACTTTAGTATATCTTTCTTAAAGGAACAAAGGGTTGTGATCCGATTTTTCATCTTTCCAAAAACTCATGGCCTAATAAGTGAATTATTTGCCATGTTATTGTTTTATCTCTTCACGGTGATACTGACATTCTGTTATCCAAGTATCCGACCGCAGGTTTGAGTTAGGTTCTAGTCTAACGTTTACAAACGTTTACGTTATTCAGTATTTAATTTTCATTATTCTACATTATTCGCCGGGAATCGGTTATTTTCCGTCTATTTTACTAGTGCACCATAGGTACAATAATATTTTAACAAAAAAAACATGGCATTGTCAATCAGTAGAAAAGAAGTTGAGGACATCAAGCCGTATTTGGAGAAAACCGTGTCTAAATTTCTTGGATTCAGAGAACCGTCTCTGGTGACTACATTAATGCACTGCTTGTCGTCTGGTTACGACAAGTATAAGACTGCAGGTAAATACTTAAACATTAAATTAAATGTACATTAACTACTAACTACTAAATTATTTACTACCTAATTTATTAATTCATTCATATAAACAATGCCTAATTTTGTCTTACCTTCTCATAGACAAACTTCGGTCTTCGCTGTTGGATCCGGGTAAAGCATTATCCTTAACTGACAAGGCATTCGACTTGGCTAAAGGAATGACTATGAAGGTCAATACTGTGCCTGCAACTACAAAGCGTAGTATTAAAACTGAGTATGATGAAAATAATATCAAACGTAAAAAAGAAGATGATACAACTGTGGTCAAAGAAGAAGCACTTTCCATGGGACAGGTACGTACCTATTTTATTTATTCAGATAGTGTTCAATATTATTTTTGCTTTTAACAGATTAAAGACATGATGTTAAATGCTCAAAAAATGATCGAAGAACGGAAAAAAGCACTGTCCATACCGTCATCTGGTGTTCAAAAAAATACTAATGGCAAAGATAAAAAACCACAAATAACAACTGATTTTGAGAAACAAGCAAAAATTGCTCAGTTGCAGGTTAGTTTATTTATACAATATTATTTCTGGATTATAATTTTGATTATAAATTATAATACATATTAATATTATATCTTTTGGGTTATTTAGGCTCAAATACAAAAAAAGTTAGCCACTGGTCTTATTAAGACAGTTCCAAGTGTACCCAAAACTATGAGTTCATCTGCTGAAAAACCAACTCCTCTAATTCTTGATAGTGAAGGACGTACAATTGATATTACTGGTAAAGAAGTTCAGTTAACTCAAGTTATACCCACATTAAAAGCTAATATCAGAGCGAAAAAACGAGAAGAATTTAAACAAACTTTCAGTGAAAAATCTAATGACGATTCTTCTGAATTAAAGTTTTTTGATCCACGATTGACATTAAAAACAAATATCCGTACAAAGCGATCCTTAAAATTTCATGAACCTGGTAAATTTCAACAAATTGCTGATCGTCTACGAATGAAGGTATTTTAAAATATTCATATAAATTAGTTATGTTTTATGTTAGTACTTAGTATCTATATGTATTTAATAATATTTTGTAATGTAGGCCCAGTTAGAAAAATTACAAAATGAAATTTCACAAATTGCTCGGAAAACTGGCATTTCATCTGTAACAAAAATGGCATTGTTAGTGCCCAAAGAAGAACAATTAACTGAGCATTGTCCTGATTTTGAATGGTGGGATAGTGTTATTTTAGATGGAGCATCGTAAGTTTGTAATTGTAAATATATTGTTACTTAACTGTTAAACTATAAATAAAATTTCTCAAATTGTAGTTATTTAAATGAGGCTGGCGAAGTTCAATTTAAGAGAAGTAATATATCACACTTAGTGGAACATCCATTGCAAATGAGACCACCGAGTAAGACTATAAAATAAAAATTTATTACTGAATTTAAATTTAAGTTTAAAACTTAATATATTATAATATTTATAAATTATTATTATTATTTTGTATGGCTATAATAATATAACATTCACAATTTAACTTAACACTATATAAAATAAGTAAATAAGTAAAATCAATATAAATTATAGTTTACAATATATTATATAAGTAATGGGTGTATGATAGGTCTTCTTTTAAATGTGTATGTCGAGGGATTTCAGTCATCTGTATCTATTGTGGCTATGTGTAGTTCTTTCATTCCTCCTTGTAATCGTTGAATATTACATTCATCAGTGATGTGTGTAGCAATTTGTTTTTCGTGATCACAGTCACACCCTAGTGAAGGTTTGTCCTCATTTGTGGATCATCTGCATGTATCCTATCCTTCTGTTGCCTGTAAGGAGTCAATATATCCTTCACTGGAGGTTAGAGCCCGGTTCTCCTTCCTTTGGGTTATCAATTAGGTTGAGTTTGTCAGGATTTCTGTTTTTCCATTCATTATTCCTTGTTTATGTTGAATTTTTCTGATATTAATTTTTGGGCAAGCCTCCAAGTAGGTTTTCTAGATTTTAGTCTTAAGTTAGGGCCAGTATTTATATTGTGATTTATTGGGAACAGGGTGTTCAAAAAGCGCTTGGTTCACTCTCGTATTAGTGAGTTGCATCAATGTAAATAGGGTGGACTTAAGTTACCAAGTTCAGGCGCCATTCCATGGGAGTAGATTTAACCGCTCCAGTGATGATTTATTCTCATAGGAAAGTTGAGTTGTGTCATTATTTGTGTGGCACTTTACACCATACTGGTGAGCAATAGTATGATTGTGTAAGTGCTACTGTTAATATCTTGAGGGTTAGGTTAGGGTAAGGCAGTGGCATAATTTCAATTTTTACTAGACTAGGGCAATTTTTCACTGCTTTTCCGACTCAAAATATTTTTCTCTCAGATTCTCATAGCATAGTGCCATAGTGGTTAACAGTGGTAGGGGGGGAGCATGTGGTAAATGTGCCGACTTAAGGTTGATGTAAATACTAGACTGGGGCAAATACCCTAGTTGCCCCCCCCCCCAAATGGCATCACTAGCTAAGGGTATTGGTATCTGCTCCCCATTCTAAGTTTGCCAGTTTTTTAATGATATTGTTCCTTGTTATCATTTTTTCAGCAGTCTTTATCAGGTATTCCTTGTAAATGAGGGCTCCATCCAAGGTTACCCCAAAATATTTTGGGTTTCAGCCTATTCATAAATAGGATTTGGATTTAGAGGCAAATGCATTTTTGTTTTGGATAAATATAGAAAAATAAATCTTGTATAAAAATTTGTTTCATTTAATTTTTATGTAATTAGGTAAACATTTTTTTTGCATTCTTTTTTTATCAATTAATATCATTTTTCATATTTTGTGTGAAATTATCAATTGATCACAATAATTTTCTTTGTAATTACGGTACATATCAAAAGAGCTTCCCAAGACAATGTGTTGTTGATGTTATTTTTAAAAATATTTGTAATAATTAGGGAATACTTTACACATGAGGATGTCATTTTCTATGTAAAAAAAGTATTTTAAGTTTAGGCTGCCAATGCTTTACCAAATGCAGTTACTTTTTTGTGACATATAAAATGTCGACTTTAACATTCAAAGTACTTTTTTTATTATTTATATTGTCTTCAATCTAAATCATATTTATAAATATTATAATTATCTTTATTTTAATTAAAAACTAAATACTTAGTTAATAAAAAAATTTTCAACTTAAATTACATCAATTCAATTTAAAATAATTTACTTTAGTTTTAACATAAATAATAAAAGATTAAAAAAGTTTACATTTTTAATGTCTTCTTACTTAGATCACTGTAATGACAACATTTTTTAATAAATAAATCATAAATTATTTTCAGCTGATCCATTAAAACCAGTCTTTATGCCAGTGTTCTTAACAAAAAAAGAAAGAAAGAAGCTACGTCGTCAAAACCGTCGTGAAACATGGAAAGAAGAACAAGAAAAAATTAGACTTGGTTTAGAACCTCCAGCTGAACCTAAGGTATTTAAATCATAAACTATATAGCATATTCCCTGTATTATTTTTCTCTTAATACGTTTAATTTTAATTATTAGCTTCGTATTTCAAACTTGATGAGAGTATTGGGGACAGAAGCAGTTCAAGATCCAACTAAAATGGAATCTCATGTAAGGGCACAAATGGCAAAACGTCAAAAAGCTCACGAAGAAGCTAATGCATCACGTCGATTAAATCCAGAACAAAGACGTGATAAAAAAATGAGAAAGTTGCAGGAAGATACTACATTAGGTGTTAACATTGCTATATATAGGTAAACTTGATATTAGTATTAGTTATTTGAATAATTGTAAGTAAATTAAATGTATATGTATGTATTTTAGAATAAAAGACTTAAGTAATCCATCAAAAAAATATAAAATAGAAACCAATAGCAAACAACTATTTATGACTGGTTGTGTGATTTTGTGTAAGGATTGTAATGTTGTTATTGTCGAAGGGGGACCTAAACAACAAAAAAAGTATAAAAGGTAACTAAATCATATTTATTTAATTGTTAAATTATATCAATGATAGTATATTAACAAATTAATAAACAATATTTATGTATATATATTTAGATTGATGTTACATAGAATGAAATGGGAAGATGATGTTATTAAAACTAAAGATGAATCAGAACCAAAATCAAACAACAAATGTTCTTTAGTATGGGAGGTAATAAAAAAATTATTATATTATCAAATATTGCTGGACAAATATATTTTTACATTTGTTTGTTCGTAGATTTTAGTTAATTATTTAATCACTTAAACTTATATATTATACAAATTTAATTATTTTTAAAATAGTAAATACAAACTTGTATTGAATAAAATGTAATAACTTTATAATGACACAACTATTTAAAACTCTAATTTCATGATTCAACTATTATTAAGCTTAATAGAATTAAATGTCAACTATTTTTCATTGGATTATTTTTTAACATAAGACCTAAATTGATGAATATTAGTTAACTCACAATTTGTATTGTAATTTAAATGTATAATTATGTACTTTCATAAATAGTATTACATAATGTCTGATCACTTTTGTATTTTGTGATTTTGTTTCAGGGTATGTCAAAGCAACGTAATTTTGGAGAAATAAAGTTTAAAGTATGTGCTTCTGAAAAGTTGGCTCGTGAACAATTAAAAAAACATGGAGTAGAACATTATTGGGATCTAGCTTATAGTGATTTGATAATGGATTAAAATTAATGTAAGAATAAATGCATTCAATAATTTGTGAGTTTTTACACTCTGTTAAAATATGTATTTATCTTATTTATAAAAAAAAAGATATATTTGTAATTCAACAATGTTTTTAATTTATATGATAATATATTTTATAATATTTAATTATTATTCATTAATTTATCCAGTGCTTTATATTTCTTTTGTCTCTCATATTGTATTTCCCTTAGATGTGATGTGTACTTCAATTCATTCATTGCAATATACTTGCACATTGTTTTTGTGTTTGCTTTTAATTTGTATGATGTAGTTCTAGCATAACCTTTATTTGCCACTGATTGTACACACATTTCTAAGATTTCTTGATTTATGGCCATTAAACTTTTAATTCCTTTTTTTAGCTTTTCTATTCCATATTCATTTATCATTTTTTTAAATTTTTGTACAAACCGTGTGTATAATATATTATCTGCCATATTGACTTGTATTAACCGATTAATATCATCATTTGATAATATTTGTTTATATGTATTATTTCTGGCGTTAAGTGGTAAGTAAGCCATTTGCTCTAATGGCCATCGCATGAAATGTGCAAACAAAACAAGAGATGCGTCTAAATATTCAAATATCATTACAAAGTCAAAATCTCTCTCAATCATATTTATATGTCTATTTATCTTATCAGTGTTTTCAAAATCATCTGTATCCATTCCCAAGTCCCAACTCATTTGGTTTATTCCTAATTTGTTACTGTAACGTTTTATTTGATTTGTAGACGATTTGTTCAAAAGTCTATCTGAGATAAACTGAGTTAAATTGCATTTATATTTTTTATCAAAATGGTAAAACGAGTATAATGACTGAAACAATGCTGTGGGTTCCCGAAAAATAGTGACGTAAATTGTACCAGGCCTCATCACAGATTTTATTTCTTGGGAATATCTGGTGTGATGGACAAACATGTCAAACTTGCCATCCTCAGTGGAATAATTGTTACTTATCATACTTGTGTTAAAATGTATAGGATTTCCTATGTAATTATTCATTTTTGGTAACAAAAAATCAAGGTTTTTTATATGACCAAAACGCATCAGTATATTTTGAACAGTAGAGCTAGCACATTTATGTGTTTTCATAAAAAATACACGTTTCTTCTCTGTGACCGTTGCAGATTGTGGTGATTTCGATTCAATGATTGTCCTGAAAAAACCTTGTAACAGTTTTTAAATAATTTTTTAATATACATATTCTAGGAAAATATTAACTAATATTTGTACTGTCCAATTTACAGTTTATTCCATTAGTACCTATTATTTTGGAAAATTATTATTAAAGTATTAAATTAATATATAGTTAGATTAAATATTAGACTAAAAAAAAGCTTCAATTAGATAAGTAGCTGGTAGGTAACTATTATTATTTTTTATTATTTTTTTATGCACCTAATATTTAAAGGAAAAAAATATATTTTTGTGTTTCAAAAATGTCATACTTATATCGACAATATTAATAGAATTGAGGTACTTATCGTAAATATTTTAAGAACAGAATGCTATACCTTTTTTTCGTCAACTACCTATTTAACTTATTATTTAAGTAAGTTTTTAAGCCTCAGAACAGCATTTGGAAATGATAGGTAATGTTTTTGAAATAATAGGCATAATCGCTATTAGCCATTATAGGTACTAGGTAGGTACTCATCAGAACGTTTTTTAAATCTGTTAAGTTTATTTATTATATAAACTCCTTTCGAAATAAATTTTCACTCCTCACCAGTGGCAGCTCGTGTATATGTGCCAAGTGCACGTGCACTACTTACCCAAACTCAAGAAATATTGAAAACATAAATCATAATAACACAACTAAGTACTTATAGTGTTATTAAGATTATTTTTAAAAATAAAAAAACATAAATTCAGAATATTATGAAAATAATATAATATTTGGGTTGGGTTATTTCGAAGACAAAACAGCCGTGCCGCCCAGGCCGTTGTCTGCGACAGAACGGTATCGGTGTGTATTATAGTGGTGCGTTGGTGCACACAATGTGCACATTTGCACAGTGTAAAAATTCAAACAATTCGAAACACGCAACCCACGTTATAATGGAGTTGATGTGCACATAACGAATTAAATTGTTAGTTATTTTTCGCTATAAACAGCGAATTATTTTCGAAGTCGCCGCGGCGGCATAGGCATTATAATTTATTTTATTCCGATTATCTGCTTATAAATAATCATATTTATAATAACAATTATTTAATACAATTTATAATATATGTATATATATATAAATATAATATTGGTTATATTATTTTTTTATGTGCACCACTTCATTAGGTACAAACCCTCGAGCCGCCACTGCGCCTCACGGTCCTGTTCAAAACCAAAATATGGAGCGTATGAGAAATGAAAAATTATGATCTGGAAAGGTTATATAAAAAGCTAAATATCAAATTGTTCCTAAAAGCAAAGCGATTGGACTATTGGAATCGGCTGACCATGTCTTGCGGGCTGGTGAAACTCTCTACGAAACCAAAAAAATAAGCTACCAAGAAGAAGACTTCGTCAGCGGTGGTTAGATAGTGTGAAGAAGGATATCTTACACACCAACGAGTCGAGGCGATTGGATGATGCAATGAACCGGAATGGATGAAAAAGTTTGATAGAAGCGTGATAAAGGCCTCAAAGGCCTGTAGGTAAGGCACTAAAAAAAAAATTTTATAAACCTATATAAAAATTGTAGTCTTTATCCTCAACAGTTTTTTTAAAAACTTTTATTGTTCTTATGCCCTGTCAACTATGGCCATTAACATTTGTAGGGGGGGGAGGTAGTGGATTACGTTTGGTTCGGAACACATGTATGTGTGGTGAAGATTTGTCACTAAAACCCGGGTAGTCGCCTATCCAGGATCTTGTAACACCGGCTATGTTTGCACTCGGAAACATCAGGCTAGTGGCCAGTTTGATAATCTAATAATAATTAATATGCCTAATTAGTTGTATAGATTTTTCTAATAAGTTAGGGTACTATTTAAACTGTAATCGACTAAACAGTCACATTATTATATAATTAAGTTAAATAAAAATAAGCTTTTTAATATTTTAGAATTACCAGCTGGTGTGGTAAAATTAGGCTAACAAGCACTACTATATAAAAGTTTTGACAAATGCCAATGAGACGACCATTAACCAATAGACATGTTGATGCCTACCTGTTTAAACAGGTAGACTAAAGCCTATTGAATATTACACTCTAATCGTATTCCCGATTCCGTGTGGTCCGTGCTCAGACTTGTATTGTTATTTGCCTAATTTCAATAATATAATTGTTAAGGTATTAGGTATAACGATATCACTTATCATTAATAACAACCTAACCACATGGCAAGGCCTTGTTAGGGCCTAGGGTGGGGGGAAATGGGAGAAAGTGCGCCAAAGTTGCCGAAAGATGGATTTATAAATTATTTAAAAATAGATAGTTACCTACATTTTAATATTATGATATAGGTGTATATAATATAACACAATTTAAACTTAAATACAATACATAATACCATTGATTGATATTTAACCAATGATAATACTTATATTGAGTGTTAATGTTTTGTTATATGTAGGTACTAATGGACAACAATATAAATTATAATATGGTATCATGATTTATATATGGAGTTAAGTATTTATAGTTTATATAATCTATATACATACCTATGTTCAAATCCTGTTGGAATGAAATTAAAACTCATTAAAAATGTTATTAACGTCAGTAAAATAACAATATAGGCAAAACCATATTTTATTTTTATAAACCGCATTGTATTAATTAAAAAAATAAATAAATAATTTATAATTAATTATAGAAAATACTAAATTCTTCCTAATTTATAATATAATAAGGTCACAATAGGTTACCACTAGCATATTGTTATTATAACTAGCATATTTGTATTATAACTGGTAACTGGTATATAAGTGTGGGCGTAGGTATTATAATATGTAAGCTAGGTACACAATTATTCATATAAGTGACCCAATAATATATTATTACTAGATCCACCCAAATTATTGTTATACCTAGTATGTTACCTATCTAATATCTTAATTTCGAGAGATAACTCTTTATACAGATACAAACTTACACGCAACACACTTACATTTTATAAGTGTTTTCGATTATGTATAATATTACATTAGGTATATAATATATGTATATATGTGTGTGTGTTTTGTAAACATATTAAAATTACAAGTCATTTGAGTATTTGACTGTTTCGATACCTGTTACGTTATAAATTATTATGATATTGTCTTAATCTTAAATCAACATTGTTTCTTTATCATGTGTACATACTGATATATTTTATAAGTTTATAATGTATAAATTACAGATAGGGTACCTATCTATATGTGACGTTGTGTGAGTGCCCAATCACCAGTTTCCCCGCATTACATCAATTGCTATACAAACGCGAATATTGTTATGCACTTATGCTTAGGTATATCGTATATACACATGTATTTAGTATGTGCATATGTATATACATCAAACTATAATTTACGGTTTACCTATATAATATTATATTATATGGGTACCAAATTCGATTTTAAAATAAATATGTTTTTAGGTTGCATACACGTTTTTTATTGTTTCTGACTAATTTTTCGAAATGTTTTCGTTGGCATGGTTATTTATTAACAAAAATATATTTATAATTCGTAGATAATTCGTAGATAAAAAATATCAAGTAACGTGCTATGGCTTATTTCATTATGGCTGAAAAGTCTATAGCCTATAAAATACCTAGACTCACAGTACTTGACAACAGAATCCCTCTTTTTTTCAAAAATATTTTTCCGTACCTTCTAATTATTATACCTACTCAAATCAATGAGACATTTAAATCCTCAGGTACCTATGTGACTACGCTACCAAGGGCGTCCACGGAGGGAGGGGATTGCAAGTAGGGGCAGTTGCCCCCCTTGGCTTTTTCTGGGTTGATTATCTTAATTATTATTGATTATTTTAATGTTCTAAAAAAACTTAAAAATGCCATAACAATTCTAAATAGTGCACTAAATTATTTTTATTTGTGCATTAAAGATAAAAATTTTAAAATTAATTCGGTATAAATTAATAATTATAATACACATTTTAAACTTTTCAATGATTGTATAAAAGTTTTACAGTCAGAACTTATCATTTGGACTACTTATTTAATTTGAAAATAAACTATTTTTTTCCTATACCTATAGGTTTAAACCTTAGATCATATATTTATTATAAAATGCATGTAAAAACGTGTGCAAAATTTTAAATTTTAAATTTAAATTTAGAAAAAAATTCAAAATGCTCCAAAAATCATTAAATCCAAAATGACCTTAAAATTTTAAATCGTCAAAAAATGCGAGGGGGTATGTTATAAAACGAGTATCGTATCGCTAGATTTGGAAAACAATACAAAGTGCATCGTAATCCCAACCTCAATCATTATCGTAGTATAAAATATCGCGAAATTACCTTTTTTTAAATTAAAAATAAAAACAACTTTTTTTTTTACAGAGTGAATTTTATTACACTCAATTATGAATGTCAGAACTAAGAACGTTGTTTTTATAGGTTATGAGATGTAGTGGTGGGACTAAGTGCAATACTACAGTGTCAACCAAGATATTACTTTTTTGTTATATAAAATGAAATGTTCATAGATGGCATACCTACAATAGTTTAAACTTTTCAAGTTTGTGGTAACAATGACTGAATGAGCTAGAAATATTTAATTTTATAAATACCTAAAACTATAAAATTAATGGTAACATTTTATTTATAAAAAAAATGTATTTGATTATTTAAAATTACATAACAATTAATTATAATTAATGCTTTAAGATTAAGTTTTAACTATCTTTATAATTCATAAATATTTTTACATTCCTTATGTATATGAAAGAAAACATGTCACAAATATACTTTATAACTAATAGGATAGTGAGACAAAAAATTTAAAAAGGAAAATATTTTGTCCTCCCCTTGACAAATTCCTACGGACGCCCTTGTACGCTACGCACATTATTTTTATTTTCATACCTTCTAATTGTTTTCCAATTCCTATACTATTGGGCTATAGATAATTTACATAACACATAGGTTTTAGCGAATAGGTAGCAGTCAGCGAGAAAACCAGCTACTATAAAATACCTATTAAAATGTATATAAACTATAAAGACTATACAACTATGACTATATATGCCTAATGCTATATAAACCAGATACATATAACTTATAAGACGCCAAAGTTATGACTTACAGCGATGTGCCCAATGTCTATAATATTTTCTGTAAATCAATTTATGAGTCCATTGG
Organism: Sitobion miscanthi; assembly: GCA_008086715.1. Lineage (NCBI taxonomy): Eukaryota > Metazoa > Arthropoda > Insecta > Hemiptera > Aphididae > Sitobion > Sitobion miscanthi. The sequence goes on along the minus strand of CM017800.1, from coordinate 2,577,253 downwards.
GTGAATCAAGATCGATTTTATCATTGATCATTTCGTCATCATGCAGCCAAATATTTTCTAAAACGACTACCCGTTTTAGATTCCAAGCCAATCAAATTTACAGATTTTACAGTGGTTAAAAGTGTGTGTGTAATTTGTATACAATATGGCAAACTTGTTGTATGCACAGTAAATGTGTATTAATGTGTAACGAACCCAATAATATACATTCTAATATTATTGCATATATTATTGTGATCGTTTCGCACAGTACATAATAAATAGCATAACACTAGGATAAATAAATCAACTCATATTTTAATTGGAACGCTAAGGGAAAACAAGCCAGTCTTGAAATTAGACCTTCATGGGGATTAATAAAACCACTTTTGGGAAACCACCCGAGGGCTAGTTATAGACGAATATTAGGATATTTGGCAATCACGATTAACCAGCCGAGCGAATATGTATATGAATAATTAAACCACATTTCAAATATATCGTGAGCTCTAATACTAAACGCCAATTTATCTATTTGACAAGGGCGTATAACATGTATTGCAAAGATAATAAACAGGATGTGATTCTCGGAATAAGCAGGCGTAGGAACATGTATGTGAATCACGTCCTGTGAGGTCCGCAGATATCGATAGACAAGGGGGGAAGTAGGAGATTAGAAGGAGGATAGTCATAAACTAGAACAAATTCACGAATTAGCACATTCGTTTGACGAGGTACAGAAAATGATAGATAGTGAAATAGAAAAACAGTCAGGGCATGACATAGTGAACAATAAAAACAACTATTTGATGTATCTAACGATAGGATTATTAGTATTTTCACTAATATTAATATTTATTATATATATAACTTATAAATGTAAGCTGACTTCGTTAAGACAACCTCGTTATGAAATGGTACGAACGAGAAAAAGAAATTTTAATGCGGGAACCGCAACAAAAGAAATCAGAGGTGATATTCAAGTGGAACAGGAACAGGGTAAAGGAAAAACCATCTTACCTCAAATAAAATAGAATAAAAATATAATTAATACATAATATAATTTAATATAATAGGTAAGTTAATAAAAAAATAATAATAAAATAAAAAAAAAAAAATAAAAATACTAAAACAATGAAGAAAAAAAAAAAAAATCATTATAAAGATAAGTATATTGTGTATACGATAAATAGAATTATAAAATATAATGTATATAGTGAAATTTAATAATAAATTTTGTAATAGAAAGGAAATCAAATTCGTAATCATGGATTTTGAGTTCACCATGATGAATAGAACAAGTATAGTGGTAATCTCTGGAGCCATTTCGAACAGCTTGAACAAGTGCAAGATTCGAAAGCTAGAAGGGAGACCGCTACTTTTGCCACTTCATGAACAAGTAAGGGAAATGAAAGTTCATGAATTACTGTTGGCTAAAAAGGAGATCAAGCGGATACTGAGTTGTAAGCAAGTGCTTCAGGAGGCTTGTTTAACACAGTTCGAGAAAAGTTTAAATTCTAAGTTAAATAATTTAAAACCTAACTTTATTGAAAAATATATTTCAGAGGGGGAAAAAAAGAAAGTAATAGTAGTGTGGAATGGGCACTCTGATAGGGAAATTTTAAAAAGAATGAAAATAGAAAAGTTCGAAATTATAAATATAACTTGTTATGATGAAAATATGACAAAAGACTTTGTAATAAAGTTGGAGAGGATAAAAACAAAAGAAGTTATATTTCAGTATGGAATAGGTTCATATAACAAAAATGGAAGGATGTTAAATTTGGAGGAAACTCACAGTATCATGTGTCCGAAAAAACATAGAATGACTTACGCTCATGACCCGAAAACGGACGTGAGACTCACGAAGTGTATATTCAATATGGTTTTGAGGAAGCAGGGATACACAAATTTAATAAAATATTTCAATTAATGAGCTAAAAAGAAAAAAAAAATATATAGTTTTTCAATAAGACGGTAAATGTAAAAAAGTTAATAAATGAATTAATAGATAATAAATTGATATAGTGATAAATTTTTGATATAAAAAATTTTTTAATAGTAATTTAAATTAATTATTGCAGAAATGAAAATTAAAAAAATTGATTAGGGCATATGATATTGTATCGATTGATCAAGTAATATTGAATTATGATCGGGCGACAATATTATATTCCATATGAAATAAGATTCTACGAAATAAAAAAACTTCAAAGGAAATGAATAATAAGAAAGTATACATTTTTTTTAAAAAGTCATGTTAACTTGGGCTTGGCGTTTACTATACTTTGATTGAATAGTAAGTAATACGTCTAGGCTTGAATTAGCAGGATAAAAAATTAAACAAGGATAGTTAATAAATCAATTTAACGCTGGTCTGTACCACAAACATAACTTTAATTGAATAGTTTGATTGTGAGACAGATCCGCAGTAAATAAGATAAAGTCAAACAATATTAAATAAATATTTAAATAAATTAACAAACTAAAAATAAATGTAAAAATATAATAAATAAAAATATAAAATATATATATATACAAAGGGGGAAGGAAGTTATTGGAAAAAATATATAAAAATAAATATAAAATAAAAATAATAATATATATAGGAACATAAGCATAGGAAGTTATGTTAGGAATATAGAAATGAAAAAAAAATATATTTTTTAATATACAAATATTAAACTAACAAATATTATTAACATGGTGTTGGAAATTAAAATACGTACGGAATATATATATTATGTAAACAAAAAGAAAATATTGTAATAACCTTAAAAATTTATGTTATAAATACTAACACTAAGATAAGTGATATTGTGAAAAATGTTAAAGGAAAAATATATATATGTTAGTCACATAAGGAAACTAACATAGATAATAATTAATATAGAAAAATATATTGTAATAATAATTATAATCTAACAAAAAATTAACCAATAATAATATTATATAATTTTTTTTTAATACAATTGTTAATGATGAAAACAGATGTAACAAAAATATATATAGTGGATTGTACTTATATATCTTTTGAAATAGAAAATAAGTCAATACTAATGTAACCAAAATATGTAATTATGATAATTATTGTAAACATGATTATAATTGTAACAATTAACTTGTGAATGTAAAATTGTAAACTAGGGAAGGTGCTTGTATAAAACGAAAAGAGCCACATTTTAATGTTTTAGACAGTAAAATATGTCTTTAAGAGGGGAGGTGTAACGAACCCAATAATATACATTCTAATATTATTGCATATATTATTGTGATCGTTTCGCACAGTACATAATAAATAGCATAACACTAGGATAATAAATCAACTCATATTTTAATTGGAACGCTAAGGGAAAACAAGCCAGTCTTGAAATTAGACCTTCATGGGGATTAATAAAACCACTTTTGGGAAACCACCCGAGGGCTAGTTATAGACGAATATTAGGATATTTGGCAATCACGATTAACCAGCCGAGCGAATATGTATATGAATAATTAAACCACATTTCAATATATCGTGAGCTCTAATACTAAACGCCAATTTATCTATTTGACAAGGGCGTATAACATGTATTGCAAAGATAATAAACAGGATGTGATTCTCGGAATAAGCAGGCGTAGGAACATGTATGTGAATCACGTCCTGTGAGGTCCGCAGATATCGATAGACAAGGGGGGAAGTAGGAGATTAGAAGTCCCTATAAAACCCGGCCGAAACGGCCTGTAAATTAGACGTGTTCCACCATCGTACAAGCGAGCACCTTCACGAGAGTCAACACTGTACATTGTCGAATTGGACTTAGAAATATTTCAATAAAAATAAATAACTTAACTATACTGAGTCTTTGCTTATTTATCAAACCTACCTGAAGAGAAAAATCACTATCAACGGTCTTGCTACCTGCAACCTTATAAACTAAGCAGTCTAGTCGATTGCTGGTTTATAACAAATGTATGCAATCAAATTTTATCAAATAATAAATAGAAGAGTAGGTAGTAAGGTAACTTTGTTTATTTGTAAACTTCCGATATATTATACATATTATATTGTTGTTCATTGTCAAATCGTTGGACGTTTGTTCTTTAAACTTAAAATCTTAAAATATTATTTTTTAAATATACCTATTATATAATTTTTTATCACATTAAATACAATTAATAATTTACGTAAATAATAAAAATAACATCGGTACAATTATTATCATATTATGTTTGTAGGTACATTCGCTGCACGCGCGATTTACCTATTAAATATGAATCACCCAAATCACCGTCTGTACGAGTAGTGGGTTCCGTGCGGTCCGGAGAAACTGGTGTGTGAGACTGAATATCCACTGGCGGTTGGGCCGTGGCCGTACGGAACAGTGACCGGTCCATGATTGTACGGGACAGCCGCAGCATGACCATAGCCGTACGGGACGGCGGCCGGTCCATGGCCGTACGGGACGGCGGCCGGTCCATGGCCGTACGGGACCGCGACCGGTCCATGATTGTACGGGATAGCCGCAGCATGACCGTAGCCATACGGGGAAACCGCAGCATGACTGTAGCCATACGGGACGGCGGCCGGTCCATGGCCGTACGGGACAGCCGCAGCATGACCGTATGGGACTGCGGTCGGGCCGTAGCCGTATGGGACAGCGGCCGGGTAGTGATGATACGGCAGTTGCACGTCGTTGGTGTATCGTACGTCCGCCTTGTGCGCGGACGAGTACGGCGTTTCGACGGTTTTGTGGACCGCGGACACCTGTCCCGGGTGGCCGGGTGTCCGGAACACGCTCGTCGACGTGCTGGCCACGGCGCCATCGTACGGACTGTTGTAGTGTAGCGGGCCGCCGACTACGACCACAGGTTTCGGAGGTAAGTGTGCCACAGAGTAAGCCGAAGGTTCGGCGACCGGCTCGTCCGCCGCCACCGATGACATTATTATTAACGCCACCGCCGCCGCGATCACGAAACGCTGCAAGCTCAACACCTAAAGCACAACAAAAATTCATTTTTAACTTTTTTAGTTGTACCTACTTGTAAGTGTATCTAATCTCTATAGTGTTCGACTGTATTTTATTTTTTATTTTGAGGTAGACTGCAGCTGGTCATAATACACATTTTCAGATAACTTAAACATCATCTTATAATAGGTATGAAGGTATGAAACTATGAAAGTATGAATAGTTTGAAGTTCAAATTTGAACGAAAGTAGTTATAGCTGGTATAGCCTTATAAGTAAGTATATTCAAACGTAAAAATTGTAAACAACGATTTTATTTTGGTAGCTCTTTAATAGTAATTTAAAAAATATTAATCGTAGAAACTTGAAACATTCCACTAAAGCTATAATATATGTTTCATTGATTTTTTTAAGCTGAGATCTGCGAGAGTTATTGGTTTTATGCTATTTATTTCAGGGCAATACATAATAATTTTATTTAGATAATAATATATCACAATGTGCATGTTTTAAAAATATTTAGTGAGAAAAACTATACGTACAATATTGAAATAAATAATGTTTTTAGTTTAGGTAATTTTCATATTTTCAATTTTGTGTATTTAGTATTTATATTTTTGTAACAGTTAATAATACTAACAAACAGACTAATAGTCCTTAAAAATGGATTTAAAAAATATAAATAGAATGTAATATTGAATCTAATATTTATTTTAAATGTTGATAGATTAATATTATAGTTACAACAATTTTCAAATCATTATAGCCCAATATCTTCTAAACATATATTATCCTTAAATCTTAATACATCCACAAAGTTAAATAACTCATAAACTACTCGTTCAAAATTGAATTTTTAATAGGTACGTACAAATTTTCAGAAAAAATAATTTACCGTAGAAAATATGGATTCTCATTTGAAAAACAGAAGTTTGTATCCTCACAGGTAGGTTAAATGCTTAAGTAATATGAAAATCTCAAGCATTTGAAAACTAGTCTTAATATTAAAGTATATTTAAAAATTCAAAAAATTAGGTTTTGAATAACTGCATAACTGAAAAAAGGGGGTTAGCACTGACCATTGGGCATGCTTGATGAATCACCATGCATATAATATATTATGTAGCATAGGTGCAACTTACCTTAAAATGATGCATGATATTATGATAATATACTGATCAGAGTAAATCGAACAAAATTATTGTATTATTAGACACGTTGCTGTAGGTTTGTGCGTAACCTGGTTGTTGATGTATGGTATTCCAGTCTGAAGATTGTGTTGAATTGAATCTGAGTGTAGTCAATTATGTCTTATATACCTCGACTTCCATATAATAATCGGTGGCAAATCATATCACCAATTCACCCCAGGGGCGAGGTGTTATTTCAGGTACCCCCTCCTTTTATAATGACAGGTCGATCGCTTTCGGGTTAAAAGGTTCTATTGTTAATATAAAATATTACTGTCGATTGTTATATATTATTATGGCATAGTCCTACTATACTATATTACTATATATATAGCTGTTGTGTGTAAAAATTATGAACAATTTCTAAAAGTGACCTTAAGACTGGGTACTCGGCAACGCTTGTAATAAAATAAAAAATATACAGGTAGCTATATATATAATGCAAGTATTTTTATATAACAATGTACTTGTTTAGAATCAAAACAATGCATAGTTTTACAGAATTATACAGAGGCCGGAGACAACGATGGACATATTTTATTAGGTAGATATTGCATTACTTACATATAGTGACTACTGACTATAATTTGATTAAACGATGTTCGTCCGTTAAGTTTGTAACTCTTTATCCAATGGACCACCGTGGACCTGCAAGAGGGAACAAACTTTAGGATTTTTACTTTTATTAGGTATCTAAATAATCTGTCGTTCATTTCTATATGACTATATAGTTTGGTACTTAAATAAGATACTTTAATTGTGCATCCCCCCCCCCCCAATATAAAGATACGGATTTTATTTAAACTATTAGGTATACATATATTTTTTCAAAATGTATAGGACTTATTACTGAGATACAAACAGTTCGAGAGCCGCTAGCCTATATAATATAATATTTATATATATCATATTATGTGGTGATTAATATAGTAGCCAGTGGGTATTTTACTATAGCTGTTCCCGTTTCTTCATCAAATCAATACCTACATGGTTTTTTCTTTAATAAAAACTTTCCATTGTTCTCCGAAGGTTGCTGTGTGCAAGAATCCAGATCGTCCATAGTCCATAGAACACATATTACGATAGTACCTACTACCTATATAGATCACGGATATGTAGATACATACCTACTTACGTGCAATATAATATATAGGTTCCTCTATTGTCGCGGTGAATTGTCGACTACTTGGTTGTATAATATTATTGTCTGTGTGTAGAGTATACCTATATTGGAACATTATGTGATGATGTATCCTTCAAGCCTGATTTGTGAAGACCGACTCTTTTTTGCAGCCCACACGAGGTCGTCCAAATAATACATAATATTATAATATGTAGGTTTTTATAAATTCTTACTAATCTTCTTTTTCGAGGTAGATCAGTCAAATTTTCTCTGTCAAAACAAAACGTAATTTTAAATCCTATCTCGATTTTCATAAACCGTTGTAAAAATAATACAGGTACCTATATTTGCGGAAGATAAAAGTTTTTTTAACAAAACTACAGGGGCCATATTTTATGTAGCAACAGAAACATACTAAATTACAGTATATTATATATATAGGTAGGTGATATATTAATGTATATAAAGGGTTTATTTGTTTGACATCCGCCGTTCGAAATTCAAACGTCGGATCAGACATTCAGTCCACACGAAAACGTGGGTAAAGTTATGTTCAAAAAAAGAGAGGGCATAACTTAACAAATTTATTTTTTTACCAATTTAATTGATCCATGAAAGTTTTTCCGTAGGCTCACTGCCTAAAAATATTTTTAGGTTTATTTTTTAAGTTTTTATAGTTATACGGTTATCTGTAGGTAAAATGGTACCCATTAGTGGCCATACCCACCCAGGCCCTCCTCTAGAAATTTTATGTTTGGGCCTTGAGTTATATATTTGTTATTTTTAATAATTTTTCAATTATACACCGTAATCATTACTGTGAAAACGAAGAATACAATATTACAATACTATTTACAAAAATAAAACAACTGGAACAGTCCAACTGTAGTCGCGAAGGCTATAAAAGTTATTTTAGATTCATTTTTGGAATTTATTATGTAATGATACACATTCATAGATGGTATTGCATGGTAAAAGTTCTAGAACACTTGGTAATTTATTAAATTTTCAAGCAATATAATAGCAATTAGTATTAAAAATAGTATTTAAATTAAAAACATTACATTTTTTTTTTGAAATTTGAGATTTTGAGTGGATTGATGAATATAATATATTGAGTTTACAATGATGTGTGTTTTTTTATTTTTATTTTTTTATATTTGTGTAAACGATTAGTAGTCGAAATAATGCTTTGATTTTTAATTTCAATAACTTGTTCGATGGGAAAGTGAATCTAGTTGGTACTTTTGGGAGGTCAAAATTAAAAATTTTTAATAGTTTTCAAAAGCGCCCGGAAAAACAAAATAAAAATTAAGGAAAAACGGGAATTTTTTCGCAACATCGGTTTTTGACAAAATCGATTTTGGCTTTTGGTGTAACTCTTAAACAAATGATCGTAAATACATGACATTTTCACTGAATGTTTAAATTAACCTTTTCTATACATGAAAAAATTTTCAAAATATTTTGACTTGTTTTGAGCTGTTTACGGATATACTCAATTTCCAACTTTTTTAGTTTTTTTTCCATGAATGTCAATAAAACTTTATTTGTTGTGTGAAAAAGCTTGAAAATTTAATACAAAGATCCTACTATATTGTTACAATGACATTTGAAAAATATTAATAATCCTTAGTCACAGTTCAAATATTGACAAAATACGGAAAAAAAACATAAAAATTAGCAAATTATTTTTTTTAGAAATTCATAAAAATTTTTCTTTTTAAATCTATATATTTTAAAATGTAATACAAAATTCTACATAAGTATTTCTACCTTTATCAAAAAAAAATGTCTACAAGAAAGTCGAATTAAATTTTTATAAGCGTTTGAAGTTACAACATTGGATATTTACCCGATTTCTCATGTAGCGATTTTCTTATTTTATTGTAAATCAAAAATGAACCACCGTAGTGCATGAAAATTTGACTAAATGTTTGTATTTTAATTTTCTATATACCATAAAATTTTTAAAATATTTTCACACTTTTTGAGCTATTTACGGACATTGTCAGTTTTAAATTTATTTAGATTTTTTTTTATAAATATTAATAAAATGTTATTTGTTGGGTAAATAAGAGTGAGCATTTAATGCAAGAACTCTGATATATTGTTACTATATCAGTTAAAAAATATTAAAAATACATAGGCACAATTTTTTTTATATGCATTTAAAGTTCAAATTTTGAGAAAATTTATCAAATTTAAATTTAATAATTATTTTGTAGTTAAAAATTTATAAAATGTTCAAATTTTATAGCTAAGGATTGAAAATTTAAATTAAGGTTCCACGTTAATATGTTATAATATATAAACTACTTTATTCACAATAATATCAATAAATATACTTAGTAATATCATAGTCTGACTGAACGTTTTCGCTCAGAATCGTTTTTCTTATACAATGATATTATATCATTGGAGTCAAATTTAATACCATCCATTACAGTGACCCACTTATAACCTACTGTACAGTAGAGCGACACCCACTTGCCCACTTTTTTTATTTTATTTGTATAATAAAGTTTAAAAATTGTAGTATTAAAGTAATTTGTTTTATAATAATAGAATAACAATAATATTTATTGTTATTTTTCAAAAGAATAGTTATAAATTAAATTTTAAAGTTTTATTTTATTATGTTAAATTTAGTTGAGTATAAACCTTTAGAATTTGTTTCATTTTGTTATAAGTTCCTTAAAAAGTTATTTTATTTAAAATAAAATTGTAATACGAGTCTTTTGTTTAGTAGATTTGAAACTTATACCCACCTGTGCCTTAAGGGCCTCAGTCCGCCCCTGATGGTACCTACCTATTCAGTATACCTAGTTTGTACCTACTTAATGGCTAAGGATTTAAATTGTTATTTTATATTTTGTTATGAGGTAGCCTGGCCGTCCGGCTGGGTACTTATTTTGTATTTATATAATATATATTATTTATTATGTTTTATTGTATTATTATGTATATATTGTATTATTATATAATAAATAAAATATCTATACAATAAAAGCAAGCCCGGATTTTGTGTCACGGGTTGGCTCCGAAACGACTTTTTGACCGATTTGGCTGATTCAGAACAAAGTTCTTATGAAAGAAAATTTTAGGAAAATCTACCAGAAAATTAGGAAATTAGGATGTCAAAAATACAATAGTGGCGCCATCTGTACAGGAAAAAAATAAACTAAATAATAATATATTTTTGTTTATTGTAAGGTTGTTATTGGTTATGATTGTTGTAGTTTTAGTTGTTAGTTTTGAAGAATTTTATAAAAATAAAAGGAAGAAATCAAACCTTGGCCGCTCCACAAATAGTGCTAAGAGGAAAAATTGTCAATAAATATAATAGAAATTAATGAATTATAATTTTAATAAATCAGTTGATTTTTTTGATCTTATGAAAATATGTCAATAATAAATTGATAAAATCTTACCCTTCCCTCCCCAACTAAGATTTAGCCCCCCAAACATATCCCTTATTGATTTAGATATAAGCCTCCTATAGGTTATTTTTAATAAATAGTTTTGTTAGCCCCCCCCCCCAGAATTTTAACCCTAGTTGCACCTATGATCTGCATACAGTTCAATTACTCTTCATATAAAAAAATACCTGATTGGTATTATTGTATAATTTAATTTATAATTCATAGTATAGTTTTAAATTTATAAAATTATCAAATATCAATAGGCATATATTTAATAAAATTTTAAAAACCAAATTACCTACTTTGACTTTATTTATTTAAATAATTGTTTGTTGTTTATTACATTATAAAATATAATATGATACACTAAAATATTTTATTTGGTATTTTCTTCCTTACATATATAGTTGTTTAACGACCGTCCTCCTAGGTTTTTGAGGCGATAACCGATAAAATGGGACGTCACTACAGGAATTGTCCGTCGGTCTTCCTATAACAAATCCGCAAGACAACGAATATTCAAATTAATTGTTTACTGTTTTAATACAGAGATGCTTAGGAGCTGTAGGTCGTAAATAAATTCGTATATACTTCTTCGTAAATATTGTCGTGTATTTCTTTCTTACTTCTCCAGCTATCTTGTTTTGATTTCGGATCGAATGACTTATTCGAGTTAAAAAGCAATTCGTACTGCAGTTTTTGTACGATTGGTTTCTTGTTACCAAAATAACTTATTAAATCTTCTTCTGATATGTCCTAAATTACAGGAAAAAATTAGTGTCTTTGAACACTAAGGGTACCTATACTTAAGCACCATGCAAAATTTGACTGGGGGGGGGGAGGTTCAAATTTAGATTATGAATTTATATGATACCTTTAATGGTACATTAGATTTTTCAAGTTTCGCCCACATAGTCGCTAGTGATCTTTCTACCTGTGTCGGCGTATGCCAATCGGCCATAGTTTTCGCCTATAGAAGTATAATGAAGAATAGTATAGAGTTTAATAGAATTTAAAATTTACCACAAGTCTAAAAGAGTACATACCATATTAGATAAAAACTTGATATGCGGTGATACTGGTTATAGTCTAGTATTCTGTATAATATGGTCAGTAAGTATGCCTAGAAAGTAGAGTGGTTTATGAATAAAATGTTATAATGTGGATATAATATAATATTATGATGTTGTATTTTGATCAATCTTTGCCATAGATACTATATCTCATAAATATTTTAAATTTTAATAGATAGGTACCCATCATAAAAACTATATCGAAATGCATTATTTTCGACAATACTGTGATTAACAACAATATTCCGCACAATAACCACATAATGATTATTATTTTATAGCTATCATCAATTACCATAGGTTATTAGCATTTAACACGACTTTCATACAATAATTACGATTAGTATTTGATTATTGACCTTCAGATGGTTTATTATATTGACACTGCACGCCCGAGTTCTTCTCACACGTTTTTAGGATATAATTTCGGTTCAAGTTATTTGACTGTATTATGTGCACCTATATAATTTTATGATTCTAATAAATATTTAAATTACCGAGTTCCTAATTATTTATTTAATATATTATATTATGTTAAAAATGGATTTTAATTAATAAAAAAATGTACATTTTCAGTAAATCTTTCAAACTGTTGCAACGCCACGTGTCGTTAAGATATTTATTTAGAGTGCTAAAATGTCATATTAATTATATAAAAAACGATGATCGATTTCTTTAACAACCTATTCGAATTATGTTTCAAAACATTCTTTTTAAACAAGAAAATATATTGCCGCCGGCCGGTAGACTAGTGGTAACTCATTCGTACTTTTACTTACCAAAACCATGGTAGCCATTCGTAATAATATGCATCGTATCATATTATGACGTGTTATCATAATAAAACAATATTGTTTTTTTTATTTTTAATAAAACTTAATATACAACGATTTTCGTAGAGAGTTGTTGAGATTTATAATTTTCGAATGTCAACGTTTTCACTCAAATAAGCGTTTGGATTGTATTTTATTTTTGAATATTTTTACCTTTCAGCCACGATGTCGTCCATAGAACAGCCTTGCTACACTTTGATCAATATATCTAGTGATTATGAGATGCCAAACGAAATGCAACTCAAGGCAGATCTTGGTTAGTATAATTCATCCGCCGTGGTCGTTTATTATATTATTATTATTAACGATATTTCATCATGATATATTATGTACAGAAAAAGGTGATAGCAAAACAAAAATTGAAGCATTAAAAAAAGTCATTCATATGATAGCCAATGGAGAACGTTTGCCAGGACTGTTGATGATAATAATTCGTTTCGTCCTACCGTTACAAGACCACACAATCAAAAAACTACTTTTAATATTTTGGGAAATAGTACCGAAAACTACAGCAGATGGAAAACTATTACAGGAAATGATATTGGTCTGTGATGCGTATCGTAAGGTAAATAAAAATGAAACTTTTATTATAATTTAATTTTCCTATAACAAATTTATCATAAATAAAAATGAAGTATTGTATATTTTAGTAGGTAACTTGTCCACTGTAAAATCAATTTATTAAGTTTGAAAATTTTCTTTTTTTATCTATTTAGTAGCCGGTAGGTATGTTACATTTTACTACTGATTTTGAGGTTGTATACATTTTAAATGTTGATCCCTATTCCCTATTTTTGGTTTCAAATGTTTATGATGTTGATTATAAATTCATTGTGATGTTCTAAATTGTATATTTGTAATTATTTATTTTTTGCATCTTAGGATTTACAACATCCAAACGAATACTTAAGAGGGTCGACTCTTCGATTCTTGTGTAAATTAAAAGAACCAGAGTTATTAGAACCATTGATGCCAACTATACGTGCATGTCTTGAACACCGTCATTCCTATGTAAGACGTAATGCTGTACTAGCAATATTCACTATTTACAGGTAATTTTAATTTGTATATTCATTTAAAACAATAATTTTTATTTAAAAATTATAACTATGCTAATATAAACTTGTAAAATAGGAATTTTGAATTTTTGATACCGGATGCTCCTGAACTCATTGCTAATTTTCTTGATGGGGAGCAAGACATGTCTTGCAAACGTAATGCTTTTATGATGTTATTACACGCTGACCAAGATAGAGCACTTACATATCTGGCTTCTTGTCTAGATCAAGTAGCTTCTTTTGGTGACATTTTGCAACTAGTTATTGTAGAACTCATATATAAAGTAAGAGAACACTAAATAAATTAAATTATTTTTATTAACTATGTTTTATTAAAATTAGGTATGTCATGCAAATCCTTCAGAACGATCCCGTTTCATACGTTGTATTTACAATTTACTGAATTCTAGTAGCCCAGCCGTTCGTTATGAAGCTGCTGGTACATTGGTCACCTTGTCAAATGCACCTACTGCCGTGAAGGTATGTTGTTATTGCATTTATAGATATAAATAATACAATTAAAAATTGATATAGGCAGCAGCTTCCTGTTATATTGAGTTAATTGTAAAAGAAAGTGATAACAATGTAAAACTTATTGTTTTGGACCGTTTAATTGCTCTTAAAGAACACCCTTCACACGAAAGAGTGCTTCAGGACTTGGTCATGGATATACTAAGAGTATTATCTAGCACTGATTTGGAAGTTAGAAAGAAAACATTGAATTTGGGTAATCATCTATATTATTATTCATACACCATACTAAGTATTTAGTTAAAATGAGATAATGCATTGATGTCTGTTTGTATAGCTATGGATTTGGTATCATCTCGTAATATTGAAGAAATGGTGTTTGTACTCAAAAACGAAGTGGAAAAGACTCATAATTTAGCTGAACATGAAGATACTGGAAAATATAGACAATTGTTGGTGCGCACACTGCATACGTGCTCTATTAAGGTTTGTTATTGTTTTATAAAGTTAGTTATAATGTTTATTTTTACTCATATTATGTTTTATAGTTTCCAGATATAGCCGCAACAGTGATCCCCGTACTTATTGAATTCTTGTCAGATAGTATAGAATTGGCTGCCACGGATGTTATGGTATTTTTGCGTGAAGCTATTTACCTCTTTGAATCATTACGTCCTCTCATAATTCAGCGTCTATTAGAAGTTTTCCAATCTATTAAGTCTGCCAATGTGCACAGAGCTGCATTATGGATACTTGGCGAATTTGCCAACTCACAAGAAGATATTGAAGCAACAATTGAACAAATAAAAATATCGCTTGGAGAAGTATGTTATTGATTTGATTTATACTTTGATAATTGGTTCTAAGTTATGACGATTACAAAAAATATCCACAAATTCATTGTTATAAACAGATTTAGAATTTGGCATATTCAATTTAAACTATCAATAACCAATTTATTCAAATAATTATGAAAATTATTTATTTAAATTTCAATGGAATTTATTGATATCAGAAATAAAAATTTTAATTTTTTGGTGTATTAAAAAGAAGTTCCAATCAGTTACCAATTGATCTGTACATATAGTCGTATAGATCAATTCAATATTTTAAATGTAAACATTTTTAAAATTTTGAAACTGTATCATAGACCACAGTGTCATATACCTATGAGTTACTAATTATATTTTTAATTTTCTGCTTCTTTAAATATTATGATTATACTAAAAAATAAAATGTTAATCCTTATTAAATATTTCCTTTCCAACTTATAAATTGATGTGTGGTGAAAAGTTTTTATTTCAGCTTAATAAATAATTATATGCCATTAATATGTGTACATTGATTTATTTTAGATGCCCTTAGTTGAAGATGAGTTGAAGAAAGCAGCTGGAGATTCAGAAAACGTTGAAGAATTTGGTTCTAGTGGTTCACAGTTGGTAACATCTGATGGAACATATGCTACTCAATCAGCATTTATTACAAATACTCCTCGAAGTGGTCAGGCAAAACGGCCACCATTACGTCAGTATCTAATTGATGGAGATTTCTATGTTGGTGCTGCATTGGGCACTACATTCACTAAATTGGGCATAAGATATGCTGAAATTTGGGAAGAACAAGATTCAATAAAAGCTAATCAATTTTGTGTTAAATTAATGTTAATTTTAACTTATATTTTGAAGCTTGGAAAATCGGGTAATTACAATTGAAACTTTATTAATTGCAGTTTAAAAAAAGTCTTCCCCCGCCATTCAGGAGTAGGTAATACCAGATCACTTTTTTCTCTTAATTTTAACATTCTAAAAGTAAACATTTTTTACAACATACATTATACTTTGTACTAAGGATAAAAAAAAAAGTAGCTATAAGGTAGTTGATCAGTTCCAGACTAATTATTTAATATTTTACAATGTGAAAATATGAATAATTATTAATTGTAAAGTCTGAAAAATATAACAAACATTCCTGAAAATCGATTAAATTATGCAGATGGTGAAAATTCTGATATATATTTCAATATTTTCTTAAGGGCTATGAATAGTATTGAAAAATTCTATCAAAATGTATTTTTGTATTTTAAAAAATATCGTTTATTGAACGGTTTGAGAGTAAATACACCTATTATCAATATTGTAAAAGAGAAGTTAATCTATGTCTGTATAAAGTCAATTTTTGCTAAACTCAATAATTCAAATTCGAAAAGTAAAATATCACAAGTTTTAGATTTAAATATTGGACATAGAAAATAAAATATCAAAAATCGACTTCTATACAAACCTAGATAAACTTCTACTTTTCAATTTGTATAATAGGTGTTCACACTCAGTAAGCTATATTATTGGAAATACGAAACTAAGTTTCAGTGTTACACTAAAATTCATATTTGTAATTAGTGTGTAAAATGCTGCGTTACTGACATGTTCATGTGTGCTCCGCTATTTATTTTATAAACAATCACTCACACTAATGATCACTTACTACCCACACATTTACACAACCCGCATGCACACAAAAAGAAAATTGCCTATATTGAACTCCTTAGAAACAGTCTGTATGCATACCCCTTAAATGAATAGTTTCCATTTAGTTTACTTCACCACAACTGATAAATATAAATAAATTAAGTTTCTTTTAGTTCTTTTTTATTTATTGTTGCTCCATTTAGCACTTATCCACATCCCCTCTACGTTCTGTATGTAAGTTCCGCTTATAGGGTCTTCAAAGTTATATTTGTGGTTTACTACTGAGTTATTTAAATGGCCGGTATGGCGGTATTATGGTTATATTATCTTGTACAATACTATTAGAATTTCACCAATCATTATTCTTAAAATATCCAATGAGTAAGTTTCACATATTTAAAGAATATAATATTATATACAAACCAGGTTAAACTATTTTGCACCTTTTTTTCTGTAATGTTCATTCTATATTTTGAAATCAATGAATAGAACCATAAAAAAAAAAAAAATAAGTGATAGGTGTTAGCGTGTTACCCAAAACTTGTGAGGGGAGGAAATACTTCCTGGGTGGGTGAATACTAAATATATGCCAAAAATGATGGTTATAATAAATTGAAATGTTGATTAATGTATTTTATATATTTGTTATATATTTTATGTATACTTCTTATTTAGGAATTTGTTCTAAACCAATTGGCATTGATGATGGAGACAAAATTATGGAAAGTATTAAAATATTAAATGATAGAGATAGCGAAATTGAAGAAATTTATACTAAAGAGTGCAGCAAATCATTAAATGGAATGTTGGCTGCTAAAGAAGATGAAGAGAGCAGCAACAAGAAAGTAAGTGAATAAATAAAATTTATAATATACATATTTATTTAAAACTGTTTATATTATATAGTTATTGTAAATTAAAAATTTATTTAGGCTAAAGAAAAGCCAGGACATAAAGTGAATGTTGATGATGCCATTGTATTCTTACGTACCAGTAGTAATGGTACAGAAGGTACAGAAAATGTTTTCGAACTCAGTTTAAACCAAGCCGTTGCTGGTGGTGGTTCTATTCATCATAGTAGTGGTGATGGTGCATCGGGACTTTCTACCAATAGCAAACTTAATAAAGTCACACAACTGACTGGATTTTCTGATCCAGTGTATGCTGAGGCTTATGTTCATGTCAATCAGTATGATATTGTTTTGGATGTATTGATTGTTAATCAAACAGGTAAAAAGTTAACTTTTAGTTAGACATGACTACATGAGTTATTTATAATTGTAATAACCGATAATATATTATAATGTAACATAAGGTGATACATTACAAAATTGTACGCTCGAGTTGGCCACAATGGGAGATCTAAAGTTAGTTGAAAAACCACAACCTGTTGTTTTGGCTCCTCACGATTTCTGTAATATCAAAGCTAGTGTTAAAGTTGCTTCAACTGAAAATGGCATAATCTTTGGAAACATTGGTAAATTAAATGCATTTTTCTATTATAATTTATGTTAATTATTATTTATTATTAATTTTTACTAGTGTATGATATCGGAGGTGCAATTGGTGATCGAAATGTGGTTGTGTTAGATGACATCCGTATAGACATAATGGACTACATAATGCCTGCTGTATGTAACGACTCTGAGTTCCGTCAAATGTGGACTGAATTTGAGTGGGAGAACAAAGTATAGTCCTTTTTTTGTTTGTGTAAAAAGTATTTAGGTGTAAACACATTATTGTTTTAGGTTTCTGTTTCCACCAGTTTGACAGATCTTAATGAATATTTGGCACATTTATTGAAGAGCACTAACATGAAATGTTTAACTCCAGAAAAAGCATTATCTGGACAGTGTGGATTTATGGCAGCAAATTTATATGCAAGATCGATATTCGGCGAAGATGCTCTGGCAAATTTAAGTATTGAAAAGGGATTAGATAAGCCACAAGTCATTGGTCATATTAGAATTCGAGCTAAAAGTCAGGTAATTACAAATTAATATTAAAATGATGTCACAATTGTTTAAACTTCCAAGCTTGAATTGAATATTAAGTAATACATTTCATGGTTTATAATTTTTGTAAAAAATGTCTAATCCTTATATTTTATACTGTACACAATACGGATTCATATAATGTGTAAACATACACTGAAACATAATAATTATGTTATGTTATTATAAACTGATAGTGAATGAAGTATTGAAAACAAATATTTTGTTATACATAGAATACTACTTAAACAATATTCTATTATTGTAAAACTGAGTCATTGAATTTTAAAAATACTCTTAATTACGGAGAAAAATACTAATCTATCATCACAAAAAAATTTTTCTTTTACATGATTTGGCTTTAAGATTGATGGGTCAGACTTTAGAACGTTGTGGATTCAAAATTCATATATCGTTAATAAATATTTCGTATAATTATGATGTGGTTTTGTAGTTATGTCAAGTTATTCAACTCTCATATTTATGTGAACATAATTCAAGCAATTTTAGCTGGAAAAAAATTAAAACAAGTTGTTGATTCAGATTCTAAGATTCTTAGAAACACATTTGATCTATCCAAATAAGAATAAATAGTTCTTAATTTTAAACTTTAAATTGAATATCCTTTTTTTGCAACAAGCCAGAAATAACCTTGGAGTAATTGGGTCTTAATGAATTTCATATTATTGTTCATGTAAAATATGCATTTTATTTATTTTTCATTGCATATCCATTTTAAATTCTCTGATATTATTAAGTTAATAATGAATTATTACTAATGTAGATCAAATTGAAATGTATAATGTATAAATAGTTGGTGGCAGATATTTCTTGACATTTTCCAATAGAGAATACTTTTAAATATCACTAAAAAATGCAAGTAAAATAGTTTGGTAAATGATCCTTTAATAATAGAATTCCATAACAATTAACAATGAACATAGAAACTGTAAATATTATACTCAGTTTACTGATAAAATTACAATGGCTTATAGTTGAATGTATAACTAAGTAAAACATACATTATACCCAATTTAATATCATATTAACTATTAAATAACTTTATATTGAATGGCTATTTTGGCATTCTCGCATATCAGTTGCAATGAATCATGAAAATATTTTTAAAATGTAAAACAAATTCAGAATAATTACATTTTTAGCTTTGTTTATGGCTGTTAAACAACTAAGCTAGCAGATT
The DNA here is from genome assembly GCA_008086715.1 of Sitobion miscanthi. Lineage (NCBI taxonomy): Eukaryota > Metazoa > Arthropoda > Insecta > Hemiptera > Aphididae > Sitobion > Sitobion miscanthi. The sequence continues at coordinate 2,557,493 of CM017800.1, read as the reverse complement.
GTGAATATTCTTAAGCAGTATACCTAAATACATTTAAGACTGGATTATATAAAAAAAAATATTTACAACAGTTGAGAACTGTTCAACAGCAGCTTAAAATCTATATTTAATTATATACTTATGACTTTATAATAAAAACATAAACCAATACGAAAAGTAATTTTTTTTACTCATACAGTGAAAGTTAAAATCCACAGCTAAAAAAAGTTGTTTCTGTTATTTAGTAATAATGATTTTTATCTAATCCATGGTTGTAATAATGTATTTTGATAAAAAATTTGATTTTAGGGAATGGCACTCAGTCTTGGTGACAAAATCAATATGATGCAAAAGCGACCATACAAAGCAGTTGCGGCCTAAGCTCTACATTGCAGATTCAAACAGAAAATCATTAACCTCAAGAGTTTATCTTTATTATTATATATATTATATTTATACTGTGTTTTTAATTACATATTATCAATAGACATTTATTTAGAAAACGTCTTTTGTTTGTATTAAAATATTTTAAAATAACAATGTCATCGTTTGTCTATGTGGAGGACTGAGTAATTTATTTTATTTTTATTTTTACGTCATGATATTATCTCATTTTTTAACTCATTAAAAACATGTCTGAACAATAAGAGAATAATTTTAACAAAACTGATAAAATAGACACAAAATACTATTTAAGGGATTCATCTATGAGACAATGCGTTAGTATTGATGTCTTGTGACTTGATGAGCACTTGTCGCGTAACAGAAATAATATGACAAAATTTGTAAGTTTAATTTTGACCAACTTAATAAAACTATAAAAGTATCTCTGCCTTAGAAGAAACGTCTATGTCGCTTCTAATTTTTATTTGTTGTGTTAACGCTATTTGTGGTATTTTAGACGATCGTGGCCTTAGTGCAGGTGACCGTTATGTTTGTAATGTCGGTATCTGTAGAATCATGCAGTGATGAACTCATCAGGGATATGATAGTAAAAGTTTGTGCAATGGGTGGAATAAAACGTTCATTCCCTGACAACAGCCACCCTGGCTCATCGTTAGGGCTACGTTTTAGGGGGATGGTGACTGACGTCGAACGCGAATTCAAACACTTGGTCGGAGACATCGAAGAAGTGGACTTGCTGCTAAAAACACCTAATAAGAATAAACCAAAAGGTATTTATCATGATGTGTCCCGCTAACCATAATAATAAGTGCGTTCGACTTAGTAATCTTTCATAAAAAATTGAAAATATAGTTAGGTATTATTGATGTTACCATTTTCTATATATTATACAATTTTTGAATCTTTTTCTATATACTATAGAGTATAGACATTTGAAATGAAATTTTTTTAGGTGTTTTTCTTTATAAATATCGATACTAGCTTTTTCGTTTGGTAGAAAAGCTTAAAAATGTAATACAAGGTTCCTCATTAATTGTTATAATAGCATTTTAAAAATATTAAACATATTATAGGAACGAATGTTTTTAAAAAAACATTTAACGTTCAAATTTCAACAAAGTTTATCAAAATAACGTAAAATTTGTAAATTATTTTGTAGTTAAAAAAAATATTTATTGTTCAATTTTAGATTCTGAGCGGAGCGATTAATGTATTGGTTTTACAATAACGTGTTTTTTAAAATTTTTTCTATTTTTTCATTTGTGTCTGTCGTCACTTTTTGGGACAGTAAAAATGTTTGGATTTTCTTCAACAGTATCTTTTATGATAGGAAAATGAACCAAGTTGGTATTTTAGGGGGTTAAAAGTAAAATATTCCCAGTAGTTTTCAAAAACGCCGCGAAAAGCAAAATAAAAACTAAGGAAAAACAAGAATTTTTACGCAAAAACGTTTTGGCTTCTGTTGTAACTCTAAAAAAAAATAACCGTAGATACTTTCAATTTTCACTGAAAAATTATATTAGCATTTTCTATACACGATAAAATTTTGACTTGTTTTGAGCGGTTTACGGACATTTTCAGTACCCAATTTTTTTATTTTATTTTCTTTAAATATCAATAAAATTGTATTTGTCACAATTTTTTGTAATAAGTATTTAAAGTTTAAATTTTACTAACGGTGTAAAAATCACAAAAATGTGCAAATTATTTTGAGTTAGAAATTCATAAAAATTTTCATTTTTAAATTTAAGATTTTAAAATGTTATACAAGATTCGTCATAACTTTGTCTATTTTTATCAAAAAAAAATGTCTATTGAAAGTCAAATTAAATTTTTATGAGCGTTTGAACTTGAATTTTTAAAAAATTTTAAAATTTTAAAACAGTTTTCAAAAGTCGTTTGTACTCAATCCAAAAAATCTTTAAAAAAAGTAAACATATACTTACATAAATAGGTTTTCTTTATAGATATTTTAAGTTCAAATTTGGACGAAATTAGATATTTAAATAAAGAAAAATAATTGTAATTATTTTAATGTAATTAAAAAAATTATGCATAAGTACTTGAAACTTTTAAAGTATAAGTATCCTATTATTATATTTTATACACACAATGACATTTTCAAAATATGCAATGTTTTCGGTAAAATGTTATTCAACCTTCTGTACGTCTGTATTACTAATAGTAAAATAAATAACTTTAATAGCAATAATATCATAAAACAAACTTGGTAATATAAGCTGATAGAACGTATATTCGCCAATAATCTTTTTTTGTATTCAATGGTTTTATATCATTAAATTCAAATTTAACACCTACATTACAGCGATACACCCATAGGCACACATTCAGTCTTAAACTTGGGAGTGCCAAAATGTTTTACCGCAAAGTGACCCACACCCACACCTTCTATACGCTTATTGCTTATACATACCAGACGGCAGATATGAACTATTTTAATTTCAAATAAAATTACCTATATACTACTAGATTAAAAAAATTCAAAGTAGTGAATCTAATTTTGATTAAAGAATATTTTTGTCCCTTATGAATGCTTTCCTTTAAAATATGAAATCAATAAATTATTTTTTCATTATATCAATATATTACATATTTTTCTATCATATTAATATATCATATATTTATGGGTATACAATTTAAGTCCATTAATATATAAAATATAACAGTTACGTTATAACAAATAAAAATTGACGAAATAAATATATAACATGATTTAATTATATTATATTAATTTAATTATGTTCAATCGATTTTCCACCGTTTGATTTTCTAACTTTCCTAAATATATACTACCAATATATTATATAATACCTATGCCACGTTTTATCAAGAATATACTAAAAATACCGATAACGTTGCGCGTTTTCTGTATTACGAGGGTATAACGGTTTTATCTGTTTTCATTCCAATAATAGTTGATATTATGACTATTACAATATCGTTCCCAATGGTTTCCGAATAAGTTAAATACGTATCAGGATCCGCTGCTGATATGTATTATAGGTGTAGGTACACTATTGCACCTACCGTCCAACACTTTTTGTATAGGTACTGAATAATAGTACTAAACCTGCTACTATAGGTACTATATTATATTAAAAATTAAAGTTTTGCATTTCATACAAACGTCAAAGCGGCAGCGATACATCGTATTATTCGTTTGCATAGTCAATGTATAGTGTGTATTAATAGTCATATATTTATTTGTTTTTTAGAACCAAACGTCACTCCACTGTGGCTGCGTCCAGTTAATTTGCCGGGTTTCAGAGACGACAGATCGAGACACCCGAGAATACGTATGGTTCCGACACCCTGCGATTAACTGTAAATCATAATAGATGTTTTGCAAAATATTTCATTTTTATTTTCAGGCGGTGACTCCGGAAAGGCCACGATCATAAAACGGGAATTAATGAACGACTTCAGAGAATGCTGCGTCAAGAAAATATGCTCAGTCAAAGATTTAAATCGTATATGCGGGAAGAAATAAACAATATGATCAATAACATTTAATAACATACCTTGTTTTATTAAATTATGGTTAATAATATTATTATCAGTAGTCAGTACGTATACAAAAAAAATAAAAATACAGAAATAATATTATTTGTATTTTTTTTTTTTAAATATATTATATTTCATGTTCCATATAATGGAGCGATTATATAAATTGCCGTAAAATCACAGACTCGTTTTTATAATAATTTTTTAAAAATCGTTATTTATATTATATAATTCACCGACAATCGTTTATCGTGAACTAAAATCGTGCAAACTTAACACAGGAACTAACGACTTATTATACTTATAAAAATAAATTAAAATTAACACAGCAGGACTTTAGTCAATATTTTGTTTTTAATTCTTCGGTTTTGCAGCGCGGCGCATTGTTACAAAGAAAAAAATAAAACTGTACATGATGAAACGTTATACACGACATATTGTGTACGTATAATGTAAGTATATATATATATATTATACATATTATATATATATATACATATATATGATCAAAGAACCAAACAGTGTTAGAGATTTCGATGAGTTTTGACGATGGAAGTCAAAGTGGAAGACGAGAGAAAGCGCGGTGTTATTCCCGAGTTTCAGTGTTGCGTGGTTTTAGTAACGATGACCGATGGCATTTTGTCAAAGTAAGGTGTTACAGTTTTCACTCGTCCTGGCACCGGGTCCTGGACGATCACCGCCTGGAAAAACGACAGAAAATATTATATTAATATTAGAACGTAAAGACGACGGCGGATTGCGCCGTGAAAAACGAGTAGGTTTATAGGTATTTAGGTATAATATAATATAATGGACGAATAATAATATATATAATTGTAATTTGTAACATCGAGACACTTTCCGTAGGTACATAATATTATAATAAAATTAGTGTCATAGGTTTTGCCACGTGTACGGTTTAGTGATGTATCTGCACTATGTATAATATCTTAAGTAGTATAATGTGCAGGGTGCGTCTTGACACTTGAGGATTCGACGTTTTATACGATGTATATCCACCGTCGAATCGTATAGACATTAGACGTAAATAAATACATTTTGTATAGGGTTTTGGAAAATCATCGATGCAAATGTCTCCAGTGTGTTATAGCTGCGTTTGGGTTTATATTTAGAGCAGTCGAATGAGAGCGATGCGTCTGATTCACCCTCAACGTCGTCCACCTGTTACACATAATATGGTAGTTGGTCACACGATTTTATCGGCGCAACTGAAATGATAGTGTCTACGAACGGTCGGTAAATCGACGATTAAATATAGGTACTATATGATATTTAGATACATTGAAGATGGTGATTAAAGGTCGATGCACTTTTGCCGTATTGCATGAACAGTCGCGAAACATCCCCAAGTTCTAATTGAGCAGCCGTTGTTTTTTAGTTCCAACCACCATTATCATAGTGAAATACCATAAATGTGTTATGGTTTTAAAATATAAAATATTATAGCACTCCACGTTATAGAAGTCTAGTTGCGTCTAGATGGCTAGACTACTAGACGTGTTACCACGAAGATCTGGTGTGTTTGAAAAATGAAAATGCATCAACATTCCAGCGTAATAAAATCGTCAATTCTTCCCGACACACCCATGTACATCGCGATTTGTATATTTTATATATTATGTGTACAGCACTGTTCTCCGATAACATATAATATTATTATTATGTTTACATGCAAAACAAAAATACAGCATACATTACGCGTAGGTACATATTATTATAACAATATAGTTTATAGAGCACCGAGCGCCGCCACTTATATCGATTCTGATTGGTCACACATATTATTGGTTTTAGGTATGTACCTACGTCTATACATATTATTATTATTATAATATTATTACAGTGTGGTTGAATCGTGTTATTGTCGTTATTATTATTATTACTACTACTACTACTACTACTACTATTTACTATTGTCGTTTGGCTTACTTCTTTCTTTGGGACGTACGAGACCGTGTTGTACTTAATGGTCTTAATGCCGTTTTGCCTACCGAGTTCTTTAGAATTGGGTATAATAATACTATTGGATTTCGTTTTGACAGTCGCTTGCTCAGCCTGCATCAGACTGTTGTCTACTACTAGTGTGTTACTCGTGGGGTCTTTCTGGGGTTTCACGTTTTTGTCTACCGAGGGTTTCTCTACAGACGCGGACGGTTCCAAAACACTCCGAGTATCAGACCTGTAAATCATCGTAATAAGATATATAGGTATATGTGCTTTAGAAATGACGTCACTAAATGTACAGTTGTACGAAATACGAAGTAAATCAAAAGCTCAAAACGTATAAATCCGGACTGTAATACTGTATATTATCATACATTACGATTATTGTTCTTTTGATTTCGTGTCAATATTTCCACTCGTCCGCAGAGAGAGTATATTATGATATAATAATACTATTACACTGTATTAAGCTTTACAGGTCCATCGTGAGAATATAAGAACAACAAAACAGGTATATGATAATTATGTGTGGTTGTTGATGAGAAATGAGAATGAGTGGAAAACCGAAGCAGACAGATAATAATAATAATACTTAAGTAATATGTATATACCGAAATGACAAAAATAAAAAACCACAAGACTTAGGTATGATCCGACATGGCGTATATGTGAATAATATGTGATACTATAGTCGATAGTATATTATCATGAGAGTTAATGTGGATATGTATGTAAAGTGTATATTATATGTGTGCATGATTGTATTATGTATATTATTTTACAATGTATATAGACGATCAAAATATGATTATAATAACAATAATAATATATTAAACAGCCAATCAGAATCCCTTCTACGTGGCGTCTGATGCTTATATATAATATATACCTTATATTATGCATTATATAGTTGCAGCGATTATAGCGTGTATACCACATAAAACTTACAAAATATTATATTGTTATTGGATTTTTAGTCCGTGTGAGTTACTATAAGTAATTACCTAATTGATTAATTAATATGTGACCACTACCCGGGTACTGCGGGCATACACTTACTAATGGGTAGGTAATATGCAAGTATAGTATTATAGTAGTACCATTTCGTTATTCGGTACTATAACGCAACACTATAGTTGTCGAACGTTTTTATTCCATCACTAGGTACTAAAAAGCGTATTGCGACACACGTTTTTTTGTTAAAAAGATTTTTCGTTTGCATTTCCACCGCGTGACGTGTTCAACAATATCGACGTGTTAGAAATAACGATTAGTAGGTAATAAATAATATTTTATTCGTCGCGTTCGACCGATGTCGTTTATTCAGCCATCGCGTAATAATAATAGTTAGTTCTATCGACGCCGTCGGTTGAAAATATGAATCGATTACGCGCGTGTCGTTTTTTTTTTACTGCTTATTTAGAAGAACAAAAAAATCGTAATTCTCGACTGCCGCAGAAGAGGGTATCCGATTTCATTCCGAACGTTTTATTGCTTTATACCTAATAATATGTAGGTATATAAAAACTAATTATGTACACTATATCGGTGCACATAGGCGCGCGTATAACGACGATTGTAATATCACACGTAGGTAATAATAACATTATAATAATATTATAAGTCCCGATGTGTTCTATTGTAATATTTTGTATCGGCGTAACAGTATCATATTTACGGTAATAACGATCCAGGAAATCGAATGAAAAGATAATAATATTATAATAGGTACCTTATATAGTACGACGATTTGTAATAAGATCTGAACATTGCGAAAGCGACGCCTGTCGATTCCTATAATTAACGTATTATATATTGTAACGAGGAAGCGTATAATAATATTACATTTTTATTATTATTATTATGAACAGCTGAGTTGCAAAAACCACCTGTCTCGACGCGGCGCGAATAATGATTTTGAAAATATTTACGAATCGTTTTCGCTTCGTGTTCGGTTGACTTTCGGGTACACTCGGCTGGATTAAATTTCTCTTCCGTCGGTGTCACTATAGAGAGATGAAAAGGTGTGAAGGGTGCTAAACCGATGTAGTCTGCAATATTATCGTCAGAGGTCCGTTTCGTACAGATTTGGTTCCGATTTTTCAATTTTTCAAGCGAACTGCGGTCGGTTCCATATTTATTGTATCATTCAACGCTGTCTGTGTAAGACTATACTCGGCGATCGGATCGGACGATTTTCCCGTTATGCCTTCGAAACATTTGTTTTGTTTTTCATATTTTCATTACATAATGTACACGTTTGAATTCTCTTTTGGTCGTATTCTGTATACAATACGCTCACCTACACAATCTAGGTTTTTGTTGTTATAGTTTTATACTTTGCATTAATTATAAAATTATTTATTTGTAAGCAGTAAAAATATGTTAACCATGCACTTAGGTGATATTCGTTAATTCATATTTTGCTATTTTTTAAGCGGGGTTTTTCCACAATTTTCATAGCACGCGTGGCTCTTGCCATTAGTTCCATGCAAATAGCATATTATTACCTATTATTTTGTTATCAACCAAAAAAAAAAAAAAAAATGGGCAGAGGGAGGGTTTTATTAATATCGTATTAAATATTTGATTTTTTCTGTACAATAAAATATAATAATGACATAGTATAATACAATAACTACATTGCTACGTAAGTGTTTGGTGCCTAATATGTTAATTACACCGATTCAAACATCTCGAAAGACATCGCCCCTTATTACGATGCCATTTTAATTGCTTGGTGTGATAAAACGACAGAGTGGTGGTTATATATATATATTGCAATCAGTGGCGTACAAACGTTTTAAAATTTTTTTGACGTTCTGTAAACTTATTATACGTACAGAAGTTATCGCATGCATTTAAGTTGTAATTTTTAAGACGGTTGCTGCAAATGTGTCAACGGTTACATATATATACAAGGCGTACCGTGAGGATATTTCCATTATCCGTAGAGGGGCACTCGCCGCCCGGGCAAAAATCTATATAAACTAAAAAAATTATTAAAAATCATGAGATTAAAATAAAATAAAATGTTGAAAAGTCAAAGTTTTCACAAAAAAAACTCTATAAAATTGCTATCTTAAATTGTTTCGAAAATAACTTTTTTACCGAAAAATGTGATTAAATTAAAAAATAAAATACGTGTAGTCCTTATTGTCTCTATGAGCCTAACAACGAAAACAGATTTATCATCTCAGTAGATATCGCAATGGGCAAATTCTCGCGGGTTACCCTACATACTTTGCATTGCCGTCAGCAGTCATCATGTGACGGATCCTATATGATCAAGTGCCTCCCCTGTACGATAAGATTATCGGCCACAAGCAAAATTCTCCGAACGTGTATGGGTAATTTTAATTGGACCGATCGATGCAGACTTCCAGTCGTATGCGATGAACATGCAAACTTCCACTCGGGCGATGTATATTATCACAGCCGCAGCTGGCGTCGATAATGGGTAATGTTAGTCGTGTTTCAGATGTTAGTCACGGCATAAATCATTACGATTTGTGATGACGACGATATTAATATATGAGTTTTTGGTTAAATATTATGATAAACAATAGGCACATAACAATACACAGTATACAATATCGTAGCGATCCATCCGCAAGCGAGTGGAAACCAGACACGGAAAAATACAGTCGACAAGCGTGATATCTTATGACAATATCGCAACAGGCCGTGTATACATATAATATCGATTTATTGATTCGTATTTCGAGACGGTGAACAATTAATGCAGCGTTAAATGGATATGTCGAGTGTATACTATTGTGAGTAGCTACCTTCGATTTTCCCAGCAGTAGGCTTTCAGGTGATGTGGCGTGCAGGTGTTCTCGCAGCACTCTTCGACTATCACTCTTTTTCGACGGCGGCTTGGGACGGTAACATCTGAAACGAAAAACAAGAAAAACGTACACATCACGAAAATGTCGGGAAACAGCGAAAAACAGTACAATAATTAATTTACGGACGACAATATAATATAATGCACGCTGTTTTAATATAGGACGTGACGTACACCCACGAGCAAACTTGAGGTGCATAGATTAGAAATCATAATAAGAGTCTAATCGTCACGATTGTGACTATAAGTTAATCGGTAAGTAAAACAAATGTGCTGTTGCCCTATATAGTCTTCAGCGCCACGGCGACGATTTTCTTTGAATTTGCACGACGGTATTAAATCGACTTTTATACGACCGAATCATCAAATTAAAATAAATCGTTTTTTTTTTTTTATAATTAGCCATGATAGGTACTTTATTTTTTAGCCCTAGTTTGAGATTAAAATAAATCTACTCGAGAACGTTTTAGCATACCGATGTGCATCACTAGATCACTTTTCGATGCGTGGAATAAGCATATTATATTATTGGTCGGAGTAGCTCGAAATAAGTGAAATGTGTATATACCTAGTCAAATAGGGAGGTCGTTAAAGGGATATTAAAGCGTCGTTAATTTACAACATATATTTATTACAACTTTTGTTTACTACGACTATAGGTAGGTAAATTTAGATTATATTATAATTGTTATAATTTAAAGTAGCATTTGTTTTTCAGAGAAGAGGAAGCGTTAATTTGTGAAAAATAACTGAAGGGATGAAAATGATTGTAAACCAAAAGAAATAGGTAGTATCCACCATCGACAACTTCAATCACAAAATTATACAGTTTACCACAGAATTATCATTTATTGTGTACAATTATCACCGATTTACAATTATATATTTTAGATTATACATATAAATATTATCAGTGATAAAATGGGGGGACGGAGTCCCCCCTCCTTATTTAAGGCAAGGTTATGCGTACTCTTTAATTTAAGTCTCCAAAGTCCGGAGGGACGCTTGACGAGAAATTTATTAACTTAATATTCATAGATTAGGTTTTATTTTTTTTTAATGAAATATACAAAAATTAAAACAACTTTAAAATTAAAATACACTTTATTTAACATTTCAGGCTATGTATCGGACTTTGTTTTTACCGAGCAGGCATAGTATCTGTAGATTGGATCATTTTTCTTAGGAGGATATTTGTTTTTAAATCCTAATAATATAATTTTTTATGAACAAATAACAGGTGTGTGAAAGAAAAAAAAATTTAGGCTTTGACCTCGTGGGTTTCTTATATAGTTTGGGTAGATATAGATTTTGGTAAGAACTCGGAAACCCTCCTAAAATGTTGGTGACTATGGTCCCCCTTCAAAATTATTCCCTCTTTAACCACTGAATATTATACAATAAGTAATAACCGAGGAATTAAATTTGTTTGGACATTACTTCAGTGACTTTGTAGTATCTATGGGTGTATTATTATGTTCAAAATAATCTTCGCTGGTTCCGTGAAAAACACCGAAATGCGTGTGTCAGGTATACTCTTCTATTCTATGTTTTTAAGTTCAATTCCAGATAAAAAAATTAGTGCGGTAGGTCGTATTTCAGAGGCGAGTATAATATTTGTGACTATATACGATGATAATAATTGGCGTTAATGAATCGTAGCGGTTAACGATATTAATTATTACTGCCGTATCATAATACATTTTAGTCGTGTATACCTATATCTAATAATAAAAAATTATTAGTGGCTGAGTGGCATATTATGCTAAATTATGTGTACCGACGCAAGTACAGCGCATACCACTGTGTCTCAGTCATTAGAGTTTAGCAAGAATAACGTTACAATTTTCTGTAATAAATTTTGATACTTCGAACGCAAGTTTTTCTTGCAGACGTTTAAAATTTCGAAGTTCCTAACCGATAAAATATATTTTCTATTTCAGCCCATACTAAACTAAATAAAGTGTATTCTAAATTTAAAAAAAAATATATATATATTATAATATGATTCAAGAATAAATAGTGAATAAAATATGTCATTGTCTATAGCTTATTGCAACAAAAAAAAAAAATAATGTAATTTACGTTTTTGTATGGTCACTATAGGGTCGATCAAACGGTTTCGCTTGAGATATTCCTTACCAAACAGTTTTTAGCCCTAAATAAAGGTCTATAGATGATATAATTTTTCTAATTGAAAAAAAAAAGTTAGTGTTCGTCAAAGACAAACTTACCGGTTTTATGGAATTTAAATTACCAACGCAACGTGCATTTTTTGTGTAATCAAATTTAGTCGTGAAATCAAAATATGCAAAACAAAAAATATATCAGTGCGAGGTGATTCCTTTCAACCACACATACCTATTTTTTACAAGACACTAGAAAAACCGTACCGACGCGTACAAATCTCAGCCTCGACAATTATTATTATATAAATGATCAAAAGATTTGTCGGCGGAAAATAAAGAAAAACAGCCGTTTGGGTGTGTGTGCGATGTCTGCTGATGCAGTCGGGGGATAATATTATTTATTAATCGGCACACGTCGGCTGACGTTTAAAAAATCGCGTAGGCTGATGTACTGTTGTGGACTTACCATCACTTGCCGGATGGAAGTTGTATCCATTGCTGCAGATCAACGCCAGCACGTTGGCGAGTTGCGATCCACAAAAATGCCTCGGCGTGTCCCACGAAAAGTTTATGATCGGTGAGCTGCTAACGTGGCTGGCCAGCAACATGACTATCACCAATACCACAGCTGAGTTCATCGCAAATCACACCTGAAACGGTACACATAATATTTTAATAATGTTAAATGACATGATGATATCGCGCGTTAGGCATTTTCCGCCCGGGGCGTTGCGTCGGAAAAGTTTGAGAACTGTATCAGCTGACGAATCCGAGCCGACAATAGAAAGTCGCGGAAAAATGGGTTTCCAAAACGTTCGATCGCCTTCGATCATGTTGTCATGCACACGTCATTATTACTCGGACGAGTACGTTTCGTGAATATAATTATTACAGTACGATTGGCGTTACGTTTTTTGTCGAGAGTGTTGTCGGAGTGAGCTGGTCGTCGGGCAAATCGTACTCCGCAGGCGTAATGTGATATTATATTTTCATCGACAGAGGAGAAAGAGCGTATTGTCGTACGAATATTAACGATGAGATAATTAGTAGATCGGCGCGGTCGTATAATACCTATCGATTATAATAATAATAATAACTGTAATAAATAATTATAATAATAATATTATTATGATATATTACTGTCGTGAACGAGTCGTCGGCAATAGTAGGTAGCGACTTCGCACTTGCGAAACGGAATGGTGAGAATAGCCGTGGGCGAGTGCCTTTTTATAGGTACCGCAAATCTGTGTTCCCGCCACATATAAAGACCTACAGACTAGTTTATATATAGGTCTATTGTTCACACTTTCAGCGGAGTAGGAATAATATTTGTTATTATACCTATTACTGTAGTCGACACGTACGGACGGGATCGCGGTATATTATATATTATATATATACAATTTATATAGGTATATGGTTCGAAAACGGTAACGCACGATATCATAGTGATTTAGACGCGGGGTTCAGGTACAATACGTGTTCACAATATTGGTATAGTACTTATAAATGGGGTATTCGATAAATTGATAAAATATATTATTATAATAACAACAAAAATTTGCGTTATTGTTGTAATTATTATACCATGTCACAGCTAAGCCCTCGCCCGACGACGGTAAAGTCCATCGGGCCATGGCCGCAGCTTAAATCACACAATTACGACGACCGATGACGCATCGTATTTTATTAAAATAAACACAAACAGTGTTGTTTTGACGATAACGCACCCTCGGACGATGGCGAAAAATTCACAGACCGACTCAACCTCACCGAACCTCATCTCCGCGCGCGGCATTTACAAAGTACGGTAGTATATCCAAAAATCACATTTCAGTGATTTAAAAAAAAAAATTGTGTGGTGGTGGAGAGACACACCTCAAAAACACCCTTAAACCTTTAAGGACCGCGGTAACCATTCATGTTTATTTGACTTTATTTTTTTGACTATTTGTAATAATTTTAACGATAATAATAATATTAATATAATTTTTTTATTATTCGGTCAAAAACAAATTTATAATCCATACATTTTCTTCGAAGAAGAAAATATCGAGTAGCCTGCTACGTTTGTCCTAGCTAGATTCACCATCCGCTCTACCGATTGAAAATTTTCATTTTTATTCATAAGTCAAAGTTAACTATCAAATTCAAATGATGAAAAATTTTATAATTATAAGTTTTTTCTAATCGTCAAGATTAATTGAATTATTATTACGATATTACATAAAAGTTATTAATTATATTATGTAGTAATAATTAGCAATAATTTGTATTATAGAGCACCGCATCGTTATTTTTAACTTAATAATTGCAGTATTTTTGCGAACAAATATTTACTAAATTTCGTTGTTCATTATTTGAAACTCGAGCATTATTTTTGTTAGACAGTGATGGCATTTGATCGCTGTCATTCTTTCGTTTAAAAATCAGTTAGACATTTGGAACGATACATTATTTAATAATATCAAAACGTCCCTTGAAAACAACCGTACTCGAGATAATGCATAAATAAGTTAAACGCCATCCGTATCATATTGTATAACAATAAAATAATATACGAACGAACCGAAATGCCTTTTCGCGCGCATGAAGGTGTTCAAGGGCGCATTGGTTTCAATAAAAGTTTGTCACTACATGGAGCATTTTTTTTTTTTATTGTACATCGTTTGTATATTGTACCTATATATATATATGTGCACATAAATATATAATGGCATTATGCTCGATGCCCATAACCACTTGCAGATAAATGAGGATTAATGATCTTTAAATTGCGGTACGCGTACGACAGATATACCTATGCGCGAACACACCAAAAATATTAATTAATAGTATAACTTACAGCTGCACCGCGCGGAAAGGCCGCCAAAAAGGCGACGACTCGTGCCAAAAGGGCGTCGGTCGGTCTCGTACACAAATAATAATATTATAAAGCACATTATAGAACGACGACTGCGGTAATCGTATTATGATTATAATAATATTTTGTTTGTTGTTTTCGCTAAGTTTTTTGAACCGACAAGGTATATTCACCGTTGGCTACTGCACCTCGCACACACTGATACTAAAAAATTATAGAACCGTATAGAGTGAGCAGTTACAAAATGCTATAGTAAGACTTTAAAGTGTTTGCTCGTATACAACTTCTAAATACTCGACATTAATTTTTCACAAAACCATTCATCTCGAGAGTTGTGTGGGCGTGTGGCACACAAATTTACCATTCTATTATAATATTATTATGTTTCAACGTTTGAAATCGATTTCAATAATCCTAATATACTCCGAGCACAGTTGGCCGAAAAATTAGTTAAACCGCAGCCTACTTCGTGTTTTGATAACACAAATTACAATAGATAGCTAATAGTATAGATACATACTTAGATGTAGAACTAAAAACCCAGTACAGAATTCGCTTCGTCCAAGGTATAATAACCTGAAATAGTGTCGCGATTCGCACAGTACGCATTAAAACGTCCGGCTTGATACGAGCGCCTGTTTATCGGCGTGCCGCTCATAAATAAAATAATAATTATCAACCGGTTATGTCGGAGGTTACAATAATATTATCACGATGGATAAATAATCGTTAAATATACATACGTTATATTTAGAGGCTATAATAAGTTTACAAATATATTACATTTTCGAGTACACAAGTCCGATAAAATGAGCCATGAAATTTGGTAATCGGACTTTCGAGAGGTCACTCAGCCGATAATGCGTTATATCTGTACCAAACTCGCGTACCTATTTCACGGTTTAAAGTTTGTCCTCAATTTAGCTCGGAATCGCATACGACTAAATTGCCGTTGTACGAAGACTGTACAGTGTGCGCTATCGTTTGACGGTCGATAGTGATATCAGTTATTTTTAATTCTCGTTCGTTATGTATTTCGCCACAAAGCATCATCGACAGAACGTGGTGGTATAAAATATTTTAACATTATTTATAATTTTCGCGTGGGTCGATAAAAAAGAGTTTTCTCACAAAAGCATGATACACGTGTCACCCCCGCAGATATAATACAGAGTACTGATCAACTATGTCTATTGTGTACATAAGAGTAATAATAATAGGATACGATCGATCAAACTTTTAATGTTCCTTAAGGCACGGATTAACAATTACAATTTTGTGTGAGCAACTTTACGCAGGGCTTGAAACCGTTTTCAAAACCGATTTCAGAAACCGGTATAAACCGTTTTAAAACCGAAACCGAAACCGTAATCAAAAACGAAACCGAAAAAAAATGGATACCGGTATTAAAGTCAAAACCGAAACCGAAATTTCTTAATACCGGTATTGAAAAATTGAAAACGAAATCGAAAAAATTAAAAACCGGTATACAAAATCGAAACCGTAATTATTTCAATTGGTTTCAAGCCCTGCTGTAGGGAACATTTTAGGAGCCATCAAAATAACGTAAACGTAAAATCAAAAAATATAATGAAAACCTCATTTAATTTCACGGTAAAAACAAAAAAATTAATTAAAAAATAAGTACATCTCATGTCTGCGGGACAGATAAGGTTTGCGAACGGGCTGCCATTTGGTGACCTCTTAACTAAGGTCTACACGCTTACGATGAATTTAAATTGAACACAGACTTAGTATAATATACTTTTTACACTATATATAATATTCTCTGCAAGCGCGACGATCTTATAATATTATATAACGTTATTACGCTCGACCGAAACATTGTCAAAAATTGGAATACAATAACACCAGACCGTTTTTCGTACTCTGAGCAATTGTTATGCGTGTGTAAGTAGTAAGTACAATGTACTTCACGGTACAATATAAGAATAAGACACACCAGTGGCGGCTAAATAGGTAGGTATACAAATTAATCATCGTCAACGTTTTCGAACAATATTTATGAGGTGGTAATATTGTGGATATTAATATTATTATGGCGATTTATATAACTCTGTTCATATAATATTTTACAAGTCGTACACTCGCACGTACCTATACCCAATCAGTACCGGTTTTTTCTTCAAGGGGGGAGGGGTTGATATGTAGTACTACCATGGCAACAATATTAAAATATTGTTGTATATTTAGGCGACGACGACCTCGCAAAATAATTAAATGCTGAACATTTTTGACGTCATGCCTGCAGCACTCTATTTTTAACCACATGGCATGTGCATAAACTAATATTGTCCGCGGGATGATAGTACAGTAGTTAATTAATAATTACATAATATTGAATACATTATCTTCTTCTTCATCAGCTTCATCAGGTCCATTCAGGACCAGCGCTGCCATCAAAATCTCTCTACATCTATCTCTCTGATCCGCTGTCTGCAAGGTTAGGTTCTGGTCTGTCATTACTAGATCTTTGGCAACTATACGTTAATCCATCGGGGTTTGAGTCATCCTAGGGGTCTCGTTTTATTTATTTTTTTGGTTAGCACATTTTTAATCAACTGACCATCCGCTTTCCACGCATCTGAACCATTCTATAGTCGTTTTCTTCTAGTAAAGGAGAGTATGTCTGGCTCATTAGAAAGCCTCTTTTATGTTTTCATTACTTCTTCTTTCGTACGTCTGTATATGTGGATTAAAGATTGGTCCATACATTATGGTTCGCAGCACTTTCCTTTCGAACGTGATAAGTCTCCTGCTATCACCTTTAGTCAATGACCAGGTTTCACAGGCGTATGTTATCACAGGTCGAAGGTAGCTATGGTATAGTAGTATCTTTGATTCTCTAGATAACAGCTTAGATCTCAGAAGTTTGATGATACTGAAATAGCATCTATTTCCACCAGTAAATACATTATACATGTGCATAATATATAATAATATAATGCTAGTCAACGAAAAAAATAAAAATGGAATACAACGATAATAATATTATACACCGAAAAAAAATGTATGTGTTAAGGGCTAAGAAAACAGATTGGACATAAATTAAATTAATAATTTATAACATATTATGCGATTATCGGATTATGTAATCAAGCCGTTCGATGATTGGTCTATTCGCTCGGTAAAGTTTTAACATATTATAATGATTGACCGTATATATAGGTACCTACCTACTCATGGCTCGCATTAACGTCATATTACACTTATATAGGACACACACACGAGCGCGATTTTTTACTCTGTGTATAAAATAATAAAGCCTGTATTTTACCGATGATAGGTAGGAAGGAAAAAGAATAATATGAATTCTACTCTCATAGTATAATTGTTATCGTTTAGCGGTCAATATAATATTGTACAGTATCGACGTGAACTCTATGTCGCGGGGTCAAAGACGAGGAACCGCATAATTCAACGAAAAAAACAATTTAATTACAAATTATTACAAACGTGTGATAATGGTTTTGATTTAACATTTAACATTATATAGATAGATAGCCAGGTACCTATTATAAAATCATCATCTGTTGTAGCAGCAGTCTAACTTTCGCGAGCATATTATTATTATTATTATATCGCACAAAAGTACAAAACACGTGTCGGCGATCCGAACGACAGAAACGGTAAAAACGTATAAACAATAATTATTATTGAATTATACCTAATTGCGTATATTTTATCAAATCACATATTAAAACGTTTTAATATTTGATAATTTTTACTACCGTATCTATAATCGTCGTCGTCGTCGTCGTCGTTTAGTCTGTTAATTATAATTCATTTAATTATTACATATTTTATATAAGTATTTTACGATAGATATTCACTAAAGTAGTAGTGTAGCCAGTGTAGGTACCTACGCAAGGTTTTACCACATGTACGGTTTTCGTCAAACAAATCAAGGTGAGGGGAGGTGGGGTTGTTACACTATAGTATCCGTAAACTACACTGTTAAGTCACGGCAAATTGCAGATCCACGTGTGGACGTTAAACCGAATTTTATTATAATTTAAAAGTCGTTATAAAATATATGTACCTTACTTGGATATCTAACAATTGAACGAATCAGACCCTCATTAGTCGTAACTCGTAATAGGCGTATGTACATAATTACAAAGTCTGATTTTAAATATTGATTTCTGTTTAACATATTAATATTCATCTAGTGTGATCACTATAAAATTACCATGTCCAGGTATTATTGTTATTATTAGTTACCTATTACTATATTTCTTCCGAGTACTAAGTATATATTTACATTATATTATAGTCATATAGAAAATATTTTATGATGATTTAAAACAATTATTGTACCACAATGTATGTTTTTGAATTATGTGTCTTACCAGTGTCCCGATGGTCTCTTTGTCTCCATGTATAGATATAGGTACCTAAACTATATATTATAAAGGTATAGGTGAAACCCTGTACCGAGTTACCTTCGAGCTGTCGTCCATCGATCATTCTATCCTCGCGTTTCCGATATATTCAATGACAATGACGACGACAATACACTGTATAATAATATAACCTTAAGACCATTGTAAAAACGTTCATAACTCTTTGATGACCAATGTAATATATATAATAATATATAGTAACAGCGCGGAATAGTGCTGCAACCGGCATAGTCTGCAGTAATCTTACAAAAAAATATTAATACCTAAGATATTATTTCATTATTTCAGAAACAAATTCGGATAAACTATAGAGGAATTTAAAAAAAACAAACACGTAGTTGTAAAATATAGGTACCTACACCTATGTGGGTGTATTTTATTATCAATAATCGTTTTTTAATTAGGTACATAATTTACCTTCACGTACACTACCCTACTTTAGGTTATCCTACTATGGTACTTAACACTTGCAGATAAAACTGTTGTTTTGAGTATAGCCCGCCGAGTAGATTAGCCAGAATTTTAGTTGAAAGCAATAAATAATAATTTAGAAATAACCGTGTCTGTGTGATAGACATTTTTTTGAATAAATGAAAAGGCTTAAATATGTACAATGTGCGTATTAATACGATCTTAAACATAAGGTAAAATCAAAATATTTTTGAGATTAATACTATGTATTCTGATTTTGAAACAAATGAGTTAGAAATAAATAAAATTTCGATGCCGACATCATTCTATCAAAAATTTAGAAACAATATGAACACATTTATATCACTTACTGAAAAATTAAAATTAATTAAAATATTATTTATGAGTTGCAAATTATAGAATGGACTTCAACATACACTATTATAATAACAGTTAATTTCATCGTATTCATCGTTTTTTCATTATTTTATAGTTAACAATAGTCTAAATTATAAATCAAGGTATATAATATATTAAATAAATATAGATAAAGACGACGTAGTTTATAATATTATTGTTATAATGCTAATTTTATTGTTTAATGTTGTAAAAAAAAATTATATCTTCACCTATACACATACTCTTATACAAAACGTGCAACAATACATGTTAAATAATGTTTTTAAAATACCCACTCCAGTATAAATAAGTTTAATCCAATCAATAATGATTGAGGTTATTCATAAAAATTATTGTCTTCTGATATTTCCTCATTTTTTTATAACACTAGTAAAAGTTTTTTTGATTTATTTTGAAATCTTTCAGGTGGGGTAAACGCGTAATAAGCTGGTCATATGAATCTCAATTCAGAAAGATCAATAAAAAGATTTCAAAAATTATTTAAGCGAGTTTGCGATGACTAACGTTAACCAACGAAAATTTTTTTCTTATGGAAATCGCAATTAAGATGATCATAATATTATCGTGTACACAATTACTACAATAATATTATATTATAATATCGTCATAATATATTGTCCGTCGTTCGTTCTGCACGAGGTTTAAAAGCCGATGGAGTACAATCGCGACCGTCCCGATTTTTGTAACATATTATCATAGCGAGAGTGCGATGACAACTGATTTTATGACAATCTCAATTAACACGAGTTAAATCGTTAAATTTTTACAAATCAAATGCACAGACAACTAAGGTAAACCTCTGCATTTATGAGTTAACTCCTGCTCGCAACGTGACGATTATGGGTTATGACAAGGAACTATATATATATTACATTTAAAGCTAATAAAATATGTATTTTTTTAAGTGTTTGATTTATTATTCAAAAATTCACATAATTATGTATATGGTACAATATGAAAATTTGATCTGCCTATCTAATAACACAAGAATAAACATAAATAGACACTTCGAGTAATTCAGTTGATAAACTGTTAAAAATGTATAATTCTCGAGACGAGTTACACAACTTTGACTTTATATTTTTTTTTTTAAGTTGTTTCAGTATTATTTTTTTTTGCATGGAATTCATAACTGCAATACTGCAAGCCAGACATCTTAACTGTGGAATGTTATAGATTCTAATTTATAATATAATATAATATTATTATTAATTATTTTTTTTTTCTTATTGAAGAGTGAAGACAATTTAAATATAGTTGGCCTGAATTAATTCTAACCCCGATGAATAAAAAATATGGTGTCTTTGAACTATATCTTAGTACATTATACCCACCAGCCACCATGTAAAACAGAAAATTGTTATGATGTTTGTCATATTATAATAATATGTGAATCATAAAAAAAAACTGATTTAATAAGGAATTAAAATATTTTTAGTTGTTAATATGTATACATATTATTGCATACCAACATTTTAAATATTATAATATGTTAGTTGAACGAGTGATCATCCTGGTGCATTATTATTTTTTATACATAGCCAAATTTTAGTTGAGAATTTTTTTTTTTAAACACCTCCAACGTTCACTTCGTTTTCTCGATTTAGAATGAATAATATTATGATAACAGAAATAATATTATAAATAAAGATTACAATAATAATGCGAATGAATGCATAGTTAAAATAAAGCATTAGGTTTATAAATGCTTTAACCAAACAGATCCTAGATTTCTGGGTTGTAAGTTGTAATGCTCATTAGACAGGCAGTCGTGCGAGTAAATATTTCGAGAGTGAGTGACGTTTATACACTTGATGAAGAATATAATTATTTTATTTTGTTTGGTAGATTTAGAACGAGATGACCAAAGTTCATGCCAAAGTTATGGCTTTGTATTATTTTATTACCTCCACATATCCATTAAACTCATTCGTCCAAAAAGTAAAACGAACAAACACCATGTTCTTAAAAACCAAATATTTTCAGTTTGAAATTTGTTCGGGTTTTCAAAAAATAAAATATACAAAACTCCATTCTCAGTTCTCACCCATAAATTATATTGTTTATTGTAATAAATTTTATACCAATTAACTAAAAACTTTTATACCTACATACGTAAAATTAATTTATTACCTACTGATAATTATCAAGATTTAAAACGAACATTGTTGTATACGAATCGTAGAGTCGTAGACAATAGTCATACCTTAGCACAGAACATTTAAGTTGATTGTCCGACTTGAAAACCGAAATAAAAAGGTAACATTTTCGATGAAAAAAAAAACTTATTTTTCTTTCAAATTTGAATTAAGTAGTTTTCATGTTATTGAGTCGATAGCATAATCAAACGTTTAAATAATAATATCATAAATAACTTATTAACTTAAGCAAAGTTCTAGTGATGTGATACACCCTTTTAAAGTGGTCTGATGGTCAAACGATAATTTTTGAGCGCGCGGCGTGTTTATAATTTGTTTAGTTTGAAGAACGAGCCAATAAAGTTTATTATATGCAGAAATGACAAAGACGAAGGCCATAATAGATACATGACTATCTTTTTATGTCATTACGGTTAGTATTTTGGTAAACAGTGAATAGTGATATGTGTAAAACATTTGTGTTAAACTAGATCAAAGTCCAAGTGACATTATTTTCCATAGCTTACTAATTTTAGATTTCTAGTGATGGAGCAATGGATATGACGTATTGGTTTTACAATGATATATGTCTTTAACTTTGAGGATGGTTTCCGGTATAAATTTGGTTCTAGTTAGTACTTTGAGGGCAAACGTAGTGTTTAATTGCATGCAGTTTAGGCGTATACGTAATGTGCAAATTAATGGGAAAAACTATAAAAATATTACGGAAAAACGGTAAAATGTATAGAAAACTAGTTTTGTGTTTTATTTGTTATTCAAAAATGAACAACCCACTTAAATATATGAGATCTAAAAAGTTCAAAAAATATTTATAGACAGCATTTTGTTGATAAATTAATTTTCCTCAACCAATAAGTTTGAAACGTTAATTTTAATTGTATTATTACTAATTATACTACCTAGTTGTTCGTATATCAATTAAAAAAAAAAAAAGGTGGGTAAGTGGATGTCGCTCTGCTGTACAGTAGGTTACAATTGGGTCACTGTAATGGATGGTGTCAAATTTGAATTCAATGATATAATATCATTGTATAAGAAAAACGATTCTGAGCGAAAACGGTCAATCAGACTATGATGTTACTAAGTATATTTGATGATATTATTGTGCATAAAGTAATTTATATATAACCTATTTATGTGGAGCCTTGTTTTCAATTTTCAATCCTTAGTCCTTAGATATAAAAGTTGAACATTTTATAAATTTTTAACTACAAAATAATTATTAAATTATAAATTTTATAAATTTTGTCGAAATTTGAACTTTAAATGCTTATAAAAAAAAATTGTGCCTATGTATTTTTAATATTTTTCAACTGCTATTGAAAAATATATCAGGAGCCTTGTATTAAATTTTCACGCTTTATTTCCCAACAAATAAAATTTTATTGATATTTATAGAAAAAAAAACTAAAAAAATTGAAAACTAGCAATGTCCGTAAACAGCTCAAAAAGAGTCAAATTATTTTCAAAATTGTATCGTGTATAGAAAATGCCAATATAAACATTCAGTGAAATTGTCAAGTATCTACGGACATTTGTTTTAAAGTTACAGCAAAAACCAAATTCGATTTTGTGAAAAATCGATTTTGCGTAAAAATTCCCGTTTTTCCTTAATTTTTTTTTTTGTTTTTCTTAGCGCTTTTGAAAATTACTGGGAATTTTAAATTTTGACCTCCCCAATGCACCAACGATATTCACTTTCCAATCGAAAAAGATACTGAAGTTGAAAATCGAAGCATTATTTCAACTACTTATCGTGTGCACAGACACAAAAAAAAATTTAAAAAAAAATATAAAAACACACATCATTGTAAAATCAATACATTTATCGTTCCACTCAGAATCTAAAACAAAAATACACGGTCATATTTTTATTTATAAGCGTTTGAAGTATACACTTTAACACAAGTAGATATTTAATCGAAAATTTAACGATTTTAATTATTTTGTTGAAATTCAAACGATATCAACGGTATAATAGACTTATAAAACTTATCTCTACCATCTAATATTATACTATTATTTCTATACAAAATAAAATTATAAGCAAAAAAACATACAATTTATTTATTTTTAAATAATATGCTTATTAAATTGTTAAAAATTTGAAATTTCCAAAAAAAAAAAAAAATAGGTCGTTCGAATTAAATACAAATAATGTATATGATATTAAATAATTATCGGTCGAAATCCATAGGAAGAAAAAATAATAATAAAACCTGCGAGACGAAAATCTGTCGGTGTTTGTACATAGGTACCCACCAACTGATGATGATGATGATCGTAATATCGATTCGGTTATACCTAAGTTATGAACTAAGATGCACGCACTGCGTCCGACGAATAATAAGACTATAATTATTAATAATACTATAACGATAATTGCGAAAAATCTTTGAATTAATTTTTATTTTTTTTTTATTACCTGTAATTCGTGGATAACAATAATTCTAGCCCAGATCTAGAATTGCCGAGGTATCGGACAACGCGGTCGGTCTAAGTAGATGTACACCGGTCTTGAGCCATTAACTAACTGACTGACTGGCTGCACATGACCGGCGTTGTCGGCTTTCCGTCTGCTCTCCGTATCACCCTCTATTTATCCCATTATTATAATATTATTATTATCATCATCACCATCGCGGGCCGACGTAGTGTGTGTGTGTGTGTGTGTGTGTGCTCGTTCGCGTATTCGCACCGTAGCCGTGTGTGAGTGCGCGTGCTATTATTAGAACGACTTATTATATATTTTAATATTATAAAATATTATGCTCCCAACGACGAGCGTTGTGCGATTATAACAATAATATAATCATCGCTATTTAGTTGTATATTTTAATAATAATATTATACATGTATTATAATGTGCCGGGTCGCACGAGCACATTTAATGCACACAATATTCAATGCTTAGTCAACGGGCCCCTCGAACATGATTTAGTGGCCCACCATCGGTCCATTGATTTTTTAGCGAACCGTTAAAAATCGAAAATTGCATCTCGAAATATCATAATAAAATCAATATTATTATATTTTTTTCTCCTCCCTTGCTCTCTCCGAGTTCGATAGGAAAAAAAAGGTTGTCCTGGCAAAAATGAGCTATTACAAAAAAAGTATAATTCGAATGTTACTGTTCACCCGATTGAAGACGATGAGACGAACAATCGCTAACAGCAATATCCAATAAGTGAAATTTACATTTTATTTCAATCAGCAGTCGCGTGTATAGTTAAAATAGTCAGTTGACTATAATTTTACTTGTGCCTATACTTGCGCATAATTGTACAATTAACGAATAATGAACAATTAGTGGTAGGTACCTACATCTCTGCTTAAGTATTGATTATTTTATTTTAAATTTATGTGTGTAAGAATTTGACTTCATTCGACCAGGTCAGAGGTTCCTATATGTACATTTATGTATTTAAAATTCTTTAGTAGGTATAGCATTTTGGAGCGCGTGGGTACCCCCTTGGTCCTTGGCTCGCATTTGGAATGCGATCCTCAAAAATAGAGAGGGCCTGCTTAAAATAATTTGTATTAAATAAAACTAACATATGGTGCCATTGGTTAACTTCGTAACAACTAAATTTAAATTAAAATAACATATACAACATTATTAGTATTAGAAACGGGTGCATCCGAAATTCGAACGATTCGAAATGTGGTGTTTATATTAAAACTTATGGTTTTTGATTAGGTATTGCAGCAAACCGTGGCCTAAGGTTATGTAAATAACAGCTTTTAAATAAACACAAATAAATTCCTATGCAAATATATTAACAAATCATTATTCGTTTTATTTTTTGAATTCTGAATACAATCTCGGGATTATAAATATATTATATCGTTGATTAAAATAATGATGCCATACATAATTAGTCAATTAGAAAATCGTATCATCGTAAACCATATACACTATAATATTATACACACACATATTATTATAATATTATATAGGTATCACTGGTATCAGACTTAAAGTCAAATTATCTCACGGAATTCTTATTGGTCGACGTCGTAGGCAATAACACTCATCGCATTCGCATATTATAGTTTTATTCGCAAGTGCAATAATAATCACGAAATATACATAATAATAAAACTACTTTATTCTTTAATTATTATTACCCAATATATTATATCGTTATTAGTTTATAATTGATGTATATTAGCGAGTTAACTTATCGCGCGTGCGAAACACCGTATAATATAGAAATTAGCCTCTTGTACATACGTTACTATACCTACATTATGCATACTATATTATTACTATACCGAACATTATAATATAATATATTTTGACACGTGTGAGGCACATGCAGTTATCGGGTATTTTGTTGTTTCTAATGTTAAATAATTGGTATAATATTATATTATTTTCTATAATAATAAATTATACTTCCGCGGCGACCTATCGCTGCTCAGATTAAACGAATCACACCGAAAATTATTTTAGACGAAAATATTATAACAAGTATGTACACCGTGGTTTCTCACAATAATTTCAAAGGTTAGGTTATTTTTTAAATTACAGTATGATATTATTATATATAATTATAATATTTATTTTAATTATATGAATATAAATAATTAAAATGTATATACATGAGTGAATCTTGATAATTATGAAATTTTAAATCGTTTATTGAATATAAAAACTATTTCCGGTAGCATAACTATCTCTTCGTCGTTATTAAAATATTATATCTGTATTGATGAATGCATATTATTAATTATTTTATTATTTTATTAGTTTTAAATCAATACATATAGGTATACTTAATGAAAGTTCGTAAAAATAAAAAGTAATGTACTTATGCCAACATTATTATTGTACAATTAATTAGATATGGAAGTCAAAGGTAATACAGCGAGGAAATAAATATTTGATTTGTAAGAAATAATTTGATAAGAAATAAATATTCGGGAAATTGGTATATTTTTATCAATTACTGCAAAGATGGGAAATGTGGATTTTTAAAAGGAGTGGTTAAATGTTATTAAAATATTATTGTGTTATGCTTCTCAAAGCATTTGAAATGATGAAATATCCTATTGTTTACGTACAATATTCCATAAATGATCAAAACATAAAAATCTTTATCTTATATAAGTATGCCCTAGGGGTGGATCCAGAGTTAGGAAACTGTGGATCAGGACATTTCAAGGGGCCACTTATTAAAACCAGATTGAAAATCTATACTTGTGTTCTAGGTAGGTAATAAAACAAAATTCGCGCCGCAACAGTGATCAGAATATCTTATAATATATCCTTTAATTATTTAATTATTTTATTGAATTATATAATCTATACAAATTAGGCATGTAAGTGTGATAAGTGTGATAAGTGTAATATATATAATATATATATACAGAATGGTTTAACACTGAAAAAATATTATTTGTAAAGGCCACTCACCTTCCAGGGTTTAAAAAAAAATCATTACGTGGTGAATATATATATATTGGTCACGACACCAGTCCGACTGAAAAAGGTCTTTTCGACCTCTTGAGAGAAATAAAGGATAAGGAATTGATTGTGATCAATTTTTTGGCGAGGATATTTGGGTAGCCAATTATGCAATAGGTTATTCGGTGTCGGCACCGATGCGGTCGGGACATTTGCGGTCGGCACCTTTTGCGTGCCATTTGCGGTCAATTTATTTCTATCTACCGGACTATACAATTTGGGTGCTATATATAATATTTTATATACTATATACTGAATTTATGTTAATAGGTAGCTATAATACTTTTTTGCTATAATTGAAATTATACTACTGATTATTACTATACTTGTCAAATATATTATATTTAAACTTCCCTTCACACTTTTCCAGGCTTAGGACTGGCAGTATTTTTTACTGGCGTGTTTAAAAATTCACATAATAATATATTTGTCAATCACAATTCACTGTACTTACAAAAAAAAATTTTAAAAAAATTATTATTATAAAAAATGCACATAATAATATATTTGTCACAATTCACAGACTCACAGTATATATACATAATAAAACAACCTTATTCTAATTTTTGAATAATAGCTATTTTTTTAAGCATTTTTCTAAATCATTATCTAATTCATAGTCTACTAATGTTTTTCTAATTCTTTCGTCTAATTGTATGTACATTTTTTTCTCCTTTTACCTTCCATATTCAAGTAGCTTCTTTCATATAAAAGCTCCGCATTTTCAGTCTCTTTTTTAAGACAGCTATATAAGTTCATAAACGTTGGTCGCGGTGTATTAATATTTATTTAGTTTACTATTCCAACCCTCAACAATATTATTGGTTCTGTGTCTTCTTTTATGACAGTTCCACATTCCCCTTGAAATAATTGGATTTTCCAACCACTGTTCAATAAAATAATCATAAAATAATTTAAGTTTATCATTATCGGTGTATTACTCATTATAATAATCCAACCTTCATCTATGTCACTAATTGGAATATGAGCTAAAGCAGAACACATTCTAACGTGTAATCGAATATCTGCATTATCTTTATAAGTACTTGCTAATCCAATATTTTGAATTTTTCTCCAAAGTGCTTGATTAAAATGAAAGTTGCAACCGTGTATTTTATAAATATTTTAAATATTATTATTATGTGCATTTTTTATAATAATTATAATAAGGTTTTAAAAAAAATAGGGTATGTTTTTTATGTAAGTACAGTAAATTGTGATTGACAAGTATATAATTATATCAATTATAGTAAAAAAATATTATATTATAGCTACCTATTAACATAAATTAAGTATATAGTATATAAAATATTATATATAGCACCCGAATTTTATAGTCAGGTAGATAGAAATAAATTGACCGCAAATGGCACGCAAAAGGTGCCGACCGCAAATGTTCCGACCGCAAATGTCCCGGTTTCAGGTTATTCAGTCAGTAAATTTCATTCAGGTTTATTAAGAGGTATGCATAATATTATGTATTTGTGTCTTTAAAAAAATATATATATTTAGATATACCTACTGAAAATGGGTGCACGACAAAACTACATTATAATATTATAACCTTTGAAATCGGTATCTATCTATACAGTATAATAATTATTAATTAGTTTACAATTCTTATCGCAGTCGCCTGCTGTAAATGCGACATATACCACGACTTGCTAGGAAAAGCGGAAACAGTGTCCTTGTTATTCGACCTTTGTGTGAATAAATATTGTATATACTACCCAATATATATGAGACATTTTTCATGTGATATTTTGGTGCCACAATTCTACACTATGACGTCTAATCGTCATCGAATATACGATGTACCTATCGCTTCCAAGACCAATGTGGTAATATGCAGTAGGTACCTAAGTGAAATATTTTAAATAATAATCAAACCTAATGTGCTTGTTAAGAAAATCATTTACGTAAAAATGTTTCCTACGACGTTCTTTTTTTAACTATTAGTTACAGGCAGTTTTAAAATTTAAAGTAAAAATATTATATTAGTTTTTAATTTGTTGGCGACTCACTCAAGATCATGAGCGACCCAAAAGTGGATTAAAATACGTGGTATACATGTATATAATACGTGTACTTATTAATTCTTATTTAAGAGATGATATTGTTTTGATAATACTTTTATACAATTATATAATATTATTATTATATAAGTAATAGGTATTATATTATATTATATGAACATACTACAGATAAATCCAAAGATTAGATATGAATTCAATGACGTTAAAGACCACAATCAAAATAGATTTTAATTTCAATTGGTGCTGAATAGTATTCACTTTAAGCAATTAAACATTTTTTGAATTATTTAAATTTAAGTATACATAATATTATATACTATATAGATATTAGATAAATGCATTATAACATATTGACATCTGTTTCAAATAGTTTTAAACAGTGAGTTGTGTAGGTATCGTTATACCTATTATATATTTATATAATAAGCTAATTGGTGCCAAATAATACGAAAACACAATTTTATATTTACTATCAATGGAAGTATGGAAGTATGGAACTGAGTGAAAATGTTGGTTACAACTTACAATGCATATTTATCTTTTAATGTAGGTATGTAATATCATTTATAAACATTTTTGGACATTTGTTCTTTTCTTAACATCTGTAAATATATATTATAGCTATCTACTGTACTTATTTTAAATGTATTACAATTATAACTTATCGGATATTAGTAACTCCTAATGTATAATAATAATAATAATAATATACATTATTATGAAGTATCTCAATAAATTGTAGATGAGACACGAGAATAATTTTCATTGGAAACTGTAATTTGTTACTCGGCGTACATAGTTTTTTTGCAGCAAGTCGGGATAAAATAAACAACGCATACCATGATCTAGCCTTTAGGAATTCAAGTTGCATAATTTTATACTTTGAATTGAAAATAATGTATTACATATGTAATCAAAAGTGTGTAATGCAATAACGTTGAATGGCTACCTATACTATAGAATGTTTGTTTACAGATCACTTGTTTTTTGCGTGACTCAGAAGGAGTAAGGTATAATTTGTTCTATGTAAAATAATGACTATTTAATTAATAATTATTCAAAGATAATTGTAAGAACGAAAAAAAAAATACCCATTACTTGAAAACATGTTATTTTATGTATTATATATTAGCGTCTATACTGCACCCGAAGAGATCGGAAGATTTTATTAATTATTAATTAATAACGTAATTAAATGATATAATATAATAGTATAGGTACTCAGCAAGTATAATATTATAATATAGTTTAACAGCTGAGTTTAACGCATTTCGATACAACGATAAAATGAGAGAACAAATAGCTCAACGTGGGGAATGTTCACAATTTATATCAAACCGTTGAAAAAAAATTATCGATATAACACAATGCCACGCCAGCTGTGTCGTATAAGACTATATACAACGTCGAACAACACTATTTAAACTTAGTTTCTACAGTAGGTACAATTTTTTTAAAACTCATATTATTCAACCTTTCTTATTAAAGACGATCTACATTTTATCCTCCATACTAAAAAAATTGATGGATAATTATTTTTTCTGCATAATTATGTTAATATTTCTTCGATGATGATAAAAAACCCTAATCTTTAGCTTTCAAACAATTATCTATTATATTATTATAATTGTAGAGATAATGGGTGGCATATATGTAGGTATAAAGAATCTACAACGCGACAATATGTATGGCGTCTACCGATAGCATATATTTTGATACATCGTGATAACCGGCTGTATCACCATTATAGCGTAGGTACTTATCGCACGCACGTTCACGTTGTTATAATATAATTATTACTATAGTAATGTGATCCTCACACCTCGGCTTGATCGTGTGAGTGGTGACACTGCAAGACCTATAACAATATTATTATGATAGCACTAATCAATGTCCAACGACGCTAATAATAATATGTTCAGAGTGTCCTGACCTCAATATGTAGTTGACCCAAAAATCAAAATATTTATGTAGACAAATTGAAAAAATATAAAGCATTATATGCACCTACGATTGTTGTTATTATCTCTGCGGTCGCTGCGGTAATAGGTAATATGCGTACGTCGAACTAGACGAAGTCATTTAAAGCTCGGCGGGTGCTCTTTGATTATCATTTATCATAATATTACCTATATAGCTATACGTTTTTAATTTTGTACATCGAACAAAGCTAAAAATAATTCAAAATCATCTTTACAATATTGAGTTCATGTACGAAAAATAGTAAACGAAACCATAACCGTCCCGTTCTTTATATACTAACGGTTTACTTTTCTCTATGAATTTAAATCGGACCGATATTTTATTATTTCATATTTTTTTTTGGAAAAATACTATGCATAAGTACTCCACAATCGTTTATGGATACATGAAAATAATGCGTTATCTGCATAATGACTCAAATTATTGAACGTTTTTGCCTCCACTAATACATTTAAATTAGAATAGGTAGTTAGATTAGGTTTAGTTACCTATAACCTTTTTACCGGAGTGGCATACAATAATAATATGACACCACATTAATTGGTTTTACCGATACCATGGTTTGCATCAAATGTGCAGGTAAATGTAGGCAAATGTTAAGTACAACGTCTATACAGAGTGCGTGTCTACCTATTTACTAAGATTATAATAAATATGTATCATACTTAATTTTTTTTTATAATAAGGCATATATTTTATGCAATGAAAGGTTATAATTATTATTCATACCATTATTACTTATTAGTGAATACTTTGTGTATGAGTAAGGTACGAAATAATTAGCCTTTGATCTCTCGAACGAGGAATCGTGTAGTAGTTAATCAATGTTTTATATCAAAATAAATTACACATACTATTATTATATTGAAGCTCTTGCATTTTCTATACTCTGTTTAAGTTAGGAAACGGTTAGTCGGCGGCGACCGGTTTTCGCCGGGCCACAGCTGACCACAGTCAGGTAACACCTGTTTGTCAACCTCACCCAGTCAATTATCTGTAGTATTGTCACACCCCTGCGCACAAGTCGACTACGTTTCTTAACTTGAACAGAGTATAGTGCAAAACCAATTTCTACCGCAATATAGTATACTGCTATAGCAATACGATTACAGGCACATCTGAATATTAGGCGGAACATATCAATTGCATTTTATTTACCCGATACCAATGAAATGTATGTATGGTAATTGATATTGTCATTTGATATTGACCCGTCAACCACCAATGTTAGATAAGTTCCACTTTGGCAAAATAATTAGACACGTGTTTACTGTGCACACAATAACATAACATAGGTATATCTGTTCTATCAATTGTCACTGCGTTATCTTACTTACTCGTTATGTAATATAGTTTCTATATTTGAATTAAGTCCATCAACCGTATTTAAACAATCTATGAAGATATGGATTTTATGTGTCTTTAAACTGTGGTAAAATTTAATAAATTAACCATTATTTTTATACGCTTGAAAAAATACAGAAAGTCATAAACATACAAATATATAATATTATATAACTATACCTATAACAAAGAATTATACAAAGATATTGTGATTATTTAAGAAGTAAGATTCTTTACGTCACTATTTTTTACACGTGAATTATAGCTACTATAGTAAAAACAAGTTCACGAATGTCATAATGAATTATTAAAGTATAAAAGCATGAAAGTGTTTTTAGTATTATAGGTAGGAGGTACTCATCGCGATAATAAAACGATATTTTCTCGTCGTATTTTTTTGTCAATCGTATTTAGGAAGATAAACAATAGAGTCGTTGTAACTTACAAAAACTACAGATAATGGTGTTGGAATCGACGCATGTTTTAGTATAAAAATTCGACTTACAGGAACAACTCTCATGCCTCATGAATAGTGTCAGATTTCGATATATTTTTTTATTTGAAATATGAAGACGTTATGTAGTTCGGATTGGACTCAGATTTCAAAAACTCTATTTTCAGAAGTTGTGATAAACGTGTACAGGGTGATCACTAAGCATGATCACCCCCTTCTTCAATAATGCAGTTATACAAAATCTGATTTTATGGAAATTTAAAATATACTTAAAGACCGTATTTTCAAATTCTTGACATTTTTATACTACTTAAGGAGTGTCATGTGAATACACAAACTTCTGATTCTTAAACGAGAACCCCCTTTTCTACTGTAAATTATTTAGCAGAACATTTTTCGTCAATATTTTGACGCATCAAAATCGAAATTCAAACTATTGTTTTTGAGTTATTTAACTTTGGATAATATGTCAATTTTAATGGGTTTGGAAGGTATGGGGGCTACAGTGATTTTAAAATTTTAATAATTATATTATTCATATATCAACATTTATAATTAATCACATATTTGTGATGGTTTTTATGTGTTTTTTTTTTGGGCGTTATTTAAAGTTAATTAAAAAATTAGAGCCCAACGTGACTGCAATAAAGTTTAAATTACAAAAAAAAGAAAAATTATAAGAAGTCGACTATGTGTGAAATACTGAAATAGTGTCATAGTTGAAATGGTTTGATTTTATTTTTCTGTGCAGTTATTTATTATTGTATGGCCCCTTTTGCATTTTTGCCCTTATGTGACCCTAACCTACAAAATTTTCCAAAGATCTTAAACGATATGTGGTAAAGGTAGCATCATACATTGATTAATAATATATTACATTAATCTTAAATTATTAAAATTATACAACTATATAAGATAATTAATATATTTTCAAATGTAATTCTATTGATATAACTTTTGGAGGTATATGTGAATATTAAATAATACGATTACGAATACTTAGGTTATACCAATTGTAAAATCCTTATGCAATATTAATGGATTTATAACCAATGACTAATAACATTAAGTCTATAACAACAAAAATATTATATAGCTACAAAAATGTCAAATATAAATATCAAATATTAATCTAAATTTATTTATACACCTAAATTAAATATATTTTTCATTATAGTTTAAATTAATTTAAGGAAATTAGAAAAATTTATTAAAATCAATTTGGTTTAACAGTTATTTTTAATTATGAATACATATGAATGAACCTCATAAAAAAAAATCTAAAAATATTGATAAACGGGAATAAAAAATTGCAATGTATAATATACTTTATTATTATTATTGCTATTAAGAAATCTCTAAAATATATATAAAAAAAGCGGGTAAGTGGATGTCGCTCTGCTGTACAGTAGGTTATAAGTAGGTCACTATAATGGATGGTGTTAAATTTGAATTCAATGATTATAATATCATTGTATAAAAAATACGATTCTGAGCGAGACGGTTTGTCAGTCTAGATATTTTAATATGATATTACTAAGTATATTTGTTGATATTGATATTAAAGTAATTTATAAATAATCTATTTACGTGGAACCTTGTTTTAAATTTTCAATCCTTAGCTATAAAAGTTGAACATTTCATAAATTTTTAACTACAAAATAATTATTAAATTTTAAATTTGATAAATTTTGTCAAAATTCGAACTATAAATGCTTATAAAAAATATTGTGCCTATGTATTTTTAATATTTTTTAACTGTTATTGTAACAATATATCAGTAGCCTCGCATTAAATTTTCACGATTTTTACCAAATAAATAAAATTTAATTAATATTTATAGAAAAAAAAACTAAAAAAATTGAAAACTGACAATGTCCGTACACAGCTCAAAAAGAGTAAAATTATTTTCAAAATTGTATGGTGTATAGAAAATATTAATATAAATATTTAGTGAAAATTTCATGCATCTACAGTGGTTCGTTTTTGATTTACAAAAAAATAAGAAAATTGCTACATGAGAAATCGGTTAAATGAGGCGTGTAGTTTCAAAACTAGCCAAAAGCACTTTTTTTGAAAACTGGTTTTTTTGTATTTATTAAATGGTCTCACTGTATTAAAGGTGCTGTAAAAATATTGAACATCAAATAAGGCTATAACTGGTCTAAACTGACCATGAAAAATTTTAGTTTGTTTCAAAATCACCCATCTGACGAGCTTAATTTCAAAACCAGCCATATAATGAAATTGGGAACAAAACCATCCATATCGAAACTAGAAATGTTAATAACTCTTGTAATAATATTTTCATACACAATATGTATACGTTTCTAACCTATGAGTTCATATTCATTACAAAATCATAGAGTAAAATGTTAGTCTTATTCGTTTTTTGTTGTTCCTGAAAAATTTCAAAAATGGTTATAGCTGGTTTTGAAACTACACGCCTCAAATATCCAGTGTTGAAAAATATGAACTCTGTTAAAAATTTAATTTGAATTTCTTGTAGATAATTTTTGTTTGATAAAGGTAGACATACCTTCGAAAAATTTTGTATTACATTTTAAAATTTTAGATTTAAAAAGAACATTTATCTAACTCAAAATAATTTGCTAAATTTCGTGTTTTTCCGTATTTTGTCCTGATTTGAACTTTAAATGCTTATAAAAAAAAACTGTGACCAAAGATTTTTAATATTTTTTTATGTCATTGTAAAAATATAGTAGGAGCTTTGTATTAAATTTTCAAACTTTTTTACCCAACAAATAAAGTTTTATTGACATTCATAGAAAAAAAAGTTGGAAACTGAGTATATCCGTAAACAGCTCAAAACAAGTCAAAATATTTTAAACATTTTTTCATGTACAGAAAATGGTAATATAAACATTTAGTTAAAATGTCATGTATTTACGATAATTTGTTTTAGAGTTGCACCAAAAGCCAAAATGAATTTTGTCAATAACCAATTTTGCATAAAAATTCCCGTTCTTCCTTAATTTTTATTTTGTTTTACCGGGCGCTTTGGAAAACTATTAGAAAATTTTAATTTTGACCTCCCAAAAGTACCAACTAGATTCACTTTCCCATGAAAAAAAAATACTGAAGCTTAAAATCGAAGCATTATGTCGACTATTATCACAGACACAAAAATAAAAAAAATAAAAAACACACATCATTGTAAAACCAATACATTCATCGCTCCGCTCAAAATCTAAAATATAAAAATATCTGTGGGTTTGTTTGTAATATTGGAAGCCACAAAATGTGTCTTAGCCATATTCACTAATTAGGTTAGGTTGGTGCTCCTATAAGTTTTGTTTTGGTTAGGTAATAGATTCCACTGTCGAAAAAGAATTAATAATAATTTTTTAAAAAAATTTAAAAAATTTAAAAAAATCTTTAAGGGCAATAAAACGTTTGCCAGGTCAGCTATTAACATAGGTATATAAATATTAAATATATACATATAGTGAAACTATAATAAATTCCATAGTGTAGACAATAATAACCATTAAGCTAATTAATCGATTACATTTCATTGTATTATGACTTTATTTGAAAACATCACGTATAAAACACATACAAATTATATTGTTCTATTAGTGCTCTGTTTATACAATAATGTTTTTTAAGGTTTTTATCGTATATTAAACACTATGAGCAATTATTAATATTGATTATTTATTTATTTATATATTTATTGTTACCTATTTATATTTTATAGAATAAAATAATTAACCGTTGTACAATATAATTCTAGTTTATTTAGAAAAAATAGTATTTTTAATATTACAATATTATGCTGTTATATTATACGGAAGCAAAGATTTAATATACTACGACGATCTATGTAGGTACTGAATTATTCTTTGAAAAAGTGTGGATATAAAATAATTTGCATTATTACAACATTTAAAATGCAATAGAGCCAATATACTACCTAGATTACTATATTCACTGAGGTATGCATAATTTGGTATTTTAGCTTCTGGACAGCTTTTATCACCCAATTATTAGTGAACATTGTTATATCGAGCGGTAAAAATTTTAATAATACGTGCACTGCTGTATAGATTACTGCTATTTGTATGTTATTTTTAGAATTGTTTTTATAACTTATGATAATATCACCAAAAAAAAAAAGTGTAATTGTGTAAAAAGTAAAGTCATATTAAATTTAGTCTTAACTTTTTTTGAACTTTTAGTTGTTTCGGGGTTTGGTGTAAAATTTTAAGGATACTTTAAGGTGTTGTTAAAAATCTAAATTTGTATATTTTATAAACTAATAAAATCTAATTTGCATTTTTATACCTATTAGACATAAAATTAGTAGGTAACTTATACCTATTTAGGTACAGGTACAAACAATACCTTTAATACAAACAATAGCTATATGACATGATACAGAATAATACGATGTATTCAGTATAGTCTTTGTAAGTAAATGCCTACAAAAAAAATATATTACCTACCAGCTATAAATTTTGTTTTTAAAATTCAGATAAGAATGATTTTAATGATTCTAACATAGAAAAAATGTTGTAATCCATGGATAAATGTGAAATTTGGTTTGATACAATATAATATTAATTTTTAAATAACCATATTTTTAAAACAAATTGATATGTATAATTTAATTTAAGAATTTATTGTATAACTATACTCTATTATGTACTAATTACCAAGTTTTGTTGCAAGCTAATAACCTTAGCAGTTGATGCTGTACCATGAATAAAAAAAAAAATATATTAATTTTTTTAAATATTTATTTCGGATATTTATGGAGTAAAGAGATGCGCTCTAATTGTAATGTGTATTGTTATGTGTGTTACACTATGCGTGTAGTACTATCGGGGACATACGGACGTATAATCAAGGTAGGATATTAAAATATTGTACTCATATTCCATAATCTATGGTCAAAAATATATTATATTTTATGTAGGTAATTCAAATAGACGCTTGTAAATACCTGATCTAAGCGATTTATGTTGAAGTTGAACAAAATAAAAATGACAAATTGAGCTGATCTGTATTCGTCATTAACAAGTTGAGTGGCTCGTAGTAAGTTACGTTCGTTGCCCATACGCCTTTTGTATCAAGATTATTTTTCGTAGTTTATTACGATAGAGTTTTATAATTTTCGTTAATAATTTAATGATGACAGCAAAATTATATTGTTATACTATTTATACTATGTTATAGGCTATTATAGTTATATTCTGTACCTAGGACACCAGACAGAGCACTGCACCTACCTAATATAAATTGCTGATTAATTTTTGAATTATTTTAACGTTGGGTTTTATGAATGGTGTAAGTATATATTATATATATTGTATAGGTAATTAAATACAATGGGATCGGGGCTGAACGTATTCGATCTCGATTCAATATGCAGTCGTATGAGTACTAAAGTACAATAATACAATATAATTTTTTAGATATATATACATAATATATTACAGTTATTATGGTTATAAATATATTATAATGGATAAACTTCACAAATATTGTTGTGGTAGGTCTTTAGTTTTTGATTAATCGGTAATAACTTTTAACTATGTTATGAGTTTTGGTGATTATATTATGTAAATAAATAACAATTGTTTATTGTTGTATTTTTAATGCTCAGGTTTAATTCTCCATGTTAATCATTATTATTTTATATACAAATTATAATATTCATATTTAAGAACACCAAAACAAGTGCATATTGTAATGATACATAATATCCTTGTTTATTATAATATATATCCCAATTTATTATTTATTTTAACAAAATAATAACATTACATAAGAATTTATAATTTTGATCGTAATTCATTTCAAACGAAAAACATTTAAAATATTTCTGATAACAACGGATTGTTCTTTTATTAAACTGTGATTCACTTTCGCAGACTGTGTTTTGAATTCGATACAATATTAATTATTACGAAATTTAAAATAGATCATAAAAAATGTTTAGTCCACAATGATTGCGATCTAAAAGTATATTCACTGTATATTATTTATCCTAATTCCTTATTACTAACATAATTTTATTCATATTTCTCTAGTTAAAATTATATTAAACATTTTAAATCACTTTAATAACCATTTATTATATTAACACGGTTTCGAGACTAACACAGAACTATTAAAAAATATGTTAAATTGATAACTTTGTTGTTTTTAACGGAAATATAGGAACAGTGATTTTTAGGCATTATCCTTTAAATGTTAAAATCAAAAATTTATCGTAAAAATTAT
The DNA here is from genome assembly GCA_008086715.1 of Sitobion miscanthi. Classification (NCBI taxonomy): domain Eukaryota; kingdom Metazoa; phylum Arthropoda; class Insecta; order Hemiptera; family Aphididae; genus Sitobion; species Sitobion miscanthi. The sequence goes on along the minus strand of CM017800.1, from coordinate 2,517,812 downwards.
AACAATTTATTGACATCACCGTGAACTCGTGATTTTTAATAATCGTATAATATGTATTTGTATATAATATGTATATGCGACTGAATTCAAGTAGAGTTATCTATAAAGTACCTACTACAGTACTACCTATATAATATATATCAATATCTCCAACTGCGTTCAACTAATCTTTGAAAATGTTTATACGATGATGCGCTTAGATTGTTTATATTATTAAGTTATTTTTGTTATCATACTGTCGCAATCCCAAGTTTGAGTTTTCTTCGCGGTGGCGTCCATTGCTTGCAAATTTAATTTTAGCACACTGAAATCCTAAGTGCCACCTCCGCCACGTGGCGACCTCCTAGTGTCCTAACCCATACGGTCGGTCGTTGGAATTCAGACTACCAAAATCAGTGACGTGTTTTGATAAATATCTGAGTAATATCTATCGTTCGTTGTTCGGTCACAAGAAATTTCTTGTCCGTCTATATTTTATACCGCAACATATACAACTGCAGCTCACGACTACAGTGCGTAGCATTAAAAAAATTTCACGTACAAGCGTCATTATTACAATATGTAGGTATAGGTTAGTACAATCTGATATATGCAGTTACAATGTGACGATGCAACGCTTCCATATAATTATAATATATAGTGTGTGGTGATATCAGCCAGCGCGTATTGCATTCACAGGCTTTTAGAATTATTCAAGAATTCATGAGTTGTATTGTTAATATGAATTTGTAATTATTAAATTTATCGCATTTTGATTAACGTGACTACGTGAGTGTTAACCGCTAAAAAGTATATTAAACTTTTTTCCGATAAAATAATTTACTTATCCACGAGTAATTGGATACTATACGAATTAATGATAATTCGTTGTTGAAAAACTGCCACGAATTATGTATAGGTAGTAACGTTAAATATTACTGCGACAATTAAATACAATTAAACACAAAATACACTTACGTTAGGTAGGTATCCTATATGTTAGCGGAAACTGGAAGCATCATTATAAATCTATTACTAGATTTATCTGCGTATAATATATTTAATATTTATGGAACGTGCGTGTTACATATTTTAGTTTGCGGTGAGGATTAATAATCAACGAAGGGCTGTGTATTCCATTTTATAAGTAGATACCTAATTGTAGACATTTTAGTGGTTTTCGAATCAAGAAAAAAACAGTTTATAAAATAGAGCAGCTTTCGCTATTATTCGATTCTATTGGACTTTTTTTTTAAAAAACTCATACAATTATTATTTATTTAAATAATCTAATTATTAGGTAGATGTTTAGATGTATAAACAAAAATATATATGACTCAAGTTCACGACTAGTACGTAATTAGGTAATAATATGTATTGTACAATTATAACATATACGACTTACGCTGTTCAAGGTAAAATCTAGTTAAAAATGATGTAAATTATCTAGTCAGTGCACCAATAAGGGAATTTTTCAAATGTTTAATTCTATTTGTAATCTTTTTATAACATTATGCGATATAAAAATTGCATTGTTAGGTATTTATTTTGTTTGATTTGTATATGAGTTTGATAAAATATTATAATATAACCATTATCTATTATGCGAATATTATACTTTTGATTGCGAAGGGAATTATACTGGTAAATTGTGTTTAATTAATAAATATACACTTTATGCAATTGTATGGTTCTATCCAAATCGAAATACCTGCGAATACTAAAGGTCATAATAACTACCCTTACCATATGTAAACATTGTAACGTTGAAAACGTCCAATAGAAGACAGGAGGTATTTAGCGAGACCATACTTCGAAATCTTAGATTTTGCGTAAATAATGTTTGACCATGGACTTTTTATGAAAGTGTGGCAGTTATAATTATATATATATATCGGGTGATTTCTCGTTTCACGTTCTTCGCTTACCAAGCGATTAATCTGTTTGAAGAAATTTCCGACGTCGTTAAACAATCTCTTGCCAGTTTTCCAAATAAAAATAATCCAGTACAGCAATGTTTTTAGTCATCTTAGATGTTGTTATTTTCATACATTACCTATATTCAGTGCCGTAACTTGGGGGGTTCAGGGTGTGCGGTTGCTCCCCTTAACCCTCAATTTTAAAATAGTTCCAATTAGCCTGCGCCCTGAAGCTTGAAATAATGCAGTACGTAGGTCCAATACGACGTCATAAATACTACCGATTTTTGGCCTGCATCAAAATATTGTAAGTGTAGATGATCATAAACTTCGTTTTCGTCATTTTTTTTTTTGACGTTATAATATTATGTACACGACTGACGACTGTACTCAATTATTACGACCATAATATACCAATGACTTGTAATATTATGAGTAAATATTGTACATTTTGTCTATGTATAAAACCTTGCGCTCATCCTGCACTTGCACTGTTAACGATGCGGCTTGTGCAATATAATAAACTCTAGATGTGCGTCACACAGTTTTACGGGATCCGAATATAATACACCTCTGCAGGCGTTACATAGCTCTGCAGTGGCGCATGGCGGCGATAATATGATTTGATCAATTAAATATGTCATTCACCTGACTCCACAGGATCCTTGTACCAGAAACTTTGACAATTTGCACAAGAGTACGTCGACTGGACTCGTTCCAAGGCGTTGTCAGACAATTTGAGTTCAACGAAAAAAAAAAAAAAAAAACAATAATATGTAATTATAATAAAGCGTATATTATATTATTATGCTTTACCTTTATGCATACATACATTGTTATGTGTTTAGTAATTATAAATAGAAGACACGTTTCAAGTGTGTTTCAAACAAAACAAATCATAGAATTTTATTTAGGGTACCTATATATAGAAGTATTTAATAAAAACTGATAATAGTTTTTAAAAGGTTTTAAATATATCAATTTATTTAAATTAATCAATTCTTCTAGTGTTATAACTATTATTACACACAATGCTATATTATAAAGTTATTGTTTTGGAATTTGGACTAGTACGTATTGAATATACAAATAAGAATAACAAAATAGGATAGAAAGGGAATTTTACGGATGAACGCAGATAGAGCATATTATTAAATACCTATAATATGATAAATTATTATTATTACCTACAACCAATAACACATGTTATCATAATATGTAGGCACCTTTTTTCCTTCACAATTATTATTGAGCACAAAAGACGTTTACGCGATAATCGATCAATCATATTAATGTATAATATTAATTAATATTATATTAATCAAACTTTTTATGATTTTCAAATTTTTTTTTGGATGCACATGATGAAAATTATAGGTACCGATTATTGATATTCACTATAGCAAGACCGTCATTGGGGTCTTGTAAATCATGTAATATCATGATATAATTATGCTGCAGTGTATTTATTCAACACGGTTGTCAGTAGTAGGCAGTAGCAATATAATATTATATATAGTTATATTTGTTCATGAATTATGATGAGTATAAGTTCTTAAGTAACTAAAGAATTTCGTTTATATATTTATTCTTATTTTTTTTGTAAACTTAATATAATCTTGGTAAGAGGTACATTTTTATTTAGTTCGAGTAAGTTTCATGCAATTCGGTCGTAATAAAGCTTATAATATAAAAACCGCGTTGGAGTGACAATGCGCAAATTCGTCTGAGCACATAAAAATTTTAATTCTGTACAAAAACACGTATGATTTGGCAACGTTACGCAGAACATTTTTTTTACACTCGCTTGTGTTTTTTTTATAATTGTTCAGTTTATAAAATAATGTATCCCTTTGACACGCTGCTTTACGCTCAATCGGGTTGTAAAAATAACGGGTTTGTCGCTAATTTTACAGTGTCTGGCTCGGAGCTAATTTCGTATTCTCGTGTATGAAATTTATAAATCTGTGTCCTTGTTACTATTTTATCTGTCAAGAATTATAATTAATATTATTATAAACTATTTAAATTTTATCAGTTCGCATAAAACAAAAACTCGCGGTTGATAACACGGATATTATATTATACATTATAACTTTTATGTTATAAGGCATTACCTACTATATATATAGTTGTGTAACGCGCGCGTGTGCGCTTCGTCATTTTCCGAACATAAAATCGAAAAAAAATTTGATATCTAAATTTTACATCCGCACGCACCCACAGACAAATTCGATATACAAATATTTTTGGACACGCGCTTGGTCCAATGATTATGATAAAGGTAGGTACAACGAATAAAATTGAAATACCATTACGAATCCGCACTATATGCATATATGTACACTGTACTGCAGCTAATAATAATAATAATAATCATTAATTATAAAACGCTATAATTCGTAACACACATACATATGTAGGGGCACAGAAAGTGTGTTAGTGCATATAATATTATGTGTATCATAATAATCGAGACGGTCGACGGTTTTTCATCATACGGAACCACTGCAATACCAATATTTATTCCTATACCGATATTTATATTATGATAACGGCAAAACTTTAAGACGCGTGTAAAACCGCAAAACTCCGAGCGTCCGCGTCGTCACGCCCGTAAAATGCAAACGAACCTACTATTTTCTTGAAGTGAAAATAAATCCTATCTAAAGTTTTTATAGTTTTAACGTTGGATTTTTTTTTTATATTTTTAAAATATTATAACTTATAAGCATTCAAAACCACCTATATCTACGATAGATAACCAAAATGTCTTATTTAAACAATAAATCATTAATACCTACATATTTTATTATTTATAATAATAATATTTATTTGACATCAATTATAATACTATCGAACACTGATATTATTTCTATAATAGTTTTGGAATTGTATCTTAATTTATTATCTTATATTTTCCCCAAATTTTAAATTTTTAAAACGTCGGAACTTTATTGGTCCGGAACTAATTTATTAATCGATAACATTGTCGATAAAGCTGGGCTCAGCTCACGGCTCACGTCTGGTATCATAATAATTGTTGTAATTATACGTGAAAATAAATAAATTACAAAATTTCAGCCACGTGAATGTGGCAACATCGCATAAAATATTCTATGCTCAACCGTGTTACTAAAAAGGTATATGATCAATCGTGCTTTACTGAAATAAGTACGTATGGTCAGCATACATAATAATAATATATAGCCATGTATGGTGCAAAAGGTGGTGGGTAATTTTTGCCCACCACAATTTAATTTTAGTTTGGTGCCACTGATTCCTATAGTTCTCTTATGGTTTTGTATGTAGGGATTTGTGCATTATTTAGTTACATTATTTAGTTTACGCCACTGACTCTACGATAGTATTACTATCACACTATCACAAAGCCTATTTACTAATCCTTTTTACTTATTCACTCTCACATACTATCATGCATCATGAATGCAAGGGTGTATATTTTAGAATGGTATCGGCAGAAGCCACGTCGTTCTTCAGTGAAAAAATTGGTTGTCTCTAAGTACTAAGTATAGGTAACAAATAAACCGTTTATTTACAATTTTTTTTCTTGATTTTTTTCTAGTGTGTTCACAAGTGAGATTGGTCGGTAATTAGCTACATTATATTTGTTTTTATTTGGTTTTGGAATTAACAAAATTGAAAATTGCAATGCGATACTCATCTGGAAATACGCCATTGTATCTTATTATATATTTTTAAAAGTTGGATTTTACCGTTTGATGGATGATTTTGGATAAATGAATAGGGTATGTCATATACGGTCCAGGGCTTTTGCTTTTGCAGTTTAACATGGCGTTATAGAGTTAATTTTCATTGTTGTGGGTATTTAGATGATTATCTTGATGGTCTTTGTTTTTAGTTCATTGGTGATTACATTTTCTAAGATAAGTTTATACTTTATAGTGCATAAAGTCTGGGTCAAAATTTGAATTACAGCTTTTTTTTGGGAGCGTCGTTTATTGTTGGTTATGACTTTATGAGAGTTGCTTGTCATTATGTTTAAGAATAGTTGGACGTGCAGGTTGGTGTGTTAGTCCTATGATTGCTTTAATTTGTTTGCATATTTCTGGTAATTAGGAGTTGGGATTTATTTAATTTATATATTTATGCCAGGATTCGATTTTGTATTTTTTAGTTATGCATTTATAGATGCTGCTTGAGTTTTTTGAAATTTATGTGAATTGGTTTTTTTTTATTGCAGCTATGCATTCTTCGTTTCACCATGGTACTTTTTTTCTTTTGTAAGATGTATTTGTTTTTCCAATAGTTTTATTTGTTTTTATAGAAATATTGTTATTATAGTCACAAATAATGTTATCAAGAAAATATATTGTAAACCATCGTGTATAAACATAATATTAATAAACATTAATAAATAATAATGTATACACCAATACAAAATATTAGTACAATAATATATGAATAAAACAATAGTTCCCATATATGCAAATAAAAACACAGAATAATAAATTTATAATCATCATAAATTACGTAAAATTGACAGTGAATAAATAATAAACACGAAACCATACAATATCAAACGTTCACCTAATGCATCAGATGTTCGAATCTAACCAGTGAGACGAATAGTCTAAACGTATTCTGTTTAAGTTTGAGTCTTCCTATTGACATTGATTTTATTTTGAAAATGCTAATAGTATTTTCATTATTTAAAATATTTTTTTAGAATAAAATTGTTTAATGATACCTATAGCAAAGATGAAACTTTTTCGGGGGAGATGATTATTACGGATTAGTTTGTACTTTACAGATTAAATACTTAATAGAGTACAAAGCTATATGAAAATAGACCTCTCACAAGGTTACGCTGAACTCTATTGTGATCTATTATATTTATCAGAAAACAAGTTAGATAAATTATAAAACTTACCTTCAATTATTGTTGACCACGTTCTGTAGTTTTCTATCGGGAGGTTAGAAAATTGTAACGAACATTAAAATGTCTGCATGTACCACTACCATGTATACGGTTTCATCGGAGGCAACCGAACTTTGGAGAAATCAAAAGACAGATGAATTTATGGCGAGATCCTTTGTTTACGCAGCCATGCAGCAGCTAAAGATATTATATGTATAATATAATATTATACGACCTATAATTTCAGTAATATATTATAAACGGTCGGCGTATCGGAGACCACTGCAATAAATTAAGTGAAAAAACTTGGAAGAAAAAATATAGTAGGGTGGTACTCGGATGACATGCAAATAAATATATTACGTTTCTATATTAGCACTTTACTAGACGGTACACTTAATATTACGGTGGCGTCCCTCAGCAAAACGTTGTTAAATATACAAAACCATAGGGAGTTCTTCAATAGAATAAACAAAATAGGTACAGTGTATTTACGTTATTTTATTTTAACAATTTAAAAAATCGTATTATGTCTATTTATTATTAAACTATATGTATTTATTCGAAATATTGTGTAAACCAATAAACGGCGGTAAAAAGGTAACATAAGCCACCCCCTCCCCCCCACCATTCAACAGCAAAGCGCGGAGCAAAGTTGCCGTACCAGGTCATGTCGATTTTGGTTAAGGGGGCGGGAAAAATCGGCGGGCAACACTGCATCAGTTGGTATGCGTGTCAGTGTCACTCGCGATTTAAGTTTGTACTATCTTAAATCGTGGTATCACTCGGGAATGGGTCCGGGGAGTTGCTGCGGGTTCTGGTGACGGTCCAAGGTGGATCCAGATCGCAGGTTGGGCATGCTCATCCGGGTGACCAGCGGTCTGTCGGGCGCGGGGGGTGCGGCGTACCAGACAGACGCGGATTTCTTCATGGCGGGCTGCTGCGGTCGGTGGTGTGGCGGCTTGGGCGCCTTCAGCAGTTGCCCGCGGACCGGCGCCGCGGCCACCCATAACGAAGCGTCTCCGCCGGGCCCGCGGTGGAACTGATGCTCACCGCGGCGGAACTCGTCGATGAGCGCGCGCAGAGTGCTCCGGCGCTCGGGTAGTTCAAACGGGTACGACGCCGATGACGGAGACGTCGCAATCGCAGCCTGTTGCACATTCGCAGGCGGCGGCGGTGAACTCGTCGATGACCGCTTTTCACGCAGAGCCCACACCTCGTTCATGGCCCACTTCAGGTTCTGCTTGTTGACGAACGACCCGAGCCCGGCCGTGGTACCGATGGGCGAGCTGTGGAAAATTCAGAATATTATGCACTATGCAGTATAACATAAACGCAATATAAATATTGAATGGTTTATTTGGTAGAGTTTTCAATCGCCGAACAACAATATAATAATATTATCGTCTTCGAGATTAAAATGAATACATTTATTTATTTATTTATTTAGAACACGTGATTTCCGGATCGAACCCACATTCAGATTAGATTCGGCGAGACCCTGCAGCGACAGTGGCGCATTTATGAAATTGTTTAATTTTTTACTCGGACGGCACACTTCAATCAACATCTTGATATTTATTTATATACCTAGTATTAATTTTTTATTTTATTGTTAATGCTAATTTGATAATTTTTTTACCATAGATACAATTATAAATTAGTAAAATGACAAAATATGCCCAATTCCCAAATAGCCATTCCAACTCCGTCAAAATGTTAATATGTTTTCCAGGCCAACGCAATGAATACTTTGTTTATTATTCGACTGTCAGGTTTATCAGAAAAAAATTTAAATGGTTACTCATTGCACCCTAAAGATGAAGATATTTTTTTGATTTATGTTATTAAACTGTTGGTTTCATTTTGTTTGGTGCAGTGTGTACCAGGGGCGGACTTGCAGATCGGGAGATCGGGAAATTTCCCGATGGGCCGGTCGAATAATCGAATTATGGGGCCGGCCGGCTAGGGCTGAACAATTTGGTTGCACAAGTAACTTATTACAATTTTTAGATTATAATAAGAGTTTATCAGTTTTTGGTTAATTTAAAATCTATAGAATGTAACATAAATAATTCGGCAATACGATAATAATTAATAATCGTACCTAAAATTATATTTTGCTTTTCTAAGAAACATACGAAACAGTGGGTATTTATATAAATAGAAATTAACGCTGCCGCCGCGCCGTCGCCGTGTTATCTATAATATATATTATATTATTAATTCGATGTATTATTATTGTTATATTATTTAAAAATATACTGTTTTCGTCCGCGGCTAACAACACTGTCGTCTGAAATATTATGTAAAATATAAATATTAGCTCATTTGTATTTTGTATTGTCAAGTGGAAAGATTACTTTCGAAGCAATGTTTACGGTCATAACCTCAGCTTTTTAGGTAAGTCAAATCAATTTTTAAATAATTTATTATTATTTATTGCAAAGACAGTAAAGTTATTGTTATAAGGCATATACATTTTAATCTATAATCATTATTAAAAATTGGTTAAATGGTTTAAAATCCCCTATTAGCTATTTGAACTTTGAATCCCATCGTGTGTTGTTTCCACAAATAAATTTTCCTAATTTCCTGAATAATATTTTGTCGTTTTTAAATTGAATTCTTCTTAATTCATATTTTTATATTTCTCTATGATCACGTTATATTTTATATTTTTCTATAGTATTTGATTAAAAATGCTGATAAAAACCAAGGCTTTGCATCCAAACGTAACATTTTTGGATTATTATTAATAAATAATAATTTAACCCTACCTTTTGTTATTTATGTTATTCAATTATAATTTATGTATTTTAATTATAACTATAATATAAAATATAATTTTATTTACATGATAAATTACTATTGAGTTATATTATATATTGAGATTCTTCAGTAATAAAAAGAGAAAAACTTTAAAGTTTATTTAGAAAATTTCAAATATTTTTTACTCTTAAGTGTTTTATTTAAAATTATGGATAACTAAACATTATAAATAGTAAATATTTAATATTGTTTTATTGAACACTATAAAAAGTAAAAAGAATTATGATACCTATGTAGCTTTTTAGTATTTGTACGCCACAGAAGGAAAATATACTTTTGTACTGGTTGACGATTGTCGATTAATAATATAAAAGAAATATACCTATTGATAGCACATAGGGTGGACATCAAAGTTACAAAATTTTTCATTTACATTTGTTTCTATTCACCCTATTTTATGGTATTTCACTATCGTTAATTAGTTATTAGAAATAACTATATAGAAAAATATAATAGTGGCAGTTTTTGAAAATTCATATAACATTCAATTTTAATAATTAAGGCTTGAAAATTGAGTAGAAAGTTTTAGTGTTTTTCTGTATTTTATTAATCCTCATTTAACTTTTGGTTACATCAAACATCCCTAATTGTTATATTTTGTAAAACTTTTAGAACCAAATATCTACCCTGGAAATTAAAAAATTAAAAAAATTATTTTAAGAGAGCAATCATGAATATTGATGAAACAAAAAAACGTAAAGGAGGTGCGGAAAAACAAAGGGACCCCCTGGTTGAGAAACACTGCCTTAGAAAATATGTCAATATTAGTTTCGGCAACGCCGTCGATGTCACAAAAAAAAAGACCTTAGACAATAGTTTATGGGCGATGGGCCGCTTAAAAAAAAATTCCCGGGCCGCTCTGGAGGAGCTAGTCCGCCCCTAGTGTGCACAAGGTACCTCGTAGAAAACGTATCAGTAACACACTTACGAAACTGTAGTTTTTATTAACATAACCTAACAATAATGGTAAATGATATTGAAGTTTGCAATATAGTAGATATTTCATATTTTGTCGTAAAAATTAAAAAAAAATTAAACATACAAATTTGCGAATGCTATACAAATCAGGAGAGGGGCAACGTCGACATTTGCCAACCAAAAGTCCGTTAAATCCACCACTGGCCTGTAGCGTACCTACATTGTACCTGTTATATTAATGCATTGAGAGTTGAGACTGAAAAATATTATATTATATTATATCATAACAAATACTAACACATAATAAAACCCAATAACTGCATCGAAATCATATATATATAAGCAGTGCTCGACTTGGGAAAAATTAAGTGGAGGAACTCATACTAACGATTTAAAAACTGCGTTCTAAGGGCACAATTATTTAACACAGGCCCGTGGGGGGCTTCGCCCCCCCCCCCACCGCGTTCCTACCATACATACATTTTGAATACCACTTTTCAGCAACACAATTAGGTATAATATATTTTGATAGCAATATCTACATCTTACATTGTTACAGTAGAATAAAATATTTTAAATAATACACCTGTTTATTCAATATTTGATATGAAAAATAGTAGAACTCATTATATAATTTACATCAATTGAAATCCACATTTTAATAAAAATTATTTTGGCATTAGTTTGTACCATCTAAGTAAAAAAAAAATAGTAGGGATACGCAAAAAAAAATTAAAATAGTAAGGGAGCTCCGTCCCCCTGCACTCCTCCAGATTCGAGCACTGTATATAAGCAGTAAGCATATATGGCACCTGCCATAGAAGTAATTTCATGAAATTGTAGCTGCAGCAAAACTAAATAAAATGTGACTACAAGCTTTAACATTTCCCAATATTTTCCACGCTCGAAATTCACTGCAATTATTATTACATACTTATATTACTTTACGAGAATCTTTTGTAGGTACTTTTACTAAGATGGCATAACCTGCTTTTCAATATCTATGAAATATTTTTTTTAGGTAAGTTGAAGCATACTAGTATAAAATTAATAATGCAAATTAGGCACATTCGCTAACCAGCTGACCGATCGACAGTGCTGGTCGCACGTGTTGCTTTATGTTGCAAAAATTTACCCAATTGGAAATTACCTTAACTCATGGAAAAGAGCTATTGGGCTTGACAGTTGAGCAATACAATTCGAACCGGTCTTACACCCCTGAAATTTCGACTATACCAGCTTTAATATTTTAGCCTTGAAAACCACTATAAATCGTCCAAATGAACGGCAAGAAACAACAGTGGTGAATAATACTGTTATAGGTTAGTAAATACATTACTTGTTACTTATTACCTAGTTGTTAGGTACTTATTAGAAATTATAAAATTATAATAGTGTTGCGAAAAACACGGCGTTACGGTGTTGAATTATTTTATTAATACGAACATTAAATCAGGCGACTCCAGTGTCTATACATAATTATAGATCATAGATACTTTAATACCTACCTACTAATAATAATACACGTATTCAAGAGAACGAAAATGGCTCGCCCGCTGAGGTAGACACTATTGTAATATTTCGCAAGAAATAAATAACAATACCGTCTCGAGTATATTATTTATAATAATATCACTGTGCAAAAAATAGACATTGCATAGAGTCGAGTTTTTGGGGGACTGCAAAATACAACGACCGCACACACTTATACTATAATTGTAGTACGTCTAATGATTTTTGTAATAAAATTCATTCACCTATTATATATTACTGGTATAGGTATAGGTAATAGTACGGTAATAATGTAGGTAAGAGAACGATTGCGACAATATCGATTATACCTATTACTAATATTGTTAGATTTTAACAATACATAACAACTGAAAAACCTCAGCAAGTTGGCGAGAAGTTTTTTGTTTTCAACGTTTTGCAGGTTCTCGACGACCACGAATAATTTAAAATAAAAACTTATATTATATTATTTAATTCTAATAAATAGTATTTTAATATATTCCTTTCTGATACCAGTGATATACCTAGTCATACAAATATATAATATGGGCTTCGCAAGTTTGGACCTCTCGGAAACCATCATAATTAACAATTTACAACCTGTTTCAACCAATTATATTTATTATTTATACAGGAAAATCATCGTTTGATCATTAATTATGATAAATGTATATATTATATTACTAATAAGTAATAAGTAATAACTAATCATCGGATAATTATTTTTATTTTTTTAGATAATCCTATCATCAAATCATATATCTATAGTTTACACAACGTTGTGCAAAAATACATGTGCACTTTTGTGCTCAAACATCGAATTATTGACTATTGTATCACAATAAATATAAAGAAAACCTTGCGAATAAAAACCTTGCACAAATCTCAAACGTCTCGAGAACAGATTATAACATAAACAATAAACTAAAAATTGTGGAAAATTTAAATGGTTTTTTTCTTATCATTTTTTGATAACTTACGACGTGAAACTGTACATTTTTTAAAAATTTGCTTAAGTTACTACTTATGAATATTCAAAATAAGCTGAAATGTGTTTTAAGATTTTAATAGGTCGTAGATAATAAATATGTAGAAGGTATTATAACTACGTAGTAAAATTCATTTGATAATGGACAAATAAAAAATTAATTAAAACCTATATACTTGTATGAATGATAGGTACTACGAAAACAATTAATGTTACAAATTATTAAGTGATTTATTAAAAATCATTAGAACAATTCTGATTTTATCTGGCACAATAATTGGGATAACTTCAAAACCTGCATAGTTTGGTATATATAATATAATAACCGCGTAAACCTGAATTGGTTGTAATAAAACATAGGCTGATTAGTATACAAATACCTATAGTTTTAAGTATTATTTATAGGAATTCGAACATGATATTTCATTTGGCATATCATTTTATGGAATTTGTTACGTTAATGTGGTTTTAAAAAACGTTTCGACTTTTTTGGTATTATTTAAGGATATTTGTCATAATGAAATCGTTTAAATTTAAATTGACTGATTAAAAAGATAAATCGGGCAACTATTACATCTCATATATAAAGTATAGTTTACCTGCAGCAAAAGAATTTATTTTACTCATTTATAATTATAGTTCAATTAACGTTGGATTTACGGTATTAAATTGGGTAACAACTACCAGGTACCTATAAGCTATTAGATATAGCTAGGCAGGTTAATTTAAATAGTTTTTTTATGCGCATAGCTAGTATTGTTTCTAATAGAAATATTCGTTTACATTCATATTTCGTTCATAGGCATATACAAAAATGTTAATTATATCTATAATGCCAATTAAAAATGTATTTGTTGTAAAAAATAATGATTATGTTAATTTTTGTCTAGTGCAAATATAATTGTAATATTTTGAGTTTTTTTTTCAAAGCTACTTTTAAGTTTTAACTCCTGAACACTGCAGATCATATCAAGTTAATTTTTATTGAAGTTATAACAAATATAAACCAGGATATTTGTTTCACCTGTGATAGGACATTAAGTGGCATTACTTCGGGTAGAAACTTATGTGTACTTACTTTTGATACACGCCACATATGGTAGTCCGCCATCTGCCGGACGCTGAGTTGGCAGCCACCATCCGGACAGCCTTACGGAAACGATCGATCGGCCGCAATTGATGTTCGAGCGAAACATTATCATCGATGCTGCTGTTGCTACTGCTTCCACCTGGAAACACTGGTGCCACGTAAAAGTCCGACATCAACCGTCGTTCCCAGATTTTAGATTTTTTGCCCACTGCGAAAGAAAACGAATTCTAATAAAATATCAATAACAGTAGGTTATGTTAGGTATATTAGTATCTATAACAGTATATGATTAACGTCACGATCACAAATTTCAGACAAATGGACCAGGGGGGTGTGGTATCTATATTTATACTTCGAGTAATCGTTTCACGATATAAAACCATTTAAAAAGCATGCTTTTAGTAAAATCTTAAAACATAAACTTTGACATTTTTTTAGTCAAGCTTAAAATTGTATTAGCGCTTACCAAACCTGGGCAGCTTAATGATAATTTTTAATTGAGTTAAGTTAAGTTGATTGAAAACATTTCAACAAGTTAAAAGTTAATAGTTAGTTTTTTTTCAACTCAGTTAAGTTATTTATTTTATATTCTGAGTGGAACGTTGAATGTATTGATTTTACAATGATGTGTTTTTTTATTTTTTTTACTTTTGTGTCTATGTACACAATAAGTAGTCGAAATAATGCTTTGATTTTTAACTTCAGTATCTTGTTCGATGGGAAAGTGAATATTGTTGGTGCATTGGGGTGGTCAAAATTTAAAAATCCCTGTAATTTTCAAAAGCGACGTATACAACAGAAGAAAAATTAAGGAAAAACGGGAATTTTCACGCATAATTCATTTTTCACAAAATCTTTGGTTTTTGGTGTAACTTTTCACCGGTTGTTTATAATTGAATTTTCTATACACGATAAAACTTTCAAAATATTTTGACTTGTTTTGATAGCTGTTTACGGATATACTCAATTTCCAACATTATTAGTTTTTTTTCTATGAATGTCAATAAAATGTTATTTGTTCGGTAAAAATACTTGAAAATTTAATACAAGGCTCCTACTATATTGTTACAATGACATAAAAAAAATATTAAAAAATTTTTGGTCACAGTTTTTTTTATAAGCATTTAAAGTTCAAATCAGGACAAAATACGGAAAAAACACGAAATTTAGCAAATTATTTTGAGTTAGATAAATGTTTCTTTTTAAATCTAAATATTGGGTTTCGCTCAGAATCATTTTTTTATTCAATGATATTATATCATTGAATTCAAATTTAACACCATTCATTACAGTAACCCACTTGTAATTTACTGTATAGCATGTATTTTTTAATATATAAATAACCAGTAATATGGTTTAAAATAACAAAAAGTAAAAGTATTTAATTATTTATAAATTAACATAACTTGTATTGATTAAAAGTAACTCGTTATATATTAAGTTTATATCAGTTAAGTTAAAAAGTTATAATTAACTTAACTTTTAACTTAATTTAAACTTTTTATCTCGTTTATGCTAAGGTTTGGCACTTAGTGTCTACTATGTACCTGTCATATTAGATAACATTATTTATTTTATTACTTAGGTATGGCCTAACCTTTGATATCAGGTTTTGAAAATGATGCTTTAACAGTTAATATATACTATAATTTCAATATTTGTGTAGGTGCACCTGTTAGATTGTTAGAACAACCAGACGGTTTTAAATTATGGCAATAAAAACGAAGTATATAAGAATTTTATTGACTATTCGTAAAATATTTTAGTTAAAAATGTATTTTAATTTATTATAAGTTGTTTACGGCAGATCCACATTCCTAAATATGATGCCTGATATTTTGGAAATTGAATTACGACCCGTGTTTTTCAATCATTATTACTAGTAATCTCATAATTTGTTAGGTACAATAGTATAGGAAAAATGCGTGTTTTGTAATAACGTTATAAGTAATTATAGCTTATAACTATAAGCAAGCATAATTTTAGTAAGGATGCTTTAAAACGTTTTTATTTTATTTTTTCTTTAACTAATATATTTTTGAAGTCAATCCGATGCCAAATAACTAGTGATGGTACAGGACTTAGTGCCCGTATTACAACCGTTAAACCGAAGGTTAAACCACCGAATTCGGCCGGTAAAATATTTAACCGAGGTTTAAACTATGATTGTAAAACAGGCTCTTAGTAGTTCTTGGGATATCGGTCATAATATATCGTAAAAAATAATACAAATAAAAATGTCTAACAGTTAATTATTAGGGCCGGAACGCGCTCTGATGTATACTGAATACTAGCTGCTGATATACATTTAATAAATCACTAAAACGTCAAAATCAAATCATGTTCATCTACTAATAATTATATAGTATTATGATTATTACATATAATTAAATATTTCAGTCAATATATAGATCTATGGTTCATCGTACTACCATTTACACTCAACGCTAATGTTCAGAAAGAAATGATAAACACTCCGAATGTCGCACCAACAGTCTATATCAGTTGATAATATACATACTACATAGGTACCTATATAATTACACCTTAAATAGTTAAATGTAGTAGCTATAACCGTGGTTAATTAAAATTAATTAATAGATCTCATTTAACCACTGGAATCACGTCTCCTATTCCCTCATGTTTTCGATTCCTTATCGTAGTTTTAAATTTTAGGTATTATGTAATAAGTAATAACGTTTAAATTTATTTTTTATGCTCTTATAATAATGTCGGTCAAAAACGTGTATCAATGCTTTTCATTAGCAAATTTTTTATTAAATAAAAATTAGTATAGTGTCGTTGATTACCTAGTAAAGTGGATTGTCAAGATTTCAAGTGGTCTAAACTAATCTATGAATGGAGTGTGTGTGGTCAGGGAGGGGAATGTATAGTATACTACCTATTTTATTTCAATGAAGCCAGAAAACTGTATTTTAAATTGTAATGCATATGTTAAAACGTGTTTATAACTTATAATATTATGACGAAAAATAGAAAAAAATATGTACAAATCTTATATATTTCTTAGTTTATAATAATTTTCTATATTTTAAAATCGTTAAAATAATAACCAAAACACTGAAGAAAATATAATGCCTACTCATTTTTTTTGATGAGTTGGCTCCATTCAGACTTATGTTTCTGTTCTAAAAATAATCGTGTTCGATTTAAAATAATTAATAAAAATAAAATAACACCTCTGAACTCTGCCCATTTGTCAGAGTTCATTAAATACAACTACAATAAAATCAACAAATTAAGGAAAGTTTCTGTTGAATTTATTTTATGTTTCATTTAAAATTATATATATAATATTATAATATTACTATAAATTCGCAAAGATTTAAGAAATCGACATACATTTTCATAATATTATAATTAAACACTTTATTACTCGAAAATAGGTAGAAATAATAATAATGTATTTAAATTTATAACACTTATTTTCTGTAAAGCATATTGTTGCTGAAGGCATATTATTATTATTATATCGTATTTTTAAAATAACGCCATTGGAAAAACGTAAATTTCAAATTTGAATATATATGAAAAAAATTACAGTTATTATTGTGGAAAATTGAAAAACTTGTAAAATTTGAATTTTAAATAGTTATTTTTGACATATAACACCTACCTAAATCAATTTATTGAAAAACAAACATTTTTAATAGGTAATCAAAACTACATAGTACATAGTATATGATAATTTTGAACATATCTATATTTGAACATTATAAATATTTTATAAGGGTAAACAATTAGGTAGGTAGCAAAACAATTATTTAAATAAAAGATATACATATAAGGCAAACAAACGATAAGCTAAAATGAATCGAGATAAGTACATATTTTTTTTTTATAACTATTATACATTATAAACTGCTGAAACAAATAAAAAAAAATTAAAGAATATCATTAAATTAATTCGATTAATTATTTTTGTTTAAGATAAAATGTATAGTATTATTTTTTCTTAAAGATAATATAAAAATGATAAGTTTTCTTTACCTTTCCTCTCTACGTGTCTAATAATATTATAATTTATACACATTTATACAGAGTGGTCCGAATTGATATTATGTCAAAAGCATTCATATAAATTGAGCGAATATTAAAATATAGGTAAATATTTGTGTTGGTATTATAAAATTGGATTTTGTTTGTACTATAGTTAAATGACTCTATAATTATTTTTAATTGTTTATAATGTGGCCTAAACGCCGAGGCAATAAGATAGGATTTATTCATTTATCATAAACAAAAAACCATAAACTTTCGATTTATGTTTATGATTATTTATACGTGTAAATATCATTAATTAAATATTTAAAGTAATTACATAGGTAATACGTAGGTTACTACTTCTGATACTGTTTTTATTTTACAAGTTATGCGAATGGTTATAATCTTAAGTTTAGAATTTTGATATTGTAATACAATAAATAGTTTTCATTGTATACAATGGTTAATTAAATATCTGAAACTTTTTGCACAAATGCTGATTTTATGATTAAGTTTCATCCCAAAACTAATCAAATATATATATAAGAACAGTTTTAATGTGCATATTTTTAATACGTAGGTATTTACACTCTGTAGATAATTAAAAATACTAAAATAGATATACAAATATCTTATCTCAATTTAAACTGAGCTTTACATCTGTATTTGTGTTGATTATAGCTAGGTACCTTTTTCTGAATCACATTTTGAATCTATATACATGAATTTACGTTTGAGTGGAGCTCATACAGTCGCAGAACTCAAATTCATTGCGACTTGGGGAGTGTTTTTTGCTTCATTGTTCAACCCATTTAGGTTACAATAGAGTGGATAACAAATATATTTTGTTTTAGTTCACGAAAATCGAATAATTTTTTTGTTAATTTATAGATTAGCTATTGGTTATAGAAATAACATTAAAAAAAATTGGTATGGACTAACCAACTCCCGATGTATTTTTATTACTATTTTTTTAAAAATGATAATTTTTAATTTATTGTTTGTTGTTCAAATATATACGATAAAATCAATGTCTACTAAAATTAATTAAAGTAATTAATTTAATTGTATAATATTTTTAATTTTACATTTAAAAAAAATATTTTTTATTAAAAATGCAAATTTTTAAATAGTAAAATAGTTATAAATTACTTGCTACCTACTCTACCTACTACCTTGTCTATTACATTTGTCGTATGTGAACATGAAATTTGTTTCTCTCAGATACCAGGATCATAATATGGGTACGCACTACGCATGTACAGTGTACACACGAGCAGTGTTTTAGAAAACTTCGGAAGAAAGATTTTTTTGTTGGGGTTAATTTTTACACACAAAATATAAGTTAGATACACACGTGTTACGCCGCTATTAGTTATTACAATAGGTAGTAATGATCTGACTATTTTAATTAATTATAATTAAAAATTAAAGTTTTAGACGGATCAGGTCCAATTACATAAATTAGTTAATAATAACAATCGTTCGTGAATAATAAAATGAAAAACAAAGAAATACAATGTACAAATAATACTATAATAATAGTACTATAGCTATATGAATTAGCATACAATTATAATATATTTTAAATGAGTCAAAGTTTGGGGATATGAATAAATTGATTTTTAGACTTTTAGTTCGTCAATTATTTTACAATTCTAAACCTAAATATAGGTATAGATAAATATATAATAGTTGTTTTTTTATTATTAGCCGATATCGAACAATTTAGTTCATGGCCATTAATTAGATGGGCCATCCATTTTATATTATGCGTTGATTGAAATTTTAATAATTATTCTTTCTAATGTAAAATAGATTTAAATTATTTAAATTCACTCCAAGTCTAGTCCAGAATACACAACTAGCTGAGTGAACCCAAGCATAGATATATTGCAGTAATGGGAACATTTTATATTTCAGTATAGGTATTATTTATGTATATTTCAATTTTGATTTTAATTATTATTTTTAAACATTCATAAAGTTAATATCAATTTAGTGTTTACTTACTGGTCTTTTTACGATGATCGCTGGGCACTTCCATACCATTTTTCCGGAGTACTTCCAAAAAGTCGTATTTCATTGTGCTGAGCTCGGACTTTATTTCATTAACATCTTCTTCAGTTACACCCACGTTTTCCATTTCTCGATGCTTCATAGAAATATATCGCCAGATGAGGGCTCGCATTACAGTGGCAAACTCACTCTCTCTTTGATTTCTATTTATGAAATTAGTATCTTTGTCATCCTGCAAATACGACAAATAGGTTGACTTTGATTTTTTTCTTCAAAGTTAAATAATAAATTGATTTTAAAAAAAAATGTTCGATTAGAATTTAGAATATATATTAACTATTAATTGTTTGTATTAATTATTATTATTAATTTACGATGACTGTCGGCCAATCACAGAACGCATAGCCATCGCATAGGGGGGGGGGGGGGGGTCAGGCACTGTTCAGCGACTCAGTCTGCATGCGCGACGTGGTTCAATCTTAACCTGAACTGAGTATATCACTGAATATTTTTGACAGTTATTAAGGAATCGCATGAACTTTATTTCACTACGTATTCGATATAATAATATAGGTATTAACTCGTGGCTAAAATGGTCAGAAATCATAGACATTTTAATGGGTTTTTTATATATAAAAAAAATATACTCAAAGATAAATTCGTCTGAAATAATATAATAATATTATTATCATGCCTATAAAATATAATATAATATATATTATGATTCATACATGCTGCACAGACACACATTACAAAGCGTGCAAGGTTAGGTTATATTTACTTTATTCGATTGTAATAGCAGGATTAAATTATTTTTGCACAGGTATAAAATAACTAATTATTGTGCGAATGTTATGCAAAAACATAGATAATCACACCACACCGACTTTTAATCGATATAAACAAAGGTATGTGTACCTTAACAGTTATTTACAATCAATCGATTAAAGTTCGTTAGAAAAGCGTTTTCAACTATTATAATAATTACTATACTACCTATACACGGCAATAAAGAAACTTTAATCAGTTAATAATTAAGTTAATATTTGATTTGTCTTCTTTACATATAATAATGACTTGTCTGCTGCGTTACTGGGTAAAAGAAAATGGTTTTCTCCATTTTCACGTTTAAATATTAATATCGTATTTCATCGATACGGATACACTATTATAGTATTATTGTTTTGTAGTAATTGTATTGTTCAATTACGAAATCAAATTATACCCGAGGCCACGAAACAGTTTTTTTAATCTTCCATATGAAACAATAAAGCTTTTTGAAGTGTTTCAGCGTTGGATACACGTTGTAAGGCGAGGGAAGTGTCGGCGTTTCTTCGAAACAACTCAGCCACAATTTCGATCTGGAAAATTTCCATTCCACGTCCGATTGACCCTGCAGTTTGTCAAGTATACCATTTATTAGTTTTATGTTTGTGACAAAAAATATATAATATGTATATACCTCAATGACAGAATAGGAATTGGACATCATAGCTATGAGCAGGTTCAACATAATCGTGACGTTAATTACCGAATAAGTGGCGAACATAAGAAGTGCCCAGAATCTTGTGTAAGGTTTCATTCCAGGTAGATCAAAGGTTTCGAGATCAACCTCGCCAAAACCCGTCCAAAACAGAGTATGTATGGATTCGAACACACTGCAAAAATAAAAATTTTTATATAATCCATATTGTTAAATTATGGGTTCTGACAAAGCATATAGCCATGTAGGTACATTATCTTGATACGCCTATAATTATTATTATTTATTATACAATTTAATATTATACTGTTTTATTATGTACCTACCTATTTACGTATTATTACTTATAAGTAACAGATATTATGTTTCAATACAATTTATTCTGTTTTGTATTTGTATACTTTAATAAATTAAAAAATAATTTATACTTCTGAATTTTCTTATTTTATATTTAATACTTTTGCTTGTCACGTAACTATATTTAATATTTATGCTGCGTTGGCTAATTTTTATTTTTTTTAAGTACGCAATGATTAACGAAGCAAATGTGTGTAAAAAATTAAATCAGACGGAGTAGGTATAAATCATGCAGATAAACAATAATTCGCTCAAAGAATACAAATAATTAACACAAGCATCACATAACAATCTATTATATTAAATTCAGACGCATATAGATTCTCTAATAATTAAGAACATTGTACGTTCATCATAATATTGTTCAACAAAAACTAACTGAATAATATTATGGTATGTACATTGTACACACTATAGTGCTGTATCGTTAGTAAAATAATTATTTCTCAACATTCGTGATATATATATGTACCTTGCACGATTTAAGGTGGGTTTCCACTACATACGTGTACGTGCATATATTGACCGGATCCGTTTACTATGAACGATCTCACAAACATTTTCCAACGGTAAAGATAGGTTAGATCGGTTAGGATTGGTAACGTAAGTAAGGTACCTCGTATATTCTTATGTTATCAATACATATAGAACCGTGTACGCGAAAAAGTTGAACTGGATCCAACTTCATGGTATCATGGTTAAACCTGTGGTAAGGACGTATAACACTGTGGTATACCAAAAGCTTACCAACCAATCACAGAAATGTATTTTTATGCACGTACACGTATGTAGTGGAAACCCACCTTTAAGATAGTATCATAAATCGTAGTTTATGTATTTTACTATAATAATTCGTCACGGCTTGTAATCATAATATACCTGTATAACCCTTAGTGGACCCGTATAACCATAGATGAATCGAAACCATGAATGAATCCGAACCCTATTCAAAGTTGGGATCTACAACTTGATACTATAGGTTTAACATAATAACCGACATTAATTCTGTTAAGCCATATCTATTGCGCAAATTGATTCATGAAAAAAATCGAGTGAAGTACGTATCAGTCTTGCTTTGTTCGAAATAAAAGGAGTTAAAATATAAACACCCAGCTAACTCAAACCATAAAACGGTTTTTATTTTTTCGTAACCGTAACCCGTAAAAATCGTTTTGATTACACAACAATTGTGGTGAATTTGTCGTAGGGGCGGTTCACACTATACCGTGTTGTGTAAAATAATCATGGTTATCACAGTTACCAAACGATACCGCATAGTTGAATATATTCAACTTTTGACCGTGTGATCACTCAAGTGTGAACCCGGCTTTATCCGCACATAAATGTAACCACACGGTCAAAAGTTGAATATACTCAACTATGCGGTATCGTTTGGTAACTGTGATAACCGTGATTATTTTACACGACACGGTGTAGTGTGAACACCCCTTATTATAATAGAACTAGAATTTTCCACGAATTAGTTTTTATTTATTTTGGCATACCACCATGAACCCTTAAAGGTTGTATACGATAGCAAATTATTATGATTCTACATCGTAAATACTATCACACGACATATTATTATTGTTATTTTTCCCTTAAGCTTAAATCATTTATCAATTTTCTTTATTTTTCCGTCTGAGTGCATACAATGTATTTACCATCAAATACCTAGAGACTATATTATAGATATTACTTGTAGTTTTTTTTTTAAATTCAAAGAGAAATATTACTGTTGGTGCATTTATTTTTAAAACAGCTTCTGTAAATTAACATCAACTGTCAAGTGTCGACCATAATCCATATGCATGATATAGTTTGATGAGCGATTTTTGGTTTCTAGATGCGGTATATTTGTTTTTCCTATATCTAGTTAAAACAATATTATTTAAGTCCTACCACATATATTTTATTATTGGAAAATTCCACTGTGCCTCGGCCATACTATATTTTCTACGGTAAGTACTGTATGACAACATTTTATTTGAGAGTATAAACTTTTATACCTCGTTCGTTCGGGTAACAAAGCGAATATATTGTTTGACAATATCAACATAATTACTACGTAGTTATTGCTTTTAATATAAATCATAATTAGAAATTAATAAGGCCATTTAATATTTAACAGTATATTCTTTATCACGTGGTAAACATAAACATAACGTTCGACCTTGTTCTAAAAACGAAGACGTAATTTTATATCAAACTATTTGCGTTATTAAAATTAAACGGTTTTAATCAATAATATTATCAAAGCGAAATTGGGGTTGACGTTATAAACTTATAGCTGGTATCATATCGGCGTAGTAGGTGTGAATAATGTCTGAAAACTATGATTAATCACTTTGAGAGCTCGCTAAATATGGTTCGATGTACAATTTTCACGGATTACAATATGAGTATAGGTACCTAATGTTATAACAGTAATATGAGTAGTACAGAGAACGGGTGTGGGCACAACTTACTGTTAAATTAAATAACCGATTTAATAGGTGTGCATATAATATACTATATTTATTCGTGTTTATTTATTTTATAGTTATAAGACCTATTTGACTTGAATTTTTAGCTGACCATGTGCAAATATCAAAATCGAAAATGGCTCAACGCCTCTAAAACCAATTTAACCGTGAAAATCCGTTTGATAGTAGAATCGTATAAACAGTTTGGATATCATTTGGGCTGTATTAAAACATACAAGTATCAACTATCAATACCGTTATTTTTTTATACGCAAAGCAATATACAAAAGTCTATAACAGTAGGTACCTATTATGGAAATAAATATTATTAAAACCCTTTGGTGAATATCATAGTATATTATTGTTCAATAAATATAAGTATACGACTCATTTAGCAATAAATACATTATTTTATATTTTATCATATTTTTATCATAAATATTATGTTTTTTTTTATGCTATCGATATTTTATTATATTGTTAACTTATCTGAAAAAACCTATACCAGAGTTACTATATATTTGGGTCAATAGGCTAATAATTTGTTCACAATTTTATTTTTTCTATTTGTATTGTACACTTTATAATATAGTATTTAGTTATTAATATGTAGTAAAAGTCATTTAGTAAATAACGTTTAAATGAATGCGTTCGTTTTTTTGTGTAGATAATATACTAGCTATAGTAGCTAAACAAATGTACTGAAACATACCGTTATAAATTAAAATATGTATTTTGTAACTATGTATATGAGTTTACTGTTCACACATTTCACCCTGACTTTTCATCCGACATCGGTTAACCATTTAATATATGTGTTCGGGCGTGTTCATAGTTTCCTACTCAATGACTCACTTTCCGAAATTCTTCCATTTCGAGCACGACTCTCCCGATCCGGCTTCTATTAAACTGTAACATTTTTTCCGTTCCAGTTCGGCAAAATACCACATTAACTGATTGAGTCCGCATGCGAATGAAAATAACACCAAACTGTAAATACTGAAGAACTTGAGTATATCGATCAGAATGCGTTTCAACGACAGTTGTAACGGTCCCAAATGTGAACTTATTGAACACATGTGAATCAGCTTTAAAGCACTGTAAACAAAATAAAATAAAACATATTAAATAAATATTAAACATAAGTCGATTTCAAGTGAAAACATTTTTTGTACCGAATTCGCAATGGGTAGGTACCAACGGTTAACTGAGGTTACTGGGTCTGATAACTGATAAGTGATAACGTAATATTAATTTATTATCAGTCATTTACGCATGCGCAGTAATAACCAAGGCCCTAGCTTTTTCAGGTATTTTGGTTTCAAATCTAATACACAAGCATATACCGAGTGACTACATCCATAGGATATGATCTAAGGTTGCGAGTGAATAAAACCAATCGTATTTGTCGACAATATTGCATTAAACATCAGTGTTGACGAACTCGTGAAGAAAACTTGAGCACTGAGAAAACACTCACCTCAGTATGTTGGAGGCGGCAAACAGGGCGTCGGCCACGAGTTGCGGGTCGAAAGTTTCCCATTTCTCCCTGGGAATGAACGCCGAAGATGGGTCGGACAGTATTTGCGAGTTTTCCGTCACGTAAGCGTAAACTCGCAGCGCGATCACCGTCACGTACATCTTGTTCCTGGCAAATTCCACGTAATTCCACGCGTTGTGCGCCAGGTACCTCTTTAGGCCGTCCCTGCGCACGTCCAGTATCTCTTGCCAGATGTATCCTGTGGCAATAATAAGAAACCCCACCCAAATCGTCGGCTGCGATAAATATTACAAAAATGGCAAAGAGTATCGTTGGCATGATATCAAGGCGCGTTATCGTCAAGTACGCTTAAGTAAGTAAGTGTAGGTAAGTACCTACATAGAAAATAGATATAGACATATTATAGTACAACCAAAATGCCCATTATGTACATACAAAACTTAATGTCTTGTTGTCCTCATAATAGTACAGGTATAAGTATATAATAATCAATAAGTCAAATCAAACTGTAATTTTGCAGTTCAGGAAGTTAATATTTCCCCCACACTTTCTTGGTTCGGTTTAACTTACATATTTAAATTAGTGGAATCGATATAGGTTGTTTTAAATATATACCTGTATATACTGTCGGAATCTATTAAGATAAAAAGGTCTCAATGAATACACGATTTCACATCCACGATAATTTTGTTTAAATAAAAACCCGTGTTCGCAACTTATATTAGCAGGTGTTATGTCAAAAATAATAACCAGGAATTTTGTCCTACGCTAGTACGCAGCCTTTATGGCCAGCATTATACAATATGTGAATATATAAGTATTCATTCATCTTACCGATGACAAAATGCAAGATCAACATTTCTATGTACGACGGCCCGTTGCCACGTTGCCGGAGTTGTCGCAATTGCAGACTTTTGTTCATAGACTCGGACCCGAAGAGCTCTATAAATTGCGTTTCTGCCCTCTGCGACACCAGTACCAATAGACCTATAGAAAAACAAAACAAGCGTAGGTATAACATAATGTCGATGGTTACATGGATAATGTATATCAAATGTATATTTATTTTTATTTTTCAAGCTTAAAAATACTAAACGAATTCCAAACTTAATAATAAGTGCTGTGCATAATCATCTGTATAATACGATACATATCGGTACGGGTTGCAATTAAAATCATGTATTATATTATTATTATCGTTATTATATAGAAGTCAGCACCACTGCTCACTTTTATCTTTTTTTTTAATCGCGTTCACATTTTTCCTTTACTGTGGGAGTGTGCAGGGAGGGAGCACGTTTTGTAGTAAAAAGTTGTAAAAACTATAATATAGACATATTGTACATTTATATTGAAATTTCTTATTATAATTATTGGTTATTGACTTATTTATCATAATTAAGGGGATCGGTGGTGGACGGTTTTTAAGTAGTTCGAATTAGGCAATTTTCAAATTGCATGCATGCTGGTCTTGTAAATCTGTGCGTAGTAAGTGATCAAACAGTGTGTGTAACTTTATGTAAAAGAAATAGTGGGGCGTTCCCGCCATAGACGCAAATATCGTTTTGATTCAAAATTAGTTAAAAAAAAAGTTATAATAATGACAATAATAATATTTGATGATTTAATATTATATGTATATATTATATTATCTGTAAGTGGGAAGGGAAATGAATGTATTATAAACGTTTAACCCTTTCAAAGTTCAAATGCATGATATTTTTGTCGGAATAGATTTTTTGGGCCCAAGTGCAGTTCGACCACTACTTGCTTTTTACCCGAGTACAGTTCAACCATTATCATTTTGAACACCAAGTGCAGTTCGACTAAAATAAGTGCAATTCGGCCATACCCAGTACCCCCCCCCCCCTCCAATTCACAAGAGCCCGTCAAACATGTTTATGGATTTTTTCACATAATACCTAATACATTGATTTTTTTTAAATATTGAAATTTTTACATGTAGGTACAACAGTATTATAATATTAATGACTATGATCATATATGATCATATTGAACAACATATGACTAGTAGCAGTACATGTGTATTTCATATACTATATTGGCTCCGGTTAATTATTTATACAATTTACTGCAGTAGAACAACTGCTGCACAAATGCTCCACCAAAAAACAATATGATAATAATACCGTAGAGCTTTATCTCGTTTTAAATGTCTTTCAATATTATATGGTAGTTGAATACCATTATTCTGCCATCGAACGTTTTAGAAATTTCGAGTGTTATCCACGTGCGCAACAATATTATACGTAAATCTCCCGCGTCCGTAGATATTATTAGTCGTGACTTGTGTTGCGTTTTTTTTTTATTTTACTAAAATAGCAAAAGTAATCATATCGTGGTAAAAAAAATTATATATAAGTATGACTTCCTTTATGGATATACATTATAAAATATAGATTGCAGGTCTTATATGTATAGTTGTGCACATGACGGAAAATAATGAAATATTGAACATTTAAATACCTATCTAAACCACATTTTTTTTTAATTTTTATCATTTACCGAATTATATAAATCGCATAATAATTTTTTTTTTAATTTTTATCATTGCAAAATTATACTATAAACTGTTTATTTTACTAGTTTATTTTTTTATTATTTGTAATATAATATGTAGATATATGTAGATATATGTAGATATATTTATATTTTAATTTAGATAAATTAAAACTCTGATTCTGTAGTTTGTTATGAATGAAATTATACTAGTTTTGTTATTTTGTGTTATTTTCTTAAATGTTCATTTGATTATATATTAGACATTTAGGCTTGATGCCTTTAAAATAAATATGTAGGTAATAACAACAATTTTTATTATTGCACGTGTTTGTTTTACGCTGACTGCTACGAGCCGAGCACAATGACAATCGAGTGACGCAATGTACTATTATAGTTAAACTATAAAATATATTAGCGCCACTGGGTCGTCATTGTTCGTATCTAGGAAATATGTATTATGCTTATAATGCCACAGCCCATATATAAGTATGAACTAGGTCAGTTCTTCAACCGGTGGGTCACGACCCAAAATTAGGGTGCTAAATGCTTTTGATAGTTTAAAAATATATATGCATTGTAAACGTATATTTTCTTCGATAATTTTCCAAAACAAATCAAATAAACAATAATAACAACGTAATAAATTAATTTAAAAAAAAGATAGACAAGTGGGTACCGCACTGCTGTACAGTAGTTGTCGAGTATGTCATTGTAATGGATGTGTTGTATTTGAATTCAATGATAAACCATTGCATGCGAAAAAACGATTCTTAGCTGAAAATTTTCAAATTTGACCTCTTAAAAGTACCAACTAGATTCACTTTTCTATCAGAAAAGATGATGATGAATTGGAACATTTTTTTTTTACCTCAATTAGAAAAAAACACACATCATTGTAAATACAATACGTTCCATTGCTTCGCTCAGAATCTAAAATTTAGATATATACAAATATAAACAAGGAGCATGAAACATAGGGGGTCAAAAATAAGGAATAAAAATTAAAAACTAAAATGGGTTGTGTCTTGGGAGTCTAATAAGGTCCAAAACCACTGAACTAGGTTTAATTAATAATTATCGAAAGGTATAATGAATTTCACAATGTTTATTGTTCTGTTGTTTTTTAGAAACAGTTTGTCAACACATATTGTATCTACGATATAATGCACGTCGTAACTAATTGTGTATCAAACAATTTAAATTTACATGATATTGAACTGTTTGTTGATACGACCGATATAATATATTTGTTGAACATAGGTAGATGCACAGTTTTCATTCTACGAGGAACAATGGGATGTGATAATATAAATCCAGTATCCACTAAGAAAGTATATTAATAATGCTTTTATTTTTATTTCACCCATTATTGATTTTTGTTATAAATAAATAAAAGTGTTGACTATTTATTTATTTTTTTTATCTATTTTGATAATTGTTATCAATTCATTAGTTAAAAACGTAAACATAATAAAATATTATATTTAAATAGCAGATATACACATGGGTAATAATAATATAATATGATACCCATTTACCATGGTAATTAAAAAAATATGAATTTAATATTTAATATATTTACAAAACAATAAAAAATACGTCATAGGACAATAATATAATATGATAAACAGGTCGTTCACCAGTTCTGTAGTTTTGTTGCTATAATATTGTTAAAATAATAATACCATAATTACCTATATGGCTATATAAATAGGTAGGTATGTAGACGCAATGAAGAAAATTCGTATACATTAACTAACCATTTCAATTAGCATTAAGTAGGTATTGGCATTGTAAGGCGATATGAAACGTCGACCGGTATATCTCCCAAGTTAAATGTCTACATAATATATTATTTACTTATATGATGACTGCAAAACCGTTAGTAACTTTAATAGTATACAGACGACATTTTATGCATAAAAAGTTTCAGTTCATTATTATACACAGACATCGCGGTATAAGCATTTTTAAATACAAACGAAAATGTTTATAATCCTAAAACAACGAACATTGAATCAGTAAAATTGTTGATTGTTGATTTAAAGACTATTCGTGTGATAGAACAAGAGTGGTGCGACATATGATGACAGCTGAGCTAGGGCGAGTACCTAAGACGTCATTTCTACAGCAATTCTCCGATCGTCAAAACGTTAAATGCGTAAAACGAAAAAAACTAAGAATTCAGCAATCAATAGCCAGATATAATATACAAATAGTGGTAAAAGAAAAACTTTAATCGAGTGTTTATGAGATAAAGTAAAAAGTAAAACCTAGAATATTACTATACGGTGAAGAATAGTTCAATTTGATAAGTGTGGTAAAGTCTTCAAAGTACATTCTAAACCACCGCAAATATTGCGATTGGAAACATAGAGGACTTATCGCATACGGAAAAATTCACCGCAGCATTGTTCAAAAATAAAAAATGTCAAACAATTTTAATACGTAGTAACTATATAAGAACGAGCGTAGTACCTACGAAGTATTGTCATTTGTCGTGTTATCTAAAAATACTAAACGTATAATTTTAATATCGTTATATGAATAATATATAATATATAATATTTACTTACCTAAATATGAAAGATAGGAAGACGAATGAATTAAAAATTTCATAAACGGTTTTTCCATTACTTTTCCAATCTGAGCGCCGGGTGCGTACAAGTACACGAGACAGTAGAACGGAAAAAAGTAGACGATTTTGATGATTTCAATTATTTGCTTGTAAAGTCGTAAACGACGAAATCCTGGAAGACCCTCGTACCAGACGGTTGCCAAAAGTTGTTGTATATACGGATGTGCCACAAACTGTAAGACAAATCAAAATATTATGTTCTATTAACCCACTTATAGCTTATTCTCAATGCTTGCGGTAATAATATATTACTATCTTCAAAATGGTAACAATAATAATACATATAGATACGTATTGGTAATGTATTATCAGTGGCGTAGCCAGTACTATGAAATGGGGGGGGGGGGGGGTTAAGTATAAATTTAACCAAGTTTTTACAGTTTTCGTATATAAACATAGGCGTGCGCACAGGGGGTGCCGGGGGTTTTAAATCTTGAAAAATCCAATTATTATAAAACAGTAGTGGTTTTATTTCTTCGAAAAGATAAGAAGTTCTATACTTTTATCGAACAGAATCGTGTGTTTTATAATAATATATATATATATATAATAATAATATTATTATTGTTAGTTAAGTGATCTACTGATAACGGGGTACATAGATATGTGGCGTGGTAAACAAGCCGACCCCGCGTAGCGTACCCCGCCAATGTGTCACTGTGATAGTAAACGTTTTCCGAATACGGGTAAAAACTAAAAATGGATCTAACATCATGTTGGTTTACAGGCTGTTATGACATTTGAACGTCAATACACGATAGTCTATTTTTAACATCCAATGACAAAATTACATACAACGGTTTGCGTTTTATGCTTGTGGGCAGTCGGCACTGTCGGCAGTATTCATTGTTCACAGTATATTCTCAATAATCAATTCTTACTATGCATTTTCAGTGCCGATATTTTAACGTTTGGTTGTATTGTTGAGTCTTGAGTAATGAGTGTTGTATTTATATTGTTTGTGTTACCTATATTAGGCGCTTAGTTTTAACTTTAATGAAGCTTTACTTATAAATTATAATT
The DNA here is from genome assembly GCA_008086715.1 of Sitobion miscanthi. NCBI lineage: Eukaryota > Metazoa > Arthropoda > Insecta > Hemiptera > Aphididae > Sitobion > Sitobion miscanthi. The sequence goes on along the minus strand of CM017800.1, from coordinate 2,485,657 downwards.
TAAAATGAGTTATAAAACAATAAAAAACGGATACCAAAAGCGCAAAGCCAACGAAAAATTAAAGTTAATGAAAGTTGCCAATGATTCAAAACAAAAAAAACTTAGTTTTTTCATCAAAAAAGAGCCAGATGAGTCGTTCATTGAAAATGTCATTGAAAATATCATCAATACTGTACTACTTGAACTTGAGGATAATGATATGTTCATATATTCATCTGAAAAGTCTGCAGGTACCCATATTTTTCATATTTTATTTTATAGTTTAGTTTTATATTTTTATTGCATTTAATATCTTTAAATCATTTGTCTGTATCTATAATTATTTTCAAAATTATTGTGGGCCCTAATGTTTAGTGTGTACCCCCGGAACCAAAAGTCTGCGCACGCCTATGTATATAAATTATACATTTATTAGGGTAGAATGTCAATGGAGGGGGGGGGGGTACCAAACCCTCTTGGCTATGTCACTTTGTATTATATATATATTTCATCAATTATAATATAATTAGAATTGGCAAAATGTCGAAAGATTTTTGATGTTCATTGACACAATTATTAATCAATTACGAACTTACGTTTTTTTGTTTATATTTTATGGCAAGTTCGACGAGTCTTAGTTTCATGGAACCTATGCTAGGCGCATTTTCTGAGTCATGCTTTAAAATCACATCTAGTTCATAGGAGCTTCGCGTCTGTCGAAGCAGGTCAACAGCGAATTGTTCGCATTGTTTTCGGAGTTCCTATATGTATTGCATGAAAAGATAAACAATGGTTATTGAAAATAATTTTAAATTATGATACTTATTATAATGAATGTAAAGTTATTGTTTGTCTAAAATTAGGCTTCACATTTTCAGAAAATTATAGAAGTGAAAATGTAACTTCGTTTAAGATACTTGCAGGGAAATAAAAAGTGAGATACAGGTTAGACTGTGGTTACATAATATAATTAACTCCATTTATAAATACGGTTATATTTTCTTTGACCTAAGTACATTGTATAATATTATAATAAATAGGTACTGATTTGGTTTGGTTAATCCTTATTACACTCTTCACAAATATAAATGCGTATTACCTATATCAACGTAATTTTTGTTAAAGTTATGAAATATATCAGCTGTATTTTCAATCAGATTCTCGGTGGGACATTTTTGATTCAATAATGTATAGATCAATCATAGTTAGCTGTATCCGCATGAATACTTTATTTTATCATAATATATAAGAATATTCATACAATCTTAATTCATATTCTGCTCTATTTAGACGTGACCATTCATGATGATGATTTAAACTTTAGCTTCCTAAGAGGTTAGTAATAGTTTATAGGTATTAATAAAATTTGAAATAAATTGTATTTTTTATCACTTCAATTCAACGATAACCTCTATACTCTGGATTGAAAGCTATATATAAGCATTTTAATTTTATAGACACAATAGAAGATTAAAAAAAAAATGTTTATTCGAGTATTCTTATAAATTATAATCCGTTTAATAATCTCATAATTATCATCATTAATCATAAAATGAAAATAATGTGTTGAAAAAATGAAAAAAAAAACACGAAACTTAAATCTAAGAATAAAAAGAAGGGAAAAGTAGATAACCACTCAGCTGATCTCCACACACAATAGTACACTCGTTTTTGAGCATAAGACACTATAATGTAAATTGTGTTAAATTTGAATTCATTGCTAATCATTTCATATTATGTTAAACGATTCTAAGCAACTTATATTACTATAAGTAGTTAGTACACTTAATAGTTTTTGATGTATTTATATTAATATTAATATAGTAATTTACTTTATTAGTAGCTAATAAAGGGTTAATTTAATGTCTGCCGAAAATATTAAATTTATGATCTATATTATATTATTATTTATAATAGAATGTAATATGCAGGTATAATATCATAAGTACATTATTGTTATTAACTTTTGAACCGCCGCCGACTTATCGTAGAACGGTGTGATTAAGATCGTGGTATAATGTATAAAATATAGACAATTATAGCATATATTAATCTGAATGATTTGAAAATGTCATTAACTGATTTTGTATAATATACAATATAATATATATTATATATTATGTATCAATGACTATATTTCATATTATAAAATATAATAATATGCGTTAATGTTTCAAGTCCCCACAAATAATATTTTTGAATTGCAACAAAAAACTAAAATCTTCTTCGTTTAAATATCTAATTTTATCTAAATTAGGACTTAAGATGTCTAAAACAAAAATTGTGTTTAAATATTTCTTATATTTTTTGTCGTCAGTATGTGATCTGCTTATATGGAACTTTAAATTCAATTTTCAAGTCTTAGCTATAAAATATGAATATTTCATACATTTTTAACTACAATACTTTTGTAATGTTGACTAATTTTGTAAATATTTTTAATTTTAACTTCAAATGCTTATAAAAGAATCGTGTCTCTATATCTTATTAATACTTTTAAATATCTAGTTTAGTAAGACTTTTTGTGACTCTTGATCATACCATATTGACGTATTGTATTAAAAAATTGTAATAATATAAAATTGTAAGTATCTACGGTTATTTGTTATTGAATTTCAATAATTACTAAGGAAATCTAAGTTTAAAACAAGTCTTGCTTAAAAATTCCCACGTTTCCCTATAACTTGTTTTGTTTTTCCCGATTATTTCAAAAAGTACTGGGAATTTTGAATTCTGACCTCCCTAAAAAATCAACTGGTATCACTTTCCTATCAGATATAGATGAGATGATGAAGTTAAACACAAATGCAATTTTTCTACTCTAAATGCATTTTTTCTACTCTACACATTATATCGTATACACATCCACAAAAAAACACACACGGCTCTTTGTAAGATCAATACGTTCATCGCTCAGCTCAGAATGTAAAAAAAAAAAGAAAACGTTAGCGTCTAGCGGCGATAACGAAATAAGTCGTTTGGTGTGCGGTTTCACTCGCCCGTGAAATCGAACAATATAATATCACTGCGCTTGCGATTTCAGGAAAGCGTTTACCAAGTATTCGTTTTTGAATTCTTTTTCGATTCTGGCCAATCTTCTCAGTTCCCATGACAGCTGGAACGCGGTGAGTATTGGATCAGCTGACGAAAGTGCGATCAGCGACGGACTGGCCAGTGCTCTGTATTCGTTCACTCGACACATCGAGTATCGCAACGAATCCGTTTTTGAAGATGTAATACACTTCTCGCACCCACACCTGAATAAAACGTAATTATTATTGTTATCATTGTCATCATTTGTTTTTTTTCCGTTAAAATAATATTATGATTTAATATAATATTATAATCTTAAAATAGATTTATGCATAAAAACATGATATAGTATATAAACTTCAAAGCTTTATATACTTCGGACGCGTGTTAGTAGCTATAATACTTGGTTATGATCAAGACTGATTGTTAGGGTTCGGGTGTTTATGAGCTAAAAACTAGTAAATAATGAGCTACAAATTTAAAAGCCAGAAAAACTCTTTTTTAAATTATTTAAATTATAAACCAAAATATATTTACATAAAACAAAAAAAATAACGAAATTAATAATAGAATTCTAGATTTATGTTAAAATTATTAATACTTATATTTATATTTTATTTCTTAAGTTTGAAAACTAAAATATTTTTTTTAATGAATAATTTTAAAATGCCATTAAAATTATTTAATTTTTAAATTTTTTTAATTGTGAAGTTCGATATAAATAATAAATGAAAAAAAGTCTTCATTTTTTTCTAAATTGATTAAAAGTAACATGAAATTACAAACAAATTTGCTTAAAATTTCAAAAAATATACAAATTAAAAAAATGGTGATTTAGATTCAAATAATATTGAATACATTTTTTAGCAAGAAAATCATCATCCAAGATGTTAAAAATATTAAAAGTCATCTTCTTTTGAGTCCTAGTAGTGACGTATGTGAAAGCGATAACATACATGTGTAGTGTATACATTAATTATAAGAGTAGGTACTAATATTATAGATATTTAAATTGGTGATGTAGCGCTTGTATAATAATAACAATTTAAACGTAATAAATATTAGAAACGAGCTGATAGATAAAATAGAAAAAAAAATTGATAACTATTATATAACTCTTATTTTGACGAACGGGTTGTATTTATAATTAATATACATTTCAAGGAAGGAACCTATGGCATTGGGTGTGATCCTGCAGTTATTTGGTTTTTAATTAAAATTATTAACTAACGTATATACCTTTCAAACTAACGTTCGTTAATTCGACACTATAATATTATTATTTTACTTGTATTTAAATACGTATATCGATTAAATTCGGTACGGGCAAAAACAATAAAATATTCGTTGTTTAAGTTAATTACGAAAATAATAATTATTTAATATATCAGAAAACTGAAAAATATATAGGTACCTCGCGCAAAATATAAAATAATTAATACATTAAAATGTAAAATAAAATATTGTATCCGATATTATACCGGCCAATGTAAACCATTAAACGAACTTTCTTTGAGTTATTGCAAAATACATACAGAGTGATTCACCAAGCATATTAACACCCTTTTTTCTTCTAGGTACTGCAGTTTTCAAAATTTGATTTTGGAATTTTTAAATATACCTGCTTAGTGCTTACAGACCATATTTTTAAAATATTGAGATTTTTTGTATTACTTAAGTAGTTCCCAGTGCGAGTTACAATTTTCTGTTTTTAAAACGAGAACCTCCGTTTTCTACGGTGAATTATTTAGTGGATAATTTTTGTGAACAATTTGAAAATAAAAATTATGTAACTTACAGTAAAAAGGGGGTTAATATTTGAAAATCAGAAGTATATATCTCCAAAGTGCACTTCTTAAGTGGAGCAAAAAACTTCAAGAATTTTAAGGTCTTAAAAAAATCCAAAAATCAGATTTTGATTAGGTGGTTTCATTATATTAAAGATGAGAAGGAGTCGAGCATGCGTATTGAATCACTCTGTATAGTTACCATGTGCATTAAAAGATAATCGTTTTCCAATTTTCGAGAAACTATATGATATTTAGTTGATAAATTATATAGGTACGCCATTTCAATTTTTAACTCACTTACGTACAATATAATTATAAATTACCAAGATACTTAAAATGTTAGAAATTCAAATAGCAGGTAAATTTAATTTACTCTTATAGTAGTTTGACCTTTGAATCGTATAACCATCGCTATATGATGCATACTCTATACCTATACAGCAACACGTGTATCATTGAATGTAAATATAAAAAATTATACTTTTGAAATTTTATGGAAGATGTACGCACTACCTATATTATATACCTATGTTTTAGTAAAATATGTAATTTAAATGGTGTAATGGAACAGCCGATGACATGAATAATGTCAAAGCCCATATGTAATTCTGCAGTTATAGGTGTATATTATAATCAATGTAATCTGAATATTTGATCGAAAATAGGATGAAAAATTATATAGTAAAAAACGTATAAGTACATAATTTGTTGGTGGCAATTTCTTCACTACAACGCCTGCACGCTTGTACGTATAACAGTTAAGCTCGGACGAATGACGATCAAATGAAGTTTCTCTGTAGTTTAAGTCATTTCACCAACCAGTGTCGAGTTTCTTGAACCATATGACGATAAAAAAATGTTATGTTGACGTTTAACCCTTAATTTTCAAAATAATATGAACTAGTCTGCAGTCACCAACCAGCCACTCTGTATGCGTGTAATATTTGACGGTTACCTTACCGACAACGCCGAGATTATAGCATTCATGACGTAATCGTACAATATATGAAGTCATTGTGTGGTGGGCATAAGATGTACTTCAAACAATTATTTAAAGTCACAGATAATTGAATATAAGAGAATTTATAGGAAAAAATGGCTTCACTGCCCGCACGTGTTGTCACCTGTTGATCAAAGCTGATGATTTGCTTTTAGCGGTTCCACTTTTGAGTTGTTAAATTACACATTATTATCAATCATAAAGGTAAGAACTAAGAACATTATTTGAGTTCTCTCGTTGGATTTTTACGATATCTAATTTTAAAACATATTTAGTTTTTAAATTTAAATTGCTTTAACACTGAAATATCATAAAACCCCAACAAATTGGGAACACAGATAATGTTCTTACTTTGAAGTTTGGTTTAATCGGTATTTTATCATTGTTCAATAGTATTAAAGTTAACAATATAAAATCGGAACAGCTAAACCCCGCAGTGGCATATTTAGGCCTGCAGAGTACTGGGAACCCCCCGGTATTTCTAAGTCATGAGTGGTTAGGGGGAGGGCACAGTACTTTTATCATGCCATTATAAAAATAAAACTAAGATTTTTTTTTTAGGCAACTGGCTAAACGCGAATTCGCCATGTTGTACGATGTTGTAAGACGGAGACAACACAAAATATGAGGTGAGACGTCCACTTAAAACGATCACGATAGCTAATATAAATGATAATATAAGTTTACTTGATTGTATGCGGCATCGGAAGTGTTGCTCCTCGGTCCAGCAACATTTTGATGATCTCATAGTTATTCTTGTGTGCGGCCAAAATGAGCGGCGTGATGTCAGGAGTGAAATAAGCGGTGTCCCAATCGACTTTTTCCCAACTCTAAATTAAAATATTATTGTGATTAGTTATACGTGTCCGCTATCACTAAACCAATCCATCATATTCTGAATTCTGATATATGCGTATCGACAAATATCTACTTCAATATTATTGAAAGGCATAATTGTACAATACCGGTAACCGCCAACCGGTATCTATATATTAGCCATTAGGTATAATTATTAGGCATGATATATGAACAATATTGATTACACCTTATTATTGTCGGACGTCGGTTCAACTATTTTATACTATAGTAAACTGGTCTAACTGGTCAGTGGGTCAAACTCGTGGTCGCGTGAAGGAAGTCCACAGAGTTGTCCAAGAGGCGGATGCATTTGAGTTTTTAAAAGGATGTGGGTGTTAGTGTGGTAAACCCGATTTATGGGTATTTATATTGTATAATTTATGCCTAAGGAGTGTATGTGATTTTTCATAACTCCGTTAACATCCATTCCCATCATAATAATATACCATGTGTAGAAGTCATTCGAAGCAGATTAAAAGTGAGAGTATAATACAGGTAATACATTTATAATACTATTATACTATAATGCTGCCAATCGATGAAAAATATTTTTTTAACATTTGTAATTGATTTGTTTTTAAATCCTATAACAGGATCATCGGTATCAAATGTACAGGAAAATACATTTTTATTTTCGATAACTATTAAATATTTTATTATTTATTAGTTATTAGTTATTACTTATTAGTAATAGTGTCAGAAATGTATTCAAACGACATCTAAATATGCATTTATTATTGCAAATTAGAAAGTAATGCATTCTAATATTTTTTTCTAATTTGATTTGGCGATAGCGGCAATATAATATGGAATTTAAGAAGAACCGTAATAAGGTGCTTAAATTGGGTACGTCGTTTATAAATAATAAATACACACCATTATAATTAATGTTTATATAAATATAAATTGTTTGACCAACACGCTATTTGTAAATAATAACAACAATGTTCTTATTTTATTATATATATAATTGAACGCAATAATGACAAGGTTAAATTATTAATTGTCTCTAATAAATAAATAGTTATTAGCAGTTTGATTAAAATAATTATACAAACAAATAACATGAAATCCTAACCAACTGTACATATATAATAATATAATATGATATTATGAACACCTACAATGTGTGCATCGTGTGCATAGCAATCAGAATATTATTTAATGCATTCGCGATTATGTAATGTGATTTATATTTTATACAGTTGTCGTAAAATGTTCTGAGAATATTGTATGGTTATATTATATGGTTCTAAACGAAAATAATAATTTTGACTTAGATCGATTTAAAATTGTTGACGGATAGAAAATGACAACTTAAGTTAAATTGAATAAAATTATACGTTTCACATAATATTACTTACGTATGGTTCGCCTTCCGTGTGCACCAGCTCCTCGTATTGGAGAAGGAGCTCTACAGCCTCGACGAACTCAGCATTAATGGCGTGCAACAGGTTGTCCTTGGGTCCCACGCCCATTACAACCAGCATTTCAAGCATTTCCAAATTTTCGGCTTCGATCGCTAGATTGATGGCACCGCGACCAAAAGAGTCGACGCAGTTAATGTCTATGTGCCCCGATCGAAAGGCTCGTTGGATCATCCTGTATACGGGAAAAAAACGATTATTATAACCGATACCGTCTCGGACCGAGGTCGGTACAATCAGCCAGTTACATTTATGTTTTTGCGGAAGGATAAACCACAGAATCCGGATTTTTATATCACGATCTATATCACTACGTGGTCCCCAGTGAATAGGCGTAGTTATAAATTATTTGTAAAACAAAAATTGAAGAAATATACCTATAGGTTATAACGTAATATATACGTGTAATACGTGTATGAATAGATTTAAGTATTTCACCCAGTAGACGGCCCCAAACTAATTTTGAACAACGACAAGTACAAAAGAAATTTTTCCTTCACGCCTGTGTGTGTGTGTACAGGGTGATTCAGAAAGCATGCTCACCCCAATTTTTCCCTTAATAATACATTTATTCAGATTCTGATTTTTCTTTTGTTCTACCTATACTTAAGAAGTATTATACTGCTGTAATAGAAACTTCGGATTTGTTCAAAGCCCCCCTCCTTTCTTACTGTAAACTATTTGGTGAATAATTTTTTTGTAAATGTTGATGTAGTTGATTCAAAATTCAAACGAGAATAGGTTATCACTTATTGAAATGCTTATGCTAAATACAATAGTCTTCATAAATGGTTTTAAAAAAAGTATCAAGTATATATATAATATTGAATCTAGTATTGATTATACTTTGATCATTTTTATAAATTATTAATGTTCATAAATTAGTATTACTAAAATTATCAAATCGCCATAGCCTAAGAAACCCATTATTGTGGATCTATTATCCTTAGAACACAAAGTTGAAGAACTCAAAAACTATTCGTTCACATTTTGATTTTAATATATCAAAATATTCCCTCTTATGAAGTAGGAATGAGAATTTTAACTGCGTCCAAGAGCGGGGTTTTTTCAAACCTATATAACAGTATAGTTGGATATACCGCAACCGTGTCTCTTATACCTACAGTGTAGGTCCTACACAATATATATAATATTTATAAATAAGGTGTGTTACATTCTTCGAATAAGTATATAAATTAGAGGCCAAAGCCCCACAGGCGTTGGCACTATATAGACTCATAGCAAGGGAGGACATTGAGCGGAATGCTGGATTGTACCATATTATTGGAGCTTAAGTTTTAAGTCGTCTGCAATGCAGCGTGTTTATGTCGTGTAATGCGTGTGCGGTAAATGTGGTAAGTATAAAATATCATAAGCTCGTGTGGGCGAACGAGTGAGGGTAAGGTCAAATTGACAGAAAAAAGTAATATTCGAATTTTTTTTTTTTATTTATTTATCATTGAGTCCGGCAACTGTGGCCATTAGCTGTTTGTTTGTTTTCAGGGAGGATATTGTTGGTTGGTAAATACGTGTGCATAGTTTTGGCAGATTTTCAAGTGGGCACCCGTAGGTATTTGCCATGCCCGGGGGGGGGGATGGCGGCACAGGAATATTTGAATTATTGCACTCGTACCGATAATATTACATAAACATATACAAAAAAATTTACTGACGAAGATCAGTCGACGGCCGTAAGAATTTCTATTTTTTCTAAATACAGTTTATTGTTTTTTCTATAATAGTTACATACTTTCGTACGTACGTGTCCCCAGCCCCCCCATTTTAAAATTTTCCAATTTTTTTTGACAAATAATTAGCATCTATTTGCATGCTAAATTTTGTAATTTGCATGCGTTTTAATTAGGTGTGGTATCAAAAAATAGGTAGTGGGCTGTATACATGTGTCTCCGACCCCCCCACACATCGCAAAAACTTATTTTCAAATTTTTTCTATGCCAATTTTTAGCATGTAATTAGCATGTATTTGCATGCTTGGTCCCGCAACTCTATCGTAATCCGTTGGTTCGCAATACTAATTTTTCTAATTTGCACGTGTCCCAGCCCCCCACTTTGGGAAATTAAACTAGGATCAAAATTGGAACCATAAAGCAATATGCACATAAAAAGTTAATCATTTCTATAAAACACATTTAAAATAAATTATTTTAAAACCATAAAATATAAATTGATTTATGATTAAAAAACGACAAGTATGACTACTTGTTCTGTTTTTTATAATTTGTTTATATCACTAGAGATAACTAGGGATAGTAAAGAGTGAATATATTATGTTCAAATATTTAAATTATTACATCTAATCTTTATTTCATAAAAAAAACTTTTTATGTATTATGAATTAATTATTGTTATTAATATATTATATAAATTCAATTAATTTTAAGAAAACGATATCTTGTCGGAAGAATGCTTAGCTCGTGAAAGCTGGGATCGTAAGAAAAACAGAGAAAAAATCAAAGTCGTACCTTATACCAAACCCTCACTTGAAGTATTTGGATATAAATAACACGAGAAGTTTCAAATCTCTACCAATTTTAAAAAATGGCTCTAGGTTCAAAGAGTTGAAAAGTTGTAAAGCCCAAAATATATCTGGTAAAGTGATCTTAAGCAACACATGTGCGTTGATTATGGTAATTAAGAATTTCAAAATCAGAAAATATCTAATATATAAATAATTAGGGCTGTGAATTTGTAGGAAAGTGAATTATTTTTTGTGATTGTGAAACGTAGCTATGTAAGTACATATTTTGAATTATGTAACTACGAAACTTGAACATGTCTACAGCCCCCCCCCCCACCTATTTTTTGACAATTTCCAAAGTATAATATAAAAATACGTATTAATAATGCGTTTATTTCTATAATATTATAGTGCTATAACGCCATGTGGTACCAACCGTCACACATGCAATTTTCAAATAAAATTAATATTTATAAATTATAAGTTCTACGGTGGGATCGAATCGAGTTCAATTCGAAAAATTTGATTTAGGTATTGCATTTTGACAATCTTTGTGCAGCTAATGGGGTGAGATATAGAGAAACGTTCAGAATTATATCGTTTAGTCATTATAATATGAGGTGTACGAATGCAGACATTGTGATGTTTTAAAACCGATAACCACAAGATAACCAGTGATTTATACAAATTAAATAATACCCACTGGAAAAAATATCTAAACAAAACAATTAACACAAATACTCATAAATAACACTTACACTTAATGATATTTTTATTGGATGTATAGGTATGTTAAATTAAACGATTTATCCTAGCTTCTGGTAATTCTGGTAATTGGAGTATATACCTACTTACTGTAAATTATTACGTTCATAATGTTAGACCACGAACGAAATGTGTTTTAAATAATTTACGAGTAAATAGTATTTTAAATTGCATGTCAGTGTCAAAGTTCATCGTATATAATAATATGTAAACCTAATTAGTTGAAAAAAACACTTTAACTATTGGAAATTAAAAAGATTATGAACAAAAAAAATAGTGTGAATAATTGAATAATATTCAGCATATAATATTATATGTGCGTTAATAATTGAATACCTGCTACAAAAGATATTATTGAAATATCTCTTTATATAACAGTTTGTAGCATAATATTTATATAGCTCAATTAGTTTAAAAATTTGAGTGAATTTACCTCTTATAAAATTTAAAGGTAAGATTATTATTGCGATCTAGGCAATCTCATGGGCTTTTTATTACATTTTAGTTTTAAAGCGAGTTATGAGTATTTTAAGATGTACAAAAAATTTACAATTTTAAAATACTCATAACTCCCTTTAAAACTAAAATATAATAATCTTACCTTTAAATTGAATAAGAGCCAAAAGGTTAATTCACTCTAATTTATAAACATGTTCTGCTGAGCGTACAATTTGTTATGTTACGCACTTGCAGTAAGACGGAGACAGCAAATGTCGGTGCAACGTCCTCTTAAGCCACAATTTTCCAAACAAAAATAAATACAATTTTACCATATTAATATTTAGTAGTCTTAAGTATGCGATTTCACTAATATAATATGTCAATTTAATATTGAAATTGTAATTTTAAACAGAAAATAATATTGTGTTTAAATTAATATATTATTATAACCGTCATATCTAATTCATTTTTTATTTCCATAAAATATAGTTTTTAATGCATTGTAATATCTCGTTGTACCATAAATATACAAGTAAAAAATATTCACTCAGTAGTTGGTACATAAATAAAATATAATATAATATTTTATGCATTTAATATTTTACATTGCCTTTGATTTATTCGGATTTATAATAAATTGCAAGCTAAACTTCAACTAGGTAGTTTCGATATGACGATATGTGACCATATAATCTCAAGATCAAAGTTATCCGTTGAGCAAGATATCAAAAGTCGTAGACATAAACACGCGAACAATATATACCTACTTTACTTTCGTTTCATCTGAAATCAATAAAAATTAAGGCGAATAAACGATTTTCTATCGATTTTTTTTTCGATAAAATTTGATCTTGTGTCTTAATATCGAGTATTTATATTCTGATGGCTAGGTGAGCACTTATTATAGTACGTACGCGGAAATAATTGTTTCATTATATATAGCACAGACCTATAAACTAGTTTATAGGTCCATGATATATAGGTACGGCCAATTTAGGTGTAAATAATTACAAAATGTAAAATGTAATAATATATTCTTATCGTCGTCGTCGTTAAGAACAATAGAGCTCGAAACGTGTTTACAATCGACTAATCTGCTCGATAGCTAATTTAACGGAAAATTCACGACCAGTATGCATCGTAAGCTCTTTTTAGTGCACGCCAGCATATAGGTTACAGTTGTATTAATATATTATTATGATATTTTGCATAGGATCGATGTCCTAGGCATCGTCACCTGGTTCATGAAAATTGCATTACTTATACGGATTGCCTGTACATAAAAAACGGCTTAAAAGGCTTTTCAAAATATATCACCGACGTCGCTGGTCTCACGTCAATTTGTCGACTTCCGTGCGCATGTATAAATCAAACATTATGCGTTGTTGATGCATTCGTGCAATCGTGACCATCAATACCTAGTCTCGATGATGTAGATCTAGATCATGTAAAAGCAGACGTTTTTTCTTAGGTGTAAACGTCCAGTCTATAATAACTGTATAATATTCTTTCAGTGGCGTAGCCAGGAATTTCGTATGGGAGAGGCTAAGTATACAAATACAATACATAGATATTGTATTTACACTTATTATTTTTTTTTTTTATTAATCTTGATTAACATTCTAAGGTCAACACAGTCAATGAGGGGGGCTATATCTTACTTGGCTACGCCTCTATATTTCTTATAATATAGGCACATACTAATAAGTTAAATATTACTATTAATTCTCTGTTAAAATGTATATTTTTCAAGCCGAGGCTTTACCCTATAGTAATAACTCCTACAAAAATTATAACCTGAATATGTCTGTTTATGTTTAATAACAAAGATATTATTGAAACATCTGAACACAACCATAATACCTACGATAGATTTAACAATTTAAAAAACTAGAACATATTTTAATAAATTTAATATATTATTTGTATTCTGTAAAATTTGTATTAGGTACTATAAAAATTAATTCTGTTGGCAACAATTATATATCATTATTATTTAAACGGTGCATAACTATAGATTTTGATAATCTCTCATTTAAAATTATGATATAAACTCAAGTTTAAGTTCATAATTGTATTATATACATTGTTGATTATGTTGGATTTTAAATTATTTTATTTTTCTGTTAAATATTACAATTATAACTCCTACTCATATCACAGCATAGGCTATAGTGAGTAGGCCAATACTTTTATATTTTATTTTTAAAAATGTTATCATTGCTGTTAATGGTGAAATAAATAAATAATAATATATATTATATTTAGATCTGCGAGTTGCCTTTGCGATTCGTACACTCTTACTTATAGAAGGTATACCTACTACCAAGGCTGGGCAAGTTAACAATTTTTTTTTACTCGTTAAGTTTAGTTATTTTAAAATAATAAAGTAAAGTTAAGTTAAAAGTAACTCGTATTTTTTCGTTACGACGTTAAGTTAAAAGTTAACTTTGAAAAAAAAAAGTAACCTAACTTAGTGTAAAGTAAAAATGTATTAATTTGCAAAAATAAAAATTCCAGAAACATAATTATTAGATAGTTTTTCTTTACGCTCAATAAAATTACTGGAGAAATTTAAAATGATACATCAAAGAAAAAACCCCATTCAAAAATTAACATTATTCTTCGAAAATTAACTTAATTTAGATACTTTTGAAATAAAATTAACTTGAAGTTAACACGTTAATTTTGAAAAAAAGTAACTTATTAAGTTAAAAGCTAATTTGGAAAAAAATTAACGAGTTAATCAACTAAATTAAAATCAACTTACGTTTTAACTAGATTTTAACTTTTAACTCGTTAATGCCCATTACAGCATTGCCTACTACATCTATCCCAATGATTTTTACAGTTCTTTTTCCTCTAATAACGTACGTAGGTACCTACTAATGATTACACTTATCATATATGTACTTATATCGGTATATCATAATATCATTACAAGATAATGTTATAATACATATCACTACGACTCACATTCACTAAACTACACCGAACGAAAACGTGCGCACCGGACTAAAATCCTAATTGCGTAATCGACAGTAACGGTAAGCAGGTGCACGTTTTAGTCGGTGGTTATTGCGTAGGTACACACTTGTTGCACACAATATATTTTATTATAAACGTAATATTAATATAATGTACAATTATAACATATTTTATCTAAATATATATGAGCACAGATAATATTATTCAACAGATAGTCGGATACATGGCGTGCAGTGCTCGGGGTTGATACTATTATTATAATATGTTATAAACGGTGACGTCAATGGAATATAATATAGTAATATTATGTCGTGCTGAATAAACGTCGTATATTATATCATATTTCTGACAGTCGGCGCCCAAAGGACGGGGATGATAAAAAACAAATATAACACTGCGTGCACTATCTTTCCCGCAAACGTTTTTTATTGTTTGATATATATTTTTTAAGACTTATCATAATATGGTAATGATAATATGTGCATGTGAGTTGTGACACATTAAATCTGTGTATTGATGATTAAATCACAATTAAAAGTTTTATGAAAATATGCACTTAAACAGAATTTAAAAGCTCTAACTTTTGACTACTAAAATATTTAAAAATATAAAATAACTAGTTGATCCCGTGCACTTCGTTGCCGCCCATTAAAAATGCCAACTCTGTATGAATAACATGTTTTAAACCAGTGGCAACCAATAATTATTATTATAATAGCTTTAAAATCCATGGCAACTATTTATAAACAAAAACTTTCATTGAAAATCTCAAAATCCCTGTTTGGGCACCTCCCGGGGTTGGTCATC
The DNA here is from genome assembly GCA_008086715.1 of Sitobion miscanthi. Classification (NCBI taxonomy): domain Eukaryota; kingdom Metazoa; phylum Arthropoda; class Insecta; order Hemiptera; family Aphididae; genus Sitobion; species Sitobion miscanthi. Next base: position 2,470,090 of record CM017800.1, on the reverse strand, counting down.
TCACTTTTTAAATTAGCCTATCTTCTGCCCAGAGGTCTAATCTATCTCTGTAACAAATTTCATCAAAATCGGTCCAGTCGTTTAGGAATGCATAAAGGACACGCAGACAAATAGACAAACATTAATTTTTATATATTATAATTAATAATAATAATACGTACATTAAATATTAAAAAAATTATTTTTCTGGTCTTCTTTACAGCAAAATTTAATAGTACATCATAATTAATTTGTCAAACAAATTTTTTACGTAATAACTAATATTATAAGAAAACACTTGATATTTTTCCTCTGCAAGGAAAATCTATTAATCATAAATATGTTTTTTGAGAGGGTAATACCATGGTAACAATAGTAAATGTTATAAACATTACGAAAATCGGTCAGGAAAAAAAATTGTAGCCAGCCCAAAACATATTAACTGTATAATTAAATTATGAATACATAGTATTATATTGGTTCTAATTTTTATTTGGAAATTTGTAATTTTTTTTCATTTATTCAAATAATAGATACCACAATATGGATACCTGAGCACAGTAGAATAATTTGTTAATAATTGGCAGTGAAAAAGCTAATAAAGTAGCTTTCAAAGCGGCGCTGACACATTAATCCTAAATATTGGCACATATATGCAGACTTAAAGAAGCAAAATTTAATACGAGTTTCCTTAAACCTCAAATTGTAAAAACTTTGGAAAAACAAAACACTAAACTAAATACAATTAAAAACAACATTCAAAAATTACAAAACCCTGCAGGCTTAAAAAGGAAAAAGGAAACCTGCACTATGGTTGTCCTGGAGCAGTAATAATACTAACTTCTATTGTTTTTTTTTTTTTAATGAGAACCCCTTTTTTATTATTGAGTGGATCTCTTTTTTGAAAATGTATCTAATCCAAAATTTGAATGAGTAGTTTTGCAGTTGGTATTAAAATGTTGATATTGAGGATAATAGACTTAAAATAGTTATACAATTGTACAAAAATATAAAATAGGTGTAGGTAATATCGGATTCAGTATTTATTATGTAGGTATGACTTGAATCATTTTTACAAATATTATAAATATATTCATAGACTAATATTAATTACTTACATTTTAAAATCCCAACAGTCCCAATATCTTTCCAACCCATTATCATGAACCTATTATCCTTAGTACACAAAGTTAAATAACTCAAAAACTACTCGTTCGAATTTTGACTTTGATATATCGAAATGTTCATAAAAATTATCCACTAAATATTTTACCCGCTTGTTTACTGTAAATTATTGTTCTCGTTTGCAAATAATTTTTCTATCACCTTTCACCACAGGGCAGTCCTTGGGTAAGCAGCACAAAAATCCCAAGAATTTGAAAATATAATCTTCAAGTATATTTAAAAAATAATTATATATATATTATTTAATATATTATTTTATAATAAAAATATTTAAAAATTCCAAAAATCAGAATTTGAACAAATTCATTACTAAAGGAAAAAATGGGGATGAGCATGCTTGTTGAATCACCCGCAGATATTGAAAAAAAAAAGTATGTTTATTTATTTTGTTTACAGTTCTTATAACATTATTATTTATTTGTTTATTGTTTGATTGCCGCATGGTAATTATTTGACGAAACTATTTTTTGTTTTTCAACGCGTTTTAGTTCGTTTGCTCACATTTACTATACATTCATACATTTCAATAGTAAGGGTGGGGCTCGATGCACATATTATATAGATGTTTACACATAAAAAAAAACATTATTGAAGTTGAATAAACTCCTCAAATGTACATAAAATTACGAGTCATAACCGATTCCAACAATATACATAGGCATTAAACCTAAACCTTAAATCATCATATTATTAAACACCTACCTATGTTATCGTGATTTTAACAGTTTTCTCCTACATAATAATATAGCATAATATGCGCTCTAACTCTCAAATGATTACTGTCTTATCGTCTTTACTAGATTACAATGGATAAATAATTGACACACACTTTTAACTATAATATATTATAATTATTTAACGTTTTTGCCTGCGCACATGACATGCTGACAGTGTTCTTTATGAATTACAAATTACAACATTATGAACCTAACCTCAACTAACATAATAATAATAATAATCTTATCAATTCACAAGCAATTACTAATTTACTAATTTTTTATGTCCTATAATTTTCAAACTATACATACCTACTGTGTTTGCAAAATAATTGGGTATAATCACTAAGTATTCATTATTTTCACTTAAAGAATTAGGTTCCTATATTTTAAAATATTACTATATATTATAATATTCCATCGTGTTTGCAGATAAATTTTATACATGTCATTAAAATATTAAGTGTAGATAACTATAAATCATTATTGATTATTACCTCTTTAACAATATCATTTCGAATTTTTTTTTAATTTTCATTATAATTTACAATGAAATAGTTATATAATACGAAAACTACAATATAATTGTGATCGATTTTTAGCCTTGTCATTTCACAAAAAAAAAAAAAAACAACATAAAAAGGCATGTGGCCACCTTATGTTTTCCCTTACCGAATATACTTAGTGCATAATAATAGTAGGACAGTAGGTAATTATAATGTTATAAGTAAAATTATGCGCATTATTGAAATACAGTTCGTAAACTATTTGTTATTCATTTAGTCGAAATTTAGATATTAAACTCGTTACCTACCTATAGGTTATCATTTTTATTAAATTATAAACTATATTTTAAAACTTGATTGTCCATAATTATAATAATAGATATTTTATAATATGTTGTGCAACTTGTTTTTGTAGATTATTCAACGTAATACATTTCATTATTTGTTTTAGTTTCCACTTCATATAGTTAAGCATATACCTGTTTTATTAGTTATTAATTAAGTTCTAAATGTACAGGATTTACAGCGTTTTTGGTCAAATAATTTTTGGATTTTATTCATTAGATTATTCAACTTTCAACGATGCCGATCAGTGTTTCGCACGTCATATTAACTCAAAAGCAACTATGTACCTACTAAAATTAAACTAAAAAAATGATTATTTTTTTGTTAAAAGCAAAATTTACTTAAACATAATATATAATTATCATAGACATCTCTTTTCACTTGAGTTTCATAAAAATGTATTCATTTTTCATATTTCATATACAATACTATAATAGATACCTACTATTTACATAATACTACTCTTTAACTACACATAGGTACTAATTACCAGCTATAATCATTACAGAGTTATAAATAAATAACTAGCATAATACTAGTACTAATAACTGTAGTTAAATACACCTTTCCGAATTGTACCACTAACCTATGGTTGTATACATTAATTGGAGAATTGATTATTTTCCGATACCTTTGAACTTATTTTAAAAATAAATTTTCAAACACAAATCACACCGTTTATATAACTTCAGATACAACTGCAGAACAGACGCATTAACAATGTCTTAGCATTGATAAATGTTGATTATTCCAATTCCTTCAACAAACACAACTTTATTAACGCCGCCGTCGTAGGTAGGTGCTATGATAATATATACCTACCTTTTGCATAATCGATGTCCATCCAATCCTTTACGGTTGAATCAATAACTCAATTAATTATTATATCAATCGAACAAGTAATTATATTTGTTTTTGTACGGATTTCAGTGCTGTTGGTTCCCTCCCTACTACACGTGATTTCGTTTTCGTTCATAAATTTACGGCTGCAGAGTTTTATTCTATACAATTTATATTTATTATAATAAGGTACATACATAATTTACCGAATGTTTTTGACTTGTTGAACGCGATACAATGCCACCTAATTACGCCTTTATGGCTTTATATCAATAAATAATATTTAATTGTATAGATAATAAGAAAAATTCTAAAACATTTTCCGTCCAAAACGCTTTATTCTTATACGCACTTGTTATGTTTTATTTAGTTATTTTTAAATAGTATCTATACCTATAATTGTTATTAAAATATAATACCTAGGTATAGGTATACATATTTTTGTATTAGAGTGTTTTTATTTAAATTATTACTTATTATTACGCTGCTTATCATTTTGATTCTTATACATTTAGTGTGATTGTTGATTGATAATATTAGGGATTTTTTAATTCATTGTAATAATATTTTTTGTTTGTTTTGAGACTTCGACAACTTAGGTCATTAGCCTTAGTAATAATATTATAATGACACACCCTTTTTATATTTATTACTATTCCAACTAGGTACTTACTGACTTAATATCAAAAGGTCCAATACGTCTAGAACAGCCGATTGTATTATTATATAAGTTTAAAATTATATTAGTATACAAATAATGGTGAGCGCTATAATATAACAATTAACAACCTAAGTATTCGAATAAAATTATTAAAAGCAATTCTGAAAGCCATAGAACTAACTGAACAAAATTGGAAAAATACAAAGTCCTTCTTAATAGCCAGCGATTCCCTTAGTTCTATCCTAGCTATACAAAACCAAGGGACATCAAATGAAATAATAAAAAACATACAAGAAAGAGCCTCTTCTCTTGCTCCCCGTTCAGTAACCTTCATGTGGATTCCTGCCCACAAAAACCATACCAGGAAATGAAAAAGCTGATATAGCAGCCAAAGAAGCCTCCACCAACATCAATATTCCCAAAATAGACCTTTCGTCTCTCAAGGACACTGCCCGAAATGCCTTAAAAAGTAGCAAAATGATTCACCAACGACTCTGGGACCAGGAATTGAACAACAAACTATACCAATAAAACCTTTTCTGATACCTAACCCGAACCCCCCCTCAAGTACGAGAAGACAACAAGTGATATGGACACGGATGAAAATTGGACACACGAACATCACTCACATCCACTTAATGAGAAGAGAACCGAGACCAAACTGCGAACTCTGCAACAACGCCCCGATTTCCACAGCACACCTACTCCTAGAATGCCCTAATCTAATAGAACAAAGAAAAATTTTTCCACACCTAACATTAAGAGATATTTTAAGTATAGACAATTTTAACTATTTAATAACATTCCTTAAAATAACCAATCTATATAATAGAATCTAAATAATTTTTTATATTATTGTTACATATAACATTATCACCATATACCTGTACTATACTGTATTTCCTTTATTTAAATATTAAGATGTAAATAACTTGTAAACATGTTTTGGCTAATGACTTTAATGTTGAAGCCGTATCAATAAATAAAAAAAAAAAAAAAAAAAAAATTATTAAACATTTTACTTCGACGTTTGGGTGAATTTAATTTGAAAAATAAGATGATTCCGTCATATTACGTGCACTTACCACCTTCAGTATGAGTATAATTAACCGTTCGTACATCGAATTGCATCGTAGTGCATAGAATTTTCAAAACGAAAGTAAATAATATATTAATATATAAGACGTATATTATGACGCCAGAAAAGCTATATCCATCATATCCGAACAAGACTATTTGCGTTTTCAATAATCAAATCTAGAATTACGCCTAATTTACCGTGTTCAGGCTCGCACCACATTAAACAGACAATTCTATCGTCAATAATAATTGTAGTCCATCCATTTTATTATCATCATTTAATATCATTAATACGTCATTTTGGTCACACGAGGATCTTGTACGGGTACCGACACTTCATTATGCCGAGCATTCAATTATGTATTTTATAATTAATGATAATCACACACTGTCTAAATTTTACAGAGCCCAGAAATTAATTATACAAATTTACCAAGAAATCAATATAGGTATATGAAGGCAATCGGACAATTTCAAAATTTCAAGTAATAAATGTCTTGTTTCAAAAAAAAAATCTAAATGTTTATAATATTAATCTACCTATAGTCCCCATAAATCGTAACAATGTTTTCGGACTACCTGTAGTTGATATTAATTACTTTACCGCTATATTATTACCTTATATAGCAGTGGTTTTAAAACTTTTATAGTTTTATTAAACGCGGCACACCATATGCTGCGCAAATAATTTTCACTGCGCACTGACCTTTTTTTTTTGTACTAAATAATTAGATGAACAAAATTGCTTTGAATTAATGTAAGTTCAATTGATTAAAAATGTGCGCTTGACGGGCCAGCAAATTTGTATTAGTCATATTTTTATAATTTTATTCTTGGACGAATAGTTGAACTTTCCGAAAGACCACGGCACACTCAGCGAATACCCGCAGCACCCAGTTTGAAAACCACTGTTATATACCTGGTATCATAACAACGTCAGATCACATATTCACGTGCTACCATCTAGCAGACAATTTTTTTTCCAGACGGTCGGACCATTTTTGTTTTTGAAATACTCAATCATATATATAGTCCATTACGTTTTTTATAACAAAGTTCGACTATTTTGTCGGCTAAGCCGGTGCCGATGACATGCCCGTACACACATTCTTGTGGTCGTAGGAGGAAATCCGTTAAGGGATCCGTTCCGGGGGGAGTTAACATTTGAACGGGGGGGGGGGGGGGAGGGATTCGATCCTACCAAACTAAAAAACGAAGGGGCTCGACGGACTTTTGGGGGCTGAGCCCCCCCCTCAGATTTGTGCCAATGATCGTGGCCGATTCCCTATATACTTATATTATATTATTGTATAACGGTGCAGCAGTCCGCAGACGCACGTCGTCGATGGTTGCAATCTGTTTCTATGCATAGTGCGCATTCGTTACAATACATTATATTAAATGTTATTATTATACGTAATTTATAGCGTGTGCACGTAACCTTGACTGATTGGACGCTGGCGAGTGGTTTTAGTTCATCCCGCGATATATAAATTGGGATCGGATATATCACTGGCCGCGATCATTAGGTATAGGTAGGTACGATCAAAGGCGAAATCCAATTAATTATTAAACAACCTGCGGACGCACACGTCATTGATCCGAATATACTAAATCTATGCCTATATCGTACATGCGCGGTGCATTTATTATGAGTGTGAGTGGGTGTGTTGTTAAACGATAATATAATACTAATATTAATAATGTAATATATTATTATACTAAATATGTATATTATAGGAACGCGTCGCGGGTGTGCATTTAAAGTCGCATCTTACAACTTCCAAACAAACAGTTTTATGGGCAAACGGTGTTTTTTACGACCGGTCGTATTTGGAGTGTCCACACTGTCCAAGTGGTGTTACATATTTTACTATCATAATTTTTAGCTTTGAACACGTGTAGATCTCGCCGACTGCATAATATTATATAATATTATAATCACGAACTCGAGCTTAATTCGCACGAAGTGAACGTACGATAATTAATAGTAGGTGTATCAATTTCAATGTAAACAATAATTATTGTTTTGTTCTTTCACGATAATACGGTTTCCAATATCACTATTGGCTATTATAATATATAATAATAATAATAATAATAAATGGCTATTTACTTTTAGATAATAATGTTAAATTATGTCTAATTTACGCTCCAATTATATGGCCAATTAGTTACCCACACGATTTACGACTGACAGTTTTTATCGTTTTTAAAACGTTTACCATTCGCATTTTAATCTTTAACGTTATATAATATATAAATTTCTATAATATTGTTCAAGAGCGTCAGGAGCGCAGGAATTTGTCAAGGGGAGGGCAAAAATGTTTTTATTTTTAATTTAAAAAAAGTTTATTTTATGATATTTTACATTACAATGGTAATATGGTATTATGATTGAGGTTGGGATTACGATGCACTTTGCATTGTTTTCCAAATCTAGCTATAGGTACTCGTTTTATAACATACCTACATTGAATTTTTTGACGATTTAAAATTTTTGGAGCATTTTTAAGTTTTTTCTAAATTTTAATTTTAAATTTTACGCATGTTTTAACATGAATTTTATAATAAAAATATGATCGAAAGTCTAAACCTATAGGTATTGAAAAAAAATAGTTAATTTTTAGATTAAATAAATAGTCCAAATGATATGTTCTCTCTGTAAAACTTTTATACAATCATTTAAAAGTTAAAAATGCACCTATATTATAATTTATATCTTTAATATAAAAAATAAAAATAGTTTAGTGCACTATTAAGAATTGTCAGGGCATTTTTAAGTTTTTTTAGGACATTAATTATTATTGATGATTTTAATATGATAATCAACCCAGAAAAATTCAAGGGGAGGGCAACTGCCCCTACTTGCCCCCCCCCCCCATGCGGACGCCCTTGATATTGTGTAGTCATAGGGTTAAAATTCTGAGGCACCACAGCGCGCCCTCCTAACAAAACAATTAACTAACCCATATAGGGAGCCTATATCTAAAATCAATAACGGATATTTTGGGGGGGTGTCAAGCCCCTCCTTCCATTAGTTCCGCCACTGTTTTGTACTTAGTACAATATTAAACATGAGGAACTTTTATAATTTTAAAAGTTTAGTACTTCATTCATTTTATTATGTTATAATTTTTAATAGCATATTTTGATCGCGATGGTTTCATACTATTCAAATTAAATCGTTGGGCATGCACAAAAATCTTCGCTGTTTAAAAATATAAATTTATACAAACGTTTTCCATACAATGTAAACCCTGACTTGGATTGCCGTTGACATCATGAATAAATCAATTGAATCCAATGGGTTATAAACTACTTACATAACATTATATGGTATACCTACAACGGTTTGATTTTATGATAATTTACCTAATGCGTGCGTAATATCAAGGAGGCGAATTCATAAACTTATATTAACAAACAAACAAAATATCGTCCATAGAGTATTTAGACAATTGTATATTATATAATGCAATGTCAAACATTTGGTCGTTGTTCGGCCTCGTCAAATATTTAAAATAAGTGAATGAACAAATATCGCATACATATATACTATGCGAATAGTGTTTATAAATAGTATCCACGAATGACGAAAGTCTATATATCAACACAGAATATTTAAACTAGAAACCTCAACGCTTTTCCTGCGCGCACAATCGAAAGAAAACATGCAAAAAAGGTACGCCGCGATCGTAGTTGTGTGCTATCCTAACCTCAAAGAAAAAGCGTAAACGTTCCATTTTTTACTTGCGGCTTAGGTATTTTTAAATCCAATATTATAGTGATTTTGCCCATTTCTTAAATTAGTTGGCCTGAAAAATGGATAAATTCTAAACAGGGTCTATGGCCTGCATAAAATTATGTGTATTAAAAAAAATCGAAATACCTCCACTGAACCTATATCTATATAGGATATTCAAATTTCAAACACGCGCGAGCTGTAAATACCTATTGTAGGCGGCTTGTGTAATTTTTTCTCCAACTCCGAAGCTCTCGAAAAGATGCCATCCCGTTTGTGATCCCTGTAGCCTATGTGGACATGTGGTCATAGATATGCGTGCAGATCACGTCACATCAAAATTGTATTATGTCTAGAGTTTAAGCGTAGTTTATACATTATACGCGAGTAATAAATTAAGTAGGTATAATCAGTTTATAAATTAAAATAAATTAAAAATAACAGCTAGGACACCAATCCGCGGGAGATATAGCTGCACGTCCTTCAACGTAACGTTAACCGCGATTTCCGCATATCGTTGACAGGTTAAAGCAAGTTAATGAGTCATATAATAATTATGTTTAGCTGTTGGTACCTACTTGAAATTGTAATTAAAAATATGTAGGCATAACAATATGTTAATATGTTATATTTATTTTAACATTTTTGTTTATATTATGCACAATCTGATCGAAAAATCATAGGTATCGAGTATAGGTAGCAGGCACTAACATCCGTGTAAAACTATTGTAAACACGAGTCATATCCCATTTCAAACTTCTTCAGCTACCTGCCACATAGCTATAGGGCACTAACCCAGACGGAAGGCCACACATGCGAATTTGACGTCCTCTTAAACAAATCCCAATTACCTAGGTATAATAATTTATGTATTTCTAGAATGCTAGCAATCCCGCCGGCGTGGTTCGTATACCAAAATTGTTATTATTATCTGAAACTAATGGCAACCTTATATAAATAAACAAAACTAATAAAATAGTAACCTATATAAGGGTTGAAAAAATAAGCTATAGACACGCCCTCCATTATGTCCCATTGGGATAACTTAAAACAAAATGAACCGAAAAATAAGTATGGATAGTTTTAAAAGATACAATTTTTACTTATCAGAATACAAGAGACTTATATATTACAAAATTTGTATTTAATATAATTATTAATTAATATACTCATAACTTATTGTATACGTATTGTAAATTTAATATTTATAATATATTATTTTCAAAGTAAAAACTCCAATCTTCATGTCTTCATAACAGCAAAAACCCGTCAATAACAGCCAATAAAATATCCATAAATTGCCCACTCATTTTCTTTTCTATGGAAAGTACCATCAGATCATTAATTAGTATAGGACTTTTCATATAGTTTATCTGATGTTATAATCATTCTTAGATACAGTCGAAATGCCGAATTACAATAAAAAGTTAAATTTAATTCTTCAAATCAAACTTGATAACTTTGTACTTGATTCAACAATTCAGAAAGATGAAATTAAGAAACTGTTTGATGAAGAGGAAAATTACGACAATAATAACAAAAAACAGCATTTAGGATTTGTCGTAACTGAATATTCCAACCAAAGATACTTACTAAATACCAACTACTTTAAAAACATTGATGTTTCCCAGAAATGACTATACTTGGAAAACTAATAACGCAGGCTTAACAGCACTTTCCTCACAAGTTGATCTTAAATAACGTTAAATTTGAAAAGTTTATCTAAATTTGTTTGTTTTGAATCTGATTTTACTGATTTAACTACTGTAAGTGATTCTTTTTAAGTGACTCGATTTGATTTTAAGGGGCCTCGCTATAGCATTGATTTAAGGAGCAACATTAAGGAAGCCCCTTAATTTATTAAGGCCCAGTCGTGATGTATAGACAACGTATAACTAATATAACTGGCGTACATCAATCTGCGTGTGGTCATTTTGGAAATCACGTTATCAATAGGTATATAGAAAACTATTTTCGTTTGTATAGCAAATAATATATCGTGCGTATCTGTCTATATGTGGCCTTAGCATAATACTGGTGTAAATACGTGTAAAGGAATCATGAATATAATAACTTAAGTGTGGTTTTTTTTCGAGAGAGAAAATATGGGTAGGTCGTAGTCCCAAGAAATCGATTGATACCTATCATTTTTATTGAAAACCGTCCGGTTGATATGCGATCTGTATCTCGTCGTTTATAGTTTAACTCGTTAAGTCTATAGATTGGCGAATTCAATACTATTGCTATTGCCAATTCTGATATTATATAATAATATTATGCACAAGGCCTCGGCCACAGCAGTCGTTCGCTTATTAAGAGAACGTCACACCTGATTGTCATATTATATTTCCGTCTTACAATAGCGTATAGTACCTATACAACATATTATAGCAAATTCGAACCAGAACCGATTTCATGTTGTCAGCTTTAATAATATTAGAGTGAATATTCGCACCTATTGACTTAAAGTTAAAAACATGTGATTTATTATAATCATATTATAGAGTACATACTACTGACTGTTTTGATTCCATTTTTTCTGAAGGCGCGGGCAATAGACAGCTAAAAATGTTGGTTCTAGCTACCCCTATGAGAATAAGATCTGTATTTTAATCATTATTGTAATATTTGACCTAACTAGCTTAAAAAAAACCATTGCACAAAATTGTTTTGCCAAAAGAAAGTAAGCAATGTCTTACGAATGGTTTACATACGTTTGAAAACATGCAGTGTACACCTGTGGGAGTCTGTTGTCCTTTTAACAAAATATTGTTTCATATTTTAACCTGTGCACGTGATTTTTCCGCGATAAAAGCCGCGTGCGATCCTGGTTTGGGTGCCATATGTTAAATCGTAGATAAAAATATCGATTTTATCGTGTTGTTGCAGGCCTCGTCGTCGAGAACGAATTTATTATTAATTATAATAACGACTTTCGAATCTGTCGTCGGGACGCCCACGGATAGATACACTTGCAGCAGTAGCTAGGATTCTCTCAAGAGGGGATATAGGTACAATTTTTAATAGACATTCAATATACACATATTATATTTATATTATTATATATATAATGTTGTATTGTGTACAATATGACCCCCCCCCTAGAAACGCCACTGACTTGCAGGTCACATAATCCAACAATCTATGCGGAGGTTCAGGGACTCTACAGTATGCCCAATCAGTCCAAATCCAGCTCAAATCACTCGCCCAAATACATTATGATTTCCACCTACTATATAGATATAGGTATCGCCAAAAACCGTGCAGACGATAATATTATAGAGATTAAGGTCTTCGTTACCTATACCGATCACACACACAATAATATTAAATTTAATAAACAGCTGTTCTTAACGCGGGGTGGGAGAGAGAAAACATCATAATATATATTTATAAACTGTCGACGAGAAGACGCGGCGGACTTCCTGCAAGTCTTATTTCAACGGTTTTACGCTCGAAAACTCACCTCTGCACGTTGGCCACGTCTCCTCGCTGTACCGCCAACAGGTATTTTTTCTCTTCCAGCGAAAGGGATTTCGCCGTCTTCCGGTCTTTGCCCATTCGGTTCATGACGGTGCTGCTGCTGCTGCTGCTGCGTTACAACGATTACAGACTAGTTCGTCGCGATCATTATTATATTGAAATATTACGAACAACTGTTGCGTCGGCCGCGCTTCCGAAAAGCTCGGACATCCTCGGACGGAGATGTGCGGGAAACGGAATTACGTGCCGGGAAAAACGACGACGGATTTCCCGATAGCGGGGCGGGAAAAGCGATAGCGGCTGGCTTGAGACACGGGAGACGATATATACACGGCGACGATGGAGCTATTCAGTGGCAGTTTTACACTGTCGTCGCGTTCGAGTCCACTGGTGAAAACTGTACCGGCGTACTGCAGGAAACCTGTTGCACCGTCGTCGCTGCACTCGCGATAGTGTGCGATAGCCGCCGGATAGCGGTAGTCCTTGGCTGCGTTTGTCCCGCCGCCAAAATCGAACGACAAACAAACGAAAAATTTATATCTTTTACCTAGCTATACCTTATATTATTACGCGCGAATAAAAATTAAACCTATCCGGTTAGACCGGGTTTCCGAAGGTGATCTCGGAACGACGTTTGCGCGACGTCACGATTGTCCGCCGCACGGATAACATAGGTAGTCGAGGCGCGGCTGCGGCGACAGCATTGGACTTGACGGCGACCGTCGTCGTTTTCAGCGCCATTCGAAAACAACATAATGTCATACCTAATACCGGTCACGTGTGACATAAATAGTGCACCGTCTATTGAAGCAGGTATATTATAGGTATTCGTTAGTAGCATGTGTGTAATATTGTGAGGTGTGCGGGGGGGGGGGGGGGGTCAAGCGTATTTGGGTACGCAGGCGCCTCACCCCGGCTTGACGATGCATGTAGGAAGACCACGTGCGGCGATTCCTTCACCACTTCATCCGCGGACGACCCGATCGACCCCCATTCACATTTATGCAGATTGACTGTGCTCCTCGTTCGGACGTTAATGTAGATCAATGATGCCCAACATTTTTAGCTACATAATTCTAGGAGGTAACATTTTACCTTTACGTGAGCAACCTACAATAGAAATTCATAATGTAAACATAGAAGTATAATACTGTTTGTATATTAAGTTTCAACATACAAATTTTACCAGCGCAATGGCCGCCAATGGGGGCATCACTGTCATGACAAAAACGTATGCATCAAGTGCTATTGCTATTTCATTTGAACCATAAAACTAACAAATCAATTAATGACATCTGTGCAATCGCTATCTGAACTCGTTCTCTTCTGAAACCGGTTATTAACTAAAAATTCATAATTTTAAAGGACAAGGTGAAACACAACTGTTACCCTAGGGTGTCAATTCTAAGAGAATCATCAAACACGTATTTTATGGATTCAATTTTTATATTTACTATATACACACAATTTTACAAACTAAAATAGTGTAATCGTGGAGATTTATAACTCTGTTTAATGAGAGGATGTTTATTGTACAATTATATAATATAAGTTTTAAAAAAAAATTAAAGCCATATTATAATATAGTTCATAAAATTCCAATAAATAAATAAGTTTACAAACAAAAGTAATAATATGGATGATAACAATTTTTAGCCATTATAAAAATAATATATTATGTGAAAATGATTGGTACAAAATATCACAGTTTATTTTTTCGTGTATTGGATTTTTTCGATCTTTACTTCATCGTCAACCAACCTGTAGACATATGATACCACTGTTGAACTTTGGATATCCATTACCACAAAGGAAGGAATAATGTCACTAAAAAAATTAAAATTAAATAACTTTTAGCCTTGAAATAACTTTTTATTAAATGCAACTAATGAATAAATATTATCATGAATATCAGAATATCGAATATTAAGTAAGAGAGTTTTTAATAATAATAAACCACAAACTACCAGCAATACAGTATAAAACTATCCATAAAACAGAAAAATAATTTATGCTTAGATGAAAATTGAAAATCTTAATAAACAAATAGGTTAGCCTAAAATTGTAAAGAATAAAATCAAAAAAGTAATATTATAACCTAGCCTAACCTATTAGGATATATTATATTATTATGTAACATCTAAAGTGATAATAAGAGTAATTTTGTGGAGTGAAATAGAACAATATTAATACAATATAATATTATAATGAATACTTGCTGCCTAATAATCTAAATGTTTTCTTAATAAGGTAGTTTAGGTTTCTAAACATATGTTTATAACAACTCATATCCTTGTTGTGTCCGCCCATCCATTAGTTACGGTTGTTGATATTAAAATATTTATTTATTGTTAGTTGTTACTGAACATAAATTGTGCATGGAATTATAATTTTTTTTATTTTATATATATTAATAAAACACTGTAATTAAATGAATTTTAGGAAACATAAATGGTTTTATGAACTGTTTGAAAACATTTTAAACAAATTTAATAATACATTATTTTATATATCTGTGTTTTAAACCCTTCATCAGGCTATCACAAAAGTTCTATCTTTTAAAATTCTATTTGATTATTCATAATAAATTAACTGAGAATGTACCTATAATCTATATAAAATATTAGTATTTACTATAATATAACTTATAAGTAGTGACTGGATTTATATGCGCTTAAAGCCTTAAAATCTTAAAAACAAGATGTTTCTATACTCTATAACTTCATCAAAATAATTTTTTGCATGCAAAGATATTCTTTTTTATAAAAATGTATTAAATACTGAAAAAACAAATAAAAGTAGCAGTTTATAAAACTTATAAAATAGTTAAATTAATCCTAGGTAATCTTCAAAAAATGTTTCAGTCATATTTTGTCAGAGCGGCCGGCTTGCTCTCTCGGTGAGACCAGACGCGCTTCAAACAACGCTCAACAACACCACGCTAAACCCAAGTCCTCATCTCTCATCGAAAGAAACGTAATCGGTGACCGAATTGTGCGCAGGGGTGTGGAAATACTACACAGTTTCTATAAGGTTATAGAAACTGATGGAGGTCAAAATTATTTTGAACCATTAAATTTATTATAAAACGCTCAAATTAAACTCCAATATAGCAATATATACCTAAACCTAAGACATATTATTTTGCACAAAATATTCTTTAACCTTATAATATGATTTTTTATGCACTAAAAATTTTGTATATAAGTTCATACGAAAATGAATCGTCTTATTTAAAGCTTATCTAATTGGAGCTGCATACTCTCAGTAAAAATATGTAAAAACATAAAAATCCAGTCTCTACTTATAAGGTACCTATAAGATAATTTTTATAAATAATAAATATAATTTATATTTTATAACATACTTTAAATACTTGTTACAAAAATTATTTTATAGGATTCTGTTGATTTGAATAAGAAAAATAAATATTAGTTTAGTAAATATAATGAATGCGCAGCTGCTAAAAAAAGATTTGACTCTTTTTGCATGCTTTAAAATGATTATAATTATACTTATATAATAACTGATATTTTATGAACAAGAATTCACATTTATTATTCAAATTAATTATGGTAGGTGCAAAATAACTTTTTTTAAAATAGTTTAGTTATCTGTAATTTATAAGTCTTTTATAACTTTTTGTTTTTTGAGACAACAAGACATTTTTATAATTTATTTTTAGTTGGAACTAGGTATTTTAAAATAGATTATTTAGGTATTATACTATATTAAGAGTAAAACTTATAAGATAATATGTTTATTAACATTAACATAATATAAAAAAAAGTATTATCCCAGTGCCTACTAAAACAGATATGATTAATTATTACTTTATATTGATTGCAGAAAACTAATGTATTAAAGTTTAAAGATCTTACGGGTTTAACGGATTAAAAGCTCCAGTAGCTGATCCTGGATTTAAGAAAAATTTATTTCCAAGTTCGAACGCATCAAACTTGTGAGTGTGACCAAACACTAGTACGTCTACGTCTAGTTGTCTCTGGAGTAGTGCCAGAGATTCTGGATCACCCCACGGTATCACTTGGTGGCCGTGGCATAGGCCCACTTTAAACTGTCCGACGTTCACTACCTTTTGGTCTGGATAATTGAGGTTCTGAGAATATTAAAATGAATCAGAGATGTCAAAATGTTGATGCACACGGTCTTCTAATACGTTACCTCGTCGAAATCACCGCGCACAATGTGCACATCATTGGCGATAGACTTTAAGAACTCGTACATCTCTTTCGTGCACAGGTTGCCCGTGCACAAAACGTGTTGTATCTTACCCGGAGTCAACAGCTTCTTGAATTGGGCCGGTAGTCCACTGCTGCGGAACGGCACGTGCATATCTCCGATCACCAACACCGAACACTGAAAGTAATAGACAATTTGTGTTGTTATGTAAGTTTCTCGTTTTTACGGGTGTTCGTTACATATAATCGGGACAACGAAACGAATTCCTACATCCAGTAAGTCTTACCATTTCGATTGTTCGTGCTTCTATTGATCCGGAATGGACAGCACCAATCTACGAGTCGACAAAATTCGGTTTTGATTGTTTCGTTAGATTAATCGAAAATGTTTCAACATGAACGAAAAACCGAATTCCTGTGTATATGAAAACAATTACAAAACCGATTCGTGTTCGCCATTATCACGAACGCCTTATCGCGTGCACGAGAGAAAAACTCGAACAACAACTTCGTGACCAGGTAACCGGTCGTTCGCTCCAGAGTGTCTTTTCGTACGATTGACAGTCTGGTCCAATCGACCGGCACGAAACACATATTCTGTAAAACCATGTAATGCCATATATTATATTGACGTTCTTCTTGTTGATGTATTCACCAAAAATTGCGTTATGTGTTATACTTTCAAGATGATTGTTAATACTTACAAAAAAAAAAAAATAGAAGGG
Source organism: Sitobion miscanthi (assembly GCA_008086715.1). Lineage (NCBI taxonomy): Eukaryota > Metazoa > Arthropoda > Insecta > Hemiptera > Aphididae > Sitobion > Sitobion miscanthi. The sequence continues at coordinate 2,452,626 of CM017800.1, read as the reverse complement.
GGAAATGTAACATTCGTTACATCCTATGTATAATTATATATAAATATATTCATATATATTTTAATTACACTAAAGCAATAAACACACTATAGGATTGACCAATGCAAAATATACACACTCAACACTTTTTGACCCATAACTTATTGTTAAAATGACAAGGCTGGGCATTAGCGAGTTGAAAGTTAAAATTAAGTTAAAACGTTAAGTTAATTAACTTGTTACTTTTAATGCAAATTTTTTAATGGGTTTTTACTATGATGTATCATTTTAAATTTCCTCAATAATTTTCTTGAGCGTAAAGAAAAACTAGCTAATAAACCATATTATGTGTCTGGAATTTTTTTTTATTTTTGCAAATTAGCAAATTTTAACTTTACACTAGGTAAGTTATGTTACTTCTTTTCAAAGTTTAAAAAAAATACGAGTAACTTTTAACTTAACTAAACTTTATTATTTTAAAATAAATTAACTTAACGAGTTAAAAAAAATCGTCAACTTGCCCAGCCTTGTAAAAATGACACACGGCAGTGGAGTTTTACAATAACTATTGACAGGAGCGAACTCACCTATATATATTATATTATAGGTACACTTATTAAAAGCCATCTACATATGTTCAGTAAATTATTATTTTTAATATAATAAGTGTTATAGATCTATAAACCAAACATGTCTTATTATTGATAAAATACGTCATACACAGTGCTAAAACCCCCAGCTACGGAAAACTTATCCTTAAGGAATAGAAAACCTTCTCTGGATAACTAATATCGTAACAACATTCCCCGACCATGTTACAATAGGTACCTCCTATAAGTACGTACTTAACAATTATTTTTCTGAAAATCATTAAATAGATATTCATAACTACCTATAATACATGCACTTCATTTATGCTTAAGAACTGTAGAATTAAAATTGGATTCTTGATACTACTTAACATTGTTGAATTCAATACATCAATAATGAATTCTATTCGAAAAAGATTACTTATACTGACCTAGGTATATAGCTGTTTCTGGATCAACAGGCATTTCATCAGTCATTGCTGCATCCATAATCTTTATTTTCTAGGTCATTTAGTTTTGGAAAGCCTGCTGAAGATCAGCTGAAACTGTGCCGCAACCATCCCAAAAATCTTGGGTGGGTGGAAGGGGGTTGAAGCCTCTAAATACATTTTCTTTAAAAGTAACCCGTTGGAGATTTGCTTTCCTCTCCTCCAAGTTTTTTTTTAAAACTTTGGTTATCTAGGACTCATGACCCTGTAACTATTAAATCCTAGCTATGCCCATGATGTAGCTATAAATAACAATAATATTATAGTCGTTGGAAAAAAACGAACTAAATCCTTAAACTGGCCGATTAGAACGATGAATACAGTCATGTAGGTACTCGCTGGCTAGTAATATATGACGTTGTTCTCATCGTCGGGGAGATTTTTGAATTCATCCATAGAACGAAATCAATATAATATATCTACTTAGTCCATTTGAAATCATCATCAGAGTACAGACGAAACGCGCACTACACAAGCTGATATCAGAAATACGATAATGGCCGCTAACGAAACAGCTGCTAACTTCGATGAAACAGAACTTCATGACTACGCTAATGATAATTCTTTATCCTTAAAAAAAGAAAGAGACCGGCTCGTTCGATGACGACGTTGCCCGGTAGTGACGAGGATTGCCCGACATCATCGCTTTCACCAATTATCATCATGTACGGACAGGGCAGCGATGGCTCTGCGTTTCTTGAAGAAGTCGAGGCGAAGTCTAATATAGTAAGTTTTTTTTCAATCTGAATTGAAAATTTTTTTCTGTTTGAGCCTAAGTATAATTAAACTGTTTGGCAACTTTGAGCCACGTAATTACACGTATCTATTGCCTTGCAATAATAAAAAACTATTCTGTTTGTGTACACGAAAAATATTGTTTTTTTTTCGTATGTCGAGTATACAATAATATATATTATTATAATATAAATCAATCTTTGCAGAACTAATGACTAACAAAATCGTTAACATATATTTTCAACAGAAGGGTCGTTTATTAATGAGCATAAATAGAGATGGATCTCGAGTTCGCCTGCAAATCCTGGATATCGCGACGTTCCGACGGTTTCTGTCTACTTGTCCGGATATCGTTGTTAACCTGTAGCAGCATTAAATTGGACATTTATTTGAGGATTTCCACTCAACCTCTGTTACCGCGGCCGCTGAATTCGTACTCACGGCCATATTATAGGCATCGATACGTATCTTGAATGCTCTTGACATCGCAGCTCTCCAACGGTTTTGGTCTATTCGTCCGGAGAACTTCGAAAACCAATTGCATCATTTCGGTTGCAAACGAGATCTTGATGTCCGACTTATTGATAATATAGGTAGAATATAAATAATAAATATAGATCATACGAAAATGCATTATAATTTTTAGACCGTAGGAATTAAAAATTATTCGTAATGTCCACAACAAATTAATATTGATAAGTGTTTACTGCGACACTGACACGGATTATATATTTTTCAAACACTTATCCACATGGCAACAAGATTCTTGTAGGTTTTGTAAATCTGAATGTATCTACATTTTTTTTAACATCATATTTTGTTACGATAATTAATTAAAATCTTATTTTTATTTTTTAGTTATACCTACTGCTCATGTACAAAACCAAAAGTTAGTTTATTATTTAAATAAAACCTATCATTAGTATATGTATGAAATAATATTATGACCAAAGAAAGTTAAAACATATAAATCTAAATTTGCTGTTTTTAAGATTTATGCGGAGCTGCGGTGCACAGTGGGATATTTTCATAAAAACCTGGACAAAATACAAAGATTAACCAACATTTGAATTTTCCTTTAATTGTGTATTGATTTGATATTTTACAAAGCTATACCTATGCATAATACCTCCAGGTAATGAGGCCATTGTTATAAATATAAAAACGGTTATGGAAAACAAAATATCAGCTTAGCAAAACGCCTTGTACATTCATACCGGCAACGCGCACGACGCATCATTATTTTGTGGAACACAAGACTTAGAGGAACATGGTTTTCATAGCCATAACTAGACCTCAAAGTCAGGGGGCTTGAGCCCTAGCATTTTATAGTAGGTAAGTAAATGTAGTGGAGGGCTCCGCTCCCACATACCCCAAACACGTTACTTTCTTTTTTAATAAATTTACAATATTTTATTTTATTACTATAGTGTGTGTCATAAAAAAATGGAATGAGGAGGTAAACATAAAATTATTAAAATATATTATTTTAGTTACAAATTAAAGTTTTTAATTTTTTATAATATAAGTGAAGGTATAAAAATTCATATGGGTAACATATTAACATATTATACTAATAATACACTAGTCATTACAGTTTAAGCCTTATCTCAGTATTGTCAAATTATTTTAAAATGTTTTCTTTATGTAGAATATTTGATAAGTATCTTTCAATGGCTATAATAGACTTCCACCTAACTTTTGGAACCAATTTGATAACATATAATATAATTCATTTAATGTCTATTATCAAATAGTGAGTGTTAAACAAATATACTCAGTACCCAATTATATGAAACTTCAAACTGTCAACCGTCTCATGCTGCGTTGAAAGAGTCAGTACACAATATTTGAGAGCTTATTATTTGTCAAAATTAAATCTATAGGACTATAGTGGGTTTATAGTGTTGATACTGTAAAGTTAATCAATGATCGCATTTCACCAATGTATGAACATTTAAGACGGCGTTGTAGGTAGGCAATTTAGGGGCATTAACGTGTAGAACTCAAAATCGTGTATTGTACACTTGATAAGGGTTGATAAGGTACTAAAGTGAAGTAATCTATAATAATATATAGAATGCAATAAAAATAAAAATACAGCCAAATTACGTATTTAATATTTTAATATACATATATGTAAAATAATTATATATTATTACTTAAAAGTAATCTAGTATAACACATACCGAAATACTAATCAGGTCCAAAGACTATATAGATCTGAAAATATTGGTTCCCTAGATCTTAAGGACTGAATATTTAAAGCAAACATTGCTTAGGTATGTTTTCTTAATTTTCTTGAAAGTCTGAAAAAAATTAAATAGAAATAAGTATTATATTATATTAAAAATCGAGGTAGGCAAACTGTTGTACGCTTAGAAAAATAATTTTTTTATCATAACTGGGTTTCATACTTATATAGTTATATGGACTGTGGTTTAGCTCGGCAGTGGCGACGATCACCTAATTTATCTATGACCAGATGTCATAATAGATTTTGTGGATGGTGGAGCCCATCGTAAGGTCCGGTTGTGGACCAGAACTTTCAAAACGTACAAATAATTTCACTATAAAGATTATAAATAAATACGATTTACGAATGATTCAAGAATAGCAGTTGCTATTTAACATTATATCTATAGTTTTCAGATTTTTTGGTTACAGTGCAAACACTAATTCTTTAAAATAATTTACAACAAAATAAATAAAATTGTTATTTTTTGATTAAATATCTAATTTTTTTAAATTTTAACTTAAAATATCTATAAAAAAATAATTTTAAGTTTCAATAATTCATAAAAGTACTGAACATTTTTGATTTTGACTTCTCAAAAGTATATAAGCTATATATCCAATTTTTTATCAGAAACCACCCTCAACGTTTGAAATTGAAGCATTTTATCAACTACCTATCACCTATCATGTAACCAGATATGTTATACACGCGGTCCGTGACTTATTTTTTTTTAGCCCACAGCTACAAATATTAACAGACAACTAATAATAAAAAAAAATGTATACAAAACAAATTATACAATTTTCATCACAAGTCACAAGTATATTTGAGAGATTTATACATTTTTTTACTTTTCTGTCTTATCTCTGATAAACTGTTACAGACCGATCAAATATCGCAAACATCAAAAAGTAATTATAAATATGATTTTTTTTGTAATTTAAATTATAAATAATAATACATATTTTAATATTGTACCTTTTGTGTTCGTAGGTAATGAATAAAATGATTTTTTTCGATAAATATACATGTGAAATGTGTATAGTATACTATTCAATATAATATTTGGCCCCACTATTAATACTTTGAGTTTGGCATGCTTACTATACATACTACATAGACACTAAACAGTTTTTTTTAACACATTGTAATAGCAATGCATTCATTGCTCCACAGGACCTAACCTGCACAGAAAAAACATTTACTTAAATATTTGTTTAGCTGAAAACTAAAAATAAATGATTAAACATTGCATTATGTGAGTGCTTTTATTCACAGTTATAATAATAATCAATACAATTGTAATTGTTAAATTTTAAAAAAAGAAAGGAAGGTCGGGGAATGAGCCTTGATGTACGATGTCATAGATATTGTAAACACTTCGACGCCAATGTAGATTCGGTGTAATTTTGATATATTTATTCGGTTTCTGTCGAACTAAAATAACATTGTATAATATTTGTACGAAAGAAGAAAATGAAATACATCAGCTTAATACTCTAATATTCAGTTGCGTTCAAAGTATTCATAAATATAATGTAGCTGACCCCGTGCACTTTGTTGCTCGTTAAATGTACCAACTCTATATGACCCAGACTTTGTTCAATTCGTTATTTGACATTCGGTGGATGGCGTTCAAAACGTATCTTAACTTTTTCGTTGCCCGGAGTAAAAATTCTGATTCGCAGCAGTATAATATTATCGCGGTAGATCGCGGACCCCGTGCTGATTGTACGCAAGTGTATGATTTCAATCGAGAGTATCAAAGTTATACCAAGTTTGTCGTTTTGTTTGTCGGACAAACATCGTGACACGGGATTTTCATACGTAGGTATAAGATAGCTGACCCGGCAATGCTATTATTGCCATATATTTGAAACAATTATAAAATGTTACAAACAAATTTCTTATTTCATTTCTTATTTATGTATTAATATTTTACAATATTAAATGTCGCTACTGTGTGGATTTAAATATTTGTAGATGTAAATTATTCGTAGATTTAAAAACAATTTGAAAAATTATAATTTTAATATATATACAATCGTCAGGGTTACACCGTCGGGTTACTAAATAAGAGGAAATTATAAAGAAAGTTTTAATATTATTATTTTAATGAGTTTTTTAAGATCATAACTACAAAACAAAAACCTTTACATTTATTGAGACAGAACTTCCCTGTAAACGATATTTGATGTTGTTTTATTTTGTGGTAGCAAAATAAATTGATTTTCAGGAGTTCCGATCTGCGATAGGCAAACATACAGTTGGCCATGAGTAAAACATTATTTTGTAGGTCGTCCCTATACTAATTTAAAGGTTTGACCTTGAGCCTTGTCTACAGTTAACGCGAATTTAAATTGGATTGGCAGATCAGTTGGGATCATTGGTGTCCTCGGTATATGAGCTAGTTATCCAGCAGCTGGGCTGGTAATAATGATCGATACTATTAGATTGTCCTTTAATTCCTTAATAATCAGCCTCGTCCCAACGCACATGGTCGGAGGGCTTAAATTTCTTAAAACCATGATTGAAACTCCGATTTTTAGCGTCAATTCATGTGGTGGCAGTCCAGAAGGGTTTAGTAAATTTAAAAATTCTTGTGGAAAATGCACCGCGTTTTCGATATTAGTCACAATGCCGATCGATTTGTAATTTTTATTTGGCCGGGGACTTTTTGAATAATCAGATTGTTTATTTCGTTTACGCAGTATCATTCCGAGGTGATAATATTGCCCTAGAACATAACCAATGAAAGTCCTTTTCCTTTTCTTCTCCCATTACGAACATTAAAGGATACTATAGTGGATCGTACGATCGGTGTAACTCAGAGACCATTTTAAGTTAGCCGTCTCTCCCGTGCAGCACTTTATCTCTTAGGCCTTTTTTCGTCAATCAAGAGAACAACTACCTCATTTACAGCTGGAGCATTATATATACCCGGATATGCTGTCTGCGGTGGGCGGTCGGAGTGAATAATTAACTTGAAATTATCCGAAGAGTTATGTTCTAAGTTTTGTTTAAAACTTCGTATGTATACATTGTGGCTATTCAGTGCGGTCTGTAGTTCGTTAATTAAATCAATTTTTTGTTTGACCGCAACGATAGCTGATCTGCGCCTGAAACGAAATATATCTGCAAGTATTGTGGATTTTGTCCTGATGGTGGTAAAAGGCTACCTATAAGATGGTATACTTGTCCCTCTATTTTAAAAGTAGGCATACTTCTCTAATTTCTTACGCGCCAAACGAAGTCATTTGAAAAAAGGTTATTGTATCTACGTATGTTGGTTAAAAAATGTCCAGATAATAGTGAACGATTATTTGTCAAAAGATTTTTTATTGGCTGTGAAGGCTCCTTTATTTTTGGGAGATTAACTTTTTAAGAAGCACAGCTATTAATATTTTCTAATATTTTTAAAAACAACAAACTAATAATTTATACGCAGGCCACCCATAACATTGAATAAAAAGTTTGGAGAAGTTCTCTGCAACTACAAGACTACAGTTTCTTTCTTTTATGTGTCATTTATAATATCAATTATTACCTTATAAGTTATATTAGTACCGATTTTCAAATTTCTTATTTTCTTATTCCATCTCTTACAGATTATGATTTTATTCGTATACATAATATTAAATTATCATTATAGTTAAGATTTTAGATGTATTGAATGAAATAATATATATCTCCACCAAATGCTACACATATACCAAAGAAAGATAAAATCTTACACTAAGTATGACACAAACCACAGTTTAATTTTTATTCGTGTTTTGGACAACCGTTAAAATTTAGTTAAATAAAAATAAAGTTATATTTTACTGTAATATTACTATGGTATAATACATTTCAATGGTATAGACAAAAAAAGAAAATAATGGTGCAATTTGTATAGAATGGTAATTGATAAGTATTCCATGCGAGAGAAATATAATATACTTCCTACATGTTATGACATTATGTTGTACCTACTTGTATTATAGTTCAATAGTTGTATCATTATTGGGTTTAGGTTAGACAACAGAAGACAACCTTATTGATGACCTTGGAAAAATGTATATAGTCTGCATAATATGTTTTTATAAGACCTACATGGACCAATCTCCGAGATTAGCGATGACCGGAAATAATATCAAATAATAATTTTTGCTTGTGTTCGGGGAGGTGTTCCTTCACAAATTTTTTTTGTCACTGTGTCGTAAAAAAAAAGTACATAATATTTATTTATATTATAAATTGTATTTGATCAAAACTTAGCAAAGGAATTCCGGGGAAACCTATCCCACGCACATAGAATAAAACCGGTTTTCTCAAGTTCGGGGAGGTGTACAAGATTTGTGTTCAAAATTCTTCAAAAAAAAATTACATAATACCATAATACTGTCATAGTTTGGTATTGAAATTTTAAAGTGACACTTTTGTTTACAAAATCATCTTCTAATAAATCTTATCTACTTTTTAGTATCTCAACTAGACATTTCATCTCTTTACAAGTCATTTACGATTTCAGAATCCTCGAAATTGTAGGTTTATTCGAACAAACGTTGACTAATGCAGAGCGAACAAAAACTTATCATCATAATATTCATAATAATATCGTTAATATGATTTTTTTTTGATTTTTTTTTTTTTTGATTAACCCGCGGCAACTTGGGCCATTGAGTGGTTTCTCAACTGTGGGGGAGGGTTTGGCTGTAGGTTTGGTTGACACATGTGTTTAGTTTTAGTATTATTATAATATTATCCATCGTCGGCTTATTCGGACCACAGTTGTAATAATTTAACATATTACGTGGCGCACTCTAGCCGTGAGATTACGCGTCTCGTATAGGTATTATATATTGTTCTAACGTCTTTATAGAAAATGATAATCTAATAACAGTAAATAAAATAACATTGCACACCGACATAATGATATTGTCTTTTCGATTGTCATATCGTTTTATATAATCACCCGACCGAATCGCTTCGATACGACAAACAAACGAAAAAGACGTGGAGCCTTTTATATACCTACGACGCAGCCGGTTAACAAGTCTTAGTTATAACTTATAACCAAATAGTAAGGTCGTCGTGGTTGGATACGTAAAAACTCGGACAGCTTCGTCGTGCACAGACCGGTTGTTGAACACTTGTTGTTTCGCTTCACTCACCTCGATTCGCTGGTTATTAGTGGTGTTTTTTTTTTTGTTTTAATTACCTTTGTAATAGTGTATTTCCTTTAGGGCAAACGTAACAATATGTGTGATCAACAGTTCTTTACGCTTTCGTGGCTTATGGCAATATCAACAAGTTGAAAATATTATCGCACGATGCCATGCAAAATATATGACATTATGAACCTGTGACAAGACTTCAACAAACTTCTATAATATTTATTACGACACTATAATATAATGTTAAATGTGTCGTGCATTTTGTTCGTAGCTAAAAATATAAAAGTACTCGATATATTAACGTCGGGTGAAAATGTAAGGTTTCTACAATATTATTATCATTTTTTGCAATACATCGATTAACAGCAGGTAGTTTCAATCAACAATAGCCGATTTGACTCAAAATCGTCGGGAAAATCATCTCTCTTGCCATACGTTCTATCGATAATCGTTAAGAAATAATAATATGATGCCTACTAAGGTATAATGTTCATAATGCAGATATGCATATTAATGATTAAAAAAGTATTAGACCTAACCATATTTCACTGTACCTACCAATACTTACTTATGTTTTATGTTTACATATTTTTACTTTAAAACGTTATTTCAAATAACTATAGCTGGGTGTATTGCTGTAGTAAGCGCCATTGTATCATAATACCTTTTCGAGGAAATAAATAAATAAATACGAAACAGGTAAGTATGATATAATATATGATTAAAAAACTATTACAATTGCTGAGTTAGATAGTATTTATGTTATGATAAAATTATCTCGGTATAATCTCCGTCATGCAAACGTACAGTATAGTAAATTTTACGTTTACGGTAATCCATTTTACTATGTTTTTTTTAAAGTAGAGTGAACTGACCTATTTGGTACAATTGTATAAAAATTTAAAAGCAAAACTATTACTTAGGAGTCTCTGAGGCTTTTATTGATTTATACGATTTATGACAATTTTAAAATGACATGAAAATTACGCATTTAAAACGCTTCATGATTACTGATTAAAACATCAATTGAAGTCTCGGAGATACCCTAAATGATTATCTAACTTTTAAATTTTTAAATAGGTGAATTCACTATAATTTTCAAAAACAACAAAGTAAAATGGATCATTGTGGCCTTAAAATTTGCTATTTTGTACGTTTGTAAAGACGTGGACAGCACATGTGGGTGTGACGTTTTCTCAAAAGTAATGTTAGGATAACATCACATCATACATACTCTTTTTTTCTCTGTGTAATATTTCCGGCTCCATCGAGTGTCTATATTTTGTTTACTTTGAACGTTCCAAATAACAGTGGTATGTGTGCATTACGAGAAAAACTCTAAATTGTTTAGTTATATTTGTGCTTGTTATAAGCGGTACCTATGTATTAATGTTTACACAGTTAACGTATAAATTAAGATAAAACAATGCATAATATACCGAGAAATTACACATACATTAAACTTGAAAAATAATTGTACCTATTTAAACATTTTTTTTTGTCGATATTTTAATAATTTTACTGCACGTGGACGATAACAATATTATGGAATAAACTGATAAGCGCGTAGTACGTTTGCTTTGCAATATGCAAATACTATATTTATTTAAATAAAAAAAACCTTTTATTCATAAAACAATTATTTGTGCATATAGTTCCACGAGGTACCTACTTAACGAAAATCGTCATTTCCAGACCGAATTTGACTGTTATAGTCAATTATAATTATTAAAATTACGTAAGGTATAAGTAGACGTAATACTCGACTAAATAATTACGACGATTAAACTCATAAAACAGCACATGCCACATGGATTGATGGCAACGCGGAATATCACAACCTATCGAAAATGTTTTAAAAGTTGTGTGTCTTTATTTTATAGTTTTATTGAACGCCGTCAATTTATATATTGTACACCACTAAATTAAATGTGAACGTGATTGAAATAAATAATAATAATGAATGTTTTGTTAATTTACATAATATAATATATTATTAGAAATATATTCATGATTTAATGTTCGGTGAGTTTAAAATAATAATAATATATAATAGTCGAAATAAAACAATGAGTGCTAATAACAACTAAATAAATTATACAAAACAAAATAATAATAATATATAAATTTACCGAATTTCATAATATAAATCGTAAAACCACTATAGTAGTATATGCATAACAAACTTCAACTTAAACAATATAGTAATTATTATTATAATTTTTAGTTGGTGTGTTTTTTAATTTACAGTTGCCCAAAACAGTCTGAGAGTCCTTGGCTCCTTCTCCATGCCGCCAGACGATTGGTATACCAAATCTAAAAAACATTAACACTTTACAATATACAATTTTACAATAGTATTCACAGCAATTAGGAAAATATATATGTAAATAATAATTGCTGCTACCAATACCGCAAAAAAATTTCACGAATAGTCAGTTTTTATTTGAGAGATGGCTTGGTTTTTGCAATATCGTTACTCTCCGTTATAGTGCAGAATGGGAAAACAATATATTTCAACAATACTGTGCATCAGCATTCTACAATGCGCGAATATAATATAATTAACACAAACTTAAATTTTTAAATACGTGCATAATAGTATGATCAAATGTTAAAACCCGAAGTTGAAAAAATATATTTCAAATGATTTGGTTTAAACACTTGGTTTGTAATATTACTTTTTAATATATCTAATATTATTATTTAGCTTTTAGTTTTTCGAAATTTTTTAACTAGATCTCCGTTGAAGTATAGAACTATTTTGAACTGGATTTTTATAACCTTTCACAATTTTAATAGCGTATAATATATGAATAAACATCGTTAACTTTATTTCCGTTAATTTAATATGGCAGGTAATACCCGTAAGAAACGCGTTTTTAATACTGCGGACCTGCAGGTTTTAGTATACCTAAAGGCAGAATGCTTATTAACGCTTTAAATAAAATTAAAGCAAAAATGTAAAATAATTATGTTTTCGATAAGAAACTTCAGATGATATGAATCTGGTCAAGGGAGTGTACGAATAATACAAATTATTAAAATTCATTTATAACATTGATACACAATTCGAGTATCACAAGTATTTTATTTTATATATTTATCCGTTTATAGTTGAATTATTGTTGAATGCTATATATGAAAACATACCAATATAAATTAAGCAATTTGTCAGTTTTCATTTTTTGGCAAATTTGTTATATTTGCGTGCGTTCCACACTTCCACTACTTAGATAAATTAAAATCGAATAATCACTATAAAATAGTTACTAAGTAATACAAAATAAATAATTACAACATTCTAATGATGGGTAATACGCCTTGTCCTAGCAAATGATAAATAATAACTAAAAATTGTAATCAATGTTTGCAAGAATGTAATGTTTACCATTTCTATATGTTATAACATAGATTTCATATGAATTTTGGTATGTAAATATTAAACTGCAATAAATGTTTACTACTAGTCGGAGAAACTGAAGCTTAACAATAACAAAATAAAAATTTGGAATGTCATAGGCTATAATACATTAAAACATAGACCTACCAATTTATTAAAAATTCTATTTTGTTTGCTAATTTGAATTATGTTATACGGTTCATTTTAACTAAAAATAAGTAAAAACGTTAACACGTACATATTATTGGCACCTAACTGTTGGCTAGTCTACATTTTATTTTTAAACGTAAAATAAATATTAGAAAATTCAAAACTCATTCACAAAATGAGGTTTCAAAATTTTAAAGCTAAAACATCCACGCACAAGACGTCATGACACACACATTGAGCATCAGAAGTATAAAGATTTTTATCATCAGATTGATGAGGTGATATATTTTATTTTTTAATATACCATTGTATTATTTTATTGCAGTACTGAATGATAACTGATAGACAATAGAAAATTAATTTTTATATAGCATTGCACATTATTGTAATCCTTGTCCTAGTAATCAACATCAGAATTAATTTTGTTTCACTTGCTTAATGATATAAATCATATAATTATGATCACTAGATAATTTTAATATATTATATATTTATTTAATCATTCCTACAAGTTAAATCAAAATAGATATATATGTATTTTAATTTGTATAACCATATTATTATATATGTTCGTATTATACAGTAGTTTACTGTATCAGGTACATATAGTTACCGGAAGTAAATAATAATGTTATTCATTTTATTATATTATTATTATGTATAGGTAACTATTATCTGTAACCCCAAACATATGTAACTAAAAACTCTGAATGTCTAAAAAACTATAATTCAAATTTTCATAACACATATGGTTTTTACTCAATTCCCCTCTTGATCTTTCTACTACAGTTAACTCCGTAATAAACATTTTATAATATAAATGTGCCCATGTGCAGTCGTAAACAATGGGACACCGGTTATATAGATGTTTATTACAATAATAAAATCATAAATATATTTCTATTAAAAAATGTATTTCTCATATCTACTATTTATATGTATAGTAAAAATTAGTCATGTACTAGTTGTTATTGTTACTATATTTATGTAATAGAAGAGAAATTGTATTTTAAAGTTGATCCGAAACGTCAAAAATAACAAATACTTTTTATTAACAATGATGTTCTTAAAAACCCATAAAAATCGTGTTTAAATCTATGAATGGTCTTAAAACTGATGGTCACGTATTTTAATAATTTTTTGATTGGACACAATTGCGTATAATTAAAACACCATGGTACCCTGAAGTAGGTTAGAAATAGTACGATAATATTACAAATATACTGCAGCTGTAATGTGCGATGTGACATATTTTTGACTTAAGTGCAACGTTATAATTAATTAAATTAATTAACCAATTATTAATATTTCTGAAATAAATTTTCAAATTATTACATTTTATATGATATATTGATATTACCTTAACATCATTATCTCTGACACCCAACTCGGCTGCGATAATCTCTAAATCTGTAGAATGAAGAGTTTTGACTTTATTAAATTGAGACTCGAGAACTTCTAAGACTTCGTCCGAGAGTGGTATGTTGTTATTTCCAGCTTTATTAGAAAAATCCATCGCAACTACTGTAAAAAAAAGCAATATTTATGTTAAAAATATAATCTGCATCAAACATATTAAGTAGGTATGTGAGTATTTATAGTTAAAATATGTGAAACAAATTTTTTAATACAGCTTATTTAATTTTCTAAGACATAATATTAGGTATGACGTAGGCACCAGTATTAAGAACAATAAACAAAAAGTTAATTGAATTAAATTGATTTTTAATATTATGTTGATGTTAATGCATACTATAACTTCTGTAGTTTTCTCAAAAAACATTATACTTGTCACGCATTAAACCTTGACCGCAAGCTTTCTGAACTATTTATAAAATTAGGCACATTTAAAAGATGTTATGAACTTAATTTTATACAGGCTGTTGATAACTATTCGTATAATAAAAGAAGTGAAATATTAAATAAGCTATTTTGTTGTTAATATTTGTGTGAAAATAATTATCAATTTTGTTTAAAAAGTTACCTAAACAAATTGAAAGTTGCCTTGAGTATTCGATAAAAATATAAAATATAATTGTCTATATTATATACACGCTTTAACAGGAACAGACACAGAGACATTTTCAAAAAAAGGTCCAAAATTTAAATAATTTTGTAATTTCATATTATTTAGGCACATTATAATTTTACTGTATTTATCATAATTATTGTTCAAATACCTTGTGTTCTACATGTAATCAAAGAGTGAATTTAGTCTTTTAACTATTATTTATCGATTTTGTAATATCTCTGAATGGACTGAATACCTTCCATTATCACAAATTATAATAAAAAAATATATTATATTATATTTATATAAAAGGCATACATAATGTAATATATGGTATATTTTTACTTTTTAGTATAATCAATAATTTTTCGTAGGCATAAGTTAAGTTAAGTCTCTAAAACCTGCCTTATTTACAAAATGCAAGATAGCTGCGTTTCTCGCGGTAACTTTCAATTTTAAAATTACTTAATAAACTAATATCACTAAAAACATTGTTTTGATGCTAGTTTAAATTACTAGTTTTTAATTATTATTATTCAATTAAGCCTGTATATGAAGATGACACAATTATATGTTCCTAATCAAATATAACGTTAACGTGTCAGATTGGATCATTAATTACAAATAACAATAAAATTATATGGTATGTCGGTTTACAAGACATTATGTCGTACAAGATTTTGTGTTTACACGTTTTACACACTTTTGCGATCAATATAACACCTATCAACACGAAATCCACGTGGAACGTGTAGAATAATGATAAGATACCTAATAATATATATTATTCTGTGTACTAACTATGAAGTGATTACTGATTAGGTATGTCTAGTTATTCGTTAATGTATATCTATGTATACTTTGAAAAATGAAAATAATTACAATTATAATTGTGTGTACAACAAAACACAATAAAAATAAAAATGAAATCTTTTATTACATTTTAATTTTTATAAAAAACTTTCACGCGCAAACTATGCTATACGTAATAACAATATGATAGAAAAACATTTAATTAAGATTATTTCGGCAATAGCCATAAATATTACGTATTATCGTCTTCGTAAAATCGTGCCATGGCAGATGTGTTTTCTCCAAAAAAAAATATCCGTAGGTATTCAATTATTTATTATTTAATAATATAATGTCTATCATATTATTATTTAATACTTTCCACACGTACATTTTCTCAATCCAAAATTACAATAGTAATGTATAGTCGTAAACCCGGCAGACTGTGGTTAAAACGTATACATATAAAACCGACGATAAAATCATATATGAATCACTTACGTCTTTATTAAAATGTTCGGTGATCGAGAAGACGTATGGCTGATCTTCGGCTGGCGCAATGAAATAACTTTACGAGAGCGGTTCCGAGCGATCCCGACGACGGACGACGACGTACTGAGTTCGAAAAACGCGCGCAATTTTTCCGTCGATTTTCTGAGGCGCGAAGCGATTGCGATAAATTATCGAACGATATTATAATATTATAATGTCGTACTATCGCGTGCGACTAAAAACGGAATGTATGGGAAACGACAAATCGCGACGTGTATATAATATTGTTCTAATAATAATTGCACGTCGATCTGTTAAATTTTATATCGCGTTATGGTAGGTACACTATATTATATTATTGTCGTCGTCAAACCGTGTACACCGCGCGGTCGTCAATCGATGATCGTCGCGAATTTTTTTCTGGCTCTCGAAAAATTTTGGCAAGCCGACAGACTCGCGTACACACACGGACCGCTCTCGACGGACGGCTGCGGAGGTGTAAGGTAGGTACATATCACAAACTATATACAAGTTTCATAGTCTCGGAACATAATGCCCGCGCGAGTATTTGTGTAATCCTATAGCTGCAGCGGCTACCTCGGGAGTAGGTCGGACGTCTTCGGCCCCCACCGCCCAGACACCTCTTATGATTATTATTACTGCGACGCGGGACTTTTCTCTTCGTATATTTATTTTATTATCGTATACCGCTGGCTCCTCTGAGGTACGCCACTAAATAACAATAATGTCACTGTAAAAATATGATTCTCCGTCGATATTATAACGCGGTTGTTTTATGGTCGATCAATTTATCGTGCGAGTATAAATTAGGCGCGCGGTCGCCTGCACATTCGCGCGATGACAGCATTTATCGTTGCCGGGACGAGGTGCTGGTTAGATTAGCTGGAGTAATATCGTATAGTATAGTACAGTATATTTTAACGATTGTAATAGTATGTAAAATACGGATCTATTATTGTAATATTTTTTATGATTTCCATCGGAAATGATTCGAAACGTCACGACGTTGGCTGCAGTATTATTTTAACGAGAAAATAACTCTGATCAAAAGACGCGACCAAATATGTTTTTATTGTTAAAAACAAAATTTTAAATTTACTATTATGTATTTATATTCATATGTTATGCATAAATATATTTATATTTTTTTCAAAGTCTTTTAATCGTTAAACGGTCATTACTACAATAATGGATTGATTGGTACAAAATACCTATTTTACTGCAAGTCGAAAAAATGTCGATGAAACGTGTAGTGATCTCTAGTCGATTATTCGTCCTCTCCGATCGCAGATGATGCGACGTAATAGTGTAGGTGTATGCCTGCCTATAATTTTGATATATTTTACTATATATCATCGCTCAAGAGAGTGCAACTAAACACGGACCTGCCGTCCTTCCATTATATATATATATAGTGTTTATAATAATAAAGCGGTATGCATATCGATTAAAAAAAATTAAAACGAACTCGCTAATATTATAACACGTAATAAAACATAGGATGGTAGTAAATAATACGACATAATATTATTACGGTTCGCGGCGGAAAACAGAAATAATTCACACGATACGCGTATTGTATATCCTCTTTGTATCTTCCTGCCTATACTATTATATATATATATATAATAAAATATTATGTACGGCTCTGCGAAAACTAGATCTATTGTGTTCAGAAAACCTGCACCCGCACGGCGGCGGTGTCACTACCTATACACGCAATAGTTTATAATAATATTATAGTGAACGTCGTAATACTATACATATTATTATCATATACACAATACGTACAGTATATAATATATATATTTAGACTATACATGTATACATATTGTATTTGCGTTGTGTACTTGTGTTTACACGTCATACCTATAAAATATATATACCTATATTATATTAACGTGTACCTATATATACTGTGCACGGGAATAAAAATACGTTACACTTACACATAATATTATTATACAATTATGTAGGCAGGTTAGGACTTTTTACACGCGTGTCGTATTATAACAATCGTGTGTTCGGATTTAGTCGGTATTTCGATACCGTATGTGTATGTGTACGCGTTTGGTTTTATTTTTAATAGACATAGAGCGACATTTCGAGATCAATACTGACTTATATAGATATATACCTATGTGCATTGCAGCTACAGCAATACTATATAGCTGTACCTATGTACATAACGAACGAGGCCGTACGAAATTCCGAGCTTAATGTCCTTATTTAAATGTCAGCGCGGCTAAAACCCAAACGCTGCACGCACTGCCGTTAAAGTTTTTGCCGAATGGCGAATAACGATGTCATTATTGTATTATGTTTCGAGTCCATCATATAGACAAAGGTGGGAAAATTAATGAAAATAATTAACTGTAGAAAGTTAAATTAATTAAATTAAATTGCCTTCAGTTAAGTTAACAAAAAAAAAATTAACTAGATAATTTTAAAGTTAAGATAGAAAGTAAAATTAACTTAACTCAGTTAAATTCATTTTTTCCGAGTAACAATATTTTTAAGACATAAACTTGCCTAGTATTGTGTTGTACTCAAACATTTACCAAGACGTTTTACACTGTGAAAAAAATTAGATTATTATAATATATAATTCGAAAATAAATGAACTTAATCGAAAAAGAGTCAACAAATCAGTATTGACTATAGTTGATTACGCGTGACACGAAAAGAAAATTAACTTAACTGCACGACCATAGGCGCAACTAGGGTTAAAATTCTGGGGGACTAACAAAACTATTTATTAAAAATAACCTATATAGGAGGCTTATATCTAAATCAATAAGGGATATCTTTGGGGGGGTTAAATCTTAGTCGGGGGGGGCTAAACAAATGTGCACGACAATGATAATTAATTATAAAAAGTTAAGTTACAACAATACAAATGTTAACTGAATAAGTTAAAAATAAAAATAATTAACTAGTTAAGTTAGAAAGTTAACTTTTTTTTAACTTTTTAACAAGCCCACCTTTGCATATATAGGTACGATTTGTACGTATTACTTACCATATACGCCCATTATGGGTAAAGCATAGGGTATTATAATATTTTATTAATAAATTTAAATTTGATTTGATTTGTTACGACTTTCCTTAATTTCTCATATCATATTCGTATACGAGTATTTGGCAAGGTTACAGACGAAAATACTTGTTGAAAATTTTAATATGATACGCTACATTAAATTCTAGGCGTTTATGACAGTTTTAGATAAAATATTATGTTATAAATTTGTTTTTATTTGATCATCGAGAGAAAGTAAAAATTATAATAACAAAAATTAATAATTATTACTAGTATTAATAGTATAGTGTACAAGGTTTGGTCTTGGAAAGATGCAAGATTTGTTTTTTTCACATTTAAATCCTCATTTTAGAAATAGCGATGTAATAATATTATCTATAGTAAAAAATATTCGTAAATCATAAATGTTGCATAATAATAAATTTACTATAATCTTATCATTTCGTACGAGATTATTATTATTTTATATTCGAGCACTAGAGCACACACGAAATCGTTTGTACACTTCGTGAAGGTTTCCATAGTATTATATTAATATCGTGATAAATTGAAAATAAATAAAATAATATTCTTAATTTGTTAAATAGGTACCTAACTAATTCTGTACAGATAATACACATTTCGGATACTTATACATAGGGTATTATTAGTTATAGTCCTACTGCAGCAATATTAAAAAAAAAAAATAAATCATTACAAAATCTTTCATTGTTATGTACTATCTAATTTTAATACATACACATAGACATATTATAGTATAGTGCCCATTATGTTATTTCAATATACATGATATACGCCCTCGAGCGTTGTCAAGTCTCCACGTGGTTCTATTGATATAGATAGCCTAATTTAATAGCAATGCAAACTATATTATGTAACACGGTAGACAACAATGTTTTTAATGGAATAATTTAATATCAAAAGAATAAGGTAGGTACCTACTTATTGAACGAGAATACATTTTTCATTTTATAATTTTTTATACATGCGCGTAGCTTAATCGTAGAGTTCCTCGTTTTTATATACATTTCGTCATATAATAATTTAAATTATCGAATAAATATAGGTGTAATATATCGTAATTTCAAAATATGATATATTTTGTTCTAACGATGTAGGTAATATATTTGTATGTCTGCAGCGGACGAGAGTCTTATTTTTTATCGTTATTATGATATATATATATTATTATGCGCTCGTACAAAAAAATTATATAGTTATGTCGTATAATTGTGCGCAGAGTTAAATTCAATATAATAATATACAATATTATATAACATCATATTATTATAACGCCATACACATATTATGTTCATATTCCTTTGTTCCAAGGACTGAACTCTTATCAAATATCATATAAATTATAACGATATGTACATTAAAATAATATTATATAGGCTATTATGCGATCTAGGCGTACTTGCTAAATGGATGGAAATTATTGAAAGCTTAAACTATATATAGGTGCATATACATTTATATTTCCATGTGCAACTTCAACCTGTGGCGTGCCCCGCTGCGTGTTTGGTATACATTAGGTAATTTTACATGTGATCACAATACATACAAATATATACAATGAACATAATATTATGTATACCTATTGAGTTACAAGCGCGGTTTGCTTCTAAAAAGTTATAATGCCGACCACTGCGCTGTACCGTTTTACGCGCACACATATATTATATTAATATTATGTCCATAGGTATTGCCATTGCACGCAGTTGGCGATTTCTCCGGCGAACCTTCAATGTTTCACCGTATTTACCCAGATTTTTTTAAAGTTGACATAACGTACCTATCATAATATATCCGTCGAGTATACACACCTAAACATAGGCGGGTACCTACTGTTCTAATTTATCGTTATATAGGCACCAGTCAATAATAATTATAATATTCTACATATGGGTGGCTCATAGAGGTACCTATTATTCGGAAAAAAATACGTCAGTCGGTCATAGTGTTATACGATTTATTTTTAACGCGTATTTCTATACAATATTATTATAATTTATAATATGCATATATTTGTATATTAGGTATATCTATTTGTACGAATGTATGCGATGATATTATTTATAAATAAAGGATAGGTATATTATGTATTAATTACAAAATGAATACAAAATTAGCTTATAGGTTCAAGCACATTGAAAATAGCACCCGAACTTTTTTTTATAACCACGCAGCTTAGAGGGTTTAGATGATTAATTTAAAATATAATACATCATGACATCCACGCGATTAAATTTATATTTGACTTAGCCGGACGCATTTATTATACATCCGCAGTCAAAATATACTTTAGTATTAAGAATTATTATATAATACACAGTAAATAGATTTACCATAATCGTGATAAAATATAATATTATCCATAATATGTCAATATTATACAAAAGATAAATGTTCGAGTTATTGATATATATTTAAATAGTTTATATGTGATAAATTCTGTAAGTATGAATTTTTAAACGGATATCAGATCGTTCGGTCGGTTTATGATGCATATATATTGACGATATGTTTAAATAATAGGTATGCCTACCTGCAATTAACGCACTAAAATGTGTAAAATGTACATGGAAACAAAAATGCGGCTGTTTTTCTAGGTCGAAGAAGGTTTAATGACGGCAAATTATTGTACCGGTCAAACGATTACGCTACTGCATCGGCAATCTTGTATGGGTTAGCCGTTAGGCTTATACGACATATAGGTACGTATTATACTATATAGTATATTATATAGCTGTGATTTCCAAAACCTACATACCCTGGGACAATCATAATATACATTATATATTACTTGTTGATTCAATGCACTTCGTAGCCCGTTAAAAATGCCAACTCTGTATAGGTACTTTTAGAAATTAATTAAAAAAATCTTTTATATCAATAACTGTTATTGCATTAAATATTTTAAAACAATCAATATTATAATAGTGTTGTAAGCTGTAACCAATGGCAACCATTTATAAGCAAAAATTGCAATCATAAATCTCAAAATCCTTTCTCAAACGTTCGATAAAAACAATTTAGAGCAACTTATCGAGATAACTACTATTTTATATTTTAAGTTGAACCAAATAGCATGCACTGAGCAGTGAGCATAATCAAGATATCATATATATAGGTACCTAATTCTTTTAAAGGGATTAACACTCATCTTTTTAAAGTGTTAACGTTTTTGGAAATATATTTTTATTTAATATATGAAGTCAGGTATAAAGTCATCATAAAACAAATGATCTTTGAAAATAAATTATATTTTATAAGTTTTTCAATTTCCGAAGGGCTGCAGTTGTACCTATCCAATTTTAATTGTATATGCCGAAGCAGAATGTTTATCTGATATTTGCCATGTATAAAAATCAAATTTCAAACGAGTCAGCCATTATAAATTATAATAATATAGTATACGCGATACGTTTATTTAAAGTTTTGACGAGCGGAGTGTTGTGGACTAAAATTTTTTGAAAAAGGTACCCGTACCTATATATGCTATAATAATACTCGTTTCACGTTTGAAATTCAATTATTTAATTAAATTATTCTGCTTCAAAATATGATATTTAAACTATAGTTTTTTTTTTTCAAAAATATTGTTTTGGCTTCTGTAAATTCTGTTAAAAGAAATGTTTTTAAATTAATACATTTCAGGAAAATAAGTGTTTATCTTTAAAAAAAAATCAACTTTATACATGGCACATCGTACATCTAATACTTACAAAATATATAAAATAAGTCTTATTTCTGTATATTATATTCATCCTTTCGAAATGGACTTACTATTACTACAGTAAGTAGCTAAGTACCTTAATAATTCCAACTTATACTCGGGAGTATTAATAATGTCGTATACATATAAATACACAAAGGAATTTCCTCATGTATACGCCAATATTCTGCAATCGATTGATAAAATAATGTAGGTTGGAAACGTCTTGTATACATATTATAGGCACATTCAAGGATATTTAATAGGAAATAGGCGTATAATATAAGTTATAAAATATTGTGTCGATGAAATAATTTCGTAGATTTTAATATTCATTTACCAGTTGCGATTTGACTCATATACAGCGTTATCATAATAAATAATAATAATACCCATAATATGTAATATGATTAATAACTTGCTGTATAATTGTACAAGCTTCCGCTTCGGTAATATATTATAATTTATAACACCCTGTATTATAGATATAGGTAATAGCAGGTAATATATAGATAGATAAACGTATTATAATTTATAATCATTTCTACTGTTAAACTATACAAGACTTAAGTGGACTATGCCTCTACAGGTAATTATTAGAAACTATCAAAAGAGTAAGGTCGTAAGGACTGTAAAACATTTTGATTTTTGCGCAATATAATAATAGGTAGGTATGAGCTAGGCACCACTAGTATAAAATTAAACGTTTAATATAATATAGAACACTAATATCAACAAACATTGTTTTGAATTCCTTTGACCACGAGTTAAATTTGATAACTGTATATATTAGGTATATAATTTTCTTTTGAAATTTCGTACTTTCTTACTTATTTTTTATGGAAGTATATAATATACTTATAACGGATACTTGTATTTTAAATAAAGCCTTCACCGTGTTATATCTGTAAAGTGTTCATAAAAAAAAGGTGAGTTAGTGGATGTCGCTCTGCTGTACAGTAGGTTACAAGTGGGTCACTGTAATGGATAGTGTTAAATTTGAATTCAATAATATAATATCATTGTATAATAAAAACGATTCTGAGCGAAAACGGTCAGTCAGCCTATGATATTACCAAATATATTTGATGATATTATTGTGAATAAAGTAATTTATATATAACCTATTTACGTGGAGTCTTGTTTTAAATTTTCAATCCTTAGCTATAAAATTTGAACATTTTATAAATTTTTAACTACAAAATAATTATTAAACTTTAAATTTGATCAATTTTGTCGAAATTTGAACTTTAAAAGCTTATAAAAAAAAATTGTGCGTATGTATTTTAATATTTTTCAACTGCTATTGTAACAATATATCAGGAGCCTTGCATTAAATTTGCATACTTTTTTACCCAACAAATAAAATTTTATTGATATTTAAAGAAAAAAAACTAAAAAAATTTAAAACTGACAATGTCCGTAAACAGCTCAAAAAGATTCAAATTATTTTCAAAATTTTACCGTGTATAGAAATTGCTAATATAAACATTCAGTGAAATTTTCAAATATCTACAGTCATACGTTTTTTAATTACAACAAAATGAGAAAATCGTTACATGAGAAATCGAGTGAATATCAAATATTGTAAAAATATGAATTTCAAACGCTCATAAAAATTTTAATTAGACTTTCTCGTAGACATTTTTTTATCGTTATTTAAAATGGTGTTAATACCTATTCAATTTAAAAATTATAACTAATGCGGATAGGCAATGGCCCGGATTCGGAATATAATATGTATAATCAGTTCTGATTGTTTGCATGAAATTAATGTTTCTACGAAACCAATGAATAAATAGATTTAAAAATATTTTATTTTGCGTTATTTTTTGTTCAATGATATTCTATAAATTACGTTTTGCGTTATGTTTTGTTTTACGGTATTTAATTATTTTTGATTTTCGATTTCTGCTATAATTACGTTTACAAATTTCAATCGTTTTTTGTCAAATATAACGTTTGCAAGCCCTGGATAGAGCATAAACATTATATGTACTTATACTGTTCCTCGACTTATTAAACAAGCAATACTCACCAGTATTTTGTATGTGATACACCACACCTTAAATGAAACTCTTTATTAAGTACAAATTAAGCATTAATTAAATCGCCACATTAATAGAGAGAAGAACAAATTACAAAAATATTACTCTATAGACCGTATATCTTCGAATTTAATACAATTAGTCGTATGAAGTCATGTAGAATGATCATTGTGCATTGACCCTTGGCTGCGTGTTTTTTTTGAACTTAATAAAACAATAATAATTTTACAAAAATATATAATTGTTTAAATTCGAAATAAAAACAATAATGAAATTATAAGAAACGCGTTATAACTTACAAGCATAAAATTGTATTCGGTAGGTATGCCTACCCCCATTCAAGGCATTCAGCTATTATTATTTAAATATTATAGCCTACGCCTACCTATACCTATTTCAACTTTCAACGTTACACCTATTCATAAATTATAATAATTCATATAGCCATATAGGTAACAGTTATTGATTACCTATACAGTTGTAACTATATATTATACAATGCAATGAAAAACCAAAATTAGTTAAGAGAAGAATTAATATCAGATATTTAGATGGTTATTTCTAGATATTCAAAAAAAGACATGTTCAAGGAACAAGGCAGCTACAACAAGTATACCTACAAACCTACTCAAAATGTGTTTATTTAGTTGTTTAATTTAAAATAAATTCTAAATTCTAACACTTCTAAATTATTATCGTAATAGATATATCTACGATAGGCTTATAAAATAATAACAATACATTTGTTTACTATATATAATACGTTTATCCGGGAAATTGATGTATAACTATAGTAATATGTTAAAACCATATATCATTAAAAAAATAAATACTGTAGGTACATTCCGAAAATAAAAATTTCGAATGTTTCAATTCAAGGATATCGTAAAAAAGTTTAAAAATATTATTATTTTTCTAACAAAATACAAAAACACTAACGCCGGGTATAACCAAATAGTATATGTATAGATATCTATATTTGATGGGTTTATTTACCTATTGAACAACTATGTTATAGTTTATAACTATATAGATAGGCAATGAATAAACGAGCATTATCATTTGAAAGTGGATGCCTGCCAGCGCTCTGTAAATTATGCTAATGGTTCCAGAAATGAAAAACAACTATTTTAAAAACGAATTTTTGTTTGATTTCTCTTATATTTATATATTGAACGAGCCGGATACATGATAGGTAATTAGATAGGATTTATATAAATTCCAACTTCCAATAGCCATGGAGCGGGGTGATTATGTATGGTTATACCTACCTATTGGTTTTACGAAGATTTTAGTTGAGAATATTACGTTCTTAGAAAATCTGTACGTCTACCTCTGATGTCTTAAGAATATATTCAATAATAACTGTGCCTATATACACATTAACCAATCAATCCAATTATGAATGATTGTGATTTGTGAGTAAGCATATTATTTAACCTGCACTCTGCCTCTGCAGGTACTATCGTGTAATGTGCGGATGACGTGACGTTCTTTGATTTTAATTAATAAAAATGGACAGTATATAGGTACCTAACCTATATGACTAAATAATAGTTAGATGCTTAAGCACTATTATATCGTGTCGGGTTTAACTTACAACAACTCGTTTAGAATTTAGATCAAAGAATTTGATGTAAGACATAGGTACATTTATTGTAAAATAAATATTTATAGGTACCGGTGTACCGCGGTATACGGTACCTATAGTGCATATAACTACGACTTACGTGTGCAATTTTTCTTCGCGCATCGAATTGATCGACTTTCTGCAATAGGTATTCTAAAAAAAACGCGATCAGTTAAGTTAGGTTATGCTATTAATAACATAAATTATGTATTTTATGATATTATAATTATACGATATACCTAGTTTAAGTTTTAGTGTTAGTGTACCAGTATAGCGCATCCAGCATTTTTTCAAGGGGGGGATACACAATTTTTAATAGACATTCAGTATACACATATTATATTCATATATTTTTATATTATGCATGTTGAATTGTGTACAAAATTTGGTATCTGGGTGGGGGGGGGGGGTAGGTATGACCACCATAGGATATACGTAATTTTATAACGTAAACGTTATTTGTATAATTGTATGATTCAAAATCCATATTGTTTAATGATTAAAATATTTTAAAATTTTTTACGTCTATTGTCTATAATATCTAAGTTGAGGCTAGTTCAAGTTCATGTTTCGTACTCGAAGTCTCGAGTTCAATATCTATATACCTAAACACAACTAAACTAATATTATATTAATATACCTATTGCCCTATATTAACTAATAAGTAGGACTCGGATAAATAACAAATATCAATAATAAATAACAAAAAAAAGCATATTTATTTAAAAAAAAGTATTGTAATGATATGCTCACACACCATTATAATAAATAAACTAAAATTTTATGGAATAATAAATAACGGCCAGATTGTCGTTTGTCTGAAATCGGTCACATCCAATAAAACTCAAGAGCCCTCCGAACACCTGGAGGAAGGTAATAGCGTAATTTTACTATTTTAACATCAGACTTTAATATAAATATCGACAGGAGTCATTTTTATATTTATCTTATTTCTACGTTACTACAGTATTATCAAAAATTACCTTAAACTTATATATAAAATTGAATAAAATTAATTTAAATTAAAAATGAATTAACTACCATGTATTTTTCTAGCTGATTTGCAGTCGTGAAACTGACTCCATTGTCGGACAAAATGTTTATTTATACATAAAATACAAATGGTTTTTACATTTCTTATTAATTAAACTAAAATTTTTTTTTGATTACCATAATATATTAAAATGCCATAGCTGGAATAACTGCAAAATAGCAAAAAAAAAGGATTTATTTAACATAAAAAAAACCGAAATAAGCAAAGATGAATTGGGTTATTTGGAATCACAATGAAATGAAACGAATTTATGTATAACATTAGATTTCTATCTCATACCTATATTGGCTATATTATTATGAAAAAGAAGCAGAAATTGCATAATAGGTATGCTTTAAAATCCGAGTTCTACTAATAAGTAATTATAATATTATATTTATATTATGCTCCAGTGGACAGTGATGGCCAGTGGCTATAGACCGCCTATAATAGTCCAAAACTTCATACGCAATCACGCAATATATAGCTTGTTGATGAATGGTGAGTGGTGACTGGTGAGCACGGCCAGTAAATTTATTTGAGCTGCCGCAGTGGCGGATACAAGGAGGGAACGCCCGTTCGCCTCCCCCCCCCCTCAGACGGTATTTTTAACGATATTTTTTATTATAATATTTAGCTAAACAAAAAGGTAATTTGATATTTGAAAATTCGCCCTCCCCCCTCCCCCTATTGGTGATTTCTGGATCCGCTACCGCGCTGCGACTGCCGTGCCGGTGAGTGCGACCATAGATTAAACCATGAATAAACACACATGTATGTTTAATCTATGGTGCGACTTTGCGAGTGCGGAGCTTAGACCTATAAACTAATGGACATCGCATAGAGGAGAGGTCAGGGGTACGATATAGAGTAAAAGAGAAAGAGAACATGGGGGAAATATAGCATTAGTTTCATGACGTCAATTTCGATTACCCTTTTATGTTCTTTCCATCTTTTCTTTCTTCTTTCTTTCTCCTATATGAATCCCGTGCATTGATGGCAGGGCGGTGTGGAATGTGCCGTCCATTAGTTCATTGTCTATAGGTCTATGGTGCGGAGCATAAACGTCATAGAGTAATATTAGTCGATGGCGCGGAGTAGCCATACGTGGTAGTACGAGATTGTGATTTATTTTTATTTTATCTCTTATCACTCCGGGAGAACTGTGGTATCCATCCGTATCACTTTATCGTGCTACTATCACATCAGCTATATGGAATATTCGAATATTCGAACAACACATGTACAATGAATAGCCCGTTTGCTGTCAGTTCTCAGTAGGTCTACTTAATAATTACTTAACGAAAGAGTACGAAAAACGAGTATTTGTCTTGTTAAATAATAAAATACGAACAAATTCAATATTCAAATACTACATACAATTTAGAAGTCTTAAAAAACTATTCGAAATGGCTTCAGCGTCAGTGTCTAAAGGAACATTTCAACCGGTAAGTTATTTAACTTTTATTGCAATGTTAAAAGTTGTTGGTAGCAACTACATACTTGAAATATTATAATATAGAGTTTGGGAAAGATGTGACAGAGTGTTTAAGTCGTTTAAGAAAAATAAACAATAATTATATTTTGCTAAACTATGATTTTTTGTCGACACTCTTAAATATGTCCATTTTGATTTTCAAGTCTTAGAACTCCTTTTTTTCTAGATGATAATAAATTGATTTCACTACTCAATTATATTATTTATAGATGTATCCACATTTAATTATTAACTAACAATACTGAGCATACATTTTTTAGTTATTTATGTTAATATTATTGTTATTTAATGTTATACCTAATGTTTATACTTTGTATTGATAAATAGGATTCTGATGTACACATTACATTTGAAGATCAACAAAAAATCAATAAGTTTGCAAGGCTCAATGCACGTGTTGACGAATACAGGGATGAATTAAAATCGAAACAAGTAAGTCAAGTTTACTTTTTCTTATTATACCTTCAAATCTGATCATGAGTTATTCAAATTATTATACTATAACTACTTGTAAACTAAGTATGTAAAGAAACTAGTGCACTGTCAGATTATGTATCCTATTGTATTATTTTGTAAATTAGATAATCTCAGATCTCAGTAAGAATACTAAAAAATTCAAGATGAAATTTTATTTAATTTAATTTATTGTAAACATTAAAATACTTAGCTATTTTGTTACATTAAAACCAACTCATCTTCAATTTATCTTTTTAGACAACATTAAAGAACTTGGAAGATGCCACTGAAGAGTTGATGTTATTAGACGAAGACGATTGTCCAAATCTTCCATACCTTTCTGGAGAAACTTTTGTGTATTATAATCTTGAAACGGCACAGGTATGCATAACATAATTTCTTTTAGTATATTAAACGATCATTTTTACAACCATTTAATGTTATGTTTGCACAGAACAATTTGGAAGAATTGAAAAAAACTGTTGGAAAAGAGATGAAGGATATTGAGACAAAAATCAAAGATATATCATCTACAATGAGTGATCTAAAATCACATTTATATGGAAAATTTGGTAACAATATAAACTTAGAAGCTGAAGATTAAAAAAATTATATGTATATTTCTTTAATAAAATGTTATAAAATTTCATATTAAACTAATAATGTAATCACATAAGTATATTTATATAAAAAAACTTATAACCCAGCTTTTAATAATTAATAAAAAAATATATAAACTAAATTTAGATAAAACTTATATTATAACTTCATTTATACATTTTATACCTATTAAAAAAAAGAAAATAATATTAACACAATAACAATAATAAACAATTTAAATACAACTATAAAATGCGTATTTGTATTCATTATGATAATTAAAAAAAACTTTGTTTCAAAAAAAAAAAAATAATACACAGCTTAAAATGCTTTGGTTATTAGAATAATATTACTTGAAACCAAATATTTTGAAATTCAAGTTCTATTATGTGTTGGATATGTAGAACGATTGATACATAAAAATAATTGCTACAATATTTTACTGAAATTCTTAACAGTTAACAAAAACAGAATATCGTTTTTCTGTATTGACTTCATGTTTATGTTTAAGTTTAAGGGATACAAAATTAAGGTTTAAAAAAATTGTAGCCTATAGAAAATGACTTGCGTTTAAGCTCGTTAAATTTATTAAAGAAATGTTGAAATATGATTTTATCAAGCAATAATGAAGAAACAGACGTGTATTGTAACAAATGTATTGGATCCTTATACTCAGTGGCCGTGGTGGACCGACAACATTAATGGTGTCACAGTACCACATACTAAGCACAATAATTGTATTGGGTTAAAAGTATCACTGCCACCTCTAGAAGCTTTGACCATCAGTTCTGGAAGTACATGAACTGTAGCAACGTACAAAAATGTTCCTGCGCTGAACAACATGGCAGCTCCAGTGGCATTCATGGATGATAATGTTTCTTTACTTTCCTGAAATGTATAACATCAAACAATTACCACAATAATTGAATAACTGTATCAAACGGGTTATTAAATATTTGTATCAAATATCAAGTACCTGTCCTATGCAAAAGAAAGTGAGTAGTGCACCTAAGGGTGCTGCCATAGAAAATACTAGCAGGTGTCTACGTATTCTTTTTTTGTCAAGACCGTGGTGTAATAGGATGGTGACTAAACCAAAGGCAGCTGGTGCTTTATGTAACATTATTGCGATAAAAACAATCATTTCCACTTCTGTTTGAGTCGAGGCAGCTGCAGCACCCAAAGCAATACCATCAGCAGCAGCATGCACTACAAGACCTAAGGTAGCTGTCATGCTACCTGAGTTGCGGCTGGAAAATCCGGCTTCTACATCTTAATAAATTAAAACAATAAGTCTTTACGAGCAAACAAATTTAATTTGTGTTGGTTATTGGGTCATGTTTAAATACTAGCCTCTGGTATATTTTGACGACAGCTGATCAACTAGCAACATTAGTGTAAATCCTAATACTAATGTAACTCCAATCACCGAATGAAAATTCACATCACTAAAGTCTACAGCGACTGTTATATTATCAGCACCTGTAAAAATAAATTTTAATAGCAAATCAGTGAGGTATTATTATTAACATGAATGATATAGATAAAATAAATAATTTTAAATCTTTAAAAGATAGATATGAACTCGTTAATATTATGGTTAATGTTTCATTAATTTTTATGTCATAATAAAAAATAATACCTAATTTAGAAAATGCGTAAGTATAAAAAGTGATATTCATAAGGGTAATTAGGAATTTGGTTGGGGGGGATATACGTTTTTAGCAAACATGAATGGTCATTATCAATACTTTGATCAAAATATAAGCAGTAAAAAAAAAGTTTTGGGAGAGGGGAATCGATCCCCCTAATTATGCCCCTGAATGGGAATATAGGATGACAAATATATTATATAATATCCAGGCACAAGTTTGTTATTGCTGCATTAAACTTATAATAATATTATCATACAAAACACATTCAAATATTCAATAATTTATATTTTAAAACAGAAGAGTAATTTTCTACATTTGAAAAATATTAATTGCAATACAATAAAGATATGTTCTTTTAGTATACTATACCTGAAATAAAAGGGTATTGTTCAGTCTGAAATCTGAATGATTAGATAAACCTTATGCAACTAATTGTAAAAAACCCTATAAGACCCAGATCAATAACTAAATATTAAGACTGAATGAATGTTAGTGTAGACTTTCCACATAAAGAGGGATGTCATGCTGCTAAGATCGGCATCTTGTGTTCAAGATTATTCATTTTTTATTTCAAGTTTAAATTGTATGATAAAAAATGTATTTATTATCCATGGACCAATCATAGTCAGTAGATTTTAGTAGCCTATATAATAGTAATAAATGTTTAGTATTATACAAGGTTGGGCATTAACGAGTTAAAAGTTAAATTAAGTTAATTTTAATTAAATTAATTAACTCGTTATTTTTTTTTCAAATTAACTTTTAACCTAATAGGTTACTTTTTTACAAGATTAATGTGTTAACTTCTAGTTAATTTTATTTCAAAAGTATCTAAATCAAGTTAATTTCCATCCGAAGAATAATGCAAATTTTTGAATGGGTTTTTACTTTGATCTATCATTTTAAATTTCCCCAGTAATTTTCTTGTGCGTAAAGAAAAACTATCTAATAAACCAAATTATGTGTCTGGAATTTTTCATTTTTGCAAATTAGCAAATTTTAACTTTACACTAAGTTAAGTTACTTTTTTTTTAAAGTGAATGAAAAAAAATACGAGTAACTTTTAACTTAACTTAGTTTTATTATTTTAAAAGAACTTAATTTAACGAGTTAAAAAAAATTGTATAATTTGCTTAGTTTTGGTACTATATAGGCTTTTTGGTTTTAGTTATAAAATTGACACCATTTATTTATACCGCTCTGAACAATATTATTATTCAACCATCAATTATAATTAGGTGTATTATAAATACATATTATTATGTATTATAATAAGAAGTATTCAAATGTTATATTACCCATAAATATTATTTATTAATAATATACATATACGTAAAGTTGCATATGCATAGTAATGAAGTAAACGTTTTATAATTTTACCCATATGACATAGTGTCATTCTTTTAGACAGGGAAATTCGGTTATTGGGGAAGCGGATTAACAAAACTAGCTTTGATGTAAACAATTAGTACTTTTGGATTTGGGAAGTAAAGATTTAGTTTTATATTGGTTATTTTACTTTTTCTAATGAATTAATTTGTTATCAAAACTTTATACGCAGGTATAACTAATGTATATGTTGGGAAGTACAATTTCTACAAATATTATCAAATACATTTCACTTAAAGCAAAACGTATACGAAATGTCGTGAAAATATATATAATCTGATAATAGTATCCAGACTCCACGTGAGGGAATCTGCCTAACCATCAGTATGACAGCGCTTCCAGTGTTAGTCTGTCTTCCCAATACTAATGAATTTATGAAAATTAATATTCTGGCACCATAAAGTTAAAAGTTAACAAGTGATATTTTTATAGATAGAAGTATGTTCTAGATTTAAAGTTCACAAATGTAAAACCAGCCAAATGAGACAAAAAAAAAAAAATCTTAAATAATAAAATCAAAAGATGATTAACAAGTGTTGTTCCTTATTCTTTATTCATTAGGTAAATACCATAATTACTCAAAAAATAATGTTGTTAATGTACTTCATATTATGTATCACACAATTATTATAAATTTAGTGAAGTGATCTATTTTGTATGGCCTGTGGGAGCAATAACAATTAACAACCCAGCACCAGAGAATTAAATAAATTATAGAATATCATTTATTGACTATTTGAACACGGGTTAAGAAAATTACATTTCCATATGTTGAAGAAATGTTCCTGTTTTAAAATCTCGCTTTGCTATTGTGCACTTTCTGATAATCAATCAGTATACTTTGAATGTGCATAACAGTTTTGGTAGTCTCGTTAACCATTGATAATTATCTAAATTCTATGTACACTATTATATTTAACCAATGGACAAACTTTTGTGTGGCACAACAGTCGAGTAGAGGGAATGGATTCCTTCGGGTATTATCACAGCCAATGCTGTACCGACCAGGAGCCCAGCTCCGAATAGGGACACGAGTTCCAACTTGGCCTACAAAAACACAATATTATATAGATAAGTGACATTGCGATGGGCGCCTATGCGCGAGCGTGGACTATACTGACTTCTGACATGGTCATCACTAGCGGAACGCTGCCCGACAAGTAACTGGCCACCAACATGAGGACGGACAGCAGCATCAGGAACGTCGATTCGTCCATGGCGGCGAGTGTCAAATGAAAACAATCACGGACTTAAAACGGAATCGCACAGGTGCATTTGGTCGTGTTGGCTTCAAACCGACAACTGTGACGAGCGCCTAGCGCGGGATTTCGTTTTCTCTTCGGGAGCGCAATAAACATGTTTACACATTCCAGGTGGTTGTTTTGTTTAATTAACGGTAAGTTCAATCGCGACTAATTATTGTCATTCGTGTAAAGTAAACAACAAACGGCAGAGGATATTTTTTTTTTTAAATTGTGCGACGCCGTTACGTATTGGCATGATAGTGCCGATGTTATTAGGTCAAATAATTGAGTAAAAAAATAGTACACTACAATATTATACTGTGACAATGCCTACCTATATAATAACATTATCATACACGTCAAGTGCAATAATATTATTACCAATATTCATACGAGGAGAAACACATATTTAAAAAAACATTGTACACGTACTGATAACTGATATCCAAGATCCAACATTCCCACCACGGTTGCCACGACGGTTGTCGTTTTATGTCCAATCTGTTTAATAATTCTAAATTTCAGAATTTATTCTGTGATAATATTATCTTCAATCGTAGTTGTTTTATATAATGGACCGGAAACGACTAGGTCGGCGGGGATCGGGGGACGGCCACAAAAAAGGTGTCACTTAGCTGATAAGAAAACTATCTTGAAGTTTTCAGCGCTACCGGTGGTTTTATTTGGCTACACAATTTGTATCTCAGTCCGTGTTAAACGCAGAGGGAGCTGTGAACTCCAGGAACACGTAGCGACCTCCCGCACTTTGCCTCTTGTACATTCCTGGCCGTGATAAGCTGCTCGTTTCCAGTCCATTATATCCATGACAAATTAAATAGGTATGTCAGCAACTCGTGATACGCATGTCTGTGACGTAGCATTTTTCCAAAAGGCTGAGCGGTGGAGTAGTGGTGGAGTCTTTAGCGGCGGCGGTGGACCAATGTGAACCGGAGAAATGCCTACGTCACAGTACATGGCTGGGCGGAGGGTGGGTGCGCGAGTTGTTTCTAAACCCGTAATATTGCTGACATACCTATTTAATTTGTCATGATTATATCTTGGTCCGTGGCTACGGCGAAGTTGCTTATATTTTTTATCATTTTTAGACTTTCAGTGTGATAAAGACTTACATGGTTAATTTAGCGGGGAAAAAAATTGTATCAAAGTTGAAGTCTTAGTTTAAGGTGTTAACATACAAATTGTAAAATTATAATTTTTTCAGAGTAATGACATCAATGGTATTTATCAGTGGTGTGGAAAAGAAATGTATACAAAGTAATAAGTATGATATTATGATGGCCAAGATTTTTGACTTGAGTATGGAACAAGTAGTTCCAGTAAATGGACAAGATGCGAGTGAAACACATTTAATACTCTATTAGATGTTTCACTCATAAATCAGTTAGGAATTGAAACACATACTAATTTTGAAGATGGAATAAAAACTGTAATAGCCAGTCGGATTGTTAAGTAGTTGATTTTACAATGAAAAAATACAAATTTTGTTCATGTTATAATAAAATGTATTTAATAGAAATAGCTTAATTTATCATTACCAATTTTATTCATTTTTTTTCCATTGTTAGACGTTAGTTATAAATAAAGAATATATTTTTAAAGTTAATTTATACAATTGCCAACATAAGTTATTAAATAAAATATTATGTAGGCAGGTACTAAAAAGGACATTTAAACATTGTTGAACTTAAAAGTCAGCATTCTACTCATGGGTGGATCTAGGGAGGGGGTTCAGGAGGTCAGCTGACCCACAGATAATTTGCTGATCAAATTGGCCTCTTTTTAGATCTTGCAAGGTAGTTGGACACTTGGACCCTCGAATAAAATAAATAAATTTTTTTTGTTTTATATACCTAGTACACAAGTATAGATTTCAAATCTAGTCACAACGTTTTTATCATATTCCGCATGTGCGAAAAAAAAGTGGTCATTCTTATTTGAAAATAAGTATAGTAACTACAAGCCTATATCAGGGGAGTGCCTAAAAATTTTTTTTTTAGGGGAGGGGGGTTCAATATTTTCACCAACACGTATTTCAAGTATATTTATTTTACTAGATAGTAATGGGCATATATACAATATTTATAGTTTATACAATATACATAGGTCAGATCGTGTCATATAATTCAATAGTAGTATAAAAAAAAAATATAATAATATTAATTTATGATACATTAAAATACATTTTGAATAATTAGTCGTCATATTTTAAGATATTAAAAAATATAAAAATATATAAATATTATAAATATTTTTATGTTGTTTACTGTATAGTTAACTTGGTTGAAATGAACCGTGTTCAATTCTTTTACGTGGCTATATGGAACATGAAGTTATAAGATATACCTACTGGTGTCTGGTACACGTGCTATCACGCAAATGTCATAATAATTTTCGTTTTTAATAGTTTTTATCGATCAGGTACTAGGAGCTAACGGTTTTACCTAACCCATTTTAGCTTCCTTGAAATTTTCATAGCTTATAGAATCGGGGCTGCTGAAGAGGTACGATAAAAAATCGGCTGATTAGTAGAGTGTCTCAACAATCAAAAATCAACCGACTTTAGCTGATCAGCCACCAACACCCAATTATTTGAAATAATGAAATTATGTTATAAACGATACAGTACAGTATAGTAGTATACAGTATACCGAATATACTGTACCAATCAATGAATCAACCAATGTACAAAATTATAAATGCGGATTGTGGGTTGGTAAGAAGTTGCACGCGTTTACAGGTTCGTTTCGACGACGGACTTTGTACGGTAAAGGGATATAGAATGGTAGTGGTAGCGATTACATTGTTTCCGCGGTACTATGTAAAACGCATAAAATCTAAAGTTATCAGGTGTGTACTAGAAGTTCGGACACTAGGTCACTCACACTGAATAAAAATAAATCAAAACACTATAATTTTGTAAACGGGAAAATAAATAAATAACAAGAAACTTTTCAAATATTAGTCTAAAAATATTTATATGAAATAATATGCAATAACAACTGTAAAAATCGACAATATGCTAATTATGACTTAACACCAAAAACATGCAATATCAAACTTCATATTATTATTACTATTGTCATGAAACGGAATTGTATCTCAGTTAACATGTTTTCCTGTGTAGCAAAAAAACATGCAGAGCATAAAATTATAAGCCCTGGTCATCAGTCATCACTGACCTACTCAATGACGAGGGTACACGGTAGACTGGATAATTACTGTACAGCAGTGAGCAAAATCGGTATCTACTTGCTTCCTTTTTTTTAAGTTAACTTTGAGGACGTCAAGCTCGCATGTGTGGTCTACTGGTCTCCGTCTTTCAAAATATGTATAACATAGCAAAAAGCCAAAAACCGTTTTGCGCTGGACAACTTTATTCCTTCTGCATGACGGTATTTATAGTAGAATTACCAAAATTCCACAACGCAAAAGAAAAAACTTTATCTGTGTTGTAGGTTAAGTGTTTTTATTTTTTTGATAGCACTAACCAATCATTTTTTTTAATTAAATGAAAAAAGCAAAAAAAAACCTAATGAAACTGATAATATTAAATGTATTTAGCTACAATATCCACATTTTTGATCACGATCTACGATGTATATAAAATAATATATACCTATTATCTTAAACCGTGATATTGTGATCTAAATTCTATACTAAGTACTAACACTATAAGAGATCAGCATTATCAAATATTTTAAATGATTTAAAATCTTAAACTATTTAAAGTATTTGCCATTTGGCATTAAGAATATTTAAGATAAAGATATCAACTATCAGCTGGTGCATCATGCACTATGCTTTCATTTAAAATAGAATCTGCACCCAATAATATTGTATTAGCGAATGACAATTTATTATTATTGAAAAATGACAGTTTATCCAAAACAATGAAAAAAATAAACATTTTCTAAATTCTTAACATGATAAATATATTAATAAAAAGTGATGGTTAAAAAGAAGCAAATCTTCTATCAGTGGTGTACATTTTTGAAATTTTCGCCTTATTATATTCACATGGTCAAAAATAAATTAAATAATTTCAAAATTACATTAATATAACCGTAACATACAGCGTCCGTTCTCTTAATTTTTAGGTTAGTCGTTTCTTGAAATAAATATTCGGCCATAACCTACAGCCATGACGAAATTGTGCCCAAAGCCATCTTTTTCCGAATATATGTTTGATGTTTTTTTGTTGCTGACTGCCTGACTGCCGTTTTTGAAGATTTTAACGTGACTTGTACTCTTGTTCGTTGTTAATTTACTATTACAATTTATTATATATTTGCTTGAGTTATTTAGCTTAACATTATTCACAATCGCAAATATATTTGATCAGTGCGAAGTGTGCTGTGAATGTTCGAATAGGCACTCAAGGTATTGCTTGTATGATTGTACTTATATTCGTATCTCGAATAGTACACTCCGTCGTGGTTGTTCCTTTCAAGTAAGTATTTGTTTATTACTTAACTCTTAACTTCGGTTACACGAATTCTTGTAGTTTTTTATTTAATAGCTTGTTAATATTAATATTTTTGCTAAACCAGCTATTACCTGTTAGGTAGCTGTTTAATAATATTACATTCAGGATGTCCCAACCATTTCGTCAACATTTTATGAATCTAGGAAAAAAAAGCCCTGTACCAACTAAAAAATATATTATTCTTTTTTATTATGATTTGCATAATTTAATTTGACTATAATTTAATCATTACATATTTATCTATAACCACAAATATGATACATATTATAAAATACTAGTACAATAATTTGTATATCCTTTTATAGTTTTATGTCATAATAATATTTAATAAACTAATACACCTAACATTAATCAATTAATGTTAACAATTGTTTTTCATTAATTATTAAATTATTTTATCATATTATTATGCATCTAATTTATTACACTGGGTAATACATTTATTTTATTAAACAGTAACTAATATAAAAGACATCTAGTTGACGACATTAAACAATAACTAATTATATCAGTTAAAAAATCATAGACCATAAAACAAAATATATGTACCTAATAAATAGTTCAATAACATTTTTTAACAAGTATTACTTATTATAAAATATACAAGTGTAGCTTAAATCTGCGTCTTACATTGTTATTAATTGTCATTTTTCATTTGTATATAATTCAAAAATTTAAAAAGTGTAAAATAATTGTAAAATCCATAACATGTACTCTATAATAAAAAAAGTGTTATGTATTTAGTTGGTACGGGGCTTTTTATACCGTATTTTGATATTGGAGCTTTTTTTTCCGAATACCATTTTAAATTTTACTGTGTGCGTGACATCTAAATTTTATTGCTAATATCCAAGGCTGGGCAAGTTAACTATAGACAAAAATTTGAATTTTTGTTTATCACTCTTATCAGTTATAATAATTATTATCAAAATAAACTATTTTATTATTTCTTCCACATTCGAGGTAGTTATAGTCTGTCTCTCTCACTCAGTGTTCAGATCGTTTAACCTATTGGTATTATAGGGAACACTCAGTCCATTTCTTAGTAGGTGTTAAATGATTAAAAGTGGATTTTATACTCGGATCCATTGGTATAAATAGAGGGGGCATGGGGAGGACTTAGTCCCCCCCCCAAATTTCGGTCAAGTTCCCCCAGTTCAAAATCTAGTAATTAGTACTAATTTTTATATTCTGTAGTACTAAGCAATATGGCCAAAAAATGTATTGTCAATTTGCGCCTATGCTCGGATCACGGACTAAGATATAGATATATTATATTGTTTTATGGTATTATACAAAGTCTACAAGCATTAAGCATTAACTTATGGCACAGGCACATTATTTTTTTTTTACGTTGGTCACACTTTAAATGCCAACATTTTTGTATCTCTATCCTTATCAATTTTCTGACAACAACCCCGTACCCGTCTTCTATAATAATATAGTATTACCGGACACCGGCGTTCAATTGCTTATTCGTTTGACACTTCTTGCGATCTTTCCACTTGCCAGTTGTCGTTGTCCATCCATGTGTCCAAGTCTGATACTGCATTTCAGTCATCAGTACTTAATATTTACTTTAGTATTTATTTAAACTTGAATGTCGAGGTTACTAGGTTAGTACTTACTACTTAGTATGTACTGGCCACTGGGTTGTAGCGAGTGCCGAGTACTATTAAATATAGACTTGTAACACTAACAACATCGTTTATAATATTTTAATATTGTTTCCAGATTTTCAGAGTAAGTACCTACAAAAAAATGGATTTCATGTTAACAGATTTTAATCTTGCTGAAAACGTCTTTTATTTCCACAACTCCGAACTTCAAAGTTTGGCATTTGTACTTGACTGGGATACAAAAGAAAAATTCTACTTTAACCTTTTAAGCGTAAGTATAGTAAAGTTATTGTTGTACCTACTGATATTCAGACCCCCGCATACAATGTTTGTCCCCTGTACTAAATATTTTTGCGGGCCCTATACAAAACTTTCAATAATAAAATACAACCCATACACGGTAATTTATAACTTTATAAGTAATCAATGGTTAACCGACAGCATAAAATCTTATTTAATATAAAATAAGTACCAATAAAAATTTCAAAAATTACAAATTAATTTCGACTGCCCCATAAAATAGCTGGGCCCCTGAACTCCAGGTCCAAATCACTCCTTTCCCCCTTGTGGGGCTCTGCCAATATTATTTACTATCATAAATAATATTTATATACAGCAGACATTGCTGGCTGTTACAATGGATGTGTAAAATGGATTGATTTAAAACTGAAACATTTCATATTTTGCTCAGCCAAAATATACTGCCCAAAATCCTGTGCGTTAAGTCTATAATACGAATAAAGGGTAAACTGTATTGTACGAATTGACTTCATTATGGAAGGAGGCTTCAAAACAAAATAATGGTAAAATGTCTGTTTATTTTTTTACTTTTGTTTTATAATGTTATATAGTTAGCAGTTTATATAGAGGTGGGTTGAACCAAACTTTTTTATCAAATTATGTCAAAATGACAATACCACACAGCAGATGTACACTGTGGTGGTAATAATTGCTTGACTGTGAGCGACAAAAACTGGTCGCAGCCGCAGGTGTTTCTTATTTTGAACAGAGTATAGGTATTTACTTGAAAAGTGAAGTGTTTGAAATTGTTTGGAGTTCATACATTTCTTTGGAATTTGAATTATATTGGAGTTGGGATTAATTATTTTGGAACTTTTAGTTTTGTTTTGAGTTTGGTTCAGTTTGATTTTTTTAAACTAGGTTTGGCTTTCAAATTTGAACTGAATTACTAATGTTTGGTTCAATTTTTGAACTTCAAATAGTTTTCGATTCACCTCTATAATATACCTAGGTTTGTCTGGTTTAATTTACCTAACATAACCTAGTAAATATTGCTCAATAATCTTATTTTTGTTGAAAATAAGAATTATTTTTAAGTACCAATTAGGTATAAAAGTAATACATATTGAAATCTTGAGTTTTATAGCTATTGAAGTAGATATTAGGTACAACTGTATTATCCTTACCTACCTATTTGCTTATTCTATGTATAGCAACTATTATTTATATGTGGGTATGTTAACTTCAAATTTCTGTTTTTACAGATGTCCTTTGCAGATGTATTTGATATCCCAAATGATCATTCAATGGTACTCGCAAGACCAGGACAAACAAATTATTTTCATGAAAATATCCCAGCATTTGATATTAAATACATTGAAGATTGTTTTAAAATAAAAGATTACCCTGATCCAACCAAATATTTGTGAGTATTGCCATCATTCTTTTTTTGTTTTGGAGGAATTTTAGAATAATAACATAAAGCACAATAATCCTAATAACTATAATATGCTCATTGCTCAAGCATTTCTAAATTTCTAAGCTGATTCAATTTTATGAAAGTCTAATATATTTATAATAAGGTTGCAATTTTCCTTATATACAAATATGTTCTAATAGGTTTATGATGTTTAAATGTCTGAGAAGATCTAGTAGATCCTGGCCGTTTCACCATTACCTGTAATTTAGTCTATAACAGTTTTGTATATCAGTTTTGATTTTAAATCTCAGGTTGATGTGATTTGTTCGGATTTCAATAAAGCATTTGATTCAGTTAATCACAATGCCCTTGTTCAGGTCCTCAATATAACTAATATTGGTGAACCACTATTGTTGTAGTTTTCGTCTTACCTATGTTATTGTTACCAATGGGTCAAATGTTAACAGTAAAATCGAACGTTTATCTTGGAACGTCTGATATTCTTCAAGGAGGACATCATTCCCTGCTCCTGTTTTCTCTATATTTATTAGGGTCTCAAATGCACAATATGCCATATTTTATGTTTTGCCGACGATATCAAATTTTACACCAATATTTCCTCTTTAGATGACTGTTTCTTACTGCAGAGTATTTTGACCATTTCACTGAATGCTTCAATTTACTAGGGTTATTCCTCAATGTTTCTAAGTGCAAAACCATGATTGTGGCCATGATTTAGCTCTCTGTTTATTCATATCATCTTGTAGCTACTATTCTTTCATGTTCTAATGGCTGTGTTATATATCTTGGTTTTATTCTTGGTAGTAATCTTGATATGGTTTCACATCATTTTGTGGACGCCATTTCTGATCTAACATTACATAATAAAGAAAGTTTACGGTTAAAGTGGTTCTAGTTGGTCAAAAAAAAAACATTTTTAGACCCTCTGCTCTGATAAGATTGTGAGACTTAAAGATGGTTTGATTTTAATGTTGTAAAATTAATAACATTTCTATAAAGGACGTGTTACTAATTGTTAGGATTGTTACGGAATCAAAATCGCACCAGCCTAAGTCCCACAATTTTGCCATAGCCAAGGAAAAGTAACCGTATGCTTACTTTTTTCTAATTTAATTTACTGACATGTGCCTGCGAGTGCGAGAACTATGGTTCTTAGAATGTAGACACGTTGACATACACTCAAGTGTATGCGCACACACACTTATTTTCATTTATACTTGCACACATTGACATGGGCCAGTTGTACTTGTCATATAATTG
This sequence comes from Sitobion miscanthi, assembly GCA_008086715.1. NCBI lineage: Eukaryota > Metazoa > Arthropoda > Insecta > Hemiptera > Aphididae > Sitobion > Sitobion miscanthi. The sequence continues at coordinate 2,409,186 of CM017800.1, read as the reverse complement.
CCTAGTTCTTATTCCTTAGCAAATGACCGACTGGAACCCCCTTAATCAGGTGCGTAGTCAAAATAATAGAAAATTAGTAATTGCTGCTCGGTTTCTTAGGTTAGACTAGATAATTATATTGATAAATAATTCTATATTTTTTATTTCAAACTATGATTATCATTAAATATTGATATTTATTTTATAGAATTAAAAACACAGGTTCTGGAAATTATACAAAAGATGATATATTCGATTGTTGGCTCTATCAAAATAAATCGTGGTCTGATTTAATTTCAATTCCAGAAAAATCAAAATCTACAAATTCTATTTCTCAAGTCACAAGGTATGTATTCTTGTTTATGTATTGAAACACATTGGTCATCAATTTTTATCATCTTATCATAAACACTCACACACACATAGGGGCGGACTGGCTACTTTTGGTCCAGGGTGCAAAGTTAATTAGGGGCCCGTAAATTTTTTACAAATTTATTACAATTAGAGTTCAATTTAAGAAAGGGCTCGAAAATGGTAATCGTGGCTTGTATTATAAATACGAATAATTGCCCGGGGAAACTACCTGGTTTATAGCACCCTTGGCTGTCCGCCCCTGCACACACATATAGTATATATGTCGCAGTGGATGTCCACTTCATGAAATGTATCCATTTAGTGAAAATGACGTTTTACTCTACACTATATGAACAATTTGTTGACCTTTTCATGAAGTGGATGAAATTAATTTTATCCACATTCTGTAATATTACTATTTATATATATGAGTATTTTTGATATTGGGTTATTGTACGATTTGCACTAGGTAATTGTGTATGATATGATAATAATTAAATAATATAGTATAGGTAACCTTAAATAATGAAGTATAAAAATTAAATTAAAGTTCTATATAAGAAACCGTGTTGTAAACAAAAAAAACAGATTTTAAGAGTGTTCTTGATTTCAGGTTTTTTTTTTCAACCCGAAGGTTGGTTTACAACTTCAATTCTCCATTCTAACCCATTACTCGCTTTTTCTTTAAGTTCTTTAAAGATTTTGACTTTTGCATCCCATTTAATTTATCCTATATTATAATTTCGGGGACGTGCTGTAGTTTTCTTTCCTTCTATCATATCTTATAATATTATATTATGCAATTCTTCTGGGTGTCTCAGAGCATGTCAATACCTAACCATTTTCCAGCGTCTTGCTCTAATTGTATCTATGAGTGTACGTTTTTCTTCCACAGTTCTATATACTTCTTCATTCGTTTTCCGCTCTATCCAACTTATCCTTTCCATACGCCTCCAAACCACATCTTGAAGGCTTCTGTGGGTTATATTTTAATAAATAATATGTAATGAAAATACACTTTAATTGTCAATACTATACACAATTATACTCTATGCGTGTTGAGCTATTAACGAGCGCCGAGTATAGAATTAACAGTTTGTGATAAAAATATTATATAATGCATACTGTTTTGTAATAATTTTTTTTATTAATTTTTTTATGACTTGGTTATTAAGACCTATTTTTCTTGGTTCCTTAAATGTCATTATAAACGTTTTCTATATTTAAATTTACCCATAATGCTAACTTAGATTTGGATAGCCAATAGCACACTTTTGCATGTAATTTGTAATTCTAGGATTCCAATTATTGTGAGCTCTGCCTTATCTATCTCATTGGTCAAGATAATAGGATTGTCGTATTTAAGTATTTTTCATGAATTTAAAATATTTGACTATTTTTATATTTATTATTATTTATTACCCTTTTAGTATGTGAATTAATAATCGTCATAACTATTATTAATATATTTATTTTTACTTGTATATTATTGACTTAAAATTTTTTAATTTCAGCTCTAACCATGATATTGATGGTAATGTGTTGTCTAACCGTTTACAGAAGGCTTCTTCATCTAAAAAGTAAATATTATGCATTTATTTAACATAATATATTATTTATATATTTTTGTGTGAAGCATTGATTGCCCATAATAAAATATTATATCGTCGGCTAAGACGCAATACCTCGTATCTCCAAAAAGTGGTTTTTTCAGGAAACCCATAACACTGATATGGGGATCAATAAGATTAGATACATGTGACAATTATTCAAGATTTAAATTCTCCTTGGGGTTTTTTGGGATATATGCGATATTTTCACTAATTTATGTGTTTATTTTTTCTGTATATTTTGATGTATATACCTAGAAATATCTTTTTTTTGACTTACGAGGTGTTATGTCTTAGCCGACGATATAATACATACTGTTTTGTAATAACTTTTTATTTTTAATGTTTGTATTTATGATTACTCTGTTCAACGAGAGACCGCGCTGTGCACCGACAAAAACTGGTTCCCCCACCCAACACCCTGCCATTGGGGAACCGGTTTTGATAGCATGGTGACGCGGACAGATACGCAGAATTTTCTTGCTCTGTCGCTGAACAGGGTATAGGTTATTATGACCTATTTTTCATGGATCCTTAAATGTTATTACAGTGAAACTTCCATATAACGAAGTCGAATAAGCAGCAAAAAAAAATCGTTATATGGAGAAATTCGTTAAATAGAATTATGTATTTTTTTCAACTTTTTTTTTTCTTTTTAATTATGTATGTATGTAAAAAACAACATCAAACATCATATTACAGTTTTATTTAATTTTTAACCTTAAATGTAATTTAAAAGAAATAATCTGTAAGTTTTGTTTGCTTGTTATTTTTGAAAATTGTCCTTTTCTCGTAAAAAGTTTCTATATCGTCAAGTTTTAAAAAAATTTCATCGGGAACATTAATTGCTTCTTGTCTAAAACCATTTCTTACCACTGATAAAGCGTTTAATATGTCTTCTTCTGTGAGTTTAGATTAGAACTGAAGGACTGCAGTAAAATTAATCAGTTTGCCTACCTTCGGTGTCTTATCTTTATCGGGTACACTATTCATGTACAATTTTAGAACTATGATATAAAATTTGATAGTGATAACATTTACAAAAACTGGTTTTTATTGAATAATTATTTCATTATGTAGAAACATCAGATACGTTATTTGGAGATAAATTTACGTGTAATTAACAATGAAGGTCATAGTTCTTAAAAATATTTCGTTAAATGGAAGTTCGTTATATGGAAGTTTCACTGTATAAACGTTTTCTATATATAAGTTTACTCATAATGCTTACTTGGATTTGGATAGCCGATAGCACACTTTTGTATGTAACTTGTTATTCTATGTTTCCAATTTCTGTGAGCTCTGCTCTATCTTTCTGATTGGTCAAGACAAATTTATAATAAGATTGTAGTATTTTTCAGGAATTTAAAAGATTTAAAGATTTTTTTATTTATTATTATTAATTACCATTAAGTACGTGAATGAAAAATCGTTATATCTCTATTGTTGATATATTTCTTTTTACTTGCATATTATTGACTGAACATTTTTTTATTTTAGTTCTAACAATGATTTTGATAGTACTGTGTTTCACAGTCCACAGAAAGCTTCTTCATTTAAACAGTAAATATTATACATTTATTTAATATAATATATATAATTTATATTTAATGTTTTTATCTTTTTAATGAAGCACAAGAATTCCCTATTCACATAAAGAAGAGATGAATATTATTAATTATATCATTGAGAACAAATATGCTTTTGATATTAAAGGGAGAGCTATGTGGCAACAAATGGAACATGCCAACGTAAGCTAATGAAATGTATTTATAGTTTTTCTTGAAACTTGTAACAGGTCACATTTTTTTTATATCTTGTAGGTATGCAAACTTCGTACATGGCAATCTATGAAAGAAAGATATTTAAAATCCATTAAATTGGATTTAAATTCAGCAAATCATAGATTTTCATATATTGCACCTAAAGATTTGAAACTATTGCGACAAGGGTCTGTACCTACTTTGTTTTATATAATATAATAAAAATTATTTTTATTAATCTCTATTTTAGTTTAAATATTGAAAAAATCAATAAGGATGAGAAACAAGCAATAAGATCCCAATTCAATGAAGAACGAATTGATAATTGGTCATCAGACAGTTCCTAAAATTGGCAACAAAATATATGCAGAACACACTATTATGATACCAGAAATTTTTAACATCCTTTTCAGACAGTTGTTGAACAGTTCCTATTTTCTAATATATAAACATTTTTATAATATAAATTATTAAAAAATTACTTATATCATAATATTTATACTAAAATTGATTATGTTATTGTTGATGGGCATTAAATAGTTAGTTCATCAGGTTAGTTCATAGCTATCGTTAATTTAAGTTCACCCGTAGTTGATTGTCGGCACCTAAGAAAAAAGATTTCTCAACAGTTTCTATAAGCTCAGGGTTAAGACTTAATTAAAAAAAATTCAATTGTATTAAATTTAATATTTATAATATATTTAATTATTTAAATAGGTACATAGTTTCTTCACAAATTCCTAGAATATTCATCACCACAAAACGTTTTTATAATACAATCTGGTTGACTTGAAACTTCGGTGTGATTTGAAATCATTTTATTATTTATTAATTATATCAATATAATATATTACCGATATTTAGTAATAAACCGACCAAGTTCTTGGATTAAAACTTTCTTTGTGTGTCTGTGATAAAAAATATTCTTATCAATCAGTAAATTTATCTTAATAATAATTATTAATTAATACAAAAATAAAAAATCACTTTCAAAAGTGTCCTAGATTTATTTGAAGAATATAAAATTATATTGTTTGTACATTTTTCATATACTTGACATTATTTCAAAAGAATATTTATTTAATCAAAAATAAAAATAAATGCTTTTTTTGATTTTAATTTTTAGGTCATCAGTGAAGACCGGATTTTATTGATATTGCAACATTTTTTGCAGTTAAGATCAACCAAATCTGATCAAATGTATATTCGATATGTACTTTATGTGTTATACCTATTTAATTTTTTGCAATTTCTTACAATTTTGTTACTTTTGTACTTTTTATTAGTGATGCTGGTACTTACATGATTTAAGTAGCAAAAACATTATAAATATTTTTCCCAAAAATGATTCATATTACATGTATGGCGCACGCAATCAATAGAGTTCTAGAGAAAATTTGAGAACTATATCCTGACATAAATAGATTAATTAACAATGGTAATAAATTTAATATTTAAAATTTAAATACATAGTAACTTCTTTAGTTTATTTTAGGAAAAAAAGTTTTTCTAAAAGCACCATCGAGAATCAATTAATATAGAAAAGAAATGCTGGGTATACCTTTACTTTACTTCCCAAACCTATTATTACAAGGTGGGGAACATGGTTAAATGCTGCACTTTACCATGCAAATAATAAATTCAAAAAAGTAACATTTATCTAATTTTTTATAGTGCAATTTATTATACAATTTTTACGTTTTTTTTTTGGTGCAATTATACAATTTTAATATGCAATTTTTGTGTGTTTTAAATGCAATTAAATCTGGTCTTTAATAATTAGTTACATAAAAAAAGCAAAATTCAAGGTTATTTGAAACTAGGCCGTACTACTGAGGAAGTGGTTTTATAATTCTTTGATTAAGTATTTAGTATTTAGGTACCTACTTCAGTTTTAAATTGTTATTAGTTAGTTGTTTCAACTTAATTCTAAGTTAAATTGTTTATTAAACGAAAGAAGTTTAAATTTATTTTATCAAGGAAAATCCTAAATTACTGTTTTTGTGTTATTCATTTTTTTTGTTTGCATCTACTCTTGATAATTTTTAAAACAAATATATTATTTCAAGTCAGCATTAAAGTATTCTAATTGACAATTCAAATTTGGGTGTTAAAATAAGTGTTTCAAGTCTCCCCAAAATTTCAGGTGACTTGGAACAACAGTTTTAGATTCTGAGCGTAGCGATAAATGTATAGATTTTACAATGATGCATTCGCACCAATTTTTTTAAAACACCTTTGGCTTGTCAAAAACCAAATGTAGACACTGAATTACCAAAGTGAATTTGGTAAATAAATTATTCTGAAGAGCTAATTAAGACGTGTTCTTACGTAAGGGCTGATTTTTTAACATGCATGGTTTCAAGGGTTCTTAACCTGAGAGGCACTCCCCTCTAGGGAGGAGTAACAACATTTGAAGGGGGGGGGTGAAAATTTTTTAAAAAAAACACGAAAAATGAATTTTACTAAATTTACGATTATATAAGATTTTAATGTTATTTGAATGTGGTTAAATATTTATTATTTAAAAAAAAAAAAAATAAAAATAAAATAAATGTTGATTAATGTTATTTAATATGATTTGTAAGTACATAGCAGATTATACCTACCACTCGGTGACTATTATTTTGCCTTATACGTTCTTCGTATTTCCGTTAAATGGATCCACCAACTATGTCCGTATGCATAGTGAATTTATGTGTCACATAACACATAGTATAACATGTCTTATATGAAACATACATTTTCTACGGGCATTAAACATTTGGGTTTTAAGAGAATACCTCAAACGCACGTTATATTTTGGGGGTTTTACGGGATATACCTATGGGAAATTTTTTTCAAATTTTCATATTTCACTATTTGATATTGTGATATTATTGGTACCTAGGTTAAATTTCTATTTTAGAATAGATCGATAGGTTACCTAGGTATATCACATTCTTTAATCTAAATTCCGGTAGTCGAGTATTGGACAAATACCTACGTAACTTATAATTCGTATAATCGTAATTTAATTACTAAAGAAATATAATTTCCTCAACAGTGTCCAGGAGAATGCATTATAGAATGTCTATAAACTTATTGTGGTCTAAAATTGTCATGCGACCAACTACTAGGGGCTCGAGGGGGCTAGTTCTGAAAAATTTAAATTATCTAGTAAAGTTCATCTCATTATTTGAATTAAACTAATTTTTAAGCGATTGTTGTGAAAATCAAATTTTTTAATTTATTTCATTCAACACACTCAACTTAGTTTTCTAGTATCTCTAGATTTCTCACAAAATTCATATCGATCATCTCACAGCTATCATATTCAAAACCATAAAAATATGCATTTTTATTTTATTTCAATCTTTTTTATCGATTGCACTTGTCCAGAACAACCCCCATGAAAAAGAAAACCAGAATATATTACAGATCACAAAGATTTCTGTAAAGAACATATGATTTATCAATAGACCATATTATATATAATATTATATACAGAATTAAACAGAAAGATCGGACAAAAAAAAAATTAATTATGTTACTTAAACGTATGACAAAAATTGTTAATATTATGTGATAAGTAAATAATTTAAGAATATACTCATGTCAGCAAATTCCCAAAAATAATATTTTTAAAAGAGTTATTACGTTCCAAAATAATTTAATATAAATTATATATAAAAAAAAAACTTTTAAATTTTGTATATAGCAAACGTTATGGCATTTATCAGATCTCGGGGGGACATCCTGTATACTGAGGATAAGTTCTATGGATTTATCATATTATAATATATTTATGTCATCTATGGCAATCGCCAATTGTCGACATTCGACGGAGACTATTCACTATATTCTAATATTTCAGTGAACAAAAAAAATAACATAAGCCAACAATTGACGGACAGTTCGTTAAGCAGTATAATATTATAATATAACACGAACTTCCACATTTTGTTACGTTTAGGTTATTTTCATACTTTCTAGTTTCTATTCGGAGCGAGATGTAGACGGATGATGGCTGTTTCTTCGGCGGTAGCGTGTTACTGCCTGACAGCTAGGTTTCACCGGGAGAGTCGATGTCTACGCGTAAGTTTGTTTTCATATTATTTTGGGGCTTAAATTTAATTTCAGATTCTGAGTGGAACGATGAATGTATTGATTTTACAATGATGTGTGTTTTTATATTTTTTTTTTTAATTTTTTTTGTGTCTGTGTACACGATAAGTAGTCGAAATAATGCTTCGATTTTCAACTTCAGTATCTTTTTCGATTGGAAAGTGAATATCGTTGGTGCATTGGCGAGGTCAAAATTTAAAATTCCCAGTAATTTTCAAAAGCACCAAGAAAAACAAAAGAAAAATTAAGGAAAAACGGGAATTTTGACGCAAAATCGATTTTTCACAAAATTGAATTTGGTTTTTGTTGTAACTTTAAAACAAATGACTGTAGATACATGACATTTTCACTGGTTGTTTATATTTTCATTTTCTATACACCATAACATTTTCCAAATATTTTGACTTATTTTGAGCTGTTTACGGACATTGTCATCTTCCATTTATTTTAGTTTTTTTCTGTAAATATCAATAAAATTTTATTTGTTGTGTAAAAAAGCGTAAAAATTTAATATGAGGCTCCTGATATATCGTTCTAATAGCAGTTGAAAAATATTAAAAATACATAGGCACAATTTTTTTTATAAGCATTTAAATATTAAAATTTCGACAACATTTATAAAATTTATAATTTAATAATTATTTTGTAGTTAAAAATTTATAAAATGTTCAACTTTTATAGCTAAGGATTGAAAATTTAAACAAGGCTCCACGTAAATAAGTTACATATAAATTACTTAATGCACAATAATATCATCAAATATACTTAGTAACATCATAATCTAACTGACCGTTTTCGCTCAGAATCGTTTTTCTTATACAATGATATTATATCATTGAATTCAAATTTAACGCTATCCATTACAGTGACCCACTTGTAACCTACTGTACAGCAGAGCGACATAAAGGTACATTACATGATAAACTAACATAATAAACTCTTGTTTACTTTAACACAATGCTTCAAAAGTTTTTATTTAATTAATTGGTATAATATTTGTAAATTATTGAATTTAACTACACCCACTATGTATGTATTTTCTTATTTTTCGGTAGGTTTTTTTTTATTACAGTAGAACCTCATTAATTCGGACCTCATTAGTCCGGACTTCGCTTAATTCGGACAGCCATTTATAATACGTAAATTACGCTAGTTTATGTTATAGATTAAAATAAACAAGAAAACGAATTCTAAAAATATCCTATAGATGCGGGTTATTTCGATTACATATTTATCACATAACTTATGCCATAGATTAAAATAAACAGTAAGCGTGTCAAGTGTGAATAACGAAGGTGAGCCTTAATATGTATGTATGTACTATATTAAGTGTGTTGTAATGATATAATACAATTATGTATCATGTATTCTTAGGTTAAATATTGTAAGACATACATATGTATTTATATTTAGTTTGAATAATAAATTAATATCCAATACATTGTTTTTTTAAATTTATAATTTACGATTTTTGATTATTTTGTTTAATCCGGACTTTCAATAATTCGGACAACCTAGAGCCCCATATAGTCCGAATTAATGAGGTTCTACTGTATTGTTAATCGATCAGGAGATGTATTGCCCGCAACTTTTCAATTATTTGTATTGTAACTATACTGGTATAACACTATTCTGGCTATCAATAAAGTCGTGATAAAATTAGAAAATTGGTCAGGTATGATATTTTTTTAAGTAATTCTTTTGCGTAAGGAATTCGCTCAATGATATTTAAATATTTTCACCTATAATTAAGTACGATGACTTGTAGGTAACTAGAGACTGAGTGAATAGGAAGTGTGTGATATGGCGAAGATAAGGAAAGAGGTTAACAGTATTTTAGAATGTTTGGTGTATGAAAGGTAAAGACGAAAAATAATTGTAAGTGGAGTGTGAGTAGCAGATATGAGAATATCAAGTTAGGTATTAAGGTACAAAAGAGGATATAATAAGAAATTAATTATATAAGGGTAGTGTAGGGTAGTGTACATATTGTAGTGAAAAGAAGAGAGAATATGTTTAGGTGGATCGGTCACTGTATGATAAGAGATAGTGAGAGTGGCTATAGAAGTTAATTTAGGGGGGAAATGAGGGGCGAGAAAACTACCTGAAGAAAAGATGGATAGACAGAATACCGATCATATGGAGGTGTGGAATGAGAGTGGCTGAACCTGTATATAGCTGTGAGAGACGAGGGAAGAAAATGTGTAAAGGTAGAATAGTTATGTTAACAATGCCGAATACGTAGGAAAGGAACTTGAATTGCAAAGGCCCCTTGACTCTTTGGCTGAAACTATACCGTTATCAGTTGATATAGGTTTACAACCTTGACTTATAGGATAGAATAAAAAGATCTGTTGCTGGTTGGGATGTCAGCGCACTATTTGTTTTCCATCTTTGACCCACGCGTAGCATCCCAAATGTACGATTAAGAAAACATTAAAATGATTGTGCGTGGGTCAGAGAGAGAAATAAATGGTGCGCTAAAAATCTGACATCCTCTTAAGTGTTATCAAGTTGAAGAAGCAGTTGATTGTTGACAATTTGACATTTAACATTAACTGTGGTAGCCGGTAGGTATTATGATTGGAAGTAAAAGTAATTAGCAGGGCTGTGAATTTAATGCAATGAAAAAGTGTTAAATATTTGTCTACATGTATGCACTAAAAACAGGTACTGAAATATTCAAAAATATGCTCTTAAGATTCAAAAAAATACTGAATGAAAACGTTTTTATTAAAAATTTTTTAAATTAATAAATAATAATTCAAATTGGTTTACAAAAAAAAATTCGTTATTTACACACTTGGTAGGACAGGTAGGTAACTATTTATTTTTTGAACGGATGAACTGAAAATATAAAAACATTTTAAGAAAATAAGCATAAATGCGAAGAAATCATGAAAACATGCAATTATATGAACTAACCCAAAAAAATAATATGTAAAATAAGATTTTGGCCAAATCCATTTTTTATATGGTCACGGTGTAGTAAAAAAGCATGTAAATGAATTTAATTCACAGCCCTGGTAATAAGTGATGATTTATCTGTAGTGGAAACCGGGGTACAGTGAGACGCATATTGGTAACGGTGTTGTAATAATAGGGATCTCCCAAAAAAAATACGTACTAATAGTTCAAACAAATCATAAATGCTAACTGTAATAAATATTAATTTATAAAAAAGTATATTAAAAAGCATTATTATTATAAATGAAACAAAACTATGAACTATGGACCGTAACATAATATTGGTATTTCTATATTTTTAGCTCCATAATATCTGTTTAAATATTAGGAAAATTTATTAAGTACCGTAATAGTGCTAAATTTGAGCTATTACTTATAATATTCCACATACCTATTATAGTTTAATTTAACTACAACATTCTAGTAGAGTCTGAAAATATTCGGTTCCACGACTCTAATCATACAAACTTTAAATACTAAACTACGGGTCTGAAATTTGGTTTATTTAGATCTAAATAATCCAAAACATATATTGCTTCAAAATATAAAAATAAAGTGGCTTGTATTGTTGTAGGTAGGTAACTACAAAAAAAAAAATAAAAAAAATCATACTTGACATCTATGTATAATATACGTATATTGTAATAAATGTTCAAATGTTTATTATAGTACATTATAAAAAAATAACTAAAGTTCAATATAATACATTATAACAGGTGTTCAAATGTACATTTCACACCACATATTTTGTTATTTCACACAGTCTCTCTTCAATTTCAAATTTTTCTTCAAATTATCCCAAATTATCTACAAAATATAAATGTTTAGAAAATTGGAAGACTTGATTAAGTATTTAATCATTTATCTCAAAAAGATGTGCCGGGTCGCCACATTACTATATCGAGGGGCCATGGTGCAAGTGCCGTCCATAAATATCATAACATATATTATATTTGTTTGCGCCGATACCGTTCCTACGAAGTTGACGGTTGTCGGCAACGACTCGCGATTGTGCTGGGGACAGGAGCGGGAAGGGTTACCCAAAAATAAACAATATATTATATTAAAACAATCAGCGGTAATAGCACCGAAACAGAAGGGCGCCTCAATAAATAACATAATAATACAATTAAGTGTGACAATACAAAATATAATATGTTAGACCTGGTCCCCGCTGTCGTTGGCGATGGCCGGTGTGTTCCTAAACGACTACGGCGACACACATTGGTTGGTGGCGGCACACATATTAGCGGCGGAACGGCATTGGTCTCAGCGAAAACAACAAAACGGTATTCGGCTGGGCCGATAAAAACACGACAACGCGTTGTCCGCACACGCGGTTACTGCCGGTACCAAGCACACGGCGGCGGCGGTGGACGCAACTATGCGTCGGACTCGACCGCTGGACAGAGATAAAAAAAAACAGCCTACGGCGGAGAACGACCCGGCGCTGGACGGCCGAAGAGGGGGTAAGCCACCTCGTGAGCTTCGGCATCCGAAGCGCAGCTTTGAGGGCGAATGTCGATACTACGGTGGTGCGAAAACGCGTCTGTGTTTGAAAATACTCCCCTCGTGAGGCTCTGCCTCACATGCAGTGACGTAGAGCCGGACACACGACGTAGCAGGGGATGAAGGTCCGAAGTAGATGGATGTATGAAATCGATAGCTGTTGGTCACATATGCGCCTTAGTGCCTTACCTGTGGTGTACATTATTTTTTTTTTAACGATAGAAAACAAAACATTTGAAAAAATCAATACGTAATGGTACGAATAATGATTGATGACCAAATAGTAATACATAATATAAATAAGTGTAAGAACACATGTTAACAATAAACACATGTGAAACATAATAATACAAAGCAGCAATGCTACAGGGTGCTTACCAGTATACATAATACGCCAAAATGTTAACATCTCATAATAATACATGAACAAGTGCATAGCAATACACTAATAGATTATAATTGAAAAAACAAACCAATGAACATAATATGGTTCATGTAATAAATAATTGTATGAAAACAAAACAAATACACAGTTATAACTAATAATACCAAGTACAGAACAAGAATACAAAAAAATAATAAAATTATATAGTGAGGGCTCCACCGGTCCCAACACCCAGCCAGTCGTGATGTATACAAAGTTTAAAAACGTGCAACACGCGAAAATAATTAACAGGTGGGTTGGGTCGGTGAGCTAGATGCGTCGTTTTAGGGAGCATAGTGCTTACATGTGACACAAAAGGAAGCAACGACATTTATCAATTCAAGTTATTGGTGGGTGATAAAGTTACCGTGGACATAATATTATGCCACTCATTTCTTTCCGGCGGACAATTATTTGCCGCACTGCATACCTTGGTATCGGGCCTATCCCGGGTCCTGCAGACGTGGAACGAATCGAAGTACTAACTTACAATGAGGCGGGACGCAACAACCAGTGCAATTGACGACCAAGGTGCCGTGAGACACACGAGACCGACGCTACGCGTGCATGGTACGTTCGCGAGTGGACGTGACAGGGCGTCGCGGTCGACCACCTCTGTCGAAAACTACACATGGAAACGAATAGTTTGGAGGTACATACGATACCCATGCTACACAAACGGCGACAAGGACCAACGGGTCACAATTACGTAGACTTAAAGCGGCAGTCGTACGGTGTATAATATGATCCACAGCGTGCAACACGCGGTCACACTTTATAAGTGCACGTAATAAATTCGTTTATTATAATATCAATAATACACGCGATACACGACGACAGAAAGTTTAGGAGGTCACTCATCGGGGATCGCGATAGAAATGAGTCGTCCCATTCCGACGGATTTCCGTTCACTCCGTGTGTGCCACGCCAGTATAAAACGAGACGATCTGAAACAATCGGCATTAAGCCGCGTGACGCCTTATATGCGGGATTGTTCGACGATTAACCGTACTGCCAAAAACAATCGGTTTTTAACAAGGTGCAGTTATATAAATCCTGCGACTAAAAACATATTTTTTGAACGATTCGCGAGGGCCAATTACCCAAAACACGATCATTTTCACGCTTATCCGCGGGTGTAATGACGACAGCGACCGCGCGTATCGAAGACGGCGGCGCACAGGTACATAATATACCGACATCGGCGGGCACGCAAAACGACGGCGGTCCTCATTTCGCAAAAACATTGCAGACAGACGGTATGACACGGGGTGGAGTGGGAGCAGTGTACGCGACACCGGTTGCGATGTCAACGGCAACGGCGCGTATACACGCTTTAACACGGCCGGAGCTTGAATACAGGTCAATGACCTCTTAGTGGCTTAGCATCGGGAGGGAGCCCGTCCCTAAGCAAATCATAAATACACGGACTTATACAATTCGGCGACACTACCAAGGGTCCGAACACCGACACTAACTCGACCAACGGCATACTATGAGCCAACAAAGTACATTCTGACCCGCAAATATCCCTATACAACGATTTTACGGCTACGTCGTGGGACCCGGCTGGCGGCTTAACGGACGTCGACGCACGAACAGGTATCACTTCAGAAAATTGCCCACTAGGACCACGGTTACCACCATCGCGGGTGTTCTCCGACGTACACGACACTAACTTAAAAACTGTCGGAGGTTCATGCCGAACTACGTCCGACGAGACATGTGTCCATGTGAGTTCGGAAAACCATGCTCTGCTACCAAAATGTTTGCGCCGATACCGATCCTACGAAGTTGGCGGTTGTCGGTAACGACTCGCGATTGTGCTAGGGACAGGAACGGGAAGGGTTACCCAAAAAAATATATGATTTCAAATAATAAATGCCTGTATGTAATTTGCGGTGTTCGGGACACCAAAAAATAAACAATATATTATATTAAAACAATCAGCGGTAATAGTACCGAAATCAAAAGGGCGCCCCTACGAATAACATAATAATACAATTGAGTGTGACAATACAAAATATATATGTTGGACCTGGTCCGCTGTCGTTGGTGATGGCCTGTGTGTTCTTAAACGCCTACGGCGGCACGGCAAACGACGACACAAACTGGCAATGGTCGACGGTACAACAAACGGCAAATTCGGCGACAGCCACACCACGAGGGTTTTGGCGTCACGCAACCGTTAGCCGCGGCACACAATCGGCACGGCACGGCACTGGTCAGCGATAAACAACAAAACGGTGTTCGGCCGGGCCGAAACACGACAACGCGTTGTCCGCACACGCGGTTACTGCCGGTACCAAGCACACGGCGGCGGCGGTGGACGCAACTATGCGTCGGGCTAGACCCGCTGGACAGAGACAAAAAAAAAAACACGGCTGGCGGCACAGCCTACGGCGGCGAACGGGTCGACGCTGGACCGAGGAGAGGGTAAGCCACCTTGTGAGCTTCGGCATCCGAAGCGCAGCTTTGAAGGAATGTGTCGAAACTACAGTGGCGCGAAAACGCGTCCGTGTTCGAACAATATATAAGAAATACAAACTTAATATTTGTAAATATTATAAAAAAAATTTATGAAATGTACTATACTCATTTTATATTATGATTGTATTAGTTAAAAACTCTTGAATTAAGAGTTATGTTTGAGGATTTAATTAATTTCCTAAAAGGAAATGCCTCAAGGTTGCCTCAGTAGGTTGAGGGACCGTATAGTTAAAGTGCCGTCCACCAATAAAGTATCGGA
Organism: Sitobion miscanthi; assembly: GCA_008086715.1. NCBI lineage: Eukaryota > Metazoa > Arthropoda > Insecta > Hemiptera > Aphididae > Sitobion > Sitobion miscanthi. The sequence goes on along the minus strand of CM017800.1, from coordinate 2,393,724 downwards.
AAAAATAACGATTAATTCAAATATAGAAGGTACTTATATCATATACTTTCATCAAAGTATGATTGTGTTAGTCACAGTCTTGTGTAAATGATATTGTCTTATGTTTTGCCCAATCTAATTATACAAAATACTGAAAATTAATGAAATCACAAATATTAATACAATAGAGAGACTGTTAAATTTACTTTTTGCATAGAGAATATGAAGGTGGGCTGGGCTTTTAATATCAGAGTATGGAGGACAGGGCTGGGATTTCATATTATGAATTGAAATATTTGTGGACACTGGACGACCAAAAGGACCATCCTCCATAGCATGTTTCAATAAGTCCAAAATAAAATTAATTGTATACGTATAAAGTTTCTCCCATGCTCGACATTATCCTGGTATTTTTAAAAAAATATGGAGCTAAAAAAAATCATTAAAAATGTTGTTTCGAAAAAAACCTTTCATGTGCATATTTTGTCTCCAAGTGTGTGTTGTGAGAGAATAGATGCTGATAAATCATTAATAGAGACTCGTTGATCGATTTTATGTGCTTCAAATTGTTTACACGAGTGAGCTGGGTATGGCTCCATCATAATAATAAAGATATGGATAGGACATAATGGTCTTATCAGCGGTCTTCGAGGGGAACAATTGAGGCCAAATAAAGTAAACCTATATCGAGTATCGACTATCAATATACAGGAGCCTCAATTGTCTTCCCCTCCGGGAACGCGGCTTCAAATGTATTTAACATAGGCGTGGCCTATCCATATCTTTATTATCTATGTGCTCCATCTATAGCATGGATTAAGGTGTCAACAATCAAAGGATCAACTTGATAATCAAACACTTAAGTTCGGCAACCTGCAACTCCGGATCTTTTTATTCAAAATGTCCTAATAAGTCATAAGAAGGTTAGTTAGGTAAACCTATGGTTAGTTGAAGTTATGGTGATGATAGACGACTATCATCCCTGGTCGTGAGCTTTGCGATGATCTTTTCCTACTAACTATCAAGGTATTCGATATTGCAAACATAACAATGAAAGAAAATATTAAAATATTATTAATTTGGTTAGGTTAGGTTAGGTTAGGATAGAACTGGAAATTAGACGTTAACTAATTATCATACCTACTGAAATTAACACTAATGTGACTGAACTAAATAAAAATAATGAAAATAACTATGAGACTGAAGAAATTAATGAGACTGAAGAAATTTATGAGACTGAAGAAATTTATGAAACTGTAAATATTAATAACCTAAAAATAGATGATTTTGTAAGGTAAAATTTGAAACTGTAAGAGGCAACTTTGAAGAATACGTGGGACAATTACTGAAATAGAGGAGGATATTACTGTGCCGGTTCCTTAGAAAGAGCAAAGTATGAGAGGATGTTTTTCTTTTTTCCTTATAATAGATGAAGCATATGTTGGAAAAGATCAAGTTATACAAAAATTAAAGGTCATAAAGAGAGAAGAGGCAACTATCAGTTTGAAAAAAATTAGTTCCTTATCTACTGTAAACATTTAATTGTTAAGTTTTAAAATCAATAACATTAATTTTTGGTTATGTGTATATTGTTTTGTTTATCTATTGTTTACAAGTCAGTTTAAACTGTTTTATTTTTGTTGAATATAAAGTTTAATTTTATTAATATGTTTGTTAAATTTATTTTGTGAGCAAAGACTGCAACTTATAAGAAAAAGTATTATTTTGTAATAAACAGTTTTAAAAAAATGTAAAATTGTTTTTAAATTAATAAAAATATTGGTTTTTGGTTATTGTTATATTGTTTTTATCTATTGTTTTACAAGTCAGTTTAAACTGTTTTATTTTTTGTTGAATATAAAGTTTATTTTATTAAATGTTTGTTAAATTTATTTTGTGAGCAAAGACTGCAACTTATAAGAAAAAGTATATTTTGTAATAAACAGTTTAAAAAAATGTAAATTGTTTTTAATTAATAAAAATATGGTTTGTGGTTATTGTTATATGTTTTTTTATCTATTGTTTTACAAGTCAATTTAAACTGTTTTATTTTTTGTTGAATATAAAGTTTAATTTTATTAATATGTTTGTTAAATTTATTTTGTGAGCAAAGACTGAACTTATAAGAAAAAGTATTTTTTGTAATAAACAGTTTTAAAAAAATGTTAAATGTTTTTAAATTAATAAAAATATGGTTTTTGGTTATTGTATATTGTTTTTATCTATTGTTTTACAAGTCAATTTAAACTGTTTTATTTTTGTTGAATATAAAGTTAATTTATTAATATGTTTGTTAAATTTATTTTGTGAGCAAAGACTGCAACTTATAAGAAAATATATTTTGTAATAAACAGTTTTAAAAAAATGTAAAATTGTTTTTAAATTAATAAAAATATGGTTTTTGGTTATTGTTATATTGTTTTTTGTTATAATATTAAATTGTAAGGTTCAAAAAAGAAATACTATTTTTGTATCTATTGTTTTTTACAGTCAGTTTAAACTGTTTTATTTTTTGTTGTATATAAAGTTTATTTTTATTATTATGTTTGTTAAATTTATTTTGTGAGCAAAGACTGCAACTTATAAGAAAAAGTATTATTTTGTAATAACAGTTTTAAAAATATGTTAAATTGTTTTTAATTAATAAAAATATGGTTTTAAACACTTTTTTTTTTTTAAAAATAATTGTAGTGTTCAAGTGACCTTCCACCAATGATTAAATGCAAGCTGCATTTGAAAAAACGCATGTTCCAAGTCACCCAACACCCCGGGTGACTTGGAACAAGCACTTTTTATTTATTTTTTACCTTAATTTACTCAAAAACTTTATTTTTTTTTTACTTAATCTATTCCTTGGAGGTGTGCGACACTGCATGATTTTTTACAGAACTTAATTATCAATAATGAATGTATTACAGTAGTTAAAAGGTCAAAATCGTTCCAAGTCACCCTGATTGACGGTAGTTTTTTATCATGGTCTTAAAGACAGTCAGCTAGAGTTGTACCAGTATAATTATTAAAAACTTAAATACCGCTAACATTAATTAATGATTTTTTTACCATAACAAATTATAAAATATAACAAAATATTATTTTATTAGGATTTTATAAGGTTTTCAATACTTATGAGTTTTTGTAAATAGAAAATGTATAAAATCAATAGTTTAAATTTAAAATATGGTTTTATGTTTTAATATCCTATTGTCAAAGAATTCTCAAGCTTTTCTTGCCACATTTTTATACATTTTACTAAATTTAATTTTTTCCGCACATATTTACAAAGACTAAAGCAGATATCTGACTATGTTTTTATTTGCATTAAGACTTTATAGTTTGTAATTTAATATTGACCGTAGACCCAGCCAAACATAATATTATTTTAAATTAAACATTATTTTATGTCCTTCATAAATTACAATCACATGGTAGAGTCAGTGCAGGACCTTTTTCTCATATAATTTTTTTGCATCCTTATTAAATTACATTCATTTATATACATTTTCTAATACATATATTACGGTGATACACCTCTGATCATAATAACTGTTCGTATTATTATAATGTAAACAATACCTAGTTTGGATTGTAATTAATATGTACTGTAGTATTTAGCTTCCACCGTATTCTTTTGTTTAGTGTTATTTCACCCAGGTTTCTCAAACAATATATTTGTATAAATATTTTTCAAAATTACCAGCTATACCTGGGAGTACACTAATTCTGTGTACTAACTAAATAATTTGAAAAGAGGCTGGTTAGGTTCTCTCACGTTCCCCATTCAATTAATTTTATTATATATTTAACTATTTTGGTTTATTTAAATATATCTTTTTTTAAAACGTTTAAAACCTGGTGCCAACTGTCTATCTATAATTTAGTCATTAATAATAATTGATATGGTGTTCCGGCCTCGATTAAAATGGCGGATTATTGGCTTCAATTAAATACACGGGCGGTATAGGCCAGTTAGCAATCTGGTTTGTTATATATATTTGTGCTTGGTGTCCCTTTAATAATCCTTCTTTAATGAACTAAATATGTGAATAGTTTTTACTGTTTTGAATACTGGACAATTAACTTTGAAATTTGTAATGTGTATTCCCACAGTATAATATATTCAAATTTTTTTTTGTTATCTAAAATGCATTTGCCTGCGGGCGCCGATACCCTCCTTCAATTTTTTTTTTTAGAAATGTAAGAAGTTGAATTACTTGTATAGATTTTATTATTGACAACCTGGTGCCCTATTAATAATCCTTTTTAATGAATTAAATATGTGAATAGTTTATTCTGTTTAAAATTTTGAACATTTTAGTTTGAAATTTGTAATATGTATTCCCTTAACATAATTTATTTAAATTTTTTTTTGTTTTCTAAAATGCATTTGCCTGTGGGCGCCAACACCCTCCTTCAATTTTTTTTTTTTAGAAATGTAAGAAGTTGAATTACTTGTATAGATTTTATTATTGATAACATGGTGCCCTATGAATAATCCATCATAAATTAACTTAATATTTTGAATAATTTTTTTTTTGTTTACGATTCTGGACATTTTAGTTAGAATTTTGTGATGTGTATTCCCACAGTATAATTTATTTAAATTTTTTTTTGTTTTCTAAAATGCATTTGCCTGCGGGCGCCAACACCTTCTTTCAATTTTTTTTTTTAGAAATGTAAGAAGTTGAATATATTGTATTTACTTGAATATAATTGACATGGTGCCCTTTGAATAATCCATCATAAATTAACTAAATATTTTGAATAGTTTTTTTTTTTGTTTACGATTCTGGACATTTTAGTTAGAATTTTGTAATGTGTATTCCCACAGTATAATTTATTTAAATTTTTTTTTGTTTTCTAAAATGCATTTGCCTGCGGGCGCCAACACCCTCCTTCAATTTTTTTTTAGAAATCTAAGACGTTGAATTTTTTGTATTGACTTTAATATTGATAACCTGGTGCCCTATGAATATTCCTTCTTTAATGAACTAAATATGTGAATAATTTTTTTTTTTGTTTATGATTAGAGACGGATAGACAGACTACCAATCATATGTGGAGGTGTGGGAAGAGGATGGCTGAGCTAGTATAATTGTTAGAGAAGGGTTTCAGAATGTTTGGCGTATGAAAAGGAAAGATGAAAAAGAAGTAGTAGGTTAGGGTAGGTAAGTGGAGTGAGAGTTTCAGATTTGAGAATGTTAAGTTGAGTGTGTAAGGGACAAAAGAGGATAGAATAAGATATTAATTAATTAAATATAGTTTAGGAGTGGCATATATATTTTAGTGAAAACAAGAGAGACTAGGTTGAGGTGGTTCGGTCACTGTATGATAAGAAGTAGTGAGAAAAGCAAATGGAAGTAAATGTAGGTGGAAAGTGAAAGGTTTGAAGACTGAAGAAGAAATGGGAATAGACAGAATACCGATGTTACGGAGGTGCAGGAAAGAGGGTGGCTGAACATGTATGGCTGTATAGTTGTGTGAGAAGGGGGAAGAAGAAGTGTAAAGGTAGAATAGTTAGGTTAACAATGCCGAATACGTAGGAAAGGATCTTGAATTGTAATGGTCACTCGACTCTTTGACTGAAACTACCGGTATCAGTTGATATAGGTTTACAACCTAGACTCATGGGATAGAATAGAAAGTTCGGTTGCCGGTTGGGATGTCAGCGCACTATTTTTTAATATATTTGACCCACGCGTGCCATAATAAATGTACGATTAGCAGAACCAACCCTATGTTGTTACTTTTAATATTAGAGGTAAACAATATTAAGATAAGAACATTGCATGTATCGCTACGTTGTACGTTGGCTACATGATGACATTTTAATTATTATATAAGTTATGTCTTATTAGTGTGTAAATAGTTAAAATTTAAAAATGTTTATATAAATAATTAGACAAATCCAAAGACACACAAAATAAATAATATTTAATGTCCACAAAATAATTACAAAATATATATCTTAATTATTAATACCTACTTGAAATATAATACGCAATAAAAAAATAAAAATAAAAGTGTGGGTGATCATTATAAGTCGAAAAAAATTAAAGTAGTTCATCCATATATTTTACTTTTTGCTAAAATAATTTCGTTTTTAAATTTATCAGTTATACGTAATATAGTCACTAATTACTTAAGTACCTAATTTTTTTATTAAATAAATATAATATTTAACATAAAAATTCTATTTTGTTAAAAAAATTTGCGGTAGGGAGTTTAGGTTACGAAATTTGAGTCTTAGAACTGGCTCAAGTTGGTTCTGCTAAACATAAATTTGATTTGGTGTACACAGTCGGGCAACTAGGGCTTAAATGTCGGAGGGGAGGCTGTAGTCATCACCAGCTGATATTACATGAAAAGTAACCCGTGAGGTCGTAGTCATTAGTCACTTTATTAATATTTCTTTCTTTTTAGTTATAAGTCATAATTTATATATAAATGAGTACTTATATAAAATATAATTATTATTATAACAAAAAACGATAAGACAGTCGACAAATGTCGGCCAACAATTTAATTTCGAAGAAAATCTCAAACTAGAATTATAAAATATATGGGTACCTACTTGTAGGTATGTATTATAATTGAAAATTAAAGAAGTATAAATATAAAAAAAAAAAAAAAACATTAAGGGGGCTGGAAGTGCTCTGTTTCTAAAGAGTCAACGATAGGCATTTAGTTTAATAAGTCGCGTTTACAGAATTTAAATCTAATTATTTTGATTATGCGTAGTCTTGTCAGGCTTTAGACCTAAAAACATGAAATATATGCGTTGTTTCCAATCCCCTTAATGATTAAATGAAAATTTTTTTTTTATTTGTAATCAAAAAAGGAACTCGTTCATTTTCCAAAGGAACGAATTCTTTTTTTTTATTTTCAGGAACAAGGGACGGAACGAATTCCTTTTTTTAAAAAAAGAACGAGGAACGAAACGAATTTGTATATCTTTCACCGTGGCTGTGGTCTGTGATCCAATATGGGCCGTCGTGCAACCATAGCATCTATATATCCGTGAATGTTATGTCAATGTTAATAGTTACCTATTTAATATGTTGAATATAATTATTCTGTGTTTACGCCGTACGGGAGCTGCTATCATAAGAATGTTCATAACCACGGTCATAGAAAAGAGATTAATTTCTTCTAAGACCGTATTCATAACACTCTTATCAATTTAATTTTTATCATTTACACTTCTTTATCTATGCTTTACAGACATTTGGCATTGGAAATTCAATTCAGATTTCAGTTCGACAGTTCTACTTTATTTCATTAAAATTTTTATTATTCTTTAGTAAGGTTAGTGTACTGGCTCTTTGTATTTCAAAAAATTGTCAATGTTTTAAAATAATATAACAAGGTATATGATCTAAGAGCATTTTCCATGTCCCTCATTATTTTATTTAATTCATAGAAAAGAGATAAATTTAAGCAATGCTAATAATATGTAACTTATTATTATAATGTCAGGACCACAAAGTAGTTAAAATGCCATCTATTCTGAGAGACAGGGCTATCAATTCATACAGGCATATAAATATTTACCTTATTATTTTATTTACCGATATTGACAATCAAAATCTACCAGCTTTGAACTATCAATTCCATCTGTGTGGTGTTATTATTGTAGGTTTTTGTTTTTGCAGTTGTTGTTACTATCCCTTACTGCGTAAATCATCTCTTAGGACAGATGCTTTTCGAGATGGCACTGGAGGCGACAATTGATCAACAAAACATGGCATTCAACCCGGCTAAATTGCATTCTTCCATAAAGATACCGTTTCCGAAATCATCGTCAATTGAAAACGAATACTTTGTGTATCATCAAGCCGATCTGTTTTCTCAGAGTTTCTCGGCGATTGAGGGAATACGCCGCATGGGAAAACTGTGCGATGTCACTCTGAAAGTTAGCCGATTTACAGAAAATAGCTATTATTTTTTATTTAATATTTTAAACTAGGTAACCAATTGTTTTTAATTAGGTAGAAAACATGTCATTTAGTGCCCATCGCATAGTGTTAGCTGCCACGGTGCCGTATTTTAATGCTATGTTTACACACAACATGATTGAAAGTACCCAGAAAGATATTGTGATGCATGGAATTGATCCTGAGTAAGATATTTTAAAAACAAAGGAAATTCATAAATATAATAAAGAAGCTACCATTAAATAATGTTTAATTTATTTTTATTATAGAGCATTGGAAGCATTGATTAATTTTGCATACAGTGGTCGAATATCAATAAATGTCAATAATGTTCAGTCACTATTAATTGGAGCTTCATTTTTGCAGTTGAAATGGGTACGAAATGCTTGTGCAACGTTCATTAAAGAAAGGTACCTAATAAAAATTAAAATTTTTGAAGTACATATGTTACTCAACAACTATATATTATATTATGGTTCAATTGTTTTTTGTGAGATATTTGTTTCAAAATAATGTAAAGTATTTGAAAAAATAAAAGATAATTCTAGATACAGTAAAAATATTAATTTAAAATTATAAAACTCTGTAGCAAGATTTTAAGGAGTGTATCAATATGTATTGCCCCAATATCGAACAATCAAGAAGTTGCATGTGTGGTATATTAGCAAAATGTACGACCCATATCAAACTGATTTTGATACTAGTCAGTACATATCAAATTTTGTTTCTTGAAAACCTTTTATATATTGTTGGTATAAAACAAATAACTAGTAAAAATATTTTTGTAATATATAGTTATATGTTTAAAATAGTGTACTCATGATTAAAATAATACATTATTTTAACCATGAGCTTACCCTAACTATGTTATTGAGGTAGACTTGGTAACTTAAAAGTGAATAAACTTAATTAGTTACCACAAATTAACAAAAACTTTTTTAATAGTGAAAATATTCTAATTCATTCTAAAGTTTTTATGCAATCTATAAGGGTTGGTTATCTATATAATTTTATACAATGTTATTTTATTATTTGCATACTTAATATACAAGGTGATTCTTTTTCCATGAAACACTCAACCTAACATAACACTAACCTAACCGTACCACTCCACTCCGCCCATCTAAACTTTAAATACTTATAACTCATAAACTACTCGCCCTAAATTCAATTTGTATGAATCAAAATACTTAAAAAAATATTCTGCTTTGTAATATAAAATTAAAACTCTATGTTGTCATTCCAAAAAGTAAAAAACTTGAAAAGTTATAAGGATAAAAAATATTTAAAAATATAAATTCGTTGTTTTTTTAAGAACTTGAGACTATCTAAAAAAATATTTTCAAAAACATTAATACTTTTTGAAATAATGAGTGTTTCATGATAAAAGAATCACCCTATATAATATATAATTGTACTTTTTGTGAAGATAATAATAATGTAATTTGTTGTCACATCATATTTTAACATGAATGTTGTATAAATATATTATAACATTGTTGTACCATAGTGTTTACAAATGTTATATTTCAAAGTTCAAATATGTATATTATACATAAATCTAAAGTTTAAAATTCGAATAATTGTTGTACATATATTTTGGTCATTGGTTTCTTTACCTAATGGCATAACTCATAATAATGTATTACATTTTAGGTTTCATCAAAATAATGTTTTAAAAGTACGTACATTAGCTGATTCGTTGGGATGCTTTGGCTTAATGACTGATTCTAATAGATATATAGCTCAGTATTTTCCTGATATATCACTATCTGAAGACTTCTTAAATCTTAATATTTCTGAAATAATTGACATAGTCAATAAAGATGAGCTACAAGCATCTGAAGAACAGGTACCTAATATTAATTTTACAACAATTAAGTAAAATATCAAATCAAAAAGTAACTATTTACATTTTTTTTTTTAGGTATTCGAAGCAACTATTCGTTGGGTGAAACAAGATGAATTAAGACAAGAATGTTTTCCTCAATTACTTGCTGCTGTAAGATTACCATTACTTTCACCTCATTACTTGGCTGATAGAGTTGCTACTGAAGAATTAATTAGATCATCTCACGAATGCAGGTTAAAAATTATTGCAGTTTATAAGTGCTCCTGGGTCTAGAAATATAAATGATTATATTTTATTTGTTATGTATAATGATTAGAATTTTCATAATATTGCATTAATATTTACTTACCTATGTGCTAACATTGATTTAAACTATTGAGGTTTATCCAGTGTTTATATTTTAGAAAGCAAATGACTCCAAATGAATTACTGCTAATGTGTTAAAATACTTTAAGAAAATATAATTTTATTTATTATCTAATTTTCCTATTGATTGATACAGTTTATTTAAATTGATTAGTTCATATTATAATAATTTTGTACAATTTTTAAATATCGTTGGTTAGCAAATTTAATAAATTGATTGACAACTGACAAAGACATTATCATACATTTGTGGAAGACAGTCAAAATCAAAATTTCGTAGTGATTTATACTTACCAAATCTCATGATCCAAAGCAATTATTTTTATCTAATGTTATAATAGTGTAATTTGTTATATTGTAGTAAGATTGATTATAATATATCACATTTATTTATTTATTGTTTAGAGATTTATTAGATGAAGCTAAAGACTACCATTTAATGCCTGAAAGAAGACTTTTGTTACAAAGCTTTCGCACTAGACCTCGCTGTGTCAGTTATATTCGTGGACACATTTATGCAGTTGGTGGACTTACAAAATCAGGTATTTGTGTATTTAAATAATTTGGATAAAATTTCTTATCTTTATAATAAAACATTACAATTTTTGATTTTAGGTGATTCACTAAGTACTGTAGAAGTCTATAATCCCTTGACTGAACGATGGGAGCTTGCAGAAGCTATGAGTATACTTCGTAGTAGAGTTGGAGTAGCCGTATTAAATAATAAATTATATGCATTTGGAGGCTATAATGGAATAGAAAGACTATCTTCAGTAGAAGTATTTGATCCTGCAATAAAATCTTGGAATATAGTTTCACCAATGCATCGAAAGCGCAGGTCAGTTATTCTGATACATGACAGCATTCAATTTTATATTTATCTTCAATGAATGTGTTCGGTTCTTGTATATATTAAAATATTGCTAAAAATTAAATAACATATTATATTTTAGCGCCCTTGGAGCAGCTGCACTAAATGATCGACTATACGTGTGTGGAGGTTTTGATGGAGTCAGTTCATTAAATATTGTTGAATGTTATCAACCCGATTTAGATCGGTGGACAATCATTACACCAATGCAAAAACATCGAAGTGCTGGCGGGGTAGTTGCATTTGATGGTTATATTTATATTCTTGGAGGTCACGATGGTCTAAGTATTTTTGACTCCGTAAGTTGATAATGATAAAAAGCAACAATTAATAATACATACAATTTAATAATATGTACTATAAAATAGATATCAAAATATGCATAATTCGCCATAAAAATTAAAATATAATAAATAATATGTATAACAGTCTGCAAAGTTTAAAAATAAGTAATTAAATTACTATAAAATCTTAATACATAAAAATTTGATTTCTTGTTCTAGGTTCCATCTAAAATTGAAGTTATCTTACTTTATTTTTATGATGCAAATTTCCATAAAATAAAGTTTTTAAAAGATATAATAAAATAGACATAGATTTTAAAAATATATTCAATTTATGCTTTACCCATTATATATAAAACAAATTTGCAAAAATAAGTTCATAACACAATTCTTTCCAATTCTAGAAGTAATAGATGTAATTCTATAAACATTATCCCTTTAATAATAATAAAAAAAAATTACAATCATTGTTCTATCAGTAGATAAAATTTTATTTTTCCAACAGGTTGAACGATATGATACTTATACAGGTCAATGGCTATCTGTTACACCTATGTTAATAAAACGTTGTCGCTTAGGAGTGGCCACATTGAATGGTAAACTTTATGCATGTGGTGGATATGATGGATCAACATTTTTACAAACTGTTGAAGAATATGATCCTCAGACGGACAAGTAATGACTTATAAAACATGATGTTTAGTTAAAGTGTAGTTCAATTTACTATTGTGGTTCTACAGGTGGAGATTTGTGGCTTCAATGAACGTGACAAGGAGCCGCGTGGCGTTGGTAGCCAATGCTGGAAAATTGTGGGCTATTGGTGGGTATGATGGATTTTTGAATCTACCCACTGTTGAAGTGTATGATCCGAAAGCTGACTGCTGGACATTTGCAGCTTCTATGTGTGCCCATGAAGGTGGAGTCGGAGTCGGTGTCATACCTATACAAGAGCCCGAAGTTCCATGAATATGTATGTCTGTTGTGGTTGATATTATAGTAACATTACCAGCTATTATGCCTACTCGCAATGCGAGTGGCAGAATAGGTAACAAATGGAATTTGTAAAAACAAAAACAATGTTATACATCATATTATTTACGTTGAATGATTGATCGTTTTTGTCACATTTTGGAAGACGATATCACCGTGCAAACCATATTCAATTATTTAATTGTTTATCAAACACTCGTTCCAAATAAGGTACCAGGTGATATAATAAAAGTTGTATACAACCCAAATTCAGATTATATAAGCTTGAATTGGTCTGCTCAGTTTCATGTATTGCATGTCCTTATGTCCTTTGAAAATATTTAAATTGTACCACTGTTTGCCAACAATTAAATATTGCTTCTTACTGGTTTTAATTAGGTCGAACTTTCTTGTATACTATATAGGTTAGGAACCTGTATTTTATTTCTGTTTGCCCTCATTCGTTTATTATATTCCCAGTTTTTAATACAAAATTGCTTAAATGATAAATGTATGTGGGACATACTGTTATATTAAGTAACCAGAGGTATTTTATAATACTAAATCGAACATAAATACTAGTGTATATAAGTGCATAATGTTATCGTTAATTTATATCGCTGATTTTTTTTATCATTGAACATTCATTATTTCAAAAAATATAAGTTTAAAAAAAAAATTTTTACATTGTTTCTAGTTGCAAAAAACCATTATTATAAAATATACGTTTTTAACATTTTTTTAAGTTTCTTACTTTTTTGAATGACAACACAGTTTTTAAGAATTTTGATACATACAAATTGAATTTAGGACAAGTAATTTATAAGACCTAAGAATTTAAAATTTAGATAAGTGGAGTGGAGTAGTATGTGGTTACCCCTCAAAATGTTGGTGCACTACGCCACTCATGTAAACTTTAAAGAGGTATTTATAACTCATAAGCTACTCGTTCTAAATTCGATTCTCATACATCGAAATACTCATATTCTGATTTTGAAGATGAAGTTAAAACGGTATTTTGTAATTCAAAAAAGTGAAAACCTAAAAAATTATAATGATGAAAAATATTTTCATAAACAAATACTTTTTGAATAATGAATGTTCTTTGTTATATGAATCACCCGATATAAATAACATACAGTTAAGTCTGAACCAATTGTTCTAACCTAAAACTGTAAAACTTGTTACTATCCATTACTAAAAATGTTGTTATTTTGTTTTAAAATGTATAGCTTAATGACTAATAATATTATATAATATTACCTATGTTTACTAAACCTATGTTGGTTTTGTGCACTTATAAGATTGTTTTTTATATATTATATGTTAAAAGTGATGTGATGAGAAGTTTTTCCTTTATATTAGATGTTATTAAAATATGTAATAAATAAGTATTATAAACTTGTTTATACTTTATATTACAAATTACCTAATCAATAAATTAAAAAAAAAAATGAGACGATTATCATTTATCACATACATTGCATATTATTTAATTCTTACAATATCTTCCTATCATTACCATCAGTTATAAAAAATAATAATAACGATATAATGGTATAATACTTTATATCCATCTAGCTAATAAAATGAAAAAAATTGTTATTTTATGTATATAATATATATGTCTGTACTTGTAAGAATACTTTTTAGGTATTGATTTGGAGCCACGGATTCCTAGAAACTATACAACATGATTATAATGGCACCTCTGGGTTATTTCCAGAAAAACATGTTGTAACACAGTGGCATACTATTCAGGAATATTTCAAGGAGAGGGTCCAGCTAATTTTCCAAACACATTTAAGTGAAGGGCTCCACTACAGAATATATTAATATTTAAATTAGATGATTAGATAGTTATTTATGAGTTCAATGGGGGGGGGGGGTCTAGACTACATCTGACTTATTCAAATATAATTTCAATTTAAAATTGTCATCTTCTAAATACATTTTGTATATTATATTAAGAGGAAGTTAATCCCGCTGTGTTGTCTCCGTCTTACTAACTCATAACATGGACAATTAGACGTTCATAATTTTCGTAAATTTTATAATGCTCATTACCCGTTTCAAGATTAAAAATAAAGTTGAAAAAGTTAATTTCAACATGGTTTTATTATTAAAATGAAAGATCATTTGAACCATTTCGCAGGTTACCTGTAGACCACCCGAGAACCAATTTGGTAATTAGAAACAAACTCGTAGGCCGTAGTCGTCCGTTCTCCAACTTCATATAAATAGATAGACGACTTTATGTGGCTATATAATATTTGACAAGAATTCGGGTGCCAAAAGATCACATATTATTATATTATTATAGAGCTTCGCAGTTCGCACCTCATTGCCGATATCCTATAAACTTGTTGGTTGATTGTAGAGTTAGTTTGGGATTTTAGAAAGTAAGTAGGTAGGTACCTGAATAGGTTGAGATAACTTATAAGTTAAAGTTAATTTCTCCGTACCACCTTTAATCCTTAATTAATTTTGAAGTCCCTCAAAGACGTTCTAGATCCATGGACGCTTCCTTCTTATTACGTCTTCTACAGTGTAGAATCTACACCACTACCTACCTAACTATAGTTATATATCAAACAGACCACCGAAACGCCTTAGTGTCTCACACTCTCACCTATGACAAATTCCTTTGCGGATCGCCATTTTATAGTGTAGTGTTGGTATAGATAGGTAATTGTATTAATTTTCGACGTTATAATGTTTATATAGCATAATATGTTATATGTTCATAATCACAATTCACAACATTTTCTTATTATTGTTAATTTTTAATTTTGATTGTTACTACCTACATTTTACTTTTGTTGTACTAACCTATAAATTGTATTTTTGTGTTGAAGGAACGATCCCGTGTAAATAATAAATAAAATAAAATATTACTTGAAGACCGTATTTTCAAATTATTGAGATTTTTTATACTCATTACTTAAGAATAAGCAGTCTTGTGGCGATTCAAACTTCATGCACTAAATAATGTACCTACAGTATAATAGAGGGTTATCATTTTAAAAACAGACATTGTATATTATATTATTTTGTATCTCGACAGGACATACCTTAATTAAGGGGTATGAATAGGTTTATAAAAAATTCTATGAAAATGTACTTTTGTATTTTCAATAATATGGTTTATTGAGTGGTTTGAGAGTAAATACACCTGTTATCAATACTATAAAAGAGAAGTTAATTTATGTCTGTATAAAAGTCAATTTAAAATATTTTAATTACTTAATTCAAATTAAAAAAGTAAAATATCACAAGTTTTAGAGTTAAATATTGGACTTTAAAAATAAAATATCGATAATCGACCTATACAAACCTAGATAAACTTCTTCTCTTCAATTTGTATAATAGGTGTTCATACTGTAATGCCACTCACTAAGCTATATTATTGGAAATACGAAACTAAGTTTCAATTTTTCATTAAAATTCACATTTGTAATCCTAGCGTGTAAAATGCTGTTTAACTATGCGTGCACGTGCGGGTGCGCTTCGCTATTTATTTTACACACAGTCACTCACACAAATGATCACTTACTACGCACACATTTACATGACCCGCAAGCACACAAATAGAAAATTGCCTATATTGAACTCCTTAGAAACGGTCAGTATGCATACCCCTAAAGAATTTGAAAATATAATCTTATAGTAAATTTTTAAATTCCAAAAATTAGATTTTGATTAATTGCATTATTTATGAGTAAAGGGTGAGCATGTTTGTCGAATCATCCTGTATAATAAATAGAGAACAACTATCGGTTAAATATGTGTTCATATGAACCATAGACCTATTAACTAGTTAATAGGTCTATGATATGAACGGTACGTCAGTGGCGTGACGAAGGACTTTATTTGAGGCACGTGCCTTAGCTTAAAAGGTGGTGAGTGTCCTGAAGACTAGGGGCATTTCACATATAGTAAATAATTTATTAAGTACACACTAAGACTAAGCTAATCATTCTCAGTTACCATTTAAGCAAATACGTAATTATTTATAAGTATTTATAATTACTAATATAAATTATTGTGCCTCATAAGTTAATGAAGTTTGCCACGCCACTGCGGTACATACCTATACCTACCTCAATATTTGTAAATTTTAATAGTATACCTATGAGTAATAGTGGTTTTAGGATGTCATTAATATAGCTATCGTTAAAAAATATATTTATGTAATGATAAAATTAACTAAATACTTATTGAAAATGCCCAAAAATAATTATAATTGTGTAAAAAACTATAAAAGGGGACGTAATCTGTTTTTCAACAGGTTCTAAACGATCGGATTTAATGATTATTTACATAAATACAAACAATTAACCAAATATAATGACCCTAAACTCGCCCAATGCACTTCTATTATTGGTAGTATATAGATACTAGTTGTATCAATAGTTAAATAATTAAGTAATTATATATGTACCTATATACATATTAATATATTATCATACCTAATCGAAATGCGAAAATCATCATTAATATTTTAATTCGATGTAAAAAGCTAGGTAAGATATATATATATAATAATATGTCAGTTTAACATTAACCTCTATCTATAATAATATTATTGACGTTATTTCAAATGCTTTAAACATTTTTGTGTCAATGAAATAATATGTTTCAAAAGAAAGTATTATAAGTTATAACGTATCTACGGAGGTCGGAAAATATATTATTATTGTATAATAATAATATAGTTAATATACATGTGTTCCATTCACTTTAGAAATAAAATATTAAAGCTGGTTTTACTGCGGTATTAGTGTTATATTTCAAGTAGAACCATTTCCTAAAGCTTTGAAATTTTTTATTTTATTTAAGCTTCCAGCTTCTAGAAAAATAATTAACAAAATATTGTACCTAACACCATTAATACCATTTCAGGAAAATCGAACGTTAAATTTATTATAATATGAAATCAAATTAATATAATTTTTTTTCGACAAAAATAGGTATGTCGTTGGTTTCTTTAAATTTTAAAAACTTTAAAAAGAGTCGATAAAGTGCACTTACGTAATATTAAATATATTATTAATTTATATAATATTACAAGGTAGATTTGTTCAACTTCAGTGTAGATGATTTGACAATAAATTAGTCACTAGTCACTACTAATTTTCTATCAATATTTTTGTACTTTAACATAATAATTTTAATTAGCTTTTGATATTTTTTTTTATGACAACATAAACTTTGCATTGTTGTATTAATCAAAAGAATGTGTTGATGTAGGTATAAATGACGATTATCAAATACTGAGTAGATATATTTTAAGTTTAGATATATACGAGAAGAAAATGATTTTTAAAAATATAAAAGTCTACTTAGAAAATAAATAAGGTTGGCCAGTTAAATGGATCATTGTATATTAATATACCTATAATAATAAATTATTATATTTGTATATATATTATACATAATGTATGTATTATTGTAATGTATGCAGTTGTATAAAGACATTTTTTTGTAGGTAATTTAAAGTTCTACAATATTAAGGTTCTGTATGGTTTTTTGTGGATTTTATAGTTTTTCGTTTAAATTTGAAAAACAAAATCTACCCTCATTAGTCATTTTTCAACCCTTTTGGGGCACGGGAAGGGGGTGAGTTATTATCTCCAAACTTAACCTAAATTATTTTCTTATTGCATCGTACGTTTTTGTGCAAATTTTAATTAATGTACCTATATATTAAAAGTGATCTTTTGCAACAGTATACCGAAAGCCAAAAACTTTTCTCGGAATTGCGGTATGATTGGAAAACATGTACCAAAAACAAAGGAGGAGACCGATTTTCGCTAATGATACATTCACAGTCGAGCCATTCAAGTCCGACATTTGATGTATAGGTAAGTACGTGATTTTCTCGAGGGCTTTACCTAGCATTATATCGAATGTCGGAATAACAAACAATTTACATTTACATTTTTCTCGGACCTTAAGTTCAGGAAAATATTGGTTTTTAAGTTTCATGTCTTCGTCATTTGACTGAAAATACCAAAAACGCGTTTGTATGGTTTGACTAACTAACCTATTGAGTAGAAAGAGCTAAAAATGATGGGTGATGTAACTTAATAATTATGGTTGATTTAATTAGACTGTATAGTTTGACTAACTAAACTCTTTATCTACATACCATATACGTCTAATTGTCGTGTTATGCTATATATGCCTATATATAACTGTCATTTTTGGTTAAAGTAATTGTAAATTTAGTCAAATCAACCATTCTGTTTTTCCGTGCGTTTCAAAATGAAATTTATATAAGATGGCCAGTGGTAATACCGCATTATCATATTTTATTGAAATTATTGTTGTCTTCGTATTGTTGGCGATCATAGTGCATGATAATAATTCATCGCAGATCGTCACAGAACAACGCAATAATAATAATAATACGAAATAATAACGCAATAATACGAACGTTATATTTTTTTCACGACCGGTGGCCGCGCAAATCGATTACAACCGAATAAAATATAATGAAAAACATAAAATCAATCAAAACTATATAGACATATAGGTAGTACTAATGTCTAATAAAATTTTGTCAATAAACATATTATATCGATAAATATTACGGCGTTTATTATATTATATCATATTAATAATGACGTATCACAGGTACCTCTAAATATAACACGCCCAGCCGGTGACAAACCCGTATCGGATTCGGTAGCGTCACATCGTAATATATGACGTTTTGAAAATGAATTCATTACCGAAGTCATTTAATATTTAAACGCGTCGTTCAAAATAAATTCATAATAATATATTGATACGCAATTCATACGTATAATTATGTTGCTGTGCTGGCCAAAAACGATTTGTCAACTCGGCTCGGAAAAGCGAATATCAGAATAACGATGATTAGGTATGTTATTATTTTTCCGGACGATTTTCAATCCGCTTTACAACTGACGTTTTCGTCATCGTCTGCACCGTGTCCCAGTGGATCATAATAATTAGTTTATGTCTAACACTAAAACACTTCTTAGGTATATTACATTCCACTGTTCGATCCGGATATATCATCTCGGTATAGTGCATGATTGTGTAAAAAAATGTTTGTATTTTTCAATTACCCATACAGACCGTCTGCAGGATTCATGATGGACGTGACGGTGGCAAGTGAGGTCTTTCTGTTATGTACGAACTCGCGTATACACACATTATTGGATAGCTTTTATAGGTCTATAAATTATAACACGCTCGTAGTTCATAAAATACTATAATATTGGTAATGTACCTAAGTAATATTTAATATTATATAATGGCTTCGCGCGTCGTTACAAAGATACTATTATAGTTTTTAAAATACACGATTCTTTGTAATAGTTCAATACTATTGTTTATATTATTATATTAAAAAAAAAAAAAATGTACGATAAAATCTGAGACTCGTCAGGCACATGTACGACGGTTGCGGAGCATAAAATGATATGAATATGATGTGACTAAAACTTAATATTGTCTATAACATACTCAGTGTTTGGCAAGTTCCTTTTAAAAAAGAATTCGCTCCGTTCCTCGTTCTTCTTTTAAAAAAAAGGAATCCGTTCCGTTCCTTGTTCCTTAAAAAAAAGAATTTGTTCCTTTGGAAAATGAACGAGTTCCTTTTTTAGTTCCAAATAAAATGAAAATTCTTATTTGATCACTTATGTTTTTTTTTCATATGCATACTTCTTTAATTTTTGATTATAACATATATCTACAATTAGGTATATATTTTATAATTCTATTTTGAGATTTTCTTCAAAATGAAATTGTTGGCCAACGTATGTCGATTGTCTTAACGTCGATATACTCGATAACAATCACTAATTAGCAATATACACTGTACCTTAAAAAAAATATATCTTAATTTCAATTATTTACATAATTATCTGTGTAAACTATTGAAACTAGAAAGGAACGAACAATTTTGCTATTTTTCCTTGAAAAAAAGAACTAGTTCATTTTCTCGTTCTTTTTTTATAAAAAGGAATTCGTTCCAGGAATCCGTTCCTTTTGGAACTCGTTCCTTCCAAATACTGAACATACTAAATAACGTTGTTACAGAAATTATTTATGTGGTTTATTATGAAAAACTCCTGAATTGTCTTTTTATAAAAAATGTAATAATGTACCTATATCAATAAGAATTATTTGTAAACTAAGATAAACCTGGGCCTCCACACGAGTTTTTCTCAGCGAGGCCCAGTAATCTTCGATATTAATTTAAATAAAAAGAAATAAATAAAATAGATTTATAGTCCGTCGGCTGCACCGGCTGAAGGTTAACGCAGTTGTGAGTTGCGACTCATTTTCGTGGCAAATGTAACAAAATAACGATTATTGTAATATTGTATATTATTATTATCGAACGTCGATAAACCGTTTTAATGATGCATAGTATTATTATAAGAAGTTGTTCGCAGTGAGTTTTTATCATTCGTATTTCGTGTACAACTATTAATTATTATGCGATTTATGATATTATTATTTCAGACATCGTACAGAGTCTTTAACCATACTGTCGCGCAGAATTGTTTCAAAACAACGTTCATGCAGTACCAAATTCTTTAAGACTGACTGCTGACCAAGGAAAGCATTGACAAATATTTTATATTATTATTATTACAATTGTCATTTTATGTTATTACTGTTATGAAATTATTAGGCATTAGGCATTTTCTCGGGTTAAAATTCCTAAATGAATTATTGTCAGGGAAAGTTGATTCTCCTATTTCCTCTTACGTTTAATTAACTTCGAGGTCCCCCAACAAACTATTCGATCCCACGTTCTTTATTATATTCCTCCTTGCTCCTCTAATTATTTAATTAACGAACCACTAAGAAGATTAATGTCTATTGCCAACGTTGACATCCCATCTCTGCTATAACTAATACTTTGTTATAATATGATATTATTTATTTTTTTTTAAACAAGTTCATAAGACAATTTGTACTTTTTAGTTTTTATACTGCGTTATATTTAAAAACGATATCACAAAGACACAAAAGGTCATATCTGTATAATAATAAATAACATGACGGCTAAGGCTTCTGTAAAATTATTTCTCCTACAAAAAATATTTTGCAAATCGTAAATGGTAAAACCATATTAATTGCTTTAGCAAATTGGATCACGATGGTACTTTAGAGAAGTCATTTTTCGATTTTCTCTATAGTTATTTAATGCCACGGGAGAACTACCAAAAAATTACGAAAAACCGCTAAAAATGGTGTCTTAATGATGGCGTTACGCAAGTACTCGTCTGATCGTTTGTAACGTCGACTGATTGAAACGAATAAAATTGAGACGCTCCATTAATATACAAATTAAAAAATAATAATAATAAATAAATATTATTCTCAACTCTTATAACCCATAGCAACCATTAATAAACAAAAATGTCTTTCACAAATCTCAAAATTCCTGTTTGAGCACCCACCGGGGGTGATCAATTCCCTTTTTAAATTAGCCAACGACACTCACAAAGAATGTGGTTTTCTATTGGTGAAAGAATTTTCGAAATCGGTTCAGTATAGTTCCAGAGATTACATTCAACAACGGTAACTAACAACTCCTCTTTATATAATAGTATAGATCATTTATTAATTCATATCATATTTATTGACAATTTTTTATAAGATCGACATTTTTAAATATACCTAACTACTTATATAAAATATTAATTCTGGCGCGAATTATGTGTCATTTTTGCACCTTTGGCGCTTCTGTCATATATGTTAGGTATAACAGGTATATAATATTCGATTGGCGCTTATGTCTTACAAATTTTGGCGCAAATGATATGTCATTTTTGTGCCTTTGGCTCTTATGCCATATAGCCAAGGTCTTAATCCGGGCTAGTACGCACACACACACACACACACACACACACACACACAGAGCTCTCATTTATAGATCGGTGTGCAGCGCAACTCAATGTAAACAACGCAATACTATTCACTTTATAGGTATATGTATAAATCATTCATCTTCGCGATTATTGACTTTATGGCGTATTATATAGCTACGCGAGACGTAAGTATATAGTATGATATCATACAGTTTTATGTTCGATTCGTATTTAGGTATACTCGACGCGATCGCTGCAGGAAGAAGATAAACATAGCGAAAATCAATATTTCAAACACGTATTTCTACCACGAAAGACGTTATTTTTATGCCTCTGCTCGACCACCGCCGACGGAGAGTACCTATACTAAAATTACGGCGATTGATGACGAGTGTATTATGTATGAGATCGAAAGACCACCGAAGGGGAAAAAAAGCTACCCGTGACCAGATTATTATATTATTGTTTTAAATATTTCATCAGCGTTTATATTTCCTCTGTAAATCGTGTACGACGGACGCTGTTTAAGCGTAGATATTCAAAAAATTTACGAAAATATCGTGCTTCAAAAACGTTAGGTCACAAGCACAAATTTAACGATATTATCTCATTAGTGTGCGCAGTAAGTCGCCTTGCCGTCTCCTTCCAAATTCTCGCTAAGATGGTTATAATTTAAATGTTTTAATATATTATTCTTTGCAAAATTATTGCCAATCATCTAATATTGGCGCATTGTCAGTCTGTTTTGAAATCCAAATGTTTACGTGATGATGACATGATCTCTGCACGGATGCCATCGAGTTGGACCGTCTGCAACCGTGGTAATAATCAACATTTTCATTTTGAATATTCAAAATTCCAAAAAAAAAAAATGCCTTTATAATAGAACATAATATGTTGATACAATAATGTTAACAGTTTAATAGATTTAAGCTTGATGACAAGTACATTTACGAGGAACAGTAAGGATTGCAGAGATCGATGATATTTCTATAGAAACCTAACCAATGGCCTATAGGTATCTAATCATAAATGACAGAAAACATAAATAATTTAATAATAAAAACTAAATACATTCACCTTGATCGCGGAAAAAGAAATTCACGTTACCAAATGTCCGAATCTACTGTGCAGTATGATAAATTGTAATTTAGACCATAATATTTACTCAAGAATAAAGCTAATAAAATATAATGTAGCTGAAACTCAATAATAAGGTTAAAACATCGTCTATGCCAATATTATCGAGATTCGTTTTTTCGGATTTCAACTTAAAATAATAGGTACACAGTGGCGTATCTACGGGGGATATGGGGGTCATATCTCCCCTCCCGGAGACCAAATTTTGTACACAATACAACATATATATAATAATATTTAACAATTATTTAACTATGTATAAGAATAATATATACGTAATAATATTATACATTACCGTAGAGGTGTAGTAAACCGAACACGATTATATAAGCTTTTTATAACAATATTTGAGCAGTATAAGTACCTGTTGCGCGTTACACGTGATTTAGACGACCCTTCTTCACCATGCGGCCGTTGACAGGTGGGCGACTTATCTCTGCTTTTTAGTTGTCTAATGCAGTGGTGCGCAACCTGGGGGTCGCGAAATTTTATTAGGGGGTCGCCAGTAATCACCAAATGAAAAAAGTTTTATACTATGTATATTGTATATTATTTTATAGTTTTATACAAAGTAAAATTATTTTGTACCGTTGATGGCTGTGTCAATCGTAATATTATGACATTATGTCATATCTTAATGTTGCGATAACAAGTTCTATTGAACCACGCAGTATATGGGTTATTTTTAAATTGAATTTAATCAGTAATTTTATTTAATCTTATGGTTATTATGAAATAGTCCGATAGTCATGTACGAGCCGTTGAGTTGATCGTATTAATGCTTATAATTTTGTATAGCTTGTAATAATTATTTGTATTTTGTATTATTTTAAACTAACATTTTTAATATTTTAATATTTTATAATTTATAAACTAAAACGATATGGATAAATTTTATATTAAACGACCGACAAATATCAAACCAAACATAGAATCAATCAGTCTACAATGCAAGCTCAGGTCTCTCATTAAAATAATTAAAAGTAATTTTATAATTTTAAAATATTAAAATTTTTGATTATCATTATATGATACATTTTTAATTTAATTTAGATTTTATAAAACTCTAATTTTGTATTTTTTTTCATGTTTTTGATTAATTAAATTAAAGAAATATTAAAACTGCTCTAAAATTAACGATTTAATGTATATGAATAAAATGTGTGTATACATTAAGACTATTAAGTAAATTTAAATTACACACTTACATAATGTTTGGTAGGAAGGGGGGGTCGTATTAAAAATAAATTATTTTGGGGGGTCGTGGATCAAAAAAGGTTGCGCACCACTGGCGTAGACTATAGTATTTATTCGTATTTTTTCTAATAGGCACGTTTCGTAAGCTGTAGTAGTAACAAAATTGCCTATACGAAACTCCGTTATACATACATACATACATAGGTACAATGTACATTCATACATATTATTATAATTAATAATAATAATTTAATAGTTTATATCTATATAATATCATAATTTATTTAATAGTCTAACTCTTGATAGAAAAAGGGACCCGTCTATTTCTTTTGTTGAAAGAGTTTTTAAATAGACAACACATCATTGATTTTTTATGTTTTAAACAAATATATATTTAAAAATTAAATCGTAAACCTATGATTCTTGTGTCTTATATACGATAAAACTATTTAAAATAATCGCTCATCTTTGATTGTTCTTTCCAAAGCCTAGAAATCAGCAATGCCAAGTTGCAGTTCTGCAGCAGACTGTTAGACCTTTTTACATCGTGTTGCGACTCGTTACAGAGAACGAATCAACGTATGGTGCAGGGTATTTTACTATAATGCAAACCATCCAATATTAAGGTATATAATGTTAACGTCATAGGGAGATTCGTTGAATAAATATTTTATTACTGTGCTTAGGTTATATTACCTATTCGGATTAGATGATACAAAAGATGCACAATATGACACGACTATACAAGGATCGAATACAGGGCGTATCACGAACACTAGCTGTCAATTTTACATAAAAACCACGGTCGTAGGTACCTAGTATATGATATTATTATTTATTATAATATTTAACGTAGTCCGTCCTCCGTTCATGAATTATTATTATGAATTGAACTATTGTTGTTGATATTTTTCTCCATAATATATGGTTATACCGTACGTCATGCATTGCTTCAGCGCTATATACTGAGATCCGACACCACCGTGAACCCTGGTTACGGTATGATAATGTCGTACTACCCACATCAGACTGATGACCGGTCGATGAGTTTATGTCGATTTGCTGAGCACATATCATTCACTGCAGCCACCAATTTTTATAAAATATCTGAAATGATTTTCATGTTTTACGTTCATTTAATAGAGCATTTTATAGCATATCATTTGGAGGAACTTTAAAATACTCATCTGTTTTCTTTTTTGTCGAAGTAATTGAATTTTTGGTTGAGTTTAATACACTGCAGCAAAAAAACATATTATCATAAATTCTATAATATTTTTTTTTTTTTTAAGTGATCAAAATTAAAATAGAAAATATTATATAAACAAATAAACTAAATAAATAGGTCTTTCAAAATGAGTATTTAATTTAAATACCGATAATTTAAGAAAAAGTCTTTAGAATACTTTGATCAGATACATTTTCAAAAGTACCCATTTAAAATACATACTCAAGGAAGTACTTAAAAAGTATTTGAAATCTGAATACTTTTATTCAAGTACCTATACTTTACAAGACTGCGATTCAACGACTTAGCAGTTCACGGTTTAACTAATTTTTAACTTAAAGAGTTATTTTTGATTATTGTCAACTTAACTTAGTTGTATGGTTGTATGGCCACTTGTTACCGCCTTAAATATATGTATTATATACCTACTAAATACTAGGAAAAACCAGTATGAAATACTACACCTAAACTAAAAACATAAAAGGCTAATGTAATATTCTGTTTTCTAGTACCAGGGTTGAAATTGTATTTAGTCACTTTATTGTTTAAGTCCAGTTCAAATATAAAATGGATTAATGCGGTATTTTTATTTTTAATAAATATTGCAAGTTTAATAATATTTATTTTTTGATGAAACTTTGTGTTTGCGTTATTTACATAATATATTATTTGGTTTTAATTTCTCGTGTCAGCCAGGGGGTTAAAAATCATTATTTTTTTTTCGTTACCATAGTGTAAATAAATATTCCATCAAAGAAATGCAAGACAATGTATGATCGAATATCTAGCCGGTGAATGTCTTAATCTATGACAATTCCTGATTTAAAACTACAACCGGATTGGGGACCTATTGTAAATTAAAAAATGATATCTGATCTTTCCCCGTAAAAAAACCGGTCGTGAACAGCACAAATCAAAATTTTTAGAGTTTCGTATTAAATAATCTTTATATATAAAACAACATGTTTTGAGTTATTCTTAAACTAAACGAAAATCAATTTATTAATCATATAGGTAATGATTCTTTTTCTTTTTTTTTTTACTCAAACCTGCTAAGATTTGTATCGGAGAGTAGTTTAATAGATTAAGAAATTTGAAACAGTTGAAGAAAAATAGACGTTTATCAAAATATAAAAGAAAAGTTCAAAATGTAATGGTACATGTCCTGTGGCGTGGAGATGCTTGGGACTCGATGGCTATGATAAATCTGAAAAGTGAAAATGCTGTTCTGTGTACTATATTCCATATTATACAAACGGAGTTCTCGTTTCCCTTTTCCTAGACCGACGAAGTATTACATTTTTATCGTCCCCCTCGTTGTTGTTCTCGTAATCGAATGTTATTTATGTAAATGCGAATAGCCGGATCACCATTGACACTGTGAGAGGCACTATCGTTGGTATTGAGCAGGTCATCTTTGTATAGCAAAACCAATTATGATTTATACTTCGATCAACGACCTTTTTAAGATAAATTGATTTTTACGTTGTTGTAGTTTTCGGTAAAACCTTGGGCTGTATACGTACTAAGTACCGTTTATTGTGAAATAAACATAATATCTAAGTTAGTAAAAATAGTTCGGTTAAATTTAAACGTTCGTTACGCCCTGTATATATATATCTAATATATAAAAATCTCGTGTCACAATGTTTGTTACCAAACTCCTCCGAAACGGCCGGACCGATTTTCATGAAATTTTATATTCATATTCAGTAGGTCTGAGAATCGGCTACTATCTATTTTTCATACCCCTAAATGATAAGGGTTGTCCAGAAAAAAATAAAAATAATAATAGTGTATTATATTATATCGGTTGCTATTGGTTAATCGGACATGTTTGTTGATTTGTATTATTATTTTTTGTCAATATATATATACGAATGTTTGTGCGTAGATTAGACCTCTGGGAAGAAGATGGGCTACTTTAAAAAGGGTTAAATTAGGTTTTTTTATTGATTGGATTTTAGTACGGTTAGGTTAGGTTAGGATTTTATATTAATTGATCATATTAATCCACCATAGAGGTAGAATACGGCAAACTTGGTATAACATTGATACTCCAGAGTTAAATCATACACTTACGTACAAACAGCACGGAGTCCGTGATCTACCTGATAATATACTACTGCGAATCAGAATTTTTATTCCGGGCAACAGAAAAGTTAAGATAAATCTAGAACATCGTAAACCGAATATTAAATAACGCATTGAACAAAGTTTGAGTCATATACAGTTTGTACATTTAACGGGTAACGAAGTGCACGGGATCAGCTAGTATATATATATATATATATATCCATTAAACACTCACTATATAGGATTGACCAATACAAAATATACACACTCAACACTTTTCACCCATACACATTTTTAATTATTATTAAAATGACACATGGCAGTTAGTTCGACGACAACCATCAACAGAGCGAACTCACCTATATATACACTCTTATTAACAGCCATCTACATTCTACATGTTCAGTAAAGTATTATTTTTAATATAATAATCATTATAGATCTATAAACCAAAGGTGTCTTATTATTGACGAAATACCTCATACACAGTGCTCTGACCCTAGCAACCGAAAACTTATCCATAAGGAATAGAAAACCTTCTAACCAATAGGTTCCACGACCACGTTACAAAATGCATACGAGTCCGTAACAGTACCTACGATTGTATTGTATTATATATTATAATTTATAGGTATACAATATACGCAATATATTGTATAGGTACCTATAACCGATAATATTATGGCACCGATCGTTGGCTATTATTTTCAGCCAAAAATAATTGTTTCCATCAATATTTTTACCGAGTTCAATTGTCGGCAGTAGTGACTAATGATCATATTTTTATTTTTATATATTATATATCTGAATAATGTGCCGAGTTAAAAAGAATGTTAAGAAAGATTAATGATCCGCCGAGTGGGTGTAACTAACATCAGTGAATTTATTTTCCGCCGCACAATAATTCATAATATTTGTTGTTTTTCCTTCAGATGACAAATTAGACGGACAGAATAAAACGCGGAATTAATAGTTGTAAACAATATAATATAATATATAATTATCTAATATAATAATATAATGTAGACAAACAAATTAGTTATTATGTAGTTCCTTTATACAATCAATAAAATGTTTATTTTATGTCATATAGACATTAACTACTAAATAAGTCATCTTAAACAATTTTAAATAGCAAAACTCATAATATTATATAGTAGGTATTAATTTCGTGCTACGGTAATATTATTAAAAAAAATAAATTAAAATTCAACGCATTTCTCTTTCTTCGTCGAATTTAGCCGCCACCAAATTTCGCTCTGAAACAATAAACGCATATAATATACAATCGACACATTATTATATTTTCGTGCGTTATAATAGAACCGACCGGCCCCCATAACATATGTTTTTAATCATAATTTGTTAGCTGATAATGTAAGGCACGTACGATTTTAAGTGCGTACCTACATTCGAACAAATATATAGGAAATAACCAAATATCATTTCGGGAACAGCACGTGTCAAGTGGGTGTATTTAATGGATTTGTCTTTGGTGCGTTCTGTTATGTACATGGAGCAACATTTGTTTGTTGAGAGAAAAATCCCGACAGACCTGCGATGATTTAAGTTTATAAAGATTACACCTATGATTCTAGACTGGTAGACTTCAATATACACACTCGTCTAATGATTGGTCAGTGCTAAATTATCATAATATGACGTAATGAGTAGATACAAATAAAATACAATTATTGAAAAACGTCTTAGTAAATTTAATAGTCATTAAAAATGCATCGTTGTCGCGCGTGGACCATGATTAATGTTGTTCGGATTTATTTTCATATTTATTGATTAGATTAAGTTTAAATATATTATTATTTATTATAATTATTTTTAATTAATTGTCGGAACATGAATTAATTTTAGAAAACATTAAAATATATTATTATACTTTAAATATGCACTTTATTTTCTAAAATTGACGAAATATGAAAATTAGAATCAGAATGGATTTATTCGGCTATTATCCTATTGTATGGTTGTATCTTTTTCTAACAATTTCGGCCCCTGACCTCTCTTTCTGCCATCAGTTTATTTCTTCACAGCTGCACCAGTTTTTTCTAACCTTTCAAATCTGGGTACATAAGGATATTTTATCTGGAAATAGGAGAACACGATTGGTTTCTCACGTTTAGGTAAAAATATTTTCTAGACACAAACAATGAATATAAAGTTTGGGTACATCATTTTTTTTTTAAATTTCACGTTTGGGTAAAAGTTTTAAAACATTTTTTTTTAAACCCATTTTTTTACTATTTTACATTTTAGAGCCTATTACCGTTACCCAGGAGACACCACGAGGAGGTCGACATTTTATAGTTAATATTATTGTCACCCAAAAACTTTTTGCAACTTTAATTTGAAAATATGTTGATCATTATGTATTATGTATTAAATCTATGAAGTTTTTTTGTTGCTTAGTCGATAACAGTACTTGAATTACGCATTTACGTACCTATATAATATTATATAATCGTTAATTTCATTGTACCTAAACGTTCTCTGGTTTTCCATGTAGATTTATGGTTATGCACCCAATAGTATATTTTATTTTATATTTCTTTGTGTTCAAACGTTGTTTATTCGTACTCAAAACCTAACCAAACGTGTTGGTATTTGGGTCAATGTGTCCAAATGCTCAACAGCCTTTGTAAACTACTTAGCTTGAAATGGTGTATTTATCTAGGTTAGGAAAACTAATGTAAAATCATATTCTAGTTGAATACGAAATACATTAAATCGTAAGTAAAATGTTTAACAATTAGTATTACTACCTACCCAATAGACATTTCGAGGGACACTAATTGAGAAACACTGCTCAGTACGGGATAATAATTAAATACTCAGTACATATCTACTCGTGCTAGTATAGATATAAGAGGTCAAGTGGGATTGTAATCTCTAAAGTGAGAACCAAATGAGTTTTATCCGCTGTTTGTTCGTTTTTTTGCAAAATTTGTCTGGTGAAAAATGAATTGATCTGTTTTTGGTATAATAGCTATACACTCATTTTAAAGTTTTAAACATTATGTGTGATAGTGTAAATTTAAGGATTTCGTTATGTAAAATATTGTATTTAGGCATATCATGTGATATATAAATTAATATTGAAAAACATTGTTAATTTAGTTTTATTGTATGATTATTTTTAGTTTTTTTTTCCTTTTTCTGTCTGAACCCTACTCACACCACAGCTATAGGGTCGACTGCTTGAGCGAGTAGAGTAGCAGACCAATATTGTAGTCACATATGTATTATATTGCATGTAATCTAAACATTTACCAAACATTGGTACCAAATATTTTTGGCTGTGGGCAATCAAATACTATTATTATATACAAAAATAAATCGCTCACCCCGGTCCGAGAGTTCCGACTTGAGTTCGTCGATGATCCTGTACAGGGTATATATCGGGGACAACTGGACGTCCGCGTCGACGGCGTCCTCGCGGTCCGGCCACTTCTTGCCGCGGACGCCGTAGAACGCGTCCGCGGACGGAACCTTCTTGCCGCGCATGCCGAAGAACCCGGCCGCCGAGCCCTTGTTGTTGTTGTAGTAGTCCTTCTTGCCGCGCATGCCCATGAACCCCATGCTGGCCCGCTTGAAGCCCTCCGCCGAACCGCCGCCGAACACCGCGGGCCTGCTGCCGCCGTCGAACATCGGGCGCCGGAACACCATGGTCCGCTTGTCCAGGTCGACCGCCGCGGAAGTCTCGTCGCCGCCGCTGCCTCCACCGCCCTGGTCGCGGTCTTTTTTGCCCCGCATGCCCATGAACCCCATGCTGGCCCGCCGGTCCACCGACGGGTCGGCCAACACGGCCGCCGCCAGAGCGGCCGTCAGCGCCACGAGGCCCACGTTGATTTTGTGTGGCATTTATCGGGCTCTGCTGCACGCCTGCGCACCGAAAATAGAACGAAAACTTATCATTTTGTTTTTAAAAACTAAGCTATACGAAACTGCATTTAAGTATAGCTCATAAATACATATTTTTGTATACAAAAATTCGAACAGACCGGGTAATACGCATAATCAATAACAAAAGTAGGTACGATGAGAATAATAAATTAATGACTTTAATGGGTTGCATAATGATAATAATAATAAAACTGAATGTTCGTCCAATATGACGGGTCCGTGTTGGCAGTGTCGTATAGTTATAGTGGTCAGGGGAGATGATGTAGACAGATGTCCCCTAGACCTTTTAGATTTTGAACGGAGCGACGAATGGATATTGTTACAATGATGTGTTTTAGTTAGTATACGGATTTAACTACTTCAAAACGAATTTAAATTGTACTTTTATAAGAGGTAAAAATTGAAAATTTTCAGAAAAACTAATAACCGTAGATAGGTACTTGCAATTTTCACCAAATGTTCTTTCAAATATAACTTCGTTTTGAATAATTTATAGACATTTTCGATATTTCTTAGCTTTTTTTTCCATAAATATAGATTCGTTGGGTCAAAAATCTTGAAGACGTAATACAAGGTACCTCATAAGTTGTTATAATAGTTAATTAAATACAAATAAAACAATAGCAGTTGAAAAATATTAAAGATACATAGGCATGGTTTCTTTTTATATATATTTTAAGTTCATATCTTAACAAAATTTATCAAAATCTTGAAAATTTGCCAATTATCTTGTAACTGAAAACTTATGATTTAAACTTCATTTTTATAGTCAATTCAGTACAAGGTTTCTCATAAGTAGTTTATATAGTTTTGTCGTTTTTAAAAATATCGATGGTATTTTGATTTTGTATTACATATATATATATTATATATTATTATAGATTAAATAATGTGTTTGAAAATAATATTATGTTCTATATAATTTATTTTACTGTGTATATATTATAATGTATGAAAAAAACAGAGTTTTATGGTAAGTACTTCGATGCACCCACGGCCCACCTGTCGTTTATCTAAAAAACCATCCCTCCCCCTACAACAAAATCATAACTACGCCACTGCTTGTTGGAAATCAACCTAAAAAGGTCTTGGCATGGTTAATGGTGCATAGTGCATACTGTATGAATAATAATTAATAATATAATCGCCGTCATGCATCTGAAGGGCTAGATAGTTAAAGCAGTCAAAGATATACACATACAATATTAAAGCATAAAACCATATTAATTAAGTTCAAGGAAAAAAAATGATTAAAAAAAAACTGACATTTATCGTGCCTTGTTCGGCAACTCATTTACTGTTAAATAATGTGTATTGATACTGTATATGTATATTGAGCGACGCATTTCGTATATTATGTAAATACGATATTAATATATTACAATCGATGATCGATCGGACGTCTCTTTGGATACCATAACCACAGAATTTGATTTGGTTAAAGTCATCGGATTTTATAGACGGTCGTTCAACGAAATACGAAATAGCTCTTGAACATAAATTAATTAATGGTGAGTTATCTTGTTCAGAGTTCCTAAAGATTATAAACTTTAAAATTCCAGCTTTTAACACAAGAAACAATCGTCCTTTTGTAGTACCACAATGTTAAACAAATATAATTAATTTTCGTTCACTGCCTATTAAATGCCTGTACCATATTTAGATTTTTTATTTTTACTGATTCAGGTTTTAGATTTAAAAAAAAAACATTGCTGTAAAATCAATTGCTCCGCTCAGAATGTAAAATTGGTAATTAATATAAACTAAGCTGTAATTTATGTATTATTTTGTTTTCATTCCATGTTGTATCACAATTCTATACTGTATATATCCTTATTGTAAACTGTATCTAATCATAACCACTTTGGTGTGTTAAAAATAATAAGAATCATAAATATAATATATAATTCATTGCATTAATGAATTTGGATAACATTTAAAAAATTTAAGAAATATTATGACATTTATCAAAACAAATGATAT
Source organism: Sitobion miscanthi (assembly GCA_008086715.1). NCBI lineage: Eukaryota > Metazoa > Arthropoda > Insecta > Hemiptera > Aphididae > Sitobion > Sitobion miscanthi. The sequence goes on along the minus strand of CM017800.1, from coordinate 2,360,061 downwards.
ACAGTAGGTACATAGTATTTAATTAGTATTTTGAATTCCTGTTTTTAAAACCACGGCCATTGTTGTAAACATACAATATATTACTACTGTAACTGCATATAGAACTTGCATATAGAACTAGCATATAGAAAAATATGCCACTTTTCAAACCTTCGAACCCTTATATAAAATATAACTAAAATGATAATATTAAGCTTAGATTTTTGTATTCGACTCAAAAATATTACGTTTCACTAGCCTTCGCCCTTCGATGGGTTTGATTACTGCAGAGATTAATTGGACGACATTTTAGTAAAAAAGGTCTATTGTTTGAACGCCGATTAAAAATAACTTAAAGTCGATCCCATCTCCTCATTAAAAATGTTGGTTATTATTCGTTATGAATTATGATTGCGAAATTATAGAGAAAATTAATTAAAGTGTGGTGATGCATGATTATGGTTTTAAAATTATTGCTTCTTGTTCGATTTTATAGGTATAAAGTATTAAGATGAAAGATAAAAACGTTTTTGAAGAAATCTCGTTTTGGTTTTTTGTTACATTAAGTATATTTCTAAATTAATATAGGTAATTCTCTTCTTCTTTAAAACGATTGTAGCTCTTTGTTAAAATAATATTTCATCAAAAGCAATAATAATACCTCTATAATATAATACTACCGCTGTAAAAGCAATTTCAGTCGATCTGTGTCAACGTGCTGACATCAACTTGAACATTCGCAAAATTTCTAAAATTATATGATGCCGTAAGTACACCCTCATCCGGTTTCGGGCTTATTAGTTCTACACCAGTTCGCGAACTGAAGACAGCGAAGAGCCCAGAACAATAAGTATGATTTATTCAAAAAGTGCAGTAAAATGGACGACAACGTTGGCTGATGAGGTACCTATCTACTTTGAGGCACCTTCGATATTTGATGACCAGACGACTGTGGAATCTGCAACTATAATATTATAGTCGATACGTTTTTCTCATCGATGTCTTTTGAAACAATATTATCATTATCGCTACCCATATACTATATGTAGCCAACGAATAAAAAATCATGTAATAGGTACAATATAAAATGTCGAACACGCACCAGTACCCATATTAACCAGTTGAATTCTCGCGGTCGTGATAATATCTTATCAATACGTCAAATCGTCTGTAGTACGATATATTATTTCATGTATTATATTATCGAGGCGTATTAAATTACTATTAAAAATAGCGTTAGAATTGAAAGAAAAAATGGTGTCAATACCGCGCGTGAACAGGTATCCATATATTATAATAACACAGAGAGGTATTGCGATAGCCGCGGTAGACGTTCATGCAGCGTGTGTAATTTTTTTCCCCAAAAAAGGCCAAAGCAAAAGAAAAACGGTATACATATAATATGTATATGGTAAATTAAATTAAATTTGTGTGCGTTTTTTTTTTTTATTTTTACGACCCTTGTCAGTGTAACGACGAGATGTGTGCGAGGAGTGTTATCAGCACTATAATGCTATACGAGCCCTCCTGCACGGTTGTACGTGATGCTATTCCCTACTGGACCGTTTAAAAGGGCTGAACGAGCGGAATAGAGAAATCCATTGTGCACGCTGGCGGGTGAGTGGGTGATGGTTGTGAGGGGGGAGAAGGTACACCGCCGTGGGTACGATATGGCGCTCTGGACGCGAGTAAATTTCATAGCAAAGGTTTTTTTTTTTTATTTATTTACTTTTTTTTCACCGTAGAAATTAGTCGTGGATGTTAATCGAGTCAGCCTCCGTCGGCTCCGAACAAATATATTCCTAACGGATCTGATTAATGGTCGACGACGACGACGACGACGGTATTATACAAATCGCCACTCGGGGAGACGTTAGAACGAAAACATTTCACGGGGTTTAAATTGAAAAATAATGCTTGCACGCGGGTATTTACGTTTTTATTTTCTAGAAATTTTCTTTTCGTACCTATTGTCGTCGACTATGCGCGATACCGGTTCGTGCCGATTTGAGTCCGCGCAGTGAACAGTACGAACTCTGAAGGAATCGGCCGTCAAAATATTATTACGATCTCGAAATGAAACCGTCGAGTGACATATATTGCCATATTGCGTTTCCCTCCCAACATCCTCTCCCGCGACCTCGAGATATTTTCCGCTTTTATGTGTGGTTTTTTTAAACGCTACTTCGACGTTTTCTTCGGTAGGTATATATGTACCGAGACGATACGTCTCCATGTTGTTTTCCTCTACAATAATACAGTTTTGATAGAACGGCGTCCTGGATAGGCAAAGTACACGGCTAACCGTTTTCTCGTTTGGAATTTATGGCGTGTTTTTTTTTATTCGTTTTAATGATAACAAACGAGCGCACTCGCGAGTATGCTGCTGCATCCGATCGGCCACGGGTAGATTACACCAATTTACCACTGGAGTGTCCACGTCCGAACGTGGCCAACTATGATTTATAGGTATATATTATTATTATATACCAGACGCCTGTACCACCTGATCCCGCTGACCGGAACACGTTGCTTTAGCGTCAAAAAATAAATAAATACTATGCACCAGGTGCGCCGGAGTTACAGCGGCATTAGTGAGGAACTCTAAATTGTATGATTTACCAACATTCGATCAAAAAGTTAATATAAATACAAAAAAATTGCGATTCCAAAAAATTCAAGAAATAATTCGCATTTAAACGCGTATGATACTGCGACAATAAAATGTCGATCTACTTTTAGAACAAACAGTTCGAGGCTGCCGAGACAAAAGATAATTTCGCTTAAACGTCAGCTTTTTATGAAATGTTTAAATAGTTACTGTACTACAACAGACTGCAGTCTGTAATATTAATATATTATTATGCTCTACGGTTTATTATTTTGTATAACCACTCAACACAATATATTAACGTTTATGTACACATACATAGATTTTCTCGAACGAAGGTTATGTTGGCGATTTTCTTATTTCTATCGTTATATTTTCTTGGCATCTCCAAAGTATGGTTTTGTATAAACTTGTCTTCGTATAAAAGACTTCTTCGACAAATAATATAGTTATTGCGCTTCGTTATAGGTTTTATTATTTTTTTTTTTACAACAACTCATTTTAGATTAATTTGTACAGTTTGAAAATATTTTCTATCGGAGTAGTATTATTCAGACGTCGTAGCAAACGAAACCAATTGAAAATAAAAACAAATTTCTGTTTATAAGTAATTTAGATTATCAATTCAGTCGAACATTGGCGATACCTAGGCGTGAATACCATGTAATTATGGTATAATATTATATTATTATAATTGAAATATCAAAACGGCAAGATATAGCGATGTCTAATAAGTATAAGTATTTCGTGTTATATTAGTGTGTCGACAAGAATGATGACTATTGACTATCGTGCCTAACAGCAATAATTAGATTGAAACAATTTAGACAATTAATATTGTTATCGCTACTATAATATATAGGTAGCTAATTGTAATTATAATAATTATCGACACGAGTCATTATTTTGACGTGCCAACACATATATAGCGTGTATTGTATATTACAGAATGTATATGATCACATGTTGAATACACTATGTCTATAAAGTATATAAGCTAATTTATTGTAGTTAATTAATCTCTTGAAATAATAGTATACCCACATGTAGAGCCAACGAAAATGTCAAGAAGTTCAATAGGTAGATATTACAAAGCGAAGTGTGTGTAAGTTTGTAATTATGTGGGAAACGATTTGGCGTGATCACAGGGGTAGCTTGTTAAAACCCCAAATTTGAAAAAAAAAAACACACACAGTATAGTTATTACAAAATCTCTATGAAATTTACCTTACTTACAATTAACCCGTATTGATTGTCAAATTTCCAGAAACGTCTAGAAGTGTTTGAACCTGAACAATCCATACACAACGTGAATTCAACAATGAGTAATTTACATAGTTATTAGTGTTCGTGTTATTAAGTTATTAATTACCTCTTCATAGTAATTTACACAACGGATTCATATTACTAATTAAACAATACAATATAATATGTAATACAGAAATTGCACTGCTGTTTTTCATTTCAACATAGGTACTTTTACGTTTAGACCAAACTTAGTTTTTATTTTATAATTATTATATTTTTTTAATAAATTCACATAATACTTCAAATGCATGTATGTACATAATATTATTATGTATATACGTTTTATTTTATTTGCATTCAATTTTATTTTTCATTCTTCGGAATATTTCGTTATGATTATATTTATGAACCAAATAATACAATTAATATTGTAATAAAAATTTAACAATTATAAATTAATTGTTGGTATGTGACTATGAAAATTTAACATCAACTGCTTTCGAAAATCCTAGAAATACATTCAAATTGATTAATTCGTATACATTTCAAAGCGATGTATTTTCATTATTGTTTTATCCTATTTATTTTATTGTTTGTTAATATACATTTATACACACAATGAAAACAATGAATAGCTGTTTTTTCTATATTAATTGTTGAAAATATATTTCTACCGAATACAGATAATGAGAAAAAAAATTTCCGTGCAAAATTGATTTTAATAATACTTTAAAAGGTGATTGAGCTATATTGAACGTTATCACTTATTACAATGCGAAAAGGTTAAAACAATTTTATCTTTTAAAATCAAACATTTATGGAATTTTAAATACGAAATAAATCATTTAAATAAAACGAATGATAAAAATACACTGTACATTTTAGTTGGATGTATTATGAGACAATAAGTCAATTTAACGTTTTATGATTACCATAGCTATTGCAATAATTTATTGTCGTCGTACGTGATTTCACCGATTTTACGTCTATATAGTTACAATTTGCACTCTACTTAAAGAATATTTCACTTATGTTATAATAATATTATTATAATGAACAAATTATAAATCAATATAGAAAAAATGTAAACCTGTTCTTGCGTCGAGATGAGTGATAATATTTTAATCAAATTAATTGTTATAATTTTATTATCAAATTAATTGAATGGGTATAGAATACAGTTAGGTACCTATAATATAACTTCTTCAAACATTCGAATATTACTACCGATGTTATGTGAAATTATATATGTATTTTAACTTCGTTGTAAAGACCAAACATTTTTCAATTTGGGCACACAGCCGATAAGTCTTAAAATGTTAAAAAGAAATTTCGGAGAACGTATCATCTGCTGCACAAAGTTTTCCGAAAAGGAATCAAATGAACGAAATTGATTAAATGAAATGTTGGGCTGACAGAAATGTTCTCTCTTTTTGTATATATATATACTATGTGCACGTTATACATAATAGATTACTAGTTTACGTTGTTTGAATCATTTGAGCATCACTTTGTTAATCGGTCTTCGAATTAAATCTTAAAACTTGTTATAAACTATTCAAAAGCATCATATCGTTTTTTGGGGGAATCAAATTTCAAATCGTATAAAGATAATACATCGACTAAGGACAACTACGATAGTTTGATTTAATTCCAATAGTTGTGTTGAATTTTAATTTATTTGACGACGGTACATTGGTGTGCAACGAAATGTGTTTGATGAACTACTTATGAACATGTTTCAAAGTATAACACGCAAATCAAAATGTTTCTTGTAAACAATATTGACACATTTTGAAACGTACTTTACGTGAATACTTTATACTTCAGCATTAACTGCAATTTGTTGACATTACTTATTTAGCGGATTTCATAATATTATATATATATGTAAATAAAATACTTAATTCGTATAATTTTAAATCACTTTTTGAAACTATTTCATTCATTCTCTCGGCGCACGTTCATTTTATCATAGCTTTGTACTTTTTTTTAAAATTTCAAATATTTGGATTATTTTACTTTTGAAATATATTTTTACTTTTTCGAATCTTGTTGTGATTGTCGGGATCAGAAAAAACTGACGTATTTATCACTTTTGATACATAGGTACTTACAGTACCTAATAATTATTATTGTAAAGCGTATTAAAAACGTGTTATTGTACTTCACTATAATATTTAACTATAATACTGTGGCGAATACTTATACTATTAATTATTATTTATGTATTACTGTAATAATTCGCGTATCAGAATATGAAGATTCAAAAGGTAAGTACTAAACAATCATATCCGGAAAATCGAAACAATATACGTATTTATTTTAAATTCGTAAAATCGTAATCGTTATACAAGACCCTCATTGGAGTATTTTTCAAATCGCTTATGCACGATAATTATTTGTTATGCAAAGTCGTCTTTGTGCGTTTCAGCGACAATACTGTTTAATAGTATAACCTGCGAGATGTACAGGACATTTTTTTTTCATCGTGACTTGAGGATAACATTATACCGAACTAGGGGCGCTAAAGTCGAGGGGGTCATCCCCGACATAAAACGTTCCACTCTGTGGGGGGGGGGGAATGTGAGTGTATGACGTGTTCAGAGTCACAATAAATAAACTTCGGGCGGCTGACCATTAATTCGCGTTTGCACTACACGCGCGTCCGACCTACCCCAGCCGACGGTTACCGCGAAAAGCAAACGCACAAACGGTCGGGACGAAAACGCTCACTTTTCCAAACCACACGGATCCATTACGACCACACGCACAGCCGTTTATAATTTCCTCTGTTTTGGGCATGGCGTTTTCTGGTTTCTAAAAGCCACACACTTGTCATTGCACAATTAACGTTGGGCGAGCGTATATGTATAACGAGCGGCAGAAAAAAAAAATAACCGCACGAAAACAAAAACGATTTACTTCCGTAGTGCTCGCGGTTTTGCACGCGGACAAAACGCTTTGCAGTCGAAAAAACTGAAATAATATAATATATGTATATAAAAATAACAGATACGAGAAAAAGAAAAAAGATTAAATTTCAATAAAACAATAAAAAAAAAGCGATCCGTTATGAAAACCGTTAAAAAGCATTATTATTAATTTATCTTATAAATTATTGAATAATAATAATAAAAATCTGAAAAGTGTAAGCTTAAAAAAGCGTGGAAATTCAACCAAAATCGTTTATTAAACCCGTATTATTAAAACTAATAAAAAGATAGGTGTACAATGAATTTCTACTAACTGAAAAATTAAATTGATATTTTAAAACAAAATAAACTTTCTTATGCTATGATAATATTATAATCGCATACCTCCTACTTTGATTAAAAATAAATTAAGCCACTTATCGTTTTTGTTCGTTATTAAACTCAATAAGAAAACAAAAACAAATAACAGGTTCATTTTTAGAACGTTAGTTCGTTTGATTAAACAAAGTGTGTAATAGTAGAATATTAATTTAAATCGGATATTTAAACGATTTCTGATATTTCAACTGGATTTTCAGATCAAAAATACAACAGTCAACAATGTATAAAAATAAGAAAGAAAAACCAGTAACTTTCAAACGATGATAATGCGCGCTATGATGACGAATAATGAATGGGTATAATAGACGATTTCCGTGTTATTAAATTGTGCAACTTTTCTTGTTAGAATGGTACAAACGCATACAATTTGGGCTACAAATTCCAATTTATTTTAAATTATACGAATATATCCTACAGACAAACTAGAGCAACTAGACGTTGGACGAAATGAAGTGAACGCGTGTGCTACGAAGTTCTACAGAATAAATCGTAAGTTGTACATTTTTAAATTTCAAAGTTCGAGTTAATAGGCGAAGACTAATTTAATATTTTATTTCGCTATTTAAGTGTTACCCATTCAGCTAGTGTTACTTTTATTTATTTATTATAAACGGACAGTTAAGTCCTATTATACGTAAGATATTAGTAAATTACGTGTCAACGAGTGCGCATAAAAGAAAATATAATATACACGCGTAAATGAAAAAGATAAAATTGCATTATTATAAACTTTTCTATATTAAAGTCAACTTACACAAGTATGAATAAAAATGTAAAAATTGCCATATTAAATCAAAAATAGTATGTATATAATGTCAGTGGATAAGTAGATTACAGCGTGACGATAATTATAAATTTATAGTATGTACATATTATATAGTAAACACTGATTTAAAAAATGTGATTGATTAACATGAAACAATTGTTTATTATATTATAATGGTTAGTGAATACACAGAGTTGAAAAAAAATTCAATACCTGAGTGTGGAAAAACTACGGAACGTGATAAATCAAACATATTCAAAGATATATTATATTTTGAGATGCAAAAATACTTGTATAATATAATTATTTATTATAATATTATTATTATACATTATAATATTAGCTCTCTAGATTTCAATAATCGTTTCATATAATAGATTAATTAAGGGACACTTAGGTTACGTTTAATATTATTAAAACAAGTTAAATAATGAATGTTTTTTATTTTTTCGATTTAACTGAATAAATAAACCTACGATATTTGGCAAATATTTCAAAATCATTATATCAATTGATTTGCTAGAAACTGATATAGTGTATCATTATATTAAAGAGATTCTTTAAAAGACAATGTTTAATATATTAAATACTTTAGTTTACACAGAAACTTTTTCAATAAAATTCAAACATTTTATGTAAGTAATAATATTTTTTTCGAAAACTTCTTGGTATAAGAAAGGTTGAATTAAAAAAAAAAAAACAAAAATGTAAATACCTGAGTTTCGGGTTTTTAAAGAAAAACTTTAGAACACACAGCAAGTTATAAATAATGTGTTAACATTATTTATTTATATTTTCGGAAATTTATTGATATAATAAACATTGATTTAAAAATACTGAAAAAATTGTACGCATAGTTGAAAATACTACATAGGTAGGTAGATGCATACAAGGCATCGGTGTGTAAGTACAAAGAATATAATAAATAATAAACAGCACAACTCTGCATATTGAACAATGAAATATATGTTTTTTCATGATAGCACTTTATACTGTAGGCATTGGTTTTGGACTAAGAAATTATTCATAACGATATATTAACATATTTTGCGTGAAAAGCGAACACGTAACGTGTGACAAAGTTCCAAAGGTTTGATATCGCAATAAAAACTTGCCAGGTAACGCGAAGCTCGTTGTTATTAAAAGCTTTCGATTTAAGTTATGCGCATTTTTATTTACACGCGATAAATGTTTAATAAGAATTTCATTGTATTCTCCGCATAGAAACATATCGTATACCTAACATAATAAATTATAACACGACATAGGTAAAAAAATGATTTTTACAACAAGAAAATATTAAATAAACAATTTATGCTTTATAGTTTATACTATACTTTATGGTATCCATTTTATAGGCATATTTTACACGTGCGCGTTCATCCTTTAGATAAACCCATCTCTTGGTAAGCAAACCACCCCTGCAATAGGCGTTGTTATCAGTTGAAATCATCGTTTCTTAAACTGTGTTCCCTGGGGTTCCGCGAAGACCGTGTAAAGGTCACACGAATCTCAAGTGCTAAGACGTTTAAGAAAATTATTTTAAAACTCTAACTAAAGATGTATTCACATTTTGGTTATTTTTCTCATGTCGACTCACTCACCTCTCATAATAGATATATAGGTAATAGTCAGTTTTAATATTTTATCGATCAAATTGACTCTTGAACTGTAGCAAGATAAAGTTTGTAGTCGTTGGTTCTCAGATTATGTATCGACAAAAATGAAATACTACAACATACTACTTGATGCCGATCCAAATATGATCCTTTGACTTTCATCCAATGGGCCTAATAATATTAATGGTATCTATATCTGTAATAATACAAAATGTAAAATACCATTCGTTAGTTAAAATTAAAATTTAAAAGTCCTGTTTGTCTGTGATTTTAAGAACTTCTGGAAAATATTTTTTAAATTAAATTAATATTATTATTTTAAATAATCGTTATTCATTTTTTACAAATAATCTTGATACAAAATGTGTAGCATCAAAACAATTGAAACAACGTAGGAGTTGGACATTAAAAAAAGTCTTGCTGATGAAAAAAAACATTAAGAAACGCTCTGAATTCTAAATAATATATTTGAAATTATAAATCTGCACAATTTCGATCGTTATGAAAAACGAAACAAAACATTTCATTTTTGCGTGTATAAATCATGTTTTTAAAACCGCTTAATTTTACCCAACGCAATTTGCCGAAGTAATCCGCATGTCAAGAATAAGAGCCGCAATTTAGGTACATATTATATGCGAACCGGGATTTCCTGGCTGTTATTTTTTTTTTTCATTTACGGTGATTTTGAACACTGCCTGCCTAAAAACGAAATGGTAATTACATAGATTCGAAATTTGTTCGACTGTTGTTTCGATATTTTAATAAATTATTTGCGTGCGTATAAATACATATTATTATAGATGCATTTTTACTGCGCAAAATATAAATATTTAATATTTTTACTTAAGTCGTCACATCAATAAATGATTTAAATTCATTTATGACTTTTGTGTTACGGTTATCAGTTATAGTGAGTAATTTATTTTTTATTTTTTATTTCAGTCTGATGATTTTTTTATCTATTTGGCAGGTGCGCATATAAATTAATCTTTTGGCACTTGATTTGAAAGCCATGTACCACTACTCTCGATATTTGAACCTAACCTCATACTCTAACGACTATATATCCTAATAAATCGTCGGAAACAAATTGGACGGCTATTGTCATATAATAATATTGAAAGTCAAAAAACAATATTGTAACCATTTTTTTATTTTCAAATCTCTGCAATTTACGTAACATGTCTTTTTATAGTTTTCAAAACTCACAATTCTCAAAAAATTTGTACGAATATATAAGAACTGCAGATTTTATAGTTTTATAAAAACTATAGTTGATATTTTCAAACATAGATTTATCAATACAGTTTAGTTGAACAAATGGTCTTTGAATACGTCGCAGTACTTAATTCAAGTCCATACACTTCGGAAAAGTGAACGAATTTTTCTTCGTCGTCCAACAAGATTAGATTCCAGTTAGATGTATCGGAAAAGTCGGGAGGTCACGTACACATATGCATTTGCCAAGAACGCACTAATATTTGATGAACACATCCGCGAGAGTGATCGATGCTCGATAATTCCTCACGACTTATATTCAAAGGTTTCCGTTCACGTTTACGTTTTACAGATATCGAAGGTACAACTACTATTTCTTAAATTTTTTTCTCGTTATTATTATTGTGTGTGTGTGTGTGGAACATGTTAAACCACAATATTCGAATTTATTAAACGTTGTCAAAAGTGTCCCGGGTTTTTTTGGCTCTGAAATATCGACAGTTTTGGTACCTATAACAAATCGACATTCGAACATGTCTCTGTCTCTGTCAGACAATTTTACGGTATTCACTATATAGTATTATACAGATGCTAAGCTACTTATATCCTAAACTATTGCAATTGCACTCATGAATAACTATTTTTTTTTACAGTTAATAATTTGGCGGATGATGCCCTTGTCTTGTATAAGCCCCAGTTGTAGTGCTATTATATCAACAATATCTTTATTGTATATGAGTTTACGAGTAATATTAAAATACCTATCTATATATATTTTTCTTAAATTGTTATAAGGGTAGGCATATATTATACAAATACAAACTACGCATCATTTTACACATTATAGTGCATATAATATCTAATAAATAATAATCATATCTGATGAGAGGAGAACAAAATTGGGGTTGAACGAGCGAAACGTTATACCCATCACTGGCATCAGTGATACTCGGTTTTGGATTAAATCTAAAAAAAGAGAGAGAAAAATGAAAAAAAAACTTTAAATTAAACATTGTCATGTCACCACTTTATTTTGGTCCGCGGCGAGGATTTTTAGGAAGGGTTAGATGTATGTATAGGCCACTTATAAGGCTACTACTAAGGATACTTTGGTGATTTTATGATCTATAAAAGAATCGTTATTAAAAAATTGTTGCTTCTACCTCAATTTATTGTTATATGGTTAATGTTTTTATGTAGAATTTGATTTGAACATAAACATATGAAATATTATTTGTGCGGAATTATATGGCCCGTTGGTAATATTGTGCTGTAATATTCAGCTATGGTCGGTCGTATAGTGTCTATATTGGTGTATATCGAAAGTCACAGAAGGACCTATAAAAGACACGTGTATTGTAAACATATATTATATTATGTGAATAGTGAACATAAGACTAGAAATAAATAATACAGTTCGAAATTGGGTCAATTCTCAATATCAAAGTATTTACATACATTTTTAAACAAAACTGTAAAATCGAATACAGCCAATATAAGAGACTCTGATCTAAAGTGTATTATAAAAACAGTACCTACATCGGAGTAAATAGAAACTTAGTGTATACATAGTAAAAATAAGTCGTTTGAAATAAAAATTAAAATTTTTATAAACTATGCATACTCTATCCTTTTTTAGTTTGGTTGTTTTCAAAATCAAAATCACAGGACGCAGTCTTACAATTTTATTCGACATACATTTTAAAATAGACTGAATAATACGAATTGATGAATTATGACTATTGATTAATTTCGAAACGATTGTACAGTAAATATTATTTAATTTTTGAGTAATATTGTTCAAATCAACGAGCCAAAATGTTAAAATACCAAATACGTCATTATAATATTATATATTAGCAGGCACTTTTCCACCAGCGTTCTCCTAATTTAAAAAATATAATTCTTCAGAGTTGGTTGCCACTTGCATAGCTTCACGCCTACAACCATCAATAACATACCTACTAAGTTATTAAAAATAAATAATATCATTGTCAATAACCTAATTCGTTCGTCACACCATTCAGTGGGGTCTAAAGCTGTTATTACCAAAGTACTCTTTCAAATAAAACTATTCGTTAAAAAACTATAAAAGACACTTAAGAAATATGTCGGCTCTTAGCATAATACATATAGTTTGTACCTATACTATAGAAAATTCAAATTTCCAACGTGACACGTCTGTCAGTCGTTGCATTGAAAGCTCTCGTAATGTTATTTTAGTACTTTAATACATTAAATCGAGTTTTTAAATATATTATGTGAAAAGTTTTTTCCGATATTTCACCATAAAATGCTCGATAAAGTGATTAAATATAATTTCCCCACCGCCTCATAGTCGTATCGTTTATATTTACTATACGAAGACAACAAGTCGTGACTGGTATCGAGAGTTTCTAAACGTTTCGTAATGTAAAATATATAGCTTTCAGAGGATAATTATAAAAGTTTCAATTAAAAAAAAAGACAACATTGTAAGTATCTAAAAATGTATGTCTTAATTGATTGAGTGGGACATCTATTAACAACTGGTAACAATTGGGTGATTCATGCTAACTTCCATTTTTTAATTTAATAATTTATTTGTTCATATTCTGATTTTTGAAATTTAAAAATATAGTTAAAGACCATATTTTTAAATTTTTGAGTTTTTGTACTACTTAAGGAGTGTCCTGTGGCGATTTTAACTTCCGTTTTTCGAATGAGAATCCGAATTTTTTACTGTAATTTATTTAGTAGATCTTTTTTTGAAAATGTTTATATTAAGGATATAATAATGTCCTTAAAAATGGTTTTAAATATAGATGTACTGTCAAATCTATTATTCATTAGCCCTTAATTACCATAATTCCCTCCCACATCTTCCAAACTCATTATCAAGTACCTAATACCAGGAGTACACAAAGTTAAATTACTCAAAAACTGTTCGTTGAATTTTGATTTTGATACGTCAAAATTTGGTAAATGATTTACCGTGAAAAAGGGGGGGGGTTGTTATTTTAAAAACAGAAGTTTGTATCTACACAGTATACTCTTTAAGTAGTACGAAAATTCTCAAGAATTTGATAATACGATCTTTAATAGTATAGGTATTATTTAAAGATTCTAATAATCAGAATTATTTGATGTTGAAGAACTGGGGGTAGCATGCTTGGTGAATCACTCTGTATAAATCCTTATCAGAGCATATTTGTGTGTGTGTCACACCACATTGTGTGCGATACGAAATTCGTTACGAGTGCGAAACTATAAAAAGCGTGAGGCTCTTATAATATAACGTTTGACTGTATTTATATTGTTTTAATCAAAAGCAAACTATAATATGTTAAAATATTTTTTTTTCGCCCGATAAAATAAAAATCTATTCGATAAGCTTCGATGCTTTTCGAAGGCTCTGGCAAAAATTGAACTGCAGTTATGGTCAAGAACACCGTGTCCGATAGTCTTAAACTCGAACGATAATTTTTATTTAAATTTAATAGGCGTTTGTGTCCTATAAAAAACTGTGTGTATAATACAAACAATTACAAAACGAAATAAGAGCATACGTCATAATAAAAATATAATAAATGCATGTTTGAACATTCAGAGAAGATTAACATTAATCTTTATAACTCTGTTTGCGGTTTACCTTAAAAAAGCGTTTAAATATTTTATTTACGTGCCCTGACATTACGTATAATATGCTTAACGTGACGTGATTACGTGACGTGTCGACATATATATTGATATTTTAATCTGCAGTGTCTTTACACAGTCGTAAATCAAACAATATTATTATTATTTTAATGTCGCGTTGAATACAATAATTCCGCTACCGACCACCGGGACCACAGAACTTTTCCGTTACGGATTTTTAAAATCATTTTAACTATTCAAAATATGTACGAACAGTGTGTGTACCTCTTTACCTTCAGTAGGCAATTATATTGTCGATTAGTATTCAATGCACACGCTATACGCGCAGTTTTGTATTATTCTATTGACGAGTGTTCTGTATATTTTAAAATAATAATTGCAGTGCGCGTGTTTTCCCCTCGGCGAAGCGATAAAAGATGTTTAAATTATATACAATATATGCACAGACTTTTAAGAAGTGCAAGGAGTATTATTTTTTCATTCAACTCTTTGACTTTATAAGTAACTTAAAGAAAATGTCAGCGAATTATTTGTTTTCTATCTCTGACCTACGTGCAATATAGCAGATTTGCGTCCTGAAGAACCAACCTCGTGTTGTCAGCTTAGTACTAGCCTTTTTAGGTGAATTGACCTATTATCAAACTTTAATTTAAGAATATTATCTGTTTGGCTTTTTTACGATACCTCAATTTTAAAGAGAGATTTGAGTATGTATATTCTTAAATTGTAACATTATTTACATACTCGTAGCCTCGCATTAAAATTACAATTTAAATATCGTTAAAAATCTTAAACAATAACATTTTAATTTTGATAATATACCAACACACAATAATATTAGAGCTAACAACACACGGTTGGTTACTTGATACTGCTGAACGATAATTTACTATGTTGCGAGTGGGTTAGAGAGTGAAAACAATTAACGCGGTGACATCCTCTTAAATAAAAAGTTTCGATGAAAAATTTTTTAAAAGTCGAATGTTAAGTGCGCGATGGATACAACTGCAGCAGAGCAGTCGTGTTGTCCACGCCGATGTACATAATAAAATAATATATTATGTAGGTACTTTGATTTTGATTTCTAAGACGCAGTACGACGGTTATTGTTACAGGTCAGCAAATAAGTTTAGCTGTGACCTGGACTAGATGTAGGGGAGGGGGTCCCAAACATTTGCCCCCTCCAAGCTTATCAATCAACGGTAAATACAGACAAATGTATTTCATTTAAATTTATGTAGAATTTTGTTTCTTCTATTTTAAATTAAATTTTAAATAATAATGGGTATTTTTGTGTTTTACAATCTAGATGATAGAGGTTTTTTTGTGCTGTCCACTGTGGAAATAAAATCAAGAACATTTTCAGGCATTAAATTTGAATCATTACTTAACATTATGATTAATTTAAGTCACGATATTGTTTAGGCGATCTCAACTTAAATATCAAAAGTCTGTAAGATATATTAATAATTACCCGATTCGATTTTTTTACAATCCATTATTAAATAAGTAGACAATTCAAAATATAAAATGCTAAGCATTTAATAATAAAAATAATATATTGTCCTGTTTATTTATTGGTGGACCCTCGATATATTCCGCTCCAGAGCCACCCCACGCATACCCTAAATCCACCCCTGCAGGCTATGACCGTTCTCGAAATATACAAAATGATAATAATAATACACAACCGCAAGACAATGGGTTTTGAAATAATCGAATATCGTATGGTATGTAATATACTACGAAGGTATCTCTATAAAATAACTATGTAAATCGTTTAAAACGATATACTATGGACATTGGACCTTATCCATCAACTTTTCCTAGAAATAACAACCGTATAATCCATGGGACCGTGTCGATACGATATTTACAACTGGAGTGACGACATCGCAGCGAGTTCGACGAGGTGCGTAGTCGATTTCAACGTTGTGCCTATACCTATAATTTATTAGCTCTATCTGTTAAATTTTATCAATTTTGTGCACGGAAAACGGAAAGGATTTAAACCCACAACGCACAATGTTCGGACGGCTTTGACGTGTTTTTGCCGAGTTGGTTTTCGGATAGCGATTCAACTCGAAATACACAACGCGTTATTATCATTATATACTATTGCGGAAATATATATTTTTATATTCGACAAAAAAAATACGTACCACGAACAATTTTTTTATTTAACGGTCTTATTTTAATATTATGTACGGAATATTACAACGGTGATCGCTTCTTAATGGTTTTATAATGTCGGCGAAATTGGTGTTTTTCTTATTTATTTCACCCGGAAATGGTGTTCGCAATGTCCGTTTACATGAACACTTTAAAATTTTTACAAGTACGCAATAAACATCGTTTTTAACGATCCGTCGTCCGAGGGACGAAAAAATATCATTTCCTCCGCACATTTTATTCTACTTAAAACAAAAAATACATGGCGTATATATTATTATGACTTCAGTTATTATACGAGTCGGGTCGGATTCGAGTCTCGCGAGAACATTATTAGAGTTATTAATGAGTGAAGTATCATTCAAGGTATATATATAATGTTGTATGCCGAGGTCTATTATGTAGGTAAAAATCAAAACCAACCTTTAAATAAACGGATCGGACGTTTAAAATATTAAATATATAATTACATATTCACGGTGAAATGTGCAGATGGAGCGGTAACGGTTCCCGAAGAGTATACATCTATAAATAAAGCGAATAATTAAAGACTTTACGCGCGTGTAGATGGAACAGAAGCGGAAATGGGTGGTTATAGAAAACTGAATGAAAGTACGTAAATAGTTATAATACATGACGTGCGGAGGACGTATAAATGAGATGTGAAAATTGCCAAGGAAATATTATTATGGTTTCCCGGTTACCCTAAAAACAACCGAGTCTGCAGTAATGTTCCACACACGCGTTTTTCAGATTAAAAATGTTCGTCAATGTATCGTGTTATTAAAATGGGCTCTGTTATATTACTAATGGAACATTTTTTTTCAGAATCAATAAAACTTATGGACATAAAATATAATTTTTTTATTTCAATACCATACCCATTTCGATTTGGAATTAAAATAATTTAGCTTTTTGTAGCGTTTACGCTATGTTTAATGATTTTATAACGCACTAATGGGCATTAACGTGCAGTTACTCGATAAACATATATACAAAAATGAATAAAAAATATTACTTAAAATTAAATTAAATTAAATTAGCAGATAATAGTTGGCCATTGCAGTTTGTCAGTGTAGTTACATCACATGCATAATTCATCGAAATTCCATCAGCTGAATACAAAAAAAATGTAAGTTTGTAATAATAATGTATTATATCACAGCACCCTTTTTACCTACAACTTTCAAAACAAGTATGTTTATGTTTTTAGAATTGGTAATACAACAACCGCGATAACAAAATATTTCAAACATAAAAAAAAGTTTTTCTTGTGTATATAGTTCGTACACAAAGAATGGAAGAAGAATGTGCGCAACAACTTAGAATTTGTCATTTTCTAACAGTGATTGTACCATTGGTAGAAAAAACTTCGAAAAACTTGACGGCATACAACGGATAATTTCCATTGGATTTCATTTTAGGCAATCGTGCTTCTCGCTATATCCTCAATCTTACAAAATTAAGTATATGCAGTAAAATATCACGTCGTGTTATCTATAGGTACATCATATTGTATTAATATTGACAATATTCTTTATAATTTCACATTTCAATAAAGAATTCGTTCTAAATTAATACTATACGATTTATGATGGGACGGCGAGGTGAATAATGTTTTCAAACAAATAAAAATATATCTCTGTAACTTTTGCTACTAACACGGCACATTAATTCAAAAATAAAAATTGAAGACACAAATCATTGTAAACCAATACGATCACTCCGCTGAGAATCCAGAATATAATATTTAAAATTACATTCGTTGTTAATTTGTTAGTATATATCCAAATATGCAATTTGTTGGCAATATTACCAGTTTATTTGGTATAACATAATACATATACATATAATGATACAATAATTATAAATTTTTTCACCACAGTGCCTTAAAATATAACATAACTTTTAACAGGAAAGCATAGTCAGTATATTGCTTGCTTAAGTTGTACAACAAATCTACGTGTATACCACCCGAATACAATATTTAATTATTGTGTAAATATTTTGTTTAAATATCTAAAATACAACTTTAACTAAAATTAAAAAAATCCCATGCATAAACTTAAATTATTATATTATTGAGTCAACTAGTCCAAGTCAAATTTTTATATTTATATATTTTTAGTTTTATTATGTAGGTACCTAGACTGTTAAGATATTTTAAATCTCTTCGCGACCACTTGTGGCTTTTCGTTTGAATTAATTTTGATTTATATATTCACATTTGTACCGTTGAGCGAATAATATGTAAATAAAAGACAACAATTATTTTAGCGAACAAAATATTAATACAATACTGACAAATGTTCGTGTTTACTGTGTACATCAGTGGCGTCATACTTAACGGCACTGTCGGCACTATTACGGTGATCAAAATAATGACATTATCGACATCGTAATATAAATCGTGATTGCGATTTATTGGTAATATCGTGTTTATAATGTCTTTGGATACAAAAACGAATAATATCGCTGCTCTAAATGCATTCCGATGCATTTTTGAATTAATGTTGTCCGGCTGAAATTTCGAGCATAAAATTTAAAAACAGATATTTTCGATAAAACACGACTGATATACGGAAACGTCGGACGTGAAAACGGAGTGGATAAAACGTGAGATATTTTCTCGCGGCCGTTCGTTTAAGTTTAAAGTAAACATGGCGGCGAACACTCGCATGAATGACTCGATTCCGGTCCGTTAAAATATTCGCCGGCAGGCTTTTTTCGCGCCTCTCGCTAGAAGACTCGTGGTTTATTATTATTGTACACGCACGCAGGCAGCTCTCGATTATAGTTCTTTTTATTTTCGCGTTTTCGACTCTTATAGCCACCCCCGTCGACATGTCCCGCGTACAGGATTTGATTAAAAAGAAACTTCTACGACTGCGTTTTCTACCCGCACACACCCACACGCGCGCCGTATCGTTATACAAACACAGCTCCGTGGAATAGTTTTCAAGAGTGCTCCGTCATCGGATCTACTCGTCGTCAAACTCGCTGGCCCCTATTAATCCCCGATTTCGTGCGTATTGAAACACACTCGCGCATGATCCGGCCAAATCGAATTGTTGCCGAAAACTTTTCCGTAAAATATAAACAATCGTCCGGTGAATAGCTCCGACCGGTGTCCGCAGTGACCGACTCCGAGCGGATTGCAATCCGGCTAATTCGCACATATATATATATATACACACACACACACAATGGCGTATAGCAATAAAATCGTAACGGCGTGATAATCGTCGCTTTTTCCACCCGCTCGTCCGCGTCGGACTCGATGCGAAACACCCACTTTCGGAATAGTTTGAAATAATTTGTCACTATATCACGTCTTGGAACTACGCGGCACGACTATATATAATATGCACCGCTGACGCAATTTTAAACGATCCATCGACGACTTTCTTTCCCCCCCCCCTCGCCTTCCACGCATTCAAACTTGAGCACTGTCGCTGTTTCATTCTCACGCATTTTCTCTCTCTCTCTCTCTATCTCTCCCTCTTTCTCTTTCTCACCCCCCAGCCTGTAGCTCACTCGCGTCTGCTCCGTTTCTCTACTCCCACGCGTAATCATTACCTAAGATTAACGAGAAAGTCCATCAAAGTGTAATTAATTTTAAACAACATGATATCATACCTATTACCAAGGGTAATACGATTTGGCCGTCGGTCGGTTTTTAAGATTTTACACGTGGTTTTCAGTAAGATTGAGAACGATATTATATTATATCCCGTCCTACCATTAAAATGCCGTGGAATTGTCGGACGATAGTTTCAGGCATATATTCGAAAATGATTTCATAAAAACTAGATGATTTTTAAGAGTTCATTATATTTTGTTTGTTCTTATGTTATATGTATTAAAAGGCACTACCTACACTGTATATCATAATTAAAATATTGACACATTAAGTTTCGTTTTTAATGTTTCACACTTGAATAACGTTTTGTAGGATACTACCTATGTTTTTTTTTTCAAGAATTAATAACGTGTAAACGACTTTCAAGGAGTTTTTACCAACACAATAATTTAATCATTTTAAACAGTTTATTATATAATCGCATTTAGTATAATGTATTTAATATTTATATTATAACTGCTATTTTCTTATTTACGACATTTTAATTAAACATTTTTAATCCATAAAACGTATTTTAAAAGTAATAATTATTGTGAAGTATTGTATCCTATAGCCAAAATTCAAAATTAATAAATAATAAAAACACAAAAGTTGTTTTATCATTATTATTTTATTTATACTAAGTATAATTAAAAAAAAACCCCCCTCTTAAAATTAAAGCCTATGAACGCAATTTTGGTAATTCTATTGATAAATATATAATTTCGAATGTGACATAAATTAGAATACTATACTTTCAAATTGATTTAGTAGCTAATATATTGACAAATAATTAATAAAATTGTGGGCTCGTGTAAATTATTTATACTAATTGGGACTAAAAATAACGACATTAATATTTTTCCAATAACAACTTATTTCTTTAAAAAGAGAATAAAACAAATGATTTTGATTTGTTAAATACAATTATTACGTTCAACAAATATTTTACTCGAGAGAAAATTGAAAAACAAAAAAATAAATAAATAATAGACACTTACCTAATAAAGAATACAATAAAATAATTTTAAACGGTTAATGATAAATTTATTTTTATAACAATCGAAGAAAACGCGTATATAAAATTATTTTCACAATAATTTACGTTTTGAATTAAGATTCTTTTTTTTTTCATCACAATATATTTACTTTGGTTGTTTAAAAATCTATTTCAAATATATATTTTCAAACAGTTTAATTAAAATTATTTTTGAATGAATGGTTATAATATACGCAGGAAATAATAAAACATAAGCAACAAAAGAGTACAATAATAAAATGATACCATAAAATATTTGAATATAAATATAAAATTAATTAATTATATTCTTTTACACTTGTTATTATTATTGCTCAACTCCTCTTATATTTAGTATTATTTATACGGAAAAATATATAATAAAAATATATTATATCCACCTGCGAGTGAACATAAAATAAAAATAATTATTATTGTTACACGTAGTGATTTAAAAACATAGCTATATATGGTCTATGTAAACTGTACAGTGCACAATAATACTAAACATGTCGTGTATGTTACTTTATATTTGTATTGTTTTCCACACTTTTGTTGTTGTAGCTTGACGTTCACGTTAAAATGTTTGTCCAGAAAAACACACCATGGTAAATTCTGAACTGGAATCGAATATATGAAAACCGGAAATGTCACTCCGCTATATAGTAAAATATACGGTAAAGAGCTTCAAGTCCCTCCAATTTTTTAAAAAATATATATATATCAAGTATTTATTTGTAATTTTTAAGCTGTAATACCTAGCTAATAAAACAAAATCTATTTAGTCTCCCATTTTTCCCTCATTACTGAGAAATGTGAATACTTTAATTTTTTAAGAATCAATTAAATCCAATGTTCTACCAGAAAACACCTTCAAAATTGAATATTGAAGCATTCGTACTGCTCTTGAAAGTACGTCGGAAAAACAAAAAATACACACATCATTGTAAATTCGTCCATCATCGTTCCACTCAAAATATAAAATATAAAACTAGCGAGTTCATTGAAACGACCAGCTTTCCTTTTATATATATTAAATTTTAATATAGGTTCTAGAAAGTAAACAATTGCTTTTCAAGGTAAACTTCTTCGGTTCTCACATAAAAGGCACGAAAAGTAAATGGTATACTGCTCGAAGGCGCCGAATTCCCTGTGGATATATTCATGGAATAGCGGAACGGGTCGGATGTCACTGAAGCTTAAAATACACGAGAAGAAAAAAAAAACATTTAGACTCACATAGAGTAATGTTAACACTTTTTCCAGTACAAATAAAAAACACACGCGAGCGTGTTAATTTAATAATATTTTGTGGTTAGGTACCTATAAATAAATTTTTTTTTAGATAAAAAACTGACCACGAAAATATAATATACTATGAAGATAAAAATATTATACCAGTAGGATTTTGTGTATATTAAAATAAAAAAAAACTCTTCTCGACCATAGTTGGTAAACCACTATAACCGCAGATCCAAACTTTATATATATATGCAAATATTCACTGCGTTGTTTAAACACAACCATACGCCAACGTAATAATCAGACCAATTCTGACTTATTACGCTTGCCCCGCAGTACGGATAACTCAGAAATAAATTATTTTCCTGTTACCAGAATACCATTGGGCTGATTGGATCGAGGGAAAATTCAAAAGAATCCCTTACCAGATCATGACCACAGCAACTCTCTACTACATAGACACAGAATAGAAAATAAAACCGCCCTGCACCGTAGACCGACATCATGATTACCGCAAAACATCATACGTATACCGTCACGACCACTTCTGACCTAGAAAATCAATGAACCCGGTAAACTGCTAAATTAATGTTTTTTAAATTTTTGTATGAAGTGCACTGAAATAACGTGTTATACAATGCACCGATACAATTGTAACAATGAATAAATTTAATCCGTTAGATTATCTCATTATAATATTTAGCTGGGCTGTACGGCCAAATGTCTTTTATTGGTTATCTGAATACTTTACCAGAAACACAACTCTTTTCGTATTCCTTTATCCACCTATAACTATATGTGTCTAATTCTCTCATTATCCATTCTTCGTGAGTCTTGCCAATGAGGATCATTCATCTTCTTTTAAACAAACCAGTAACTGTTTTTTATTATTACTGTTTTATTTTATTTGGGTTCCATTCATATATTTTATTAGCATCTTACTACGGTTAATTAAAAAACTTTATTTTGTCTGTGATTTGGCGTTTTGTCTGAAAATGTATTATCTTCTAAGGAAATCAATAAATATTGCATCATAATACTTATATTATCATTGCGAAATACTTAAAATAAAACCCTTTGATACAGAATATGCAAAGGCAAAGCTATCCGTAGAATTAGTAATTGGTATTTTTTTTAGCAAAAGTGGCATACCCTGCGACCTTTGGGTGACGGTTCGATTATTAATATTATGTTAAACAGAGTTTTGTGTCATACTATATAGTATAGGTATGCTATATACGAGAGTTTAAAAAAATGTTGTGTGATTAATTTTTCAACACAGGACAGTCTTCATAATCATATTATAATATACTACTGGATAGATCACATGACCTTTGTTTTTCATTATTTATGATCATATACCGATAAATTATGTTTTTAATTATCAAATAGTAAAAATAAATATCGACAACATCTATCGTGGCAAAATCATTTGACCACCCCATTACCATCGACGGTAGGGCGACGAATTATGGCGACTGTACGCCGCTACTCGATGACGCATTACCATAATTAATACGCGTACTTTAATCGTATTATAATAACATATTATTACGATATATTAATATTAGAATATTATACAAGCGAAATAATTATTATGATGTGTAACGCGGCGTCTCGTGTATGCAATTTCAGGGCACGACTGACATTGATGTACCCGCTGCGGCACATATCGTCGCGCACACACAACAACAATAATATTAATAATAATAATAATGATATGATGCGATACATTACATTATCCTCCTCCCCTGGCCCGTCAGACCACGCGTAGGTGTATAATATAATACACTAATTGAAAGCGTGAGAAACGGACCCCATTTGCAGCGTGGCTCGGTATAACAATATAATAATAATTCTAGCACTACACTAAAAAGCAGTTAAACCCGAAATCCGCCACTGGCGGGGGGGGGGGGTGTCCGAGTTGATTTATGCGTGTGTGGTTTTTAAGCACCCCGAAAATCGTCCGCGGCAAATCCAACGACATATCGGCCGCATATAAATACACATAATATTATTATATACAGTTGGCGAGCAGCTCCGTCCACATCAATCATTGCGCGCGTAGATGCCAAAACGTTTGAGGGCGATCGCGTACCGATCGTAATATTCGTACGTATAATATATTATTGTACAAAAATCGTGTGATGCAATAAAAGAATATAGGCCGCTGCAGTTAATGATTTATGTGTTTCGCGCACACACGTGGTTATATTGTGTGTAATATTATTATGATATACGTGCGACCGGGTGCCAATCAAAATCTGCAGCGTTTTACGGGCACCGTCCATATTGTGATATAGTGCGATTCCGTGCTCGTCCTCGTTTTTTTCATTTATTACAGAGTTCGTTCGATTTCTGATTTTTGGAATTTTTAAAATATGTATTTGGCCATATTTTGAGATTCTCTGTAAGTTAGTAATTTAGGAATGTCCTAGCTGTGACTATATAACTTATATTTTTCAAATGAGAACACCCTTTATTATTTAGTGAATAGTCTCTCAGTCGTTAAAACGTCTATACTAAGGAATGAGGAAATAGTCCTTAAAAATGGTTGTATAGAAAAATAAAATAGATGTAATAATGGATCTAGAATTTATTATATTACTTGGACCATTTTTAAAAAATATAAATATTCATAGATTAAATATATTAATTACTTACATTTTCAAATCACCACAGATCCCAATCTTTCAAATCCATATAATTTTACCTATTATCTAGTATTCTTAGTTAGGTACCTTTACACAAAGTTAAATAACTCAAAAATACTCATTAAAATTTTGACTTTGATACGTCAACATTTTCAGAAAAATTATTCACTAAATATTTTATTGTAAAAAAGGTTGGTTTTTGTTTAAGCGAAATAATCTTGTATCGCCACGCAGAATCCTACAAATGGTGCAAAAATTAATTTTAAAATTAATTTTAAAACTTTCAAATTATTTTCTTGAAGTATTCTTAAAAATCAGAACGTGAATACATTATTAAATGTAAAGATGAAAGCGGGAATTCTCGATTAATCACCCTGTATAGAGGCACGTAGCTGAAATCATAATATTTCGGCGCAAACCAATAGCTGATATCATACAATAATTCCAATAATAAATCGTTTTCGCGGGCGGTGATTCGAATCGGTGACACGCTCAACGCTTTTTACGACACATAAACGCAATTAATTACTATTATTGCGATTGTTTAAATATTTTTTTTTCACTGTTCACATATCGTGTGCTGACTTAAATACCTATCATGTTATAAATTATGAATAAACGCGAGCAACACGTCATTGTATCATTATTATTATATGAACACGAATATAAATATAAATTCAGAGGTATCATTATCGTACACTTACAAAATAAATCACGTAAAAATTAAAAGGTGACAGAGAGTTAATATTGTATCATACGACGCGGTCACAGCGACAATAATTTAGTCATTAACAGTCCTTTTGAGCTGCTCAAAAAACAAATTAAGAGAGATTTTAAGTGTCAAAAAACGTAGGTACGAATTTTAATGGGTGGACACATTATAATAATATATAAATCCCATAATTTTTTTTTAAATATTCACCTCAACACAATACCTGTGCACACTGCACGTACATAATTTGGTATTACAAATTACAATATTACACCTATTGATTATTTTTCGAAATTGAACCTTCATAATAAGTAAGTAAGATTTCAGCCGACTATCGAGTTTTGAAATAAATATAATTTCAATAGCAGTGGACCGAACTGAAAAACAGTAAAAGGATTTTCGTGTAAGCGAAAATATTATGATGTTTTCGTTTTTTCTGAACAGTTTATGCCAATGAAGTAGCAGGTAGGTTCCACAAAGTGCTTGTCAACTGACTGTGTATTGACTTAAAAATCAATTTAACAACAAACGGCGAATGACGGATCACATCATCTCTGTGGAGTCTTTTTTTTTTTAAGAAGTATAAATATTTTAGTTACACACATACTCACTATAACCGCAATCCCAGGCCTTTTTCGAAAAACAGACCGTGTAGAATCTTACTTAACTTGTACTATATTGTGACGTAGCAGTGATCTAAATATTAGATGATACAATGGATTCCATAACTTATAATTAAGTTGATTAGAAAATTAACCAACAAGTTGAATTAAAATGTTTAAAAAAAAAATTAACTTTTTAACTTGACTCTAATTTTGTAACTAGTTGTTATTTTGTATTGCTCGTGTTTCTTATAATTTAATGTCACTGTCGTGTCTTACTTTACGTTTTATTATATTCCACGTGTTGTCTGATAATAATATGATATAATAATATTGACGTCATCATATTCGATTTGCGCTCATAGCTGGTGTTAAGAATAATATTACGCACTTGGCTTCGTAATTATTTACACAACACAACTTACTTTATAAGTCTTGTGGTGCTCAATAAATACGTTAATTAAATTTCTACATTCCTTCCACGGATAACTTACTAAACACGTCACGATAACTGTTAAAATTACATCAGAGTTTAATGCACTTCACTGATCGTATTACAAATGTACCTACACCAGATGCCATTTATTTTGAACTATTCACGCGTGTGAAAATTAAACTAACACGCGATAACATTTTTTGAATGAAACTATTTTCTATACAATTTCTGTATTTGAATTTCAAATATTTCAAAATAAAACTTCCGAGTTAACTTTAAATCCCAGTAGGTATAGCGAGAAGTTACTCCTTTAATAAAATGATGCTTACCGATATGAAAATAAACATATTATAATGTACTATGTTGGTAGTTTGGTACACGATTTAATACGAACATTTTCGTTTGATCTAACATGCGTTTCGAAATCCATTTCATCGCAAATTCAATGATTAACAACAAAGAATATAAAATGTATTTCGATCTTAGCCTTCGAGAATCGAGTTAAAAGATATATTATCATAATACTTTACAATGTAATAAATTAATTTGTTTTTTTGCATTATTTTCATTTGTATTCTTATTTTGTTGTGCAATAGGTATAAAATAAATATAAAAATACTCAGGTAATGCAGTTGAATAATTATTAGTAATTAACGAGACATTGTATAGTAATCTGTGTTTATGGAAAATATTTTTTTTTATCATACGTTATTTTTTATAACGTAGCCGAGTATTGGGTTGATTCAATAATTCATTCAGTTTTGCAAAAAATATTATAAACCGGGAAACCAACGGATAACGTGATAAAATAAACACACCAACAATCTGCAACGTCGCTACCATCGATATATAGGTGGAACTTATAGCATTATAGACTAACTATATATAGACGATGATAATATTACAACGCACTTGCGGTTATGATAATCGTACACATAATTTTTCGGGATAAACGGCTCGTATAACCTTTAAATCCTGAAAATTTACCAAACCATAATATCCGATAAAAAAAAAATAATTATCAGTAGACTACTTTATCGATTTTCGTTCATTACATACGATTTGAGTGCCGAGGAAAACAGCTCTACTATTTAGGGCGTGGGAAAGTACTATTATTATTTTAGATGCGCAAATACCAATGGTACAACAAATTATAATTCCGGAATTGGGCAGGATATCCGAAAACCCTATGTGATACCTATAAACCACATAGGGTATAATATAGTTACTTACAACTATCCGAACAACAATCGAACACCACGGATATCGATCTTTATATAAATCTCCAAACCAAAATGTTCGAATTGCACGACTGCAGGTCCGCTACTCCGCTCATTCCATAGAATTAATAGTTTTAATTGATTTGACTTAGTATTAAAATGATGTTATTAAACGACGTAAATAAGTAGTTTAGTAATAAACGTGAATACATATCGTTGTCTTATTATTATTATTAAATTTCAGCAATTATGTATTATTATATTTTAAAAACAATAAGCTTTAGATGTTTATAAAACAAATTATTCTCTGATGAATTTTCGATTAATATTCGTTAATAAATAGGTTTTATGTAATGATCGGAACCGGTGCAATTCGACCATTACTTTTTCTTGTACCGAGTGCAATTTGACTTTACCCCAATGGAAGAACGAAGGAGTGACGTTAGAACACACATGGACATGATTTTACAAAATCGCAAATACCATAATATAACAATATTCCCATAACAATGTGAGAATGGAAACTAAAACGCTTTTCTAAGGCACTTGTGTTTTCTGCTGACGCGTTCAAAAAGTCGCAAGTGATAATAATGACTGAAATTGAAAATAAAATAAAAAATCTACAAGTATTAATTGGTAAGGGTTTCGTGATATTATGATCATCTTGAGCAACAACGACATCAAGCAAATATTTAAATACTAAATTACAGTAATATTGTTAGACAATTTTAGCAATTTAACCAGCAATTTTAGAAAAAAATGTACTTTTAGATTTTTCTAGGTTTGAGATATTTTATATTTCATTATATTGTTATACGCGAGTTGATTGCCATGTAGTCCAAAGGCCTTATCGTATGTCTGGGACGAAAAAAATATCTTACATCCGAGTGTACTATATCATATTATTATACTGTTTTTCCGACGGTCTTTACCTACGTCATTCCAATAAGACGGCGACAAAACGTCGACGCAAATGGCAACGACAGGTGGTCGTCCCGTGCTCCGGAAATTATTTCTTGTACACACGCGTACCTATATCGGGATAGTCGATAAGCGGCTATTAATCTTTCCGTGGCCATACATAGACGTACAGACGAAAATGATTTCCCTGGAGAAAATCGCCTATATACTTATCGGCGTCGGGGCGGCGAGACGCAGACCGCGCGTCAGACAAAAGGACCACCGAGTGGGTTTATTAATGTATATTATTGTATAATTATACTTATACTCAATGCTGCAGATTTTCAAAAATAACCGACTGGAAAATATAATATTTTAAAGACTGCACGACGGAAATCGGAGAGTGATTGCACCTACGTATATTATTATTTTGGTGTGTTTTACGGTTTTTTTTTTTTTTATTCATAATATACCTTTTCGCGGCGGCGAAAATAAATAACGGACCGTGGTCAGTTTTTGTTGGCCAATCGTGAATAATTTTAAACACAAAAGACCGGGTACCCGACATGGGTTCCTGCGTATAAACACATAATAAATACAGTTTTATGTACATATACAACTGATATATATATATATATAATATATTAATATGTATAATATATATAGTTATAATATATGTATATATATATTACGTGTAAGAGAATAAGATATAGTATAAAGGCCAAAGGGTCCGCCATTATGTATTAGTATTATACTATACTATATAGTTTAATAGAAAGGTATATTATGCAAGTTGTTTTTTAATGTTTTTAAATTGTTTGTTGTTTTTTTTTTTTTTTTTGACCGCGCTTGTTTGTATCCGATATGTACAATATATGTATAAAATATTCTTTATAGATATTTAGTCTTAATATGACTTTACTCTCGTGGTCGTATCCTGAGTTTCGGGAAAAATGTAATTTCACTTCAAAGTGTATACGAAATAATATTTAAATCATTATCGAACTCCGTTATGATGCTACATCGGTAAAATTACAAAACAGATGTACCGTGAAAAATGTAAATCGTACAGGTGTATACAAGGAGATTCGTCGAGCGTGCTCAGTGTTCACCCCTGCCCTTTGATAATACTTTTATTTAAGTCCTAATTATAGACATTTTTACTCAAATACTTAGATTTTATAACATTTTAGGTACCTACGGTGATACGAACATCTATTTTAAAATCTTTATTATACCATTTCATTTATTCTACAAATTCTTGTTTTTACGTACGTGATATTTACGAGTAGTTTTTGTCATTTTTTAATTATTTAACGTTATGTATAATCGGACAATGTACATCATAAAGTACTTATAACTCGCTTTAAAATTAAAATATAATACAAAGGCACAAAGCCTATATGATATTGTCTAGATAATAATCTTAACTTTAAATTTTATAAAAAGTAAATTCACTCCAGTGGCGTATATAGAAATAATTTTTGGGGTGGGCTATATAATATGATTGACTATTAAATGATACTTAAATTTACAGTAAAATCTAAACAAATTTGTTACATATATAGTCGTCTTTTTGACTTTTAAAAATTACCTCCCACTAAATATAAATAATTGCTGGGTTATTACTTTTAATTATAAAATTGATAATTTTAGTATATTACATATAAATACTTAAGTTAAAAAATCAGTTAAGATGTTGGGATTCATAAACAGGAATATGATTTTAAAAATATTAACTCATTTATAATATGATATTACTTAATTTCAGTATAATATTTTGTCAAACTGAGATTTAATTTACTGTAAGTACTTTAAATTTTTTTTACTAAAGAGTATACCTATCCGTTTATAAATAAATAAATATTTATATAGGTAGCAATATCATATATTATATAATATTATGTACCTATTTATCAATGTTATAATAATATAATAATTATCATTCAAATTTTATATATTTTTATTACATATTATTAATTATTATTTTTTACAGCTGTACCCAACAGCTACAGTTAGGTATAACTTTGGGGATTTTTTCCTAGATTCGTTTATAGGTATAGTCTTTATAGTGGTTTTGAATAAAATATAAAATATATGTAATATTTAGTTTAGTAATTATTACTCTGGACAATTTTACCAATTTTAAAATACCGGTTCATATAATAATATAATATATAATATAAATACAAATAAAATAAATAATGCATATTATATGAAAAATTAGGGGTGATCATGCATAATATAGTATTATAGTGAACCATCCAGTATAAAGTAATATTATAAAATAATCAAAATAGTTGTTAAATATTTTGTATACCTACCTAATAATGAGATAAATTATTAAACATTTAAACATTTGAAACGTATGCGTCAATATCATAATATATACAAAGGTACATAATAGTTTCTTTTTTATATTTAAACGACAAACAAATTTCAATTAATATAACGAAATTGTAACAATTTTATGTTTGAAGATAGCACATTTAAAAATTCAAACCATAACAAGCATAACCTATAAAAATAAAAAAAAATAATGTATTATTGTATTTAATAAAAATAAAATGTTAGTAATGTTTTTCATTTTTATTTGAATAAATGTTATTATAAATGTACACAAAACAGTATAACAAAACATTATTATGTGGACTCAAAATATGTAAAATAAGCGGAGTTTAAAATAAAATCTTTTTGACATTAAATTATTTAAATCATATCAGATTCATTTGAGAGTAAAATTTATTATTATTAACGCTTCTGTGAAAGGGTCAACAGTCGTCCGGTCATTTGAATTTTGAAAATACATCGTAAATAATTGAGTAACGATCATAATATTATATTCAGAAACCAGAAATGTCTACGCTTAGATAATAATTTTAAAATTCAACTACGTTCTCTTCTAAAGATCAAACTAAGGGTTACCAGATTAATAATTAATGCTGAAATATATTCAATTCATTTTTGGCCAAAAAGCACGAACACGATTCAATACGTTTTAAGACAATTTTTCTTCAACTACCTAACTATTATGAACAGTAAGTTTTGTGTTTTATAAGACCACGAGTTTCGAATAGTTTATCTGAATCGTCAAAATATGTATTTGTTTACCTATACGACTATATAGTTATATATTTCTATGTATATATCATATCCGCATAGTGTAGCTGAGCTCTTCGCGGCATGGATATCAATTTCGATAATTTCCACCATAACGTGTTTTAGTAGTTTTTAGGTTCATGTAACGGACATACATTTTATACATTTCGTCAAAATAAAGCTATTATTTTATGATTGGCGTAATTTTTTTTTAAATTTACATGCTACAATATGATTAATTTGTCGTGAAGTGATCGTTGGAAAATTGTTCAAACTCACATCATGCACAATTAAATCCCACTCGTTTGAATATCGAACGTTTTTATCAAAATTCATAACAAATAAGATTTAAAAAAAGTTATAATTAAGATACCTACACACAATGCTATTTCTCGATGACCATTTAACGAAAATGTTACCATATTATACGGCCGGTATAATTTAAATAAAAAACACACTAATAAATGTAAAATAATCACTTTAATTTCAATAAATGAGTAGAATTATTTGTGTTCATTACATGAAAATAAAAACATCTAACACGTTATGATCAAAGTCCTTGAAATGGATATCAATTTTAAAAATGAAAAATTCGATTACACTATATTATTTGGATGCGAGTGTGACACTGTGACATAGTATACAAATACAAAAAAATTATTTAAATGATTTATTCTATGTTTTTGCAAAGAGTTTATATTTTTCCATTCAACTTATGTCTTACACATCGTATTTATAGTTTTATTGATATACATATTATATTTGTCATAAATTGCTTGAAAATCATATTTTAATGCTCTCGAATTGGCCTGAATCGTTGGGCAAGAAGCGTCCGAAATAAAATTACTCTAACTTATAAGAACTAGTTAATATAATCACTAAATATAAATGCTTTCATCAATTGAATTGAAATGCGTTATGTGAAAATAAAACACGTTCCCGAGAATAAGGGTAGGTTGTAAGAAGTTTTTTTCACAATACCAAAATCAAAAATAAAAAGAACCATACAATTTGTGAATTGAATAGAACTGCGTATTACGCTTAATATGGCAAACAATACTATGCACGTCATAATTTTTGGACGATTTCGCTTGTGTACAAAAAAAATTAATTTTTGAAATTGAAATATTATGATAAAAATATATTACGCGACGACTCATGACACACTGATACGGGTAAACCGTATAATATATAGCGTGTATATAAGGAAATCAGTCGAACACGCACATTTGACACCGATATGTTTGCAGGACCCAAATTAAATGGTGTAAAAAATTTCAAGATTTTCAAAATATGGTCCTTGAGTATTGTTGAAAATAATAAAAACCAGAAATTGAATACATTATTAAATATAAAAATGAGGTCGAGTATTATCGATGAATCCCCCTGTACAAAGGCACGTTGCTAAAATCATAATATTTCGGCGGTAAAGCCGATACCGACAGCTGATAATAAAAAAAAAAAACTACAAATACGAATTTTAGAAATTGAAATATACTAAAATATTAAGCGACAACTCAACTTATGACAATACGACACGGGTGGACCTGTATAGCGTTTTGCATAAAATACGTTGTGAATCAGTCGAACACGCGCAAATCGACAACGATCTGCGGTTTAATATCGAAACATTTGAAACACGCATCGAAATCACGGGCACAAAAGACTTCATCTCCTTCTCGTCCTGCACTTACAGCTACACTTCTCCGACGAATTATGAATGCGTAACGCCGAATGTGATAAAATATGTTTCAAAGTCGACGATATTGGGGAGGGGGTTTCTAAAGATTATAGGCGTAATAATATAAGCAACGCGTTCCGACCTAAATCGATTATTTCGTACGCCATAATATATTATTATGCGCTGCGAAAGCGCGGAATTTAGTTCAGCTAACGCAGTTTGATACATTTTTTTAAAGTCACATCGATATACGTGACCAAATTTTAGCCTCGTATTATAATTATATCAGGTGTCTCGTGTTTAACGACAGGCTTAACCAAATAGGAGTGGACAATTTTTTATTTTCGCTATATTTTGCGCGTGACTCGCGTGTGATTACGCAATTATTTCGGTATTGACTAATAATTATGGACGTATTATACCTTGTTACACTTTTACACTAAACAAACTTTTTTTTATTCAAAAACTCAAAGTCTCGAACATAGAATAATATACAACGTATTGAGCTTTTTTAAACTTTAAATAATTTTAGGAGTCAGCCGTTGGATATTGTACACGTTGCACCCTTTATAAAAAAATTGTTTGTTAAACGCATGTTATAATATACTCGTATTTTGAAAAGCATTAAATAAGTGAGTAATTGCGGCGAGGTACTTTCCCTACATAGAGCCCTCATTGATCACTCCGATGTACAGGGAAATATTTTTAATCATAAGCATGCTGTTTACTCCAATTTTTACATTTGGTTTCATAATGAATTTATTTTAAAAATATTTGATTGCCCATATTTTATTTATTAAGCACCATATTTTCAAAAACTATGATTTTTCTATACTATTTAAAAAGTGTCCTGTGAGTTGTGACGACAACAACTTCTTTGTTTCAAATGGTAATCACTTTATAAATGACATAATTTTATGAAAACTTAAATAAATTTAAATCAAAATTCGCACGAGTAATTTTTGAATTATTTCTATGTACAAAATATATAGGAATGGTAATTTTATGGGGACAATGATTATTTGAAAATGATAGTACATAATTAATATGAATCTATTAACATTTTATGTGAAAAAAATGTAAATCCTTAGTATACCTACACCTTAATAACTCAGAAACTATAATCGTTCTAATTTTGATTTAGATACATCAAAGTTTTCGAAAAAATCACCTGATTTGCTGCAATTTACAGAAAAAAAATTGGTTCTCATTTAAAAAAAATTTTTGAATCGACCAATGTAAGTATGTAGTTAAAAATATGATCGTAATAAGTACTGGAAAATTTCAAAAATGTACTTTGTATAAAATATTCATTATTAATGGGGGTGAGCATTACTGCCACAGTATCACCCTTTATACACATATAATATTTTAGACACTTCACTGGTGTGAATTCTCCATTCCACGAATATAATATATTTATACGTACAATTAACGCATATGTAGGTAAGTACTCTAAGTAATTAAAGTCCGTGAGCTGGCCCCTGACGAATCACTCGTCAATTTGAAAAACCGATCAACAAGTGCTGCAGCACTTGGTGGAACGTCATTCCCGCGGGTGATGATGATTACCCGTGTAGAACGACCCGCACGTGGATATACGCGTGTTATATGGCCGTAGGTTCAACTGTTGGATTAAACATTAAAACAACCCACGCACGACGTTGAGGTATATACCGGGATGACTTTGATAACCAACTCGGTCGCGAAACGATACCTAACTGTGGCGCGATACATCCAATTATAACGAGCAGTGGCGTTGTTTCAGACCAGCCCAATAAATAAGACATTCGACTTATACCTAACCGTGATTTTTTTTGTTGCATCCGATTTAAGCCGCAACTTCTCTCTCTTAAAAATAATGTAAGTACATTATTACATATTAATACATAGGTTTTGATATTGTTCAACACTATTATATGGCTATATACAATATTATACTGTATACAATTAAAAGACGATTTTTCAGTTTATATTACACACCGTTGCAAGGGCGTGCCAAGACCCATTTGTAGATGGAGTGGAGGG
The DNA here is from genome assembly GCA_008086715.1 of Sitobion miscanthi. Classification (NCBI taxonomy): domain Eukaryota; kingdom Metazoa; phylum Arthropoda; class Insecta; order Hemiptera; family Aphididae; genus Sitobion; species Sitobion miscanthi. The sequence goes on along the minus strand of CM017800.1, from coordinate 2,324,275 downwards.
GGATCAAATACTAAAAACAATATTTAAATATTATAGTTTTAAATTGATTATATAATAAAATATGTTTTAAGAGGATGTCCTAACCGCGTCCAAGTCTTACTACACATCACATCACAAATTTTACTCAGTTGTTTTTAGTATATTATAGTAAATTTACTTATTATACGATTTGAAGATATAATGTAAGAATATTATTATTTTAGACAGTATTTTAAAACTTTAAAATAATTATCATAACTTGTTTTTAAATTAAATTATCAAACAACCTCCGTTGGTTCTTAAATAATATTCTTACCTTTAAATTTAATAAGATGTTAAATTCCTCTAAAATTAAAAACATCAGAGTAATAAAGGGATTATTCTGAACGTAAAATGTGCATTTGTTATGCGTTAGTAAGACGGAGACAACACATTCGGATATAGCGTCCTTCAGTCCTTTTAAGCTTTATGGGATTCGATCGTGTCTCTGTTTTTACCAAAATAGACCTATCTTATGCCAACTGAACCGTCTATCATAGCCACCGGATATACGTTCTGAAAACATATTTGAATTCGACATGAAGTTTTTTGAAAATGACTGCCACTATTTTGAAATTGAACTCCTATCTCTTCGAAGTTATATTTTTAAATTTTGAATATTAAGAATTTAAAAATGTTAATAATATTGAAGTTAAAAAATTAATTAAAAAAATGTAAGGAAATTGTTCTCAAGTAAATTCGATGAAAAATTCAAATATGTTTTCAGAAATTTTACCGGCTGAATAGGTTAGTTGATATGAGTGGTAAAAAATTGATAATTTTGACAAAAAAAAAAATTAATATTTTTGCAAATGTTATTGACATGTATTCGTGCACGTGCGGGTGCAATCTGATATTTATTTTATACAGTCACTCACATTAATCACTTACTACGTAGTACACATTTACAAGACCATGTGGGAGTGTATGCGGCACACACATTGATAATTGCCTATATTGAACTCCTTAAAAACGGTCGGGATCGAATCAACTAAAAAGATTACGGATATACAATTTTAAACAGAATATTATGATGTATAGACATCAAAATATAATATAAAATAAATGTACCTATCAAAATTAACGTAATCAAAAACGGTTCAGTGACGGAAAAGTTAACTATAAAAAATTGAAAACCTAAGAAAATCTTAAAAAAATCGTACTGTTCCCTTCAACCTCCCTCCCTCGAAGACACCTCGGCACTGATGTATTCGTACAATAACGCAATGGTGGACTAAAAAATATGTCTATATCAAAAAAAAAGATTTAAATTTAGACAAAAAATTCATGGAGATTAATCCACGGACTTCTGATGAAAAGCTAGTCGGGCGGATCTCAAGTCGGATCGCAATCGGATGCCTCGTCCCCGCGCCCAAATTGCTCCACTGATCGTGGGAATTTGTTTTAACGACACCGCCGCCGACGACTGCTGCAGACTTGCAATGGTTGCAACACGGTCTCGGACACGCGCGTTAAGTGATCGCATTAATGACGAACTTCGCCTCCGTGTCATTATTATACCATCGTATAAGTCCGCAGACGTATTCGCGTTTGATCGTTTGCGTTTTAAATTATCGCAACGGATTTATCGCAGCTCCGCAGTCGTTATACGCGGATAGATGCTTTTATGGCGTCGTCGTGTCTCGAGAAACGCGCCAAATGTGCGAGCGCGTGTGTGAGAAATAGCCTTTGGAACAAAAGCCGAAACAATATCCGCCGCTGTGTGCGGTAAAACACAATTCGTACAGACGTTGTATTTTTATTCGCCTTTGAACGTCGTGCAATTGAAATGCTCGCATATAACTGCACCATAATATTATCGTTGGGCATAGCCAGGCTCATACGATAATAATAATACAGTGAGATTAGAGATGTCGTTCGTCGTAACGTATCGCTGGCGAACTGCCGTAAAGAAAATTAACAAAACTATAAAACGAAATCATGATAACGATAAAAACGAGTTGGTTATTTTTTACTATTTTTAATACTTTGAAAAAAAACCGCACAACAAAAATGACTTGCAAATCTCAAAAAATCGTGAATAATGCTTTTCTCGGAGCTTAAAAAGTAAATAAAAATATTCTTCAAATGTTCCATACAATTTGATATAATTACTCCGACCGTGCAGGTAGGTACTGAAGAAAAACTAAAATAAAAATATTGTTATTGCCTCTTCAATAATATTATGTTGTGGATATCAGAACGGAAGAGGTGGACTTGAGGAAAGTTACACATAATGTATAATATAATATATTACCTATCTATCTAAAAGATATTCACCGCTATAAGATCACTATGTGGGTATAAACAAATTATAATTGGTTTTCATTATGTTATCGATGATTTTCAATATTTAGATATATCGGTGAACATTTTTATTAGTACTGCATACTACTATAATAGTAAACAACTGTTAGTTTTTTCTCATCTATAGATATTGTAACCGGCTAACTGCTAAGGGTTACCAAGTAACTTAAAACCAGTAACCATTGTTACCTTGTTCATGTATCCAGTGTTTTTTGCTAAAAGAACAAAAGTGTAAAAAGCGTTGCCATAACCTACTGGTCACGCTTTTACTCGGACCTATCTATGACAAAACTACCTTTTGATAACATTATTTGATTTGAGTAGGTACTAAACCATAAATTATAATAATTTTTGATGAGCCAACAGATTTCTCAAAACCGTAAAATATAATTAACCATTCAAATACTTAGTGATATTATTTTTTTATACTATAAACACGTTGCCACGTTGGTTAGGTATGAAGATATTATTACTCAAAACCTTATTGAATTATGACTTACATAATATCATAATACATTATATCGGTTATTTGAAAAACATACTTCTATAGACAAGAGACGTTTTTATGAAACAAAGTCCAATGAATAATTTTTCACTATACGTACACAAAGTTATTCAAAGACATCATTATAATATTATAATATAATAAATATTAATTAAGTGTATACACACACTTCATCTATGGATGAGAAGACACAAGCCTCATTAAAATTTCGAAAAGTATATGAAACTCGATCAAATGTGTCTACCTATACATAATGAATTTAAAACAATATTCTTAATTATTGAAAATATTAATTATAAAATAATTTAATTCATATAAATGTGTTTTATCACGTTCAACGTGCCTATTTAATGAAATGGAATATTTATGTAATAACGTAATATAAATATTATGACTGATAAAATGGAAAACTTCGAATCAGATAAAATGATGTGATATAAGTTACAATCTGTCCGCAATCTTGACTATGATTAATATATATATCATAAAACTATATAATAAACTAAGATTAATGAGAGTATAATATTATAGAAAAATTAAAATAAGTGCACAGATGATAAAATATGATAATATTATGTATTCCGTGACATTCCCGTTAACAGAGGTTAAAACTGAATGACAACAACTTCTATGAAGCTCTAAGTCCGTTGTTGTAGGTCAGTTAAAAAAATATCCCATTGTTTTTAAAATCAATTAATATATAAAATTAAAAAAAATTAATATATTTTCGTTATTGACATTATAAACTGTAAACAATCCAAATGTATACTTTTTTAATATTTATATACGAGTTGAACCATCTGCACCAGATTGCATAGGTTAAACAAACTAAAACAATAACATACTTGTATAAGGATTATTTTTCATCTTATATTGTAAATAAATTATTAAAACGAACAGTTCTGAAATCTTTATCTGTCCAAATTTGTTTTATAACGTTTGTTCATTGCATCGGTAGTTGCAGTATACTTCGTTTAAAGTTAACTTACGAACTTCGTAAATGCGCACCGCTATAATTTTACCCACCATTCCCATCGTATAAGCTAAAAACGTTTTTGTATTTCAATAATAATATCATACAACAAAGTACCCTGATTAACAAACGTGCGTTTTATTTTTTTATTTCGGTTTTTCAGTCCTAAGTAAATATTCTGCGCTCGATGTATTATCGCCCCACATACTATAATATGCCGTTGCACGTAGAAACGACTCGCCGAGTAGAGATAGGTACCTCTACACGATAACAGTAATCCATGCGGTCCGAAAAGGTCTCCGCCGTCGGAATACATTTACATTCCTATCTCTAATAAAATAAAGTTGTTAATTTAATTAGACCCGTCAGCGATGGTAATCGTATCTCATCTCCGTAAATGGCCAACGACACGCTATATGCCGCGCTGCACTGCATAGCAGTCGACACAACAGTATAATATAATAATATTATAATATATGCAATATGTATCGGCCGTTATATATATAATATTATAATAGAGAGAGAGAGCGAATCGACGGCCGAAGAATTGATTGGGTTCGATACGACGACGGACCGTCCTACTCGCGGGAAGGATGGATGACATCTGTACATTATATAGTTAGCGATACGAATACCACAATTTTATGTCATACTAAAATCGTTATAATAATACTATACTGCTACGGATATAATATTATTACAACATGGATATGGTTCCAAATGAAATATATATATATATCATGGGAAAATCACACAATATATATATTATTATGATTACATGACAAATATTGCTCTTGAAAAAGGTACCTACGCAACGCGCGCAATAATATATTTTAATACTGTTAAAATATTCGTCGGCGATATCGATACTATATTATTATCAATAATAATTTATTATACGGCTGAGGGGGCAGGGGGGGGCGTGTACAACGGAAGAACTCATTTTTCGTAGCGCACAACAATAATAATAATAGTTTAATGTACAACGACGACAATAATAATGTTACGGGGCGGCACGTCGTCCAGGTTCTCCGGGTCAAATCCGACAATATCGTCTGAGATTTAAAATTGATTTCGGGACTCGCGTATCCTTAGCGCGGTCGTACATCATCATAATAATATATCATATTATAGTCATATATATATTATAATAGTGTGCGAATGCAAAAATTCATTACGACATTATCGTTATTATTATCAATATCGTACATCGGCGAATATACTGCAGCGTGCGTATGATATAATAATAATAATAATATACTATAGAGATGCGTGGAACGAAAATGCCATGCATTATATTTTTCGCCTATAATATACAGTTGTATATTATCGAGCATTATAATATATTATACACGGAGCATACATTTTTCATTTCGAGGCATGGAATACGGAATTATTAGAATTTCCTAATTTAAGGTTAAGCTCGATACATACAATATGCGGGTTGTTACTTAGTAGGTCAGTATATATGACCGCTGAGAACCATCGTATATACCAGTAGGAGCGGTCTACATATGAGGCATCATAATAGTATAGGTGCATATTATTTGAAAAAGAGAAAACAAGACTTACATTTGCATGCTCGTGCACTTTTTTCCTTTAATAATGAACTTATTCAAACTCTGATTTTGGGAACATTTAAGTATACTTTACATAAGGCTCGTGTTTTAATTTATTTATATGTATCATACCATTCTATAAGAAAAGTTCCGTGGTTTTACAAACTTGTTTTAAACGCGAACCAACCTTTTTTACCTACTGTAAATTGTTCAGCAGAAGATTATATTTGAATAATTTAATGTATCTAAATCAAAAATCGAGAGAGTTTCTGAGTTAATAAACTAGATTCCTATGACAGAAATACTCACTCATTGACATTCATAGGAATATTAGCACCTATTGTACCTATTGTATGGGAATCCGAATGGCGGCGTACACCAAATAACGAACTCGGAGAAATCAAAAATACACCACGTACTTACTGTTCTAAATCCCATTCATTCAATCGAAAAGATGAAGTAATTATTATCAGACTACGTATAGGTCACTCAAAGATGGCCCATGAAGTATAGACATCTTATGCGCAGAGAAGGACCTATATGGCTATATATTCTGTGCAAACCTGCAAGTTACTATGAATACGAGTAGAGAGAACTCTATAGAGACTGAACATTGTAAATTACTGATTGGTAGATTTAGCTTTATTGTAAAATATAAATATATAATATAATATCAATACGCAAACTATTTTTTTTTTCACGCCACTAACTGTCCGTAGTAGGGGACAAATAGGTATATCATTGGAAGGTATTATATTGTCAAATAGAGTTGCACAAATAAAATATTGTACATATATATGGCCGTTAAGTCAGGTAAAATGCAAAAAAAGAAATTCAGTGCCATCTGTCCGGATTAAAAAAAAAATTATTTTGGTCGAAGTCAGGGGTTTTATACGAAATACAAAAAGTAGGAAACTAATCTATATTTTATATGAAATATATAATATATGAAAATAATAGAGAATTATTGTTTGTTATTCAAATGTACTTCGAAAGGCAATGTCCGTATGCTTGTAGCGTGTATAAACTCAAAAACTAAAATATGAAATACCGCTTTTGTCCCTAATCAAACGATCATACGAATGAAAAAGAGATCAGTACAACCGTCGATATCAAACTGTGTGACTAACCTACCTACGCGCTAAGAATGCAATATTTTAGAGCGTGTTGATCTTACAATTAAAACGGTTAATCTGGTAGAATTTCTACCAATCGATCTAGTATTAATGAAAATATGAAATTACGAAATATTAACATTATTTTTTTTTCGGCGATGATCGAGTCAATATTTTTCGATATGTGACATTGATATTTGATATTTGCCATCCCATATTATTATAGCTACTATTATATACTATTATACAGCTGTCAACTATCGTGGACATTTGTGAGAAAGACCTTACATACTTACTACTTACGCATAGATAAGCAATAAGCATAGTACCTATAGGCTATAACCACAGATTAAATAAAAGATTTAATAATTTAATCTGTGGTATAACGTCTAAAGTAGTGGTTCTCAACCGGTGGGCCGCGAACTGGCCTTCGATGTGCCGCTAAATTATTGAAAATATATCCATACATATTATAACAATTATAGAGTGTAGACGTGTATAGTGTGCCCCGGATTTTCATAAGACACCCAAGGGTGCAACGAACAAAAATAGGTTTAGAACCACTGGCCTAAGGAACAAAATATTTGGAAGCTTAATCTCTTTATAAAAAAAGAGAATGTCTTCCTCCGACACAGCTGTTATTATTGTAAATACACAGTTTTGCCATATTTTCCAACCCCCTCCTTTACCGTTTGTGTTTTTTAAAACTTGATAAATGATTATGATTCCCAGAGGCGAAATCCAGTAAAGTCCCCCCGATCCCTTTTATTATACGAGCGGAGAACGAGGATGATATTGTATACGCGAAGTCCCAATTCGACAACGAAAAGAATTAGCGCCGGTTTTCATTTTTATTTTACGCCCGACGCGTTTCAACACATTCTCACACACTTCCTAGGGGATTCCGACAATTCAAGTTTACATTTTCAAAAACTAGATAATACACCAAATTAGTTCACATTGATTAAGTTATGTACTATAGTGTACCTACTATAGGTTTTAAAAACAAAAAAAAAACATTGAAGGCGTCTGAAATAAAACTCACGATGATTGCGAAATCCATAAAGTAGGTACAATATTGGAAATGGTTTTCTCTTATGAAAAAAATGTAATACTAACCCACACAACTAAAATGACGATATAATATATACCTTTTAAATGTTTTAAGTGTTCCATTTCCGTGAAAATAATAATTCGACATTTCTTACGTTTCAGTATTTTCATTAATATAATATGATATTAATTCCAAGTTATAATTGTAGTTTTTCAATTGTATTTTTAATAGTACAAAAGTCAAAAGTATATCTAAAAATAAGTATATTTCAAAAGTAAAAATAAATACTTTTTAAGCTTAAAATTAACTTAACAACAAAATATTATAAAAAAAATAAATTAATATATAGGTACTATTTAATTAATAATATGATACTCATTATTATATTCAAAGAACATTAAAAAACAATTTTTTTTATTTAACATTACATAATATTTTGGAAAAATTCTGACAGAGAAAGAATCGATTCTTAAAGAATTAATATTTTTTAATTCAATGATCAAAAAAAAGTTAATTATTCTCAACTTAAAATATTGTTATTATGTACTGTTAATGTAAATTTAAATTTATATATTGACGAAATCTATAGCAAATACTTTTATAATAGTTATCATCAGCTGTACTTGCAGTATAGTTGTATATTTTATTAGCTTCTGTGTAAAAAACCTTAAAAAAAATAAAATAATATTCGATTGTTTGAACTGAGCAAACATTCTATTTGATATGTGAACCAAGTGGTCTATTTCTAAGGTTAATAATTGAAACTTTTCACATTGTCACTTGTGAGTTTAAGTTTTATACTTTCATTTCTTGGTCGTAAAAAATTGTCTCAAAATTGTATCCTTCCCCAAACAACCAATGGTACATTAACTATAGATACTTCTATATAATTTCCATACCTTATTGTTTCATATAAATATGTAATCAAATTTATAACTTAAATTACCTAGTTCTATCTATTTTATTTTATTTCAATGTATAACAAAAATCCTAGATAGCATTTTAAAGACACTAAATCTCGTGGTGATAATACTGGTAATAGGTATACTCAACAGATATTTCATAAAATAATGTATGTTATTGTATCAAATTATGTTTTTGACTGACTCACTATAAATTATATGGTTTGGGTTTTTAAAAATTACGCTACCTAATTTACAATGTTGTTATAATATGTTATTATTGAAAACTATATTTCTATTAGAATTAAATAATAAATATAATGATGATTTCTGTCAAATTATTAAAATTAAAAAACGGTAAATACATGTAATGACTACAAATTTGGAATGTTATATTATACCAACAATATACATATATAGTCCTTTTAAAACCCAACAAATTAAAATTTTAAATCATTTCGAGCGCAATCAAATTAAAGTATTATATAGTAATATACATAATGAGTATGATTATTGCATAAACGATAATGTAAAATAAAACAAGCATTTAAAATGGCATATAACAGTTGGCCTAAAAATTACCTTTTTGTACCAATTCCTCCAAAAAACCTAAAGCGAAATGCACCAGTTTCACTCAATATATATTATACAATACCACGATACCACACCTGACTTAAAATAGGGGAGGTTATTATGTGACAACATTATATGTCATGGACGCGGTTATAGTTGCTGTAGGAAGTAATGAAAATAAAAATAAATTCATATAATAAAATAATAAATACAATATTTCCATTTTTTAATGATAATAATAAGCGGCATACATTGTAAATTGTCAAAAAAAAATTTTAATAAAAAAATGTCAAAATCCACTCCCCCCTCCCACCGTTTTGTACCAGGTGTGCAATTTTGCGTTGAGGGAAATTGGTACATTTTCTAAGTGCTGCAAACAGTCGTTCAGGGCAAGTATTGGTACATATTTTAGTTGAGGGCTGCTATAGCTAGACTACCTAATATATAAAATATATAGTACCTAATTATTTAAGTGTCGAATACAGCCAGTGAAGGCAACCGGTCAACACTCACCTAAAATACCTATACCTAGGCTATGACAGACCTCTCGAAAGTATAGAAATACATTTTTAAACATTACTCTCGTGTGCAGAGTTGTTGATGTCTCGTTAGGACCTACTCCGTATAATATATATATAATGAATTACGCGGCAAATTGAGTTTTATCACGATCGAAACGCCGGTTAACAATGCGTAATTGTGCGGAATATAGACGTAACAAGTTTTTCCATTTAACTTTAAGTAAGTAACCGCGCGTTTACATATTAAACACTGATACTCTATAGTTCTATATATATTTTATATACTAGGTACACTGCACTCAGAACACAGTCCGAGAAGTAACACTATATAGCTGCTTTATGTGTGCGACTATCGTTTGATAATAATTTATTTAATATCCGGGTTCCACATAGCACACCGTGTTAACCATAAACCATAGTTACTGCCTAAAAGATTTATGTGCTCTAATCAAAGTACCGATAGCATTATTATGGACGAAAAAGAAAAAGGACGCGTAATGCGAAGGTTATACAGCTATGCGGCGATTCAACAAGCGTGCTCTTTATTACATTTCACATTTATTTATACGCATCAGATACCTAATCAAAATTATGAATTTTTGAAATTTTCAAGTTTACTGTTGTCCATATTTTCAAATACAAAATAATATATCATCTTAGTATAGTAGATAATATATAATTATATAATACATAAACTACGCGTTTGAATTAAAAAAATATATATATCAACATAATATTCAAAAAAATCATTTGCAATAAAAAGAAGAGGTTCTTATTCGACGAAAAAAAAGTTTGTACCTATCCCTACGGGACAAACGTCATAAAACAATTTCGAAAATTCACGAAAAATATTACGGTCTTTGAGTGTTAAAAAAATATGTTTAGTCAGAATATTTTTAATAAATTCGTAAAATGCTGTGGGATAATAAATATAGGTTGGCAATTCAATCTGTAAGATAAATTATATTAATAATATCGATATGTAATTGTCAATTTCTCCTACGACACGAGCGTGAATCGAACTACATATAGTGACAGTTTTACAGTTATTGCGGTTTTCGTCGTAACATAATTCATCAAAAACTCATTTAGAGTACATTATATTATTATTGTAAACCACGTTTGACACGTCGCGACCCTGCACAATAAAATATAGTAAAAATTAATTACTGCGTGGGGGGACTATTAATTTATTATTATGATGATGATAGCATATTATTATACTACCGTGACGTCTGTGACGATGGTCCGATGGGGGTGGCTTTTATAATAATAATAATATATATATTATTACGCATCGAGAAGGCAAAGCGTCGTCGTCGTCGTCGTTAGGATCGCTCGGATGGCTCGATCGACGGTGTTGGTTTTGGTTATTTTATTGCAACTCGTTTTAGGTATTTATTTTTTTCGCTGAGAAAGTTTCATCGTTTCCGGAAAGATTAATATGTATATAATTTATTTATATAATATTATATTTATATATATTATACATAATTAATAATTATATATTCGTCGAAAACTGTTTTCATATAAATATTATGAAATCTCGACTATAAAAACTACGCGATACGACATAATATTATAAACGTCGAGACCCGATGCACGCCGTGGAACATAAGAATTCGTAATATTACGAGCGATAATATCGCTGGCTGCAAAAATTACTTAAACATAAATGTGTTTATTATTTTGAAGCTCACGCCCCAAATTTTTAACACCGATTACTCCTCGCGGGCAATTTCTCTCGTCCGCAGTCTCCTTTCCGCGGCGATTTTCCACTCGTTTTCCGAACATTGGCTAAAATCATTTTAAACTTCACATCATGTATAATATGTGCCTCTCGAAAGTTTCGCGTTTTTATTGCGCCAAAGTTTGTGCACAAACAGATTTGATACGGCGGTTCAAAAATTAAAAATGAATGCAATTATAAATAATCAGCAGTTGCGTACAACTGTCGATTGTTATATAGCAGGTCAACATAATTTTTTTTTTTAATTATAAACGCAGTCATATTTTATTTGAACACGTTGTGTTTGTATGTACACTGTCACTAATTGTAAGTTGTATACAATTAGGTATATTGTACACAATAAAAATCACAAACAGGATCCGAAAAGGATCGTTTTCCTGCTAAAAAGTCCTGTTTTTATTCCAACGCAACGGCCGATCTAATATGGGGAGACAAAGAATTAAAACAGGTTTAAATCCCTCGTCTAGTCTTCTTTCGATTCTATACAAACAACCTTTAACGAGTTCGAACTTAAGCTTATCACAATTTGTCTTAGAAACATAAACATTTGAAAATAGTATATTCAACTGTGTATTACGCTTTTTCGGATAAATAAATAGAATTCAAGGAAATTCGCGAAATTCGTAAGATTTAAATCCAAATTTAACATAACTTCTATTGAGACGATAATCGAAACAATTGGTATGGTAAAATAAAAGTTGATCGATTTAACCTGTATAACAATATATTATATAATTTCTAGCCTATATTTTGCCTATACATACTCCTTAGCTATTAAAAACTGCGAGTTTCGAATCTCCTTTAACATAATATTAGTTGCTATAAGTTATAATATAATTTAAAGCGTGTTTTTTGTAATCCGGTCATAACATCGCTGTCATCAATAATGAACAATTTTAGTGTCTAAAGGTAATAATTTGAATTACCTGAAGTTATATAACTACTATATTATATTTATTAAAATATGATTTTCAATACTATATAAGACATAATATAGTATTATTAATAATTTAAAAAAAATGATAACTGATAATTAATTTGCACTGGAAATAATTTAGAACTGAGTCAAATATGATATATTTACAATACATTGTATAATTTAAATATTTATAGTATATTTAAATTTCAATTATAAAAAAACTGCAATGAGTGTTATGAAAAATGTTTCGATTCCAATCGTATTCAACAAAACATTTTGTAAAGCGGGTACCCACTATACCTAAAAAAAAATTAATATCACCCAATCGATTTTAAATACGCGTAGGTACATGTTACAATATTATGTTTTAAATACTCTTTTTTTATAATTTACGGTACTAATAATAACAAGCATTTTTCCTAACGAAGTGCATTTTATAAATTCTAGGAATTGTTTGTACTTAAGACCATTATTAATTGTATACATTATGATATATTATTAAACCGAAATAATATAATTTATACCCATAAAAAAATTGTGAAAAGTAAATAAAGTACACTCTAATATTGTAGATTGCAATCATATTGTGTGTGTATTGTAGTTATTTTATTTCGGTTATTAAAATTATATTATAGTAATAATATGTTAAACCGTCCTGAACAAACATGTGTATATAAGCAAAAAATATTATTTGCTTTAATAATTAAAAAGATATTTTAAAGTCGTTGAAAAAACTAAATAATTTATGGCTGTATAAAATAATAGACTTACGTAACATGTTGAAAACTTAAAAATAATCTAATAAAACTATTGGGTTTTGGTTTGGTATGTTATTCATATTTCATATTATAATATTACTATAAACTTATAAATAATAATATTGCGGTTAGGTATAAAGTTGTAGGAAAAACAAAATATTATATTTCAGTGAGAGAATAAAACAGTAATAGGTATATCATTTTAAAATAAAAAAATTAACAAAGGATTTTTATTTTATTTTGTGTAATAGACTTATGGTATAGTAAATATGCAATTGAATCGATTCAATGTATTTCTAAATTGTAATTATTATGATGTTCTAATCCATTATAGTGATTTTTCAGATTGAATTTAAAAATTAAAATTCAAAGAATATCTAAAATCTAAATAATTGCGATTCTTGAAAATTAGGAACAAACTAAAAACTGAGTGAATTAAAATATTCGTTTTTTGAGTTTAACCTACTAAATGCTTAACAAGATTCACGTGACGATCAAAAATAATAACAAACAGTAAATATCTGCACATCTTATAGTATATATCACATTATTACACATTTTTATTAAAATAATATTAAACTGAATAAATGTGCATTTAACATCTGACCGAGTGGATATATTGTTATGCTAAAATAAAATTCTAACAACGAATTCATCAGACGCAAAAAAATATATTATCGTAATACACCTACATAATATTATACCAACGAGTGTGATGATAACTATAATCAATCAATATATTATAATATATTATTATACACGCGAAGAAAATAAAAATAAAAAAAATAATATATATTATATAATGTTACCTTGTTCACTAGTGTCCGGCAAGGCGTATATGTTATCCCGCAAAGAGTTAAATAATTATTAAATCACAAGCAGCCCAAAAGCCGGTACTTTTGTAGCCGCGTACAACGGTCTCGCGCATCTCCGTCCACGCACCAATCGCGTCAGCACGTACAACTCTCCGCTCAAAGCGCCTTCTAACTTTCGGTCGTTTTGATATTACATATATATAATAGATATATAGAGGTACGCTGCATTTTTAATAATTTTTTTTTTACGCACACAACAACATTCAATGAAAACAAATATAAATTTAAAAAAAACGGAATACACATAGGAAATTAATCAAACGGCTAAATATATGTATACGGTTATAGCATACATACGTACAGGTATGTATTTAATATAGCAGTATACTGCGTGACAAAAAATTGATAAAACTCGTGGCCGGGAATTTTACGAAAAACATCGCAGTACGAACGATGAGCACCTTATTAATAGTTTGATTTTGATGGTATTATATTATTATACTATTAAACTGTCTATTTACGACTCTACGAGGAGGAAAGAACGCCAAGTAGCTATACCATAATAATAATATATAATATTACACGCGAGTAGCGGGCGTAATACAATATTATTATTTGATATGTTACTATTATTATATAATATTATTATGATTATTGATCATTACGAAAAGAGTTCTGACAATTTATAACGATATGTTCATTTTATAATTTTATTTGAGAAAATATGTACGCGTATATAAATATAAATATATAATATTATACTGCGACATTTCTATAGTAGGTATACCTATTACCTATACCTACACTGATGTATATATGTACTTATTTTTATATATTCATCTTTCTGATTTAATATTTTTTTGGAATTATTGTAACTTTAGGTACCTTGTACGGAATAATAGCGCGTTCTATTTTATGGATCGAAATTTATAATTTAAAAAATCATATTTTAAACAATATACAACGTATATAATATTATAGTTTATAATATATTTTATTCACCTTTTTTTTGTAGTTTTCAATTGTTTACGAAAAATCAATATTAATATAACAACTTACATTCTTCTGAACGCTAATAATTTGCATATAAAATGTAAGGTCGAGTATATTATCTACAACATAACCGAGATATTGGTATATCTATATGGTTGTATAATATATGAGTATATGACTAAAAACTATACATATACGTTTGGCCATAAGTCGTTTTTTACGATAGCGGTTTTAAGTCACATACCTTAAAATACCTTCCCTTGCATAATATACTACATAATATTATATGCAGCTGACTAGCTCGTGTAATATTACAATTTCATGAAAATCGCGTGCCGCCTAGGCGTGTGTCGCGTTTGAAAGCAATAATCGATTACGATAATAAATTTAAATCGATATTACAGAATAGAAACAATTACAAGAGCAAACTTTTGGCCTGTGCAAATCGAACCACAAATTTAAATGTGATAAATTTCTTTTGTAGAGTTAATTTTGAATGCTTTTGAACAACTTGCAAAATTACGATAATTATTAAATAATGACCTAAAATATTTAAATATGACCTTAATTAGTTTTATATATAGCCGTACGCGGGAGGGAGCGGTTGAACCTGGAGTACAGAAGCCTGTTGAAATGAATCTGTAATTTTTGAAATTTTGATAGGAATACTTATTTTATATATCATAATATTTTATGTTAACAATTTAAATTGTGTTAAAACCATAAATTATAATATCCCCCATATACTTGTACGGTTGTATAGAACTGAGATCTACGGCAAAGCATACTATTAAATTCTCATTTTATAAGACATTTCGAATTTTCAACATTTTATAGAGATAATATACTAGGTATAGTGTACCTAATTATTTTTACTCTTAATCAATTTTTTATATTTTTCTTCAGTTAGGTGAAATAAATTTTTTTTAATATAAGTTAATTATATATTTAAATGTTACATTGATAAGAACAAATGCTATCACATTGTTAGTTATAAATACATTTGTCAGCTATTTTTATGATTCTATAACATCCTAGCGTTGATGTTATTTCTTTGGTATTAATGATCGTTAAATAATACTAAATTATGTTAAGTAATGTATTATGTGTATGCATTATTATTACTTATACATAAACTGTTTATATTTGGTTATTGATTATAATATTTTTATGATATAGATCATATATCATATATCATAATCGATTTAAAATTTAAATATAAAAATATATATATAATTATTAATTAGAAACCCTGGTATAGTGAACGCTTAACCATAATAATAATTAGAGTAAATTACACTACCTAATCCCTGTAGTCTGTACCAAATGTATTTGATCGATAACTGAATACGAAGCGAGTAAAATAAATTAAATGTTTAAATTATGTGTACAAACCTACCGAATAATTTTGATTTTCGAGTGTTTTTAAAGTGTAGTCATAGAGCTATGGATTTAAGTAAAAACGTATGTGGCAGACACCGTCCTATTGTTACGATATGGGTGTCGGATAGAGAAATGTGTGTGCGAAATGCATACAAACGATATGGTTCATTGATAGTCAGTTACGTTAGGTATCTATATATGAAGATATTATCGAAAACAATTTTCCCGGTGTTAATAGTGTATAGGAGTAAAATTACTAAAATAAAGTATTGTTACCATGTAATATCATAGTGTATTATATTATGTACTATAGCTTCCAGAATAATATATCGCTCAATAATCATTACATAATATAGACTTTATCTCCATTACTCATTACCATCAAATCAATCGTTGTTGCCAATTTACTCGATAAACTAAGCATCCGTTAACTGTTCATTAAATCATTTATATTTTATCATACGTGTATCATTATTATTTTATAATATGTAACAGTGTAACCCACACATAGAAATTAATTTATATAAATCTCTCTTCACCGGGTCAGTGCTGTCGAGGGTTATTTTATTATTAAAAATTAACGTAATAATAATATGTAGGTACCCACCTATACTGGTTAGTGGTTGTCGTTGTCTGATAGTAAACTCGATATAGGCACTTCATTTCATTTTAAACTTGAAAACTTCATGCATCATCATCACAATTGAATGTTTAACTTCATGAATGCATTGATGACACCATATACCTATATGGACATAGGATATCGATATTCAATACCGCTAATACCAAAGTTGTGTAATGTATTATGTGTGTATGTGCTTATTTTAAACGTCATGTCATATAATATATTATACAATATAATCCGAGAATAATATTATTCGAGGAAAACATAACTAATTAAATATTTACATATTGAAACGTTGAGTAAAATATTTATTATTATTATTAGTGACACAAAATATGAATATGATAAACAATTGATAAGTCGTATACCTACCTACTTGTATATACCATAATAGATATTATAAGAATTCTTATAATATTATCTATGGTATATACATTATATTACATGCATAGAGTATATCAATATAATGTTAACAGTTAATATACATTGCAGGAAACCGTGAGAGCTATCCTGCTAAACAAGCACAATGCTAGTAGGTACTAGCACTTAACCTGCTAACCTATCCATGGAATGTTATTGAACTGTTTGGAATTTCACAATACTAGTGAATATCTCCATATCAATATAGTATCATGAAATTTATGATTTTAATTGATATTTAAATTTTTATGTTTTAATTAATTCATTATAAATGCGTTTATAAATTCCAGGATACATGTCATGTATATTTACAATACGATTTCTTCAAACAAATAATAAAAAACTTATCATATAAATATATATTTACACTCTGTAGTTCCTACTGTAGTATAGATGCTATTTTCATTATTACTTAATATTAAAAATTATGTTTTTAGAAAGAACACTATTGTAAAGTATAATAATCGCATTATATTATAGCATACGGAATTTCTCAAGACGATATCAATATTGACCGTTTTTGAAAAAAAATGTACTCCCGTGACATTGGTTTTCGCTATTACCTACACTCAGCGATAATTGCACTTCAAAAAGTCATGTCAGCGAAAATTCTTTAAAAAAAAAACGCTCTACATATAAAAATTACTAAAAGGTAGAACGCACGCTCTTTTAATAATTACTTTTTAGTATTGAATTGCACACGTACCTACGATATGTGTAAAACGTGAAATGTACAATATATAAATCTATACAAAGACAAATCACGAGCTGTATCTATAAATATTATATTCCACGGGGATGATTCGCCCCGACGTATGTACATTTTACGAGCACGTGTATGTGACGCATAATATAATATTAATCAGACAAATTGCATAATGTGCAGGTAATGTCGTCGTTATCGTGTATATCGTTTGCCGCTTCAATTTATTTTGACGTGTTTATATTGGTTGATTGAATAAGAGCAGTAAAATATTAATCAATTAAAAACCATCACACCATAATAAACGTTTGAAAAGGTAAATAACGAATTGATCAAATCCGAACAATAATATATGTCTTGTATCGATTTCCGTCATATTTGGACCCGTCCAACCGATAACTGCGATGATGTATTAAAAAAATCGTTCGTCTACTCATCACGGAGAAAAATGTATCCACTCTAATTCGTTCGCATTCAATAGGAGCTAAACAATTAATTTCTACCCTTCTCGACGCCACTATAAAGCAAGCACTTCATCTAAACCGATTTACGCATATGGATTATATTATCATCGTCACTTACAGACTTCTTTAATCATATAGGTACGCGTATACCGATCACTCTGATGAATATTGTACCACAGCTACTATACTATACAGGTAAGGGCGTGTATTGCAAACATCTAATTATAATATTGGTGGTGGTAATTTCATCGTAAAAAGTATACGATTATACAGTCATACGAGTACGTATATCATACTATTTATGCGTATTTAAGGGAGGCGAAAGTGTGGGTTGTCCATCGAGTGTTTGGCATTGGTTTTTTTTATGTATTATTATAATAAAATGTGTTTATAAAATATTGATATTACCGTAGAAAAACAAACAATAATTCAAGAAGTTTCACACTCTCGCGATAAATGTTGGACGTCGAAGAGAAATTAGACGAAACGTCGGAGAGTAACTCTTGATATAGTATATCTAGCTATATGTCTCCCCTCCCCCTCCCCCTTCTCACCTTGCGGAGCTTCAGATATGCCAATGTCTGTGTAATAATGATATGCGCGCTAAGATATTATACATTGTCGTCGTCGTCGTTGTCGTCTAAATGCGAAATTGTGAACGTACATAGGCCAAGAGCGTATAACAACTATATAACTATATAATATGTCTATTTTCTGTATTATAATGTATACAGCCAGTCGCGCGGGAGTTATACATATTCGTTCTCGTTGATTTTCCACTACGAGCCAGCCATAATTGATTCGCGAGAATATATTACCAAACTATTATACTCTGTTGTTCAAACTCAGTTCGTAATGTCCGCAGAAAGCGCGTATTTGTAGCAATCGTAACTTTTTTTTTGTATACAAAATAGCTTTAGGCTGCAGCGTTGTCTCCGACGAGTATATATAAAGTACAGTAAACATAGGTATAATAGAGTGTGTATATTGCCAGTCACCACACATGTGTAATATACGCAGTGACTTGTTAGCGTCATACTTGATCAATACTTCGTCTTAGCGTAAGACCGTTTTTTTTCGAAGCTGTTGTTTTCGTTTCACATTTTTTGTCTCGTTGTGCGCGATCGACATCCGTAAACTATATATATTTATATATACGACACGCTTGCTGAATTTCCTCGCGACGAATGGTTTGTTGGAGGCGGTGGTGGTAGTGGTGGCGGATATGGTGGAATACTATTGTTGCAATCTACGTCAAATCTGACCACGACCCTCGCTGCCAAATGATGTGCAGGCGCTATATCCATCCTGTTATTCGATCTTTATATGGAAATAATAAAGTATTCATATACATCTTTATCCCTATAATATTCATGTGTAGTTGTTATCTCGTGCAGATTCGCGTAGTTTCGACACAATCCACAAACTATATGTCATAGTGAACCGTTGGAAAGAAACCCAATTTTAATTATTCATTTGGATGTTCAAGACCAATTAAATATTTTTTAATAATATAAAAATTAAAACTATTAACATTTTTTAGTCAAAGTCTATACTTTATACTCTATATCGAACAAACGACACATAAAACAAACAGAAATAAAATTGTCATACTATTATATTCTGCAGTAGTTATAACTATCTTTATTTGCCCATTTTATACAATATGTTATGAAAAGAACTAAGAAGGAATAAATAATAATTAATGTTTGAAAAAAAATGTACGTTTACAACTGAAGTTAATTTATAGATTTATCAAGTAAACGTATACTCAATTATAACAATTACCAATTACTATTTGGATATACTGTTGTAAAAAAAATCTTCTTTAATAAAGTTTAATATGGTACTCCCAAGAGTTATATTATAGCAAACGATCAAATCCCAATGAGCTTTATATAAAAAGTTAATTTTGTTATATAAGTATTATAATAGTAACCTATTTACAAAACTGTATCAAGTTGTGTTAAATTATTACAACAATTATTTTTATTAATCTAAATAGAATCTCAAAACTGAAATTTACATTTAAGATATTCAACAGCAGTTAACTAAGTAGATCGGTTTGCACACTTAAAATAATATAATGAAGATGCATCAATAAATTAAACTTGTATATTATTTCGTTTTAATTATTTGCCGTTGCAAATTATTTCACAAGACATATAATATTATAATTTATAAAATATTAAAATAATAAATCAAAATTGTACATTTATTAAACAAAATATAATACACTTTTATAATTTGTTGTCTATTAAATATTTTATAATTTTTAAATAAATATAATAATTTCTATATTTCAGTGGTTTCAAATTAAGTTTAAATTACTTTAAAAAGAAAAATCAATTTTTAAAAACCAAATAATGACGAAATTTGAGTCAAGTTACCTACCTACGCATATTATTATGTTTTCAAAAAATAAACTTATAATGATTATACCCTAACCTAACCTAACCTAACCAGCAATATCCGGTTATCTGTTTGGACCCTAAGAGTTGTATATTTTGTAAAATAATAAAAGAATATGTAAGTAGGTAGCATAATATAACTTTTAATTGATTTTAAAATAATTAATAGAATAACTTATTCTCAAAATCTGTTGAAGACATATCAAACTATAGTCCACAAAGCATTTTCAAAGGCTAGTACCTACTACCTATATACAATGTTGTGACAATACTTCATCCCATTTATGTGTGTGAATCGACTGGAAAAAACTAAAAACATTCTTCTTGAAAGATTTCGAACGCATTGTTGGCATGTCTACGTATAGAAAGTTTCTTTTGTATACCAACTACTGTAATATGTATTGCCTATTATACGTACAGCGTATAACAACACTCGTGAAAACAAATTTGTCAGATTTCTCGCACTTGAAAAGACCATTGGTTTTAATTACTTTATATCCTCGCGTTTTTAACTCGACGAAACCCAAACTCTGGGGGTACCCACACACATGGCGGAAAAAATGGAAAAAAAACATAAAAGGTTAACCAAGCTCACTTAAAAACTCTCTCGTGTCCATTGTTAATTAAAAATTTATTTTTTTTCTTCAATACGTTAATTGCGTAGTCAAGGTAACCAAACAATATAAAAACACATTTCATTTCCATTATTATATTGCTAAAGAAATGGACGACGACGAAACACATTGTACCCGTTGTACATAATAATATAATTAAATATATTATTATAATAATATATTGTAATGGTTTTCGAAGGACTACAATAGCAATTCAGTAAAAATATATTTTACGCGGAAACAAAAATCAGAAGTGCCCCGAGTATCGATATAGTGACTAGTGGGGCTTCCATATAGTACTGCAGCAGTGGTCTTTTTAATACCTACACAAAACGGTTATTATCGTTTCTATTGTGCTTAAGAATAGTTTTAACCTTCCGAGCAGAGTTCACAAAATGCAAAATGGTTTTTCGCCGTTCATTGCTCGTGTTCTCCTCATGCATATTCCGCGAACGAAAAATCGTCAGAGTTCTGATAGGTCAATTAAAACAAAGAAAACATTAATCCTCGGCAAGGGGGGAAATGTTTTCTTTAACGTTTATAATAACAATGACTAGTCCATTAATTTTTATTTTGACAAGCAGTGAACATTATACTCATTCTCGAGAGCCAACAGGCTAACTTTTATCTATTTATAGTTTTGAATAGGACCAATTTTCCAACGACGTGTACAACTGACAATTTATTGCCAAGCGGATCAAAATCCCAAGAAATTGAGCAGTTTATTTCAAAGAAAAAATGGCTTTAAAAATAATATTTTTTTTAAACCGTTTGAAATAAAAAAAATATCTTGTTAACGACGGCTTTTTATTTAAACAATAAGACCACTGCTGAATAAATGATTTGATTGAAACGCGCAATTTATATAAATTTAAATTTAAATTTGGAAAAATCGAATTTCATCTGCATGCGTTTTTAAATTTAATAAAACCATTAAAAAAATAATATTAACAACGGAGTACCCCTATTTAATTGAAAAAAAATATAATACAACTGCTGTTAATTAGAAAAAATGCATAGTATTATATTGTTTTAATGAGTGTGAAATTATTCGTGGTATTTGAAGTCCAACAGGTACATATATGATGTATATACCTGGTACGAGAACGTTAAGATAAAGCACACAGAAAAAAGTGCATTATTATTGTACAACTCAAAACTAATTACTGCACCACATAGGTATATACTATATTTACAATAATAATGTATATATATTTATATATATTTACTCCCATACCTCAGCTGTGGTTAACCAATGACGTGCGTGTTTATCAACGTGGTAACTGGTAAGCATTAGTTTGGGTACACACTGCGTATACATATTTACATGCACTGTGGAAAACGTATTGGAATATTCATGTAATCAACGAGCGTAATGTAAACTCTGCAACTGCATGCCCAACACATTATTATTATTATTATTATTATGCACAATCAATTTTGTCCGGCACTCAACCCAGAAAGATTAATGGTAAGCATTTTTTATCACGTGGTGTGAATTGTACAATGTACGTAAATACTAAATACGCAATATGTATACATTATACAAAGTGATTCTTTTATCACCGGTCATAATTTCTCTGTACATTTATATGTTTTTGAAAAACAATTTTACTTAAATCAAAGTCGTTTCACGAAAACAATTAATAATTATTTTTATCCTTATTTTGATTTTTAAGTTTTTCTTTTTAACATTTTTTCCGAGCATTTTGATAAACATATTAAACATCGAATTTCTAACCAGTTATGGTACCTATTATAATTTATACCTAGTTAATTAGTAATAGGTACCTAACTAATAATAAATTATAACTGTATATATATAATTGTTTAAACTTTAAGCTTTAAAGTTTAAATTAAATAATACATATTATGTTGTAATTTAAACAACCTAACCAAAGCAGCCGAAGCTTGCGTGTTTTGCAGTCCCGCACCTAAACAACTGTTTTAACTTTTAACAATAATATACTATTTAGTATATTTTATTAGTAAACGTGTTATGTATAAATGGATTATATTGTATAGGTGCCTAGTTTATGTATCTCTTCTAGTTTCTACTAAAATTCTATCCTCTCGTCCGGATCGTTTAACCTAACCTCTATTGGTCTATCCGATAATCCTTTTAACCACGTTCAAACGCAATTTAGATAGGTAGGTAAAAACTTTCGGTATAGTCCTGCATATCGTTAAAGTTTCTAAATTACAATAAATAATTGAACAAAAGTTCAATGCATATTACTTATAACTTTAAGCGTGCTTTGTGATATATATATATGTAATTACCGTGTTTGAACATATTTATTCGTTGCAGGTGTCTAATTTGTTACAATAATACTACTGATTTAACTTGGAATTGCATTTCTCGCCACATAGAATTACTGCACGCATCAGTTTATGCCAGTCCCTATTTTTTTGTTAATTTTGATACTACTTTTTAATTTTATAGGATACCTAGATATAAACATCTTTCAATAGTTGTAAGTTATGACTTATAAACATGTATTGTTTTATTTGTTTGTCACAACTCACAGTACACAACTATGTATGCTCACTTACTTATTTATGAACAAATATTGCAATTTTAAGTCTTTTGTTGATAGTGCTAACAAATATATGATATAAATATGTATAATATTAAATATTCTTAGTGTTGGCTAAACAAAAGTAAAAATACTATTTGTTTACAATTTATTATACATATTTTTATGCTGTTATCACTGTCGTTATTCGTTATTTGAACAGGCACGCCATGCCAGTGTGTACTTTGCAGTAGCCACTAGCCATAGCCCAAGCTACATTAAAAAAAAAAAATTCTATTGGTCTATTGTAGCCCACAAGCCTAATACGAAAATAAATAAGATATATATTATTTTAGATATAAGTAATTATTTAGCTTAATACAATAACAACATATTTTACAACACACTTTTGAATTTAAGAAGATTATAGTACATTTTATTCTCTACAGGAATTTAAGACAGAAACGATAACATTATTTTTGTAGTATAATATATTATAATCCATAGATAATATAATTCATTTAAAACTTTTAGTTGGACGCTATAGTAAGTTGACTTAATGGAAAAAAATCTTCAGTTATATAAATGTCAAATATTTACTAAAACAATCGACTGGAGAGTCTCGGCAGGATTTCTGTTTAAGTGTCTAAGTGTCTAAACAATTATTACCTTAAAATAGAAAATCATAAAAATCCCTAAAAGCGCGATATGTTTAAAAAATTAATAACTTATTTTATATTAATAAGTAAATAATAAAGTTAAATTCACTTAAACTATAACGAATATTGATAATTTGTATATTATATTACTGAAAATTAAAAACATGCATGCAATTATGTGCAACATTTATTGCTTTAATTTTGATCACTTTTATTTTTGGCCAACTTTTGATTTTTAAGTGACAACCTTGATATATACATGGTTTATTTTCTATAATACCTACACTATAATAAGTTTTAAAAAAAAAGTTCAAACCATTAGTTTTAAGATAATATATAATATGTCTAGTATATCAATAAAAAAAAAAATCATGTATATCATAATAATATAATATATAATTATATTAGTATAATAATAGAGAATTAATTTGCAAAAAAATCTTGAAAAAAAATTTAAACAAAAAATTTGTCAGAAGTGGGATTCGAACCCACGCCCTCAGATGAGGACCAGAACGCTCAAATCAGCCTACATTATAGGCTAAGGGATCCCCTTGAGTCTGGCGCCTTAGACCGCTCGGCCATCCTGACATGTCTCAATCGATGACATCTAGACTATCTAGGTTAATAGCTAATTAAATTTAAAACACAAATACACAAGTACGTTTACAATGTTATACTCAATATATTATTTAATAACTTATATTTAAACTCCGCGATAAAATTTTTATAACGAAAACAATTGTTATCAAATGTCAACGCAATTAATAGGTACATTATAATTTCGTTATTACTTACTTACAATAATAGTACCTATAAAAAATACATACAGTATAATATTATTATTAGGTGCATATAACTATTTAAATTTATATTGGACTTTCGGAGAAAAACAAATTATTTGTATGTAAAATAAGTCAAGACAAAAATATTAAAAGTTTTTATTGTCTAATGTCCATATAGCTATTAGCCGTTTGATAATCGTGCATTTAACCCTGACCAGCTAATCCTAATTTTAGATTTTTTATTTTGTTCACAAGCAAATATTTTATATGCGTCACTAAATTTTGATGGATATTATGATGTATAATATTATTGAAACAAAAGTCTCAAAAGTTTTAGCTTTTTAAGTGTGGTATACTTCTATAATATGATGACAGCGGTGGAAAGAGAAGAAGTCCGAGGTCGATTATTAAAATTAATACTTAAATGGGTAGGTACCTACTACTAGGTAGCTTATTTTAATCGAAAGGTTATAAAAACTGTTTTCGGTTTATAATATTAATTATTAATTGACTTTTAAAATAATAGAATTTATAATAATATTAGATGTTTGGGAAAATGAGTCCTGCTCGTGTACCTATATATGTACTTAAAATGGCGCACCTTTACCTACATTAAATTGCCGGTACCTGAAGTTCACAAATAATTCAAAATCTCTGATCCTCAAATCTTCTAATATTCAAAAAGGTTTCAGAAAATGTATAATTCATATGGGCGATAATATCTTATATTTTTATCACTGAAAAACAAAAATCCAAAGAAAATATATTGCTGCGGTATATTTTTTTAGATATAAATTTTAAAAGTTTAGTAGAACTTTTTTAAATATAATATAATAGAATACCTGCCAGTTTTTATATTACATATATTAATATATTATTAAATAGTAGGAAGCTGGTACCTTTAAATTATCATTCTTATTTCCATATCTATTATTTTGTGAATATTGATAAATTTACTTAAATAGGTACATATAAACTTAGCAAAAAAAATGTATTATTTACTTACATGGCTACGATATCAATAGTAAAAAACTCTAAAAACTAGGAAATATAGTAGGTTTTTAGTGTACCTATTGTCAATTAATAGGTAACTGTAAATTATGTGTTTTCGAATTTAATTTAATTTGAATTAAATAATAAATCATTGCATACAAAAAGCGATTCTAAAGGGAGACACTGCAGAAATAGTTTGACAGTTTATCTCTAAGTATATTTTATAATTAATTTATATTAAGGAATAAGAAGCTACTATAAGTAATTATTTTTTTATGATGAACTAATTTTTGACAATAACACCCAATTTATAATATTATAAATTATTAAAATATTAAATTATGTATAATATTATTTTTACTAACTTGTATACATCATATCAAATCTTCGTGGCGTGCACAAAAAAACGGTGTGAATAGGTTTCTAGTAAAAAATATAGCTTAAAATTATATTGTAATAAATTTCATTGTTTATAGAAAATAAAAATAGTAATAATTTAAAAAACACACATCACTGTAAAACCAATACATTCATCGCTTCGCTCACAACCTAAAACAAAACCAAAATTCAACAGTGTCACAAATTGAAATTTAGTTTTAAATAATCAAACCAAAATCACCTCAGAATATATTTCGATACTGGTTTTTTATATCCAGCATTGATTAAGTAAACAGTAAACATTAAGTTTACTTAATCAATGTACCCATAGAACACTGACTTCTCTCTCTATCCATTAGTTTTTAGGTCTATGGTTACACTCCCCGATCCCCGCCTGGACGTGAGAAAACTTTATCATTCCACCACCAGGTTTGTTATCTTCCCGAATCTAATAATTCGACGGTTCTCGGAAAAAACTTTCCAATACTGCCTCCATTTTAAATTTTATTTTGTCTGTATAGGTTGGTACCTACTACCTACCTAATTATTATTATATTTGATCTTACTAATTTATATTAATATATCATTATATAAGTACACTTTTATTTAAATATATTATTTATAATTATTATTATACAAATAAAAAATTTAATTATTGTCACTTATATTCTATTTGTTATTATTATTATTACAAATTAATAATTTAATTTAACCATAATAATAATTTAAAATTATTATGGTTGGCGGCGAGATAACAAATCGGTACCTCTATTTTCAAATCAACCACAAATTTCTTAGGTAACTCACTAATTACACAACAAAAAAAAGGTGGGTAAGTGGATGTTACTCTGCTGTACAGTAGATTACAAGTGGGTCACTGTAATGGATGGTGTTAAATTTGAATTCAATGATATAATATCATTGTATAAGAAAAACGATTCTGAGCGAAAACGGTCAGTCAACCTATGATATTACCAAGTATATTTGATGACATCATTGTGAATAAAGTAATTTATAGATAACCTATTTATGTGGAGCCTTGTTTTAAATTTTCAATTCTTAGCTATAGAAGTTGAACATTTTATAAATTTTTAACTGCAAAATAATTATTAAATTTCAATTTGATAAATTTGAACTTTAAATGCTTATAAAAAAAAATTGTGCATATGTATTTTTAATATTTTTCAACTGCTATTGTAACAATATATGAGGAGACTTGCATTAAATTTTTTTACCCAACAAATAAAAATTTTATTGATATTTATAGGAAAAAAAACTAAAAAAATTTAAAAATTGTCAATGTTCGCAAATAGCTCAAAACTAAACAAAATATTTTGAAAATTTTATCATGTATAGAAAATGCAAATATAAACAACCAGTGAAAATTTCATGTATATACGTTAATTTGTTTTAGAGTTACACTAAAAACCAAAATCGATTTTCTCAAAAACAGATTTTGCGTAAAAATTCCCGTTTTCCCTTAATTTTTCTATTGTTTTTTACGTCACTTTTACTTTTACTTTTGACCCCCCTAAGTACCAACAAAATTCACTTTCCTATCAGAAAAGTTACTGTTGAAGAAAATCCAAGCACTTTTACTGTCCTAAAAGGTGATGACAGACAAAAAAAAAGTAAAAAAAAACACACATCATTGTAAAATCAATACATTCATCGCTTCGCTCAGAATCTAAAATCAATCTACAAACCAAGATTAAATACAATTAGAATTATTCCGTCCCAACAATATTTAAACCAACTATTATCCTTTATAAATTACCCCAAAGGTCCCTCCGCTTACGCCCTTCTTACTAATAAAACTTTTAAAATTATTTTAAACAATTGCATTTTACCTAAATCCAGCTGGTAATCTTTGTAACTAATTCGTTAGAGTTTAGTATGTTAGTATATATTATAATTTGTTTATAAATACCTATTATAGATACATTTCGATGTGCAGTTGATGTACTCGTTATATTGCTCAAATTGTTTCGTTACTACATCAAACGTAGTAAATTAAAAACATTTTTTTAAAAAAATACACGTATTGGACAAGAAGTATTGGACTAGAAAAGCACACAAACATCAACAATTAGGTATCTATTTCAACAAAGAAAAAGTAGTTTTATTTGTTGTTCGAATGTTTAATATTAGAACAAATTTAGTAGCAAATAGAAACTCGTTTAATATTAATTTTACTCCACCATTACAATACTAGCTTGATAGCCTATAGGTACTTGTTAAGTAGAAGTTAATTCTGTAACCAAAAACTCTAAAAAATGTACATGATACACAGTTTTACTGTATAGTTATTTTAAGTTCAAATTTGGACGAAGTTACATATTATTAAATGACCAAGAATAACGATTTTAGTTATTTTTTTTTTGTAATTTCATAATATTATTCAACTTATCGGCTACCGTATTAATAATGAGTTATAACAATACAAACATAATATCGATCGGTATAGGATGGAACAAAATACTTACAAATGAGCATAAACTGTTTACCGTTCACGATGTGTGCAACGCCGTTGTGGTGACTTTTACACACAGTCACACACTAATGATCACTTACTACGTAGACATTTACATGACCTGCGCGTGCATGGAATTTAAAAATTGCCTAATTCGAACCCCTTAAAAACTGTCCGCTACCGATCTCCTTAATGTACCATTATTAAGTATAGGTATTATAATAAAATTTATGAATAATAATTTATGTTTTCGAGTGAAGTATATTAATTATTATATCACGCCTAGTCCATATAATACATATAAATATATAATAGGTACATGAACAATGAACATGTATAAATATACATTTAGGCAATTTTCTAACACTTAAATTATATTTAATGCTTTATAGAATTGTGGATTTTCCAAATCCTATTCAAACTAAATAACTATAACTGAATGACATTTTATTAACTGCACTAGCAGTGTTTATAATTTTTAAATGCGTTTTAAAATGTTGTTGGAAAAAGTATAGGTGTTCTCTTCAAAAATATATAGGTGTTGTTAAATTAGAAAATATGTATAATTACCTACTCGTGCGTCTAACTTGATTTCATATTCTATTATCATATAACCAAAACAAATAATATTGATAAATAAAACAAAAATTACATAAATACTTAGTGTTGGAAAAAACATGTTGGATCTTAAATATAGCGTAAGAACAGAAATACTCTACACGGCATAGCATATTATATAGCAATCGAACATAATATATATACAAATTATATCTACTTATTCCTATTATATACAAGGTGGTGGAAAAACATCTGTTCAAACTATATGATTTTTTTATTAAAATATTAAAATGTAATGCATATTTATGTTATTTTATGTAATATGTATATTATATAAGTATCATAAATCAAATGTTAAAGTTTTGTTAAAACTTTATAGACACATACTCTTTACGCTATTCGTAGTATTTTGTTTGTAATTAAGATAAGTATATTTCTTATCTCTGTGAATCATAAGATTTCATTGAACATAACATTTAAAAATGGTATGATAATATGACTCACAGTTGACGGGATCCACAGCGTATTATATTAAAACTAAAATCGACCACTTCATTATACAAGAGTGGGTATTGCGTTTAAAAAAAAATCGGGTGAATCTGATTCATATATTAGTATATTGCATATAAATATTTAAAAAAATCACGACTATTGTGGTATATGTATAACTGTGAAACATTATATTTTATGGTTAATAAAATATGAATGTAAGTATACTTACAGTATACCTATAGGTAGTGCTCGAATTGGGTAAAATGAAGTATAGGGGAGCTTCTCAATCTAACGAAACATTTTTCAATGTGTAAAGTCGTCCAACGCAGACCAGCGGGTGGGTTTCACATAACCCTCCGACATAACTAACAATTTTTAAACACTACATTTGATTTAAAAATTAAACAATATAATCCAAGTAAGTAACGTGGATTTATGTTCACCTAAATTTAATTAATTTAATTCATAAATCTAGTTGTCACTTAAATAAACCAAGAAACAACAATCAGTGATAATTAAAACTGATGATATAGGCATTAAGCATTATAAATACACAGATTTATATATACCTAGTACTAATTATAGCGAACTCCCGCCATGAATTGAAGCTTCAAGGTCGGTAGGCAATTGTATGGTATTTCTAATTTCATATGACAAATATAAGATTAACTATGATTTATTTTGTATAGTATTCTATTATTTCTAAATTTGTAGTCTTAAAAAAATATATAATTTTATTTAAGTCATTTTACATTTACTATACTATTAAAAACGATGTTATTCTTAATACATTTTGTAGAACAAATGAAATGTTTTACCAACCTACAATGTAAATTGTATAGGAGTTCCTTATCTAGTGTAATATATAGAAGTCGTGTATAAATATGATAGAATTATCAATTATTATTGCATTCAGCGAGAGTGGTTGGATAAGCGACCCCTCTTACTGGATGAATGGAGTTGGGCAGTTAGCTGTCGCAACCGGCTTGAATTGCAGTGGAGCCATAAACTGCCGTTTTACGAAATAAATACTAAGCATTCGGAAAATTCATATTTATTACATTTTTCCAGTCAGCTTATTGAAAATAACAATGGAGTATCTCGTTGACAACAATTTAAAACAACGTTTGAAGAAAAATTAATTTAGGCTTTAGCCGTTTCCAATTACTACAGTAAAAAAAAAATAGTAGAGCGTACCTACGTCCTTCTACGCACCTCCCTCCCACCAATTAAAGCGCTGATTATAAGTAAAATCATTGAAAAAATGCAAAATTTTATGTTTGTCAGAAGTGGGATTCGAACCCACGCCCTCAGATGAGGACCAGAACGCTCAATTAAGCTCGTATTAGCAAGCCAAGGGATACCTTGAGTCTGGCGCCTTAGACCGCTCGGCCATCCTGACGTATGAATAACTAGATCTATTTTCCAACTTTTTATGGTTCAGAGAGTTTGTAATACAAATGATAGACGTATTAATATTAATTTGTTGTGAAATTAAAATAATTTCTTGTGTTTTGTTAAAACTAGACGAATAATTTTTTATATACTCATAGTGTAATATTGCAATTTAAGTTGCATTAATGTAAAAATGTTTAACTTATTTTAAAACGAAATTTAATTAAATTAAACGAGATACAAATAGTATACTAAAAATAGTTTTTAACATAATAAAATATATATAAATATATTTAACGTGCTTTTTATTATCTACTCGCAAAAAAATGAGTTTTATTATTATATATAAACTTTATCCAATTATCCAGTCAACAAGACAAACGTATTATTATTTATCATTTAATTACGACGCGTGAAGGTTCAAAACTTTTCTATGAATCAAAATTATAAAAACATTTGTCTATTATATTAATTATTTTAATTTAAATGCTACAACTTCCTCCTTATTCAACTCTGTTCATAATGCATAGAATTAATATATTATTGTTTTTCCTTTCAGAGTACTAAATTAAATTATTTGTTTTTAACTTTAATTAAATACATGATATAAACTGTATATATTTTTCTCTTTAAAATCAAATTGAGTAGGTACACATAAATCTAAATAATGATTTATTTGTGAATAAAAATGCATTTACCTACCTACATGTAAGTCTCAATATATCTCTCAATGAATTTAAAAACTCATAAAAGGGGACGTGAAACGTAAAAGCTTTAGGGTTACTATACAAATATGTGGGATAAAATATTTTAAAATAATTGAAATAATTAGTTGACCTCTAAAAATTAAGCTTTGAAAATAAACCCTGCGAATTTTTATACTATACACTTAAATAAATATTTATACGCCATTATAATATGTGTATGTTGTATGTTCGTGTACAATTGAATATAGTACACATTAAAAACATATAAATCGTTAATTAATAATTCTTAACAAATTAAATGATCAAATATCATTGTATTATTGTAAAAACGAAATTAGGTGTAGTCACTTGGTGCGATTCACCGAAATCTATGTATGTGTGTAATAATAATTTTAACATAAATTATTATAATATATGATTTTACAACTGTGACAAATGTGACAAATGTAATGTGAACGTGTGGATTACTTGAATATGTAGTACTGTAATAATGATTTTAGTAGGTATAAACACTTTAAATTACTTTATTGCATGTACACGGTACCTACCTACTAGACTTTTCCTTAATAACAAAATACTTAAAATATTTTTTGTAAATATACCAAGTTGGTAAGTTATAACTCTATAAGTTATGTGGCGTACATTAGAAGTTCCAAACCGTACGGTTCGCGTGATCGTTGTCAACTTATTTTTAATTATATAGTAACAATCATACAAATATATTTGAGTAATGAGTATGCATCAATCATGATAATAATAATATTATTATTATTTTTTTTTTTTTAAGATCAAAATTAAATGTTCATATTATTGTAATATCGATTAAATATTACACTTATTTTAATAAGTCAATGTATATAATTCTTTATAATATAAGTCACGATCGTGAAGTTTGTTGTTCAATAAAGAAATAGCTTTTATAGTCTTCAAATTTCTCTCTATTGACATTAAAACGTAATAAAAACATATTTAGTTTTAGATGTAACATCTAAGATACTTGCCTAAACAATATACTCATGAATTATGTATTTAGTTTATAATATTGAACATGTGAAAACATTTAGGTTTATTTAAAATAACAAGTATAATTATTATGTGGATCAAGTAAAAATAAATTGTTTTCTTAAATATTAAACAATCCCAACATGCAAAATAACTATCTGTGTTTTATTTTATTCGAAAAAATTTAGTTTTTATTTCAAATTGTTTTTTAATTTGAATCGGATCTAGTATAAAAAAAATTCGTTGTTTTTAAAAATTAATTAAGTTATAATTGTGAGTTTAAAGCGTATATATATTAGAAAAGTGGAAGTAAGTGGAATGACAGAGCACAGAGGGGTACACTGCAAAGTGTAGGTCCGTTACTCCGATCATCTAAATTTTGAAACTTGTCTAACTATTTTTTAGAAAATTGGTTTTTATAAAATTAAAAATCTTAGAAAAATGTTCTGCTTAGGAATATGAAATTAAAAATAGGTAAGTACATGGTTGTTAGTAAAAAATGAAAAATGTAAAAAATAATTGAGTAAATACTTTCTTTTTATGTTGTTTCGTAATGACTTAAATTTTTCTAAGAAAAAATATTTTATTAAGCGCATATACTTTTCAAAATAATGAGTGCTTTTACTGTTAAATGAAATACACAGTACCTATATAAATGCGGGTATCCAACGATTGTTATTTATATTTTTAATTTTCGCTTATAAGCTTATACACATATTGTATTTTAAATGCTTCGATTATTTTTTCCCATATGTTTTGTTAACATGACAATAATATTATGTCAGTATACGCGATCAACAGGTCGAACTTTAGGGGAACAATTGGTAGATCGTATTAAATATTAATTATCACAATATTGGTTGATCATGTGCGTAATCTTTGACACACTTTAACGCATTGTAACAAAGTAAAGTATTAGCGATGAAAAACGTACTTTTTCCGATGTAGAAATAATAAAATTCTTAAGAAGAATATTATTTGATATACATATACAATTTATTATTAATATGCTGCATATAATAATATAAATAATATGCCCACCTAAATAAATAGTAGTCGAACTAGGTCACTTGTTGTAAAAGGTTGGCGACCTCTGGTTCAGGTCCTTTGAATTTTTATACAAGTATAAAGTTTTGTATGAAAATCGTTTTGCAAAATACATTCACATGGTGTACAAGTTTATTGAATTCAATAATTTTTTGTGTCGGTACCTTCATCTCCCCTCCAGAAGTGTTTACTCTTGTTGCGCACTTGCACCTATGCAGTGGCGAACTCAGAAATTTGCAACAGTAGGTATGGGATGTTAATATCTTATAAGTCACCTATAAGTTATAACTTATAAGTAATAATACATTTTTTTAAATTGTGGAGGTAAACCCAAAGACATAAATAGCTGGTATTTATATGGGTCACGCACTCACGCCCCCCCCCCCATCCGAAAATACATAATAAACGTGTTTAATCTTTATCTGACGGTCAGTCAACTAATCGAATTATTTAAAAGTCTTTATACGATGTTAATATATTACAATAAACATTTTATCCAATGGACTTATAGTAAAACTCATAGTCAACGTCACATCAAGCAACCACTTTACTACAGCCCAATAATTTCTATAATTTCAAAAAAGCAGCATAATGATAAAGGAAAATTTTAAAATTTTAAAATATTCTTGGCCTAAACTAAGAAAATGGCACGCTCGACGGAGAGAAAACTGAAACTACTTTCAAAGAACTTGAAGTTTGGAGTACATATTTTAAGTCCTCAGAGATATAAAAGTCAACACAATGAAAGAGATGGATTTTCCGTCCTTGGTTTGTGAAAATAAAATGTCTGTTGAAAAAAAAGACTTGGTAAATGCTACTATTTTACCATTTATAAAAGAGGAAAATAAAGATTATTTCCAATAATTAATTAAATAAACCTTATTTAGTTATTTATATACTAAATTGTCTATTAAAAGTTAAATCTAATATTAAAAGATATTGTATTGAATTTAATAATATTTAAAATTTGTTTAATTTTCATAATAAACACTAAAAGTTGGAAAAAAATAAAAAAAAAGTCTGTGAGTTTTATTTATTTGGGCACTTATTGACACGTTTTTACCGATATACTGCCACGGCTTAACGCGTTCTAAGATTTTTTTGATATTTGAGTTTTATTGTCCAAATAAAGGGAGAAAATGTAACTTATCTCTGCATAAGTAGTGATATACGTGTAAGCTATTAAAGGGTCTTACATTTTTATTGACATGTATTTTTACAATTATTCAGATCTCAAAAACTATTGTGAACAACTCAAAATCAACTTTTTGGCACTTATCAGTTATCACGTCATTGATTTCAAGTAATGTATATTATAAAACGGATTTACGGTACCTAAATCCAGACATACAAAAGTACGAATCCTGTATGTACGGATTATCCACGCTCATTTCTGTTACACCCAGTGACGCAACTAGAAAAAAATTGATGGGGGTTACAATGTTACATTATTAAAATATATATACATAAGCTAAAATATACTAGGCCTCGGAGAAATTTCGGGGGGGGGATGGGGGGTACAAACCTAATTCAGAGAATGAAAGTGTGAAAATAAACATAGGATGTTTAGAGTAAATGAGCTGTAGATGGATATCCCTGCCCTAAAGGGCAAAGGCCCAAGACAAAACCCTCACTATGCCAATACCTCTATACTCTCTATAATATAGTCTATACGGCATATGCACAGTACCCACTTGTAAGGTTGTACATAATACACACACAATAGTGTAACCGAATAATACAATGATGTAGGTACAATATGATGTACATTAAGTTGTTGATTTACGTTATTGTTCGGGTTAACCTGTCCATTATCGGACTGTTATTGATAGCTGTTTACGACTTATTGTCGTATTAATGAATACGAACTATAATAATATAGGTCGATTAACTCGTCTGGCAATAATTATATACGATTGATATTATCTATATTATACGGTTAATCCAAATTATGTCGACACTCGACATGTATATTATAATATTATGGATAAAGTAGTTATCATACAAGTGTAAATGTGTATAATTATACTCAGAAATTTTCCTCGCACTTTTCAATTAATTTAAAAAATGTCATATAATTTATTATTATGAAGGAAAAATAAAATAAAATATCGTGTAATCGCGTGTAAAATATTACAGAGTAGATGATATTATTATTTATATTGTAAATTGTGAAAAAAAAAGCAAAAAATTTGTCAGAAGTGGGATTCGAACCCACGCCCTCAGATGAGGACCAGAATGCTCGAAACGACCTGCAAAGCAGGCCAAGGTGTAACCTTGAGTCTGGCGCCTTAGACCGCTCGGCCATCCTGACATGTGTATTGGCAGCGAAAATTAGTCTTATTAAACTGATTTCTATTATAAATAATTAACTACTTATATTTTACTTCGAATTTAAACAGTTATTGATTAGGTGTATTTATATGAAATAAATCATAAATTATCATATACTATAGTATAGTTCACATAACAATAAATTATAAAAGGTACATTTTAAAATTACCTATTTAATGACAAGAAGTTCGCAGACATGTGGGCTGTAAGGAGACGGAATTTTCGGTAAGTACCTAACTTATAAGTACCTGACACAATCCGTGTTAATTTTTATTGTAATTTTAAATATAGTATATATTACTATTTAATACTTCCCCTAAACTAACTTAACACAATGCGTGTGGCGTGATGGCCTTTATATTACTAAGTATATTTATGATATATTTTTATTATATATATTTTTTATATTATTAAAGTAATATATCAATAGAATGAATTAATTTTTCAGAAAACAATTTCAATTTTCATTTTGTGTATAAAATATAATAATTTGTATTAAAAGTTTTAAGTACCTATCTACTAATGAACAATATTTTTAAATTACAACAAAATAACTAAAATCGTTAATCTTCGTTTAAATGTTATCCAATTTTGTTCAAAATTAAAACTAAAATATCTATAAAAAAACTGTGTTTATAACTTTTTTTTTAGATTTTTTAGTTACAGTATGAAATATTTATGAGAAACCTTTTATTATATTTTCAATCCTTACCTATGAAAATAGGAAATATATAAATTTTATAATTCAAATTTAATTTAAAATTTTCGTGATTTTATTAAAATTTGAACTTTAAAGTTCACACTTAAAAAAAATTTTTTAAATTTATTATCAACTAATGTAGGTGTACAATTTTACTGGTGTAGCATCCTCTTGAAAAAAATTTAATACCGATGGGACCGGTCGTGTTGATGTGATTTTTCGTTCATTTTAATGAATCGTTACTTACTGGCTACTTCCTTTCATTTCTATCATAGTCCATAATGACATAATCATAGAACATAAAATATAATTATGTTCTAATAGATCAATGACCATAATAATATAGTGATAGTATTGGTCTGTGCACGATTATGAAGAACAATAATCTTCAACAATCTTTATAATCGTGGTTCTGTGATGATAATGCATAGATAATAAAGGTATGTTTATTATCTATGTGATAGTGTGCCGACCTGTGTGATTTTTATTTTTTATTCTTATCATTCCGGGAGGACTGTGATATCATCCGATCCCCGGAATAAAACCGCGGAATTCGGCTATGAGTTTTGTTTTATGTCATGGCAAATTAAAAAGGTATGTCGGCAATATTACGGGCTTAGAAAAAAATCGCGCACCTACCCTCCGCTCAGCCTTGTACTGTGACGTAGGCATTTCTCCGGTTCTCATTGGTCCACCGCCGCCCCTGCCGCAAATAGCCACCGCTGAAGACTCAATCACTACTCCACCGCTCAGCCTGTTGGAGAAATGGTTACGTCACAGAAATGCGTATCACGAGTTGCTGACATACCTATTTAATTTATCATGTATAATGTTTTGTACTATGATCTAATATAAAAATATATAATATATCATATTATATTATGGCTGTAACAGTTACAATTACTGTCCTTAATCCTTATGAGAAATTATTGAGCAGGCTGTATCGAAAACGACACCAGTCTGTAGGCGCACTATTTATGAACTTTGCAGACTTGAAAACGTAAAAAAACTTATAACAGTTAGCAGAGGAAATCTTAAAATGACCACAGAGCATAATGACAATATTGCACAGGTGACATATCAATTCATTTAATATATGCATAATTTGTCTATAAAATATTTAATTGTGTAATTTACAAATTCAGAAAAAAAATTACGATGATGAAAAAAAAAATGAAATTGTACAACCTGTTCAAAAACAAATAGATGAGTTTAAATCACACTATTTGCAACATTTTGATCCAATTTGTTGTCTAGGAAAAGGAGGTTTTGGGATTGTATTTGCGGCCAAAGATAAATTAATTGGCGAAAATTATGCTATTAAAAGGATACCTTTTCCATCACGGTAAGATGATACTATATAATATTATTATTATGATTAGAGCGCAGATTTTTACGAAATTGCATATTATTGGGTTTTGTGAGTAATTGTTGACGCGTGCTATCATATTATTATATTGTATTATTTTATTATTATTATTTTATACTAAGAGTCGATAATTTGTGTTAGGATCGCTCGGTCTTGATAAAGACGATACGCGGGCCGACCCCGATAACACATTATTGTAGACTTATTATACTTTGTGACTATTGAGTCAGTCGCGTACGACCAATGTAATCGGCACCGTCTCGCGTAATAATATAGATGTGATAAATAAAGATGTATATATTTTTGCGATCGAAATAAGGTGTGTTACAATCATATAAATTAAACTAATTATTCCTATCCGAGAACCAAAAACAAAAAAAGCGTTACAGTCCACAACAGTAATGTTCATGACTCATAATAGTTTTAACCTAATGAAAAAAATTAATTTTTTGATATTTTCACAGTTTTAAGTTTATTGTGTATTGAAGTAAAATTGAATTATTTTCCTACTGTTTGGAAAGTTCAATAAAAGTGTAAAATATTATATTGTCGAGTATTTAATTTTATTGACAATGGTCGTTTTATGGTAAATTAATATACATTTTATAATTTATAATAGATAATATTTGTTTTACACAAGTAGATACTTACTTAATTAAGATTTTAAATTAATTTTTTACCTAATAAATTAATAATTATCAAATAAACAATTTAATTGAATACCTACATTTATTTACTTTTAGGTACCTCTTTTTTTTTACTACATAATAAATGGCATAGTATTGGGATTTTTATTTCTTAAAAATATGTGCTCTACAGATTACTATAATAATTAAAGAACTATACTCCAAACTAAAGAAGAACGCACCGGTCAGTGACCTGTTTTCATCCAGCGTTGCGCATTTCCCACATAAGGGCATAGGTGGTGACCGGTGAAAAAGGAAATAATTGTGGAATCGGTGCGCTTTTATTTGGTACTGAGTAAGGTACTCAGTAGCTTTAATAAATTCAACTTTTTGGATAAAATAATAAATATGTACTTAATAATATATGTGCATAAATTTGTTTTATTATTTTATTTATAATAGACAAGAATCTAGAGACCATGTATTACGTGAAGTTAAAGCATTAGCAAAGTTAGAACATAAAAATATTGTAAAGTATTTCAATGCTTGGTTAGAAGAACCTCCTAGAAGTTGGCAAGAAGAACAGGATAAAAAGTGGATACTAAAATCTGAGTAAATAAAATAAGAATTATAATTTATCAATTTAACAACCTAAAGTAAAGTAAAAGTAAGGTAAGCCTAAAACCATTTATTTTACAATAATTTTTAAATAACTATATAAATAATGTATTACACTAATCAATCAGTAAATCAGTTGAATCTAATAGTAGTGAATACTACTACCTGTGGAATTTCATATACTTAACACTTTATACTCAAATACAGTTAATATCATGCCATTTAAATATTGTAAATATTTTTACTAAAGGAATTGTACAGAAAAAACTTGTACTAGAAAAAAAAATTATATAGTTAATACTTAATACACTATCACAGAATATATTATTTTAAATACACTAACAATCAATAATTGTTTTGACTGTGATATTTATACTTTATAGTTCATACTATACAAGTCACAACTTACTTCAACAAGACTTGATTATAATTAATACATTTTTTAAAAATCAAGTTTTTTGGGAGATATCATAATGGTACTTGTGTTACCCTTACAAAAAGAATGTGATACTAAAAGTACCCATTGTGACGCCAATGTGCATACAGGAATAGTAGTCCTTGTAAGGGTAGTTTAGAGCAGTGGCGCCAAAGTATATATTTACCTAGGATTT
This sequence comes from Sitobion miscanthi, assembly GCA_008086715.1. Lineage (NCBI taxonomy): Eukaryota > Metazoa > Arthropoda > Insecta > Hemiptera > Aphididae > Sitobion > Sitobion miscanthi. Next base: position 2,283,630 of record CM017800.1, on the reverse strand, counting down.
TAGTAGGTAGGGGTCACCTTTGTTGTTCTATAGTTATTTTATGAAAATTTGCTTAATAGACTATATAAACTATACTTGGTGTATGGTAAAGTAATCATACAAAATAGGAGGGTGTCAAAATTTTACGTGGAGGTGTCTAATGTCCTAGGTAAAATTTTGGAATTTGGCACCATTGGTCTAGAGAAGTGGTTCTAAATTAGTTAAACTTAAATTGGTCCAGAGACCCTTTTTTGTGTAAATACTTACTTTTAAATTTAAATAAATTGATTATTCATCTTTTTCACGATATTCGAGTTTTAATAGTCCAACGATATTTCAAACGATTGTGAATTTAATAATTTAATTTAAATAAAATAAAAATTAACAATCACGAAAGTACTACAAAACCATGGACCTCTAACATCAATACATAGACCACCATTTGGGAACTACTGGTCTAGAGTCTGCAATTAATTAATAACTAACTATTTAGATGATAACCATCTGCATATTCTTAGCATTGGCAGTTGGCAAATGAAAACCCAACATTTCGCATGGAAAATGAATGAATCTTAGTGTAATACGATTAAAACATAGGTCAATTCATTTTTGTCTGCTATTTCTACCATACAAAAAAATATTTAATTTATATCTTATGTTAAGTATGAGTTTTATACTTAAAATGTATTTAGTATGAAATTGATATTTTAGAATTTTAGATTAACATATTCATATAATCATCTACTTACATTACAATATTGTGTTTGTTTTCTAGTTATATGGACACAAGCAGTATTATAACAACTAGTCAAACACAAGTTACCAATCATTGTTCAATAGAATCATATAACAATAAAAGTGATTTGTCTTGTATTGTTTTTGACAGTAATAATAAAGATGAAATATTAGATATAAGTTCAGAAAAATTAACTAAAGGTAGTAAACAACGGAAACATAAATTTGAGTATGATACAACAAGTGACTCTCATAGTGAGCAAAAAGAAACTATACAATACTTGTACATAAAAATGGAACTTTGTGCGAGACATAGTTTAAGAGAATGGTTACTTTATTATAAAAATAGAGATAAAATAGATATTTTAAAGATTTTTGGCCAAATTACGGTTGGTGTTGAATATATTCATTCAAAAGGACTCATACATAGAGATTTAAAGGTATGAACAACAATTACTTATTATAGTTTATAATAATGTATAGTAATAATTAATATTGATTTTAAAATGTAAAGGTATAATTTAATATAAAATTAAGAATTGTAAACTCTAAAATTTATTTATTTATTTTGTAATATTTCTATTAAAATATTTTACTATTTCGCAATTACATTTTTTTAACAAAAGGATTTCAAATTAATTCACCTAGCTAAATAATTTAAACAACTTATTCATCCTACCATATTTAAGATTTTTGTATTTTTCTATGAACTTATTTTGAAATGTCTTGTTAATCTTTATGAGAGGCTACAATGTTTAGACATTTTCAAATTAAATATTTCACTGAAATAACTAAAAATATTTCATTTTTAAGTATACGTTGTTTTTGAATTTTAAACCCAAAACTTGTATATAGTGTGATTTAGTAATTAACTATAATTTATTTTATTTTAGCCTTCAAATATATTTTTTTCATTGGATAACCAAATCAAAATAGGCGATTTTGGTTTAGTTACAAAAATGATAAATTCTGATTCAGAGACTGAACACGATGATAAACAACATACTGATCAAGTGGGTACACAATTCTATATGAGTCCAGAACAGGTAAATAATGTTAAATAAATGTAAGAATCAGTGTTCTGAACTTTTATTAAAAAAATGAACTCGTTCATGTTCACTTTCAGTCCTTAAAAAAGGAACTCGTTCACGTTCATGTTTTTTCAAACCAACGTGTTCACGTCCTTTTAAAAAACGAACGTGTTAATTTAATTTTTTCTTTTATGAGTCGTTAACATGCAGTTAATATAAAAATTAAAAACCCATAAATATAATATGTACGTACATTATACGACTCAACCAAAAAATAAAAATACAATTTTGATTTTAGAGCATATACAATTTATAAAGTATCTGAATTAATTTTTAATATCTGGCACGTTATTTGAGTTACATTTTGATAAAGATTTACTAGTAATAAAATTAAGCGAATACTATATAGGGTACTTATTATAACCGATTACGTTTATTACAAATTTGGAGTAATCATAATATTATTGTTGTATGTCTAGCCGGGGACACTGGAATTTCACGTATTTAATTTATAAATTTTGCAATCAAACAAATATTATAGGAATTATAATGGGAAAAATTAAAATATTATTTTTATAATATAATTAATTAATATATTTTATACATATAATATTTATTAAATGGTAAATAAATTAAATACCTTAAAAATCATTAAAAATATTAACGTCGTTCACGTTCTATTTGCAAAAAACGAGTGGCGTTCACGTATTGTTCACTATATATGAACGTGAACGCATGAACGTGTGTTCATGAACGACGTTCTTTCCAAACACTGGTAGGAATTCCTAATTATTTTCAAACAAATTCTACAGATGATACTAGGAAGCTCATTTGATTTTAAAGTAGATATATATTCTCTTGGCATTATATTTTTTGAATTGCTCAATTCTTTTACTACTGAAATGGAAAGATGCAAAACATTAAAGATCCTTAGAGAAGGTACAATGCCTAGTCAATTTTTGAAAATCTATAAAGATACAACTGAAGTAAGTGAGAATATGTTTAAAATTAAATAAAAAATAATTTGTTAACTAAAAATATTAATAATTATTTTTGTTTATAGATAGAATTGGTGTGCAATATGTTATCACAAGATCCTGAAAAACGTTATACTACATCTAAAATTATTGAAATACTTGATAGAAGGATCACCAATTTATTTTTGCTACCAGACACGGATCTAGAGCAAAGATTTCCCCAGGGCCCCGACAATATTTTTACCTGGACAGGGACATAAACACGCCAAAACTGGGTAGTTGGTGGGAGATGCTATAGAGGATATATATTCTGCTGATTGTCCAACTGAACATCTATTTAGTTGTTTGAAACCAGAAAAAATTAACAGTAATTAACAGTAACAGTAATGTAATTTCAATAAAATACATAATATGTATACAATTAACTAGGTTCTTTCTTTATATCCTTATTTTTGCTTATGCACAGATGTAGTTATGTAACCACGTAGATACTAAATATATAATATATAATTGAACAATTTTTATGGTGCCAACAACTACTATAGTAGGTATAAATAGTCTGTTCCATCTAAGAGAACCTCAGCTGGTCTCACAGCTTATTAGTTATTATAATATTATTATGTCGTACTTATCATAATAATATTATTACTGGTGAGCCGTGTATTATTATTATTACTGTATTACTGTATTATTATTTTATTACTGTATTATGTTTCACTTCATCCGTGGAAGTCCACACACTACTTTTTTACTTTTTTTTTTATAAGATTTTACCGGCTTTAACAGGGTTTAAAAAATTGGTTTATATTTACATTTGTGTTGATTAATCTAAAGTTTGTTTGTTAGATCTTAGATTACATTTTGAGATTAACTTGATACATAATAAGTTTGTTATTCATTGAGAATTTCTTTTATGTTGGTTGGGAGACTAAGAATTGTGTTTTTTTGTTTGTATAAAACAAAATATTAGGGCATTCCTTAAATAAATGTTTTATTGTTATTTGTGATGCATGTTTGACATGAATTGCATTTTTCATACTTATCCATATTTCAAATTATAATGCTTATATATTTTAGAAATTAAATACAAATTAATTAATAGACATTATTAATGTTCTTAATATAGATATATTTTCTACGAAATCATTGTTTTTCATACTTTAGAATAAAATAATATTATTTAACTAACACTGCTATAAAGGTATATAGTCTGCACTCTAGTGGTAGACTGAACTCTACGAGACAATTACATTCAAAGAAGCTAAATTGCCTTACAGAAAATTAAATTTTATTTATGGTAGGGTGCTAGATATTATTGCATTAATTAATTATAATTTATATTAAAAGAATATTTAATATTATACAATTATGATACAAATAGTAGATAATCTGCAACAATTTAATGTTACGATCATCAAAGCCGTAACTGAAAAAAATTTTTGGGAGATCCAATGCTTTTATAAATATAAATACTGTATTTAAAATCATTTAATATGAAAAATGATTCTGAGCTAAGGCAGTCTGCCAGCCATTAAGTTTAGTGTATGATATTATTGTTATTAATGTAATTTATTTTAATATTAGTACCTAATACAGCAAGTAGAATTAATATTTTCCAAAAACATTGTATATAAAAATGGCATTGTGTGTATAACATATAGTTGTATACTTTAAAAGTTTTAACTACCCACAAATAATATTTTTAAATAAAAAAATTTTAATTGTTATTCATTGTTAAAATATCTGATATTGCCAAATATCAACTTAAAATGTCTATAAAGAAAACCGTGTTTATATAATTATATATTTTTAAATATTTTGGTTACAGTATGAACTACTTATGAGGAACCTTGTTCTAAAATTTTGATCCTTAGCTGTAAAAACTAATTTTTTTTTAATACAATTTTTAACTACAAAATAATTTACTGACTGATGAATATTTTTAACATTTTAACTTTTAATACTTGAATAAAAAATGTTGCTTATAAATCTTTAATATTTTTGAACTGCTATTATATCAACTTATAAAGAAACTTGTATTAAATTTTCAAGGTTTTTGAACAAACAAAAATTATTAATTGATATTTATAGAAATATATTATGACTTATGTCTGTTAATTGTATATCCCATATGTCTACTAATTATAATAGTAATAATTTAATATTATGTAACCAATAGAAACCCTTTATATAAACAAAAAAAAATCTTTTTTCATGAGCTGAAAATATGTATGTTTGAATGTGAGCTACCCTTTAATTAGGTACCTGTAAGGCTCATAGGCGCAATTTCGGTTTTTGTCTTTGAGGGGCTTTAAATATTTAATTGAAACAGACCCGTGGGTGGCTCTGCCCCAGTGATGTAGCTAGATGGGAATAAGCCCCGAGGCAGTAAATAAACTAAGCCCCCTTAATGAATATTATCTTTGTGAAAATTCAAAATTTACATGAAATATTTTGGGGCGCCATGGCACTGCCCAACTTTTACGTATGATAACTATGCGACTGCGCTGCCACCCACACTCCTTGTCTATTCAAATACATGACTAAATTACCCAATATTAAATCAAATGTATTCTTTATTCCCTCTGGTGTACTTCAAGCTAAATCTAGATAAGTGTAAAACCATGACGTTCATTAGAACCTGCACCCCAATAATATTCTCCTATCAAATTCATGATTTGATAATTTCTCGCTGTGATAGATTTGTGATGGATCTTGGGTTCAAACTTTCCAGTAGCCTTGATCCAGGTCTACATATTGAAATGGTTTGTTGCAAAGCTCTGAGAGTTTTGGGTATAATAATGAGATTGTCAAAGAACCTTAAACTAACTTCTTCATTGAACATTTTAAACTGTTCATTAGTCCAACCAATTATTGAATATGATGCCATCATTTAGGATCCCTATACAGCCGACAATGCTTGCCAGGTTGAAAGGATACGTCAGTTCTTGCGATTCACCAGCTACCTTTTGAGCATCAAATGTCCATCACATGATTACTCACCAGTTGCCATTCAACTTGATTTAGTCTCACTGGCAGAGCGTAGGCACATTGTGGATGGTAACTTCCTAAAAAGAACTGTTAGATGGCAGAGTAGATTCCTTGAATTTACTTTCCTTTATTAATTTTAAAGTTCCTCAGCAGCTCAGCACACCATTTGTTCCATTACAACATTTCATATCCCTATATGTTCCACCAACTACTTGTTAAATGAGCCTATTAGACGTATGATGCATAATGCCAATTAGGACCCCACCTCTCTTTTTTAGTTAGCTCTTTAATCATATTATCCAATAATACTATTATTTTGTTGTAATGCTCTTAAGTTTATATTTACATTTATTTACTTATTATTTCCACTTTGTTGTATCTTCCTCTTAATATTTTATGTATTTTTTAGAATCTAAAATACATTCATGAATAAAAAATTCATCATACGATGAATGTATTGATTTTACAATGATGTGTGTTTTTTTATTTTATTTTTATTTTTGTGTCTGTGTACACGATTAGTAGTCGAAATAATGCTTTGATTTTCAACTTCAGTATCTTGTTCGATGGGAAAGTGAATCTAGTTAATACTTTTGGGAGGTCAAAATTTAAAATAGTTTTCAAAAGCGCTCGGAAAAACAGAGTAAAAATTAAGGAAAAACGGGAATTTTTACGCAAAATCGATTTTGGCTTTTGGTGTAACTCTAAAACAAATTATCGTAAATAGATGAAATTTTCACTATATGTTTATATTAGCCTTTTCTATACATGAAAAAAATTTGAGTTGTTTACGGATATACTCAGTTTCCATTTTTTTAGTTTTTTTTTTCCATATATATCAATAAAATTTTATTTGTTGGGTAAATAAGCATGAAAATTGAATGCAAGGCTCCTGATATAATGTTACAATAGCAGTTGAAAAATATTAAAAATACATCGGCACAATTTTTTTTTATAAGCATCTAAAGTTCAAATATTGACAAAAACGTAAAAATGACGAAAATTTGCAAATTATTTTGAGTTAGAAATTCATAAAAAAATAAGTTTAATCTAAGATTTAAAAATATAATACAAGATTATCCATAAGTTTGTCTACCTTTATCAACAAAAAAAATATCTACAAGAAGGTAAAATTAAATTTTTATGAGCGTTTGAAATTCATATTTTTAAAACATTTGATATTCACTCGATTTCTCATGTACCTAACGATTTTCTTATTTTGTTGTAATTAAAAAACGAATGACTGTAGATACTAGAAAATTTCACTGAATGTTTATATTATCATTTTCTATACACGATAACATTTTGATAACAATTTTACTCTTTTTGAGCTGTTTACGGACATTGTCAGTTTTCAATTTTTTTAGTTTTTTTTTCTATAAATATCAATAAAATTTTATATGTTAGATTAAAAAGCGTGAAAATGTAATGCAAGGCTCTTGATATATTGTTACAATAGCAGTTGAAAAATATTAAAAATACATAGGCACAATTTTTTATTATAAGCATTTAAAGTTAAAATTTCGACAAAATTTATCAAATTTATAATTTAATAATTATTTTGTAGTTAAAAATTTATAAAATGTTCAACTTTTATAGCTAAGGATTGAAAATTTAAAACAAGGCTCCACATAAATAGGTTATATATAAATTACTTTATGCACAATAATATCATCAAATATACTTAGTAACATCATAGTCTGACTGACCGTTTTCACTCAGAATCGTTTTTCGGCTATCTCCCAATATGCGGTCTACCTCTGTTTTGTGTGCTACGTAACTATAAATATGAGTATAGTATGCGGTCTATCAATATTATGTGTTCTACCTATATAGCTGGGAATCCCGCATCATTTATATTTATTATCTACCAATTTATATGTTTTATCTTAATTTTTCATAACGATATATATTTTATCATATAGGTAACAATATAGGTTACGTTAGTTGGTTTAGTGTCGTTTGTAGTAATACAACTTTTTTAAATTTTGAGTTGAAAAAATAGTTTTTAAAATGCTAGTTAAAGAGTTTTATAAAATTTTTTTAACCGAAGAATCTACTGTCAAATACCTGCAAGATTATGGTTTACTACCTTGTGCAAAACAATGTCACAAATGTGGCAGTGAAGTAAAACAGTACCAAAGAAATGACCGAGGAAAAATAAGAGAAGTTTTCCGTTGTAAAAAAAAAGGTTGCCAAACTACCCAATCGGTACGTAATAATAATTCATTTTTTTACTTATGTGGATGCAAATGGTCGATGCAATAGTGGATTGAGTCTCAGTGAAATTATGGAGATTGTGTACTTCTGGGTTACGGAAAATCAACTAGTTCAAATAATAAAATTTACGGGGAGATCCAAAAATACTATTTGTGACTGGATGAATCTCTGTAGAGACATTCCTGTACGTCTATTTAACAAAAGACAACCTTTTGGGGGTCCTGGTCAGATCGTTCAAATTGACGAGTGTTTGTTACGAGGCGCACGGAAAAATAATAAAGGGCGCTTTCGACTTGCCGATTTAAAAGCTGCAGTTATACCTAGACAAGAAGATGAAGAAGAGACCAATCGCAATTATGGTCGGAGAATTGGTGGACCGTGGGTAGTCGGATTATGTTGTGTTTTGGAAAATGGTTTAATTGATGCAAGATTTTTTGTTGTTGAAAAAAGAGACAAAGAAACATTACATCGAATAATTAAAAATGAGGTACCTATGAAATAATGTGTACTGTTTACATAACTGTCTATCTAACAATCTGGGTTTAATTTTAAGGTATTACCTGGTACAACAGTTCATTCTGATTCGTGGCTTGGATATAAAGGTTTATCTGAAAAGGGCTATGTACATGAAACAGTTAATCATTCAAATAATTTTGTGGACCCGGAAACTGGTGCCAATACACAACGAATTGAAAGTCTTTGGAGGCCTCTTAGACTCAAAATCGTTAAAAAATGTGTGGTACTAATGAAGACCTCTTAGATAGGTACTTAGCCGAGTATTGGTGGCGAGGATTAAATAAAACAGATAATATTTTTGATGCTTTCCTTAGAGATATGAAATTATGCTTTGTGGATAATTTTGTGGATCCTTAATAAATTAATTTTTTTTAAATAAAAATAAATATACAATATTTTTTATAAATTATACTTATATTGTACTTTATTACTTTAATATTATTACGGTAGACCACGTCCATTTTGGTAGACCGCATATTTTTGTGGTAGACCGCATATTGGGAGATAGCCCGTTTTTCTTATACAAAGATATTACATCATTGGATTCAAATTTAACACCATCCATTACAGTGACCCACTTGTAACCTACTGTACAGCAGAGCGACATCCACTTACCAAACTTTTTTGATATATTGCTATTAAAGTAATTAATTTTAGTTGATACGATATGGTAGGTTAAATTGTTTTGATAATGTTATTTTGTGTGTTTAAGGCGCCCGGTGCCGAAAAATGAGGTTTTTTTAAAGTATAAAACAGCTTTCCGATGGTGGTACCTTTATCTGAGATGCTCTATTATTTTATGTGTTTGCCGTCGCCAGACACAACAAAAATGCGAAAATGTGACGGCAGCGATACCATTCATTTGCACACTATATAGACGTACACTTAGTCATTTACAAACGTCCGTACTCCGTAGGGCGCGACAGGTAGTTTGACGCGGTACTTTGCCTTAGGTGGTGGTGAAGGGTGGCACTACAAATCACAGTGGTGCCAAACTGCCAACATATAGTCGTACCTTACTGGGGACTCTGGTGTCTGGTAGGCCGGTTGGTTAGGTTTACATTCTGACAAAATATACAAATTATTTTGAGATTAAAAAATAATAAAATGTACATTTTGGTACATTTTGGTTTCCTAGCTAAAGATTAAATAGGCGGGTAAGTGTATGTCGCTTTCCTGTACAGTAGGTTACAAGTGGGCCATTGTAATGGATGGTTTTAAATTTGAATTCAATGATATAATATCATTGTATAAGAAAAACGACAATTCTGAGCGAATACGGTCGTCAGTCAGTCTATAATATTACCAAGTATATTTAATAATATTATTGTGAATAAAGTAATTTATTATAACCTATTTACGTGGAGTCTTGTTTTAAATTTTCAATCCTTAGCTATAAAAGTTGAACATTTTATAAATTTTTAACTACAAAATAATTATATTGATACATTTTGTCAAAATTCGAACTTTATATGGTTATAAAAAAAAATTGTGCCTATGCATATTAAATTTTCACACTTTTTTAACCAACTATGGCATTTTCAAAATATTTTGACTTATTTTGAGCTGTTTAGGGACATTTATAGTTTTCAATTTTCTTTTAGTTTTTTACTATATAAATATTAATAAAATTATCAACAAAATAATTATTAAATTTTAAATGTGATAAATTTTGTCAAAATTCGAATTTTAAATGTTTTAAAAAAAAATGTATTTTTAATATTTTTCAACTCTTATTGTAACAATATATTAGGTGCCTTCTATTAAATTCTCAAGATTTTTTACCCAACAGAAAAAACTTTATTGATATTTATAAAAAAAAAACTAAATAAATTGGAAACTGAAAATGTCCCTAAACAGCTCAAAATAAGTCAAAATATTTTGAAAATGGCATGGCATATAGAAATAGCTAATATACGAATATTCGGCCACAATTTCATGTATCTACGGTAATTTGTATTAGAGTTACAACACCAAAACCAAAATCGATGTAGTCGTAAATCAATTTTGCGTAAAAATTCCCACTTTTCCTTAATTTTTTTTTTTTGTTTTTTACGGAGCTTTTTGAAAACTACTTGATCATTTTTACTTTTGACCACCCAATACCAACTAGATTCACTTTCCTATCAGAAAAGATACTGTTGAAGAAAATCCAAGCACTTCTACTGTCCTAAAAGGTGATGACAGACACAAAAAAAATAAAAATCACACATCATTGTAAAATTAATACATTTATCGCTCCGCTCAGAATCTAAAAAATGTTAAAAAATGTTAAAAATGTTTGATTATGTAGTGTTCTTGTAACTATTACACTCACTACACACACACATTACTTGGAATGATTTAAAATTTACTCATAGGAAAAATTACTAAAAAATATATAATTATTAAATTCGTATATCCTGTGATACGAGAATTTTATATATTAGATAGGTACCTATATCATTATAATATAATGATTCTTTATATTATTATGGTACGAAATTCATTGTATTATCGGCTAACAGTTACCTACTTTCATCACAAATTCCATTGAATTCTAACTGTAATATACTAATATAGTACTTAAACATAATTTGTAACTAATAAGGTAATTCTGTATTATACCCACTACCCATTAACAGTCGTATAATTGGGTATTTTTTATAAAGTATATTTGATTTCAGGACAAGGAGTAGACAAAGGAGATAGCGGTGCAGGCTTAACCTTCTTACACTCCGAGTTTTATTATTTAACCGGAATAGTGAGTATAAAGGATCCAAATACAAATAATTCAATATCCATTTTTACAGAGGTTAAGTATCACATTAAATGGATTCGTGGACTGTTTTATAAACACAACTAAGTGCAATACGATTAGGTATGGTAATGTTATTAAATAATTTATTCCAATTGTAATTGAAATCAATATTTTTATTAGTAAGTTTTTACTTTTGTGCAACAATTTTTAATGGTTCATACAATTCTCATAAAATTTAACATAATATTACGTAATCATAATTATACATAGTTAGGTAATACCTAAGCATTATATTAAATACATTTGATACATATTAAATTCGAACAGTTTTTAGCATAAATAATTTTGCATTGTTCATTCATAATTTCATAACGAATTATACATATTTTTGTGAATAATATAATTTAGATTCTGAGCGAAGCGATGAATACCTATATTGATTTTACAAAGATATATGTATTCTTTTTGTGTGTCTGCGTACATGATAAGTAGTCGAAATAATACTTTGATTTTTAACTTCAGTATCTTGTTCAATGGGAAAGTGAATTTGGTTGGTGTATAAGGGCGGTTCAAATTCCCAGTTATTTTCAAAAGCGCCGGGAAAAAACCAAAAAAGGAAACGGAAATTTGTACGGAAAATGAGTTTTTGACATAACTGTTACGAAACACGTACTCTCACACACACACATACAACGGTTCTTTTGAGAGCTAACAAAAACTTATAACAACCACAGGCATACAGCGACTTTGATACTACGCAAGATACACATAATATACATACAAAGCAACGGGCAAAGAGGTGATTTTTTGCAGAAAAACATAACCAATCCCATGCCATATTAATATACGTTCAAATGGTATAAATATAGGGTAACTTTGCCAGAACCGTCAGCAACATCATAACATACACTACATAACACACATATGGATATGGAATTCTTAAGATGACGTTCAACGTTGAATCAGTTTCCGTTTCAAAGTTAAGTTCAGATTTGAAGAACAGAACAGTTATCATCATAGTGATCAATTGTTCATCTTACCAACGTAAGTACCGAATTTCTTAATCCTCCACCGACCACGAGGAAGTGCACCTGAGGTTACACACCGCCGGATTGTGCGTTCACGCACACTCCACACCTTCGTTAAAAGCTCGCAATCACCATAAGCAAAAACTATCTCAATGCCCAATGAAATACAACTCAACTGCAGCTAAGACGAAGTTAGTTTTAACCTCGTAGAATCTTTCCTAGTATCATTCCAAGATAAAGAAGGTTACCACACTCACGCTCTACCAAGTCAACATACCCTCAAAGTTGTTATTAAAGGAATCCCATTAGATATATCCGACCAGGAAATAGTTGAAGAACTTAAATCCAACTCAAATCTCAACGCGTTTTCTCTAAAAATGGCCATAGAATTCCTTTTCACGTGATAACTCTAACTAATATTGATCAGGCTAAAGAGATATACCAAGTATCCAAATTCTTATTTTTCAATGTTAAGGCTGAGCCGTATAGATCATCAGGTTTGGCACAATGCTATAAAAGTAAAAACAGCCACTCTTTTCTCCAATGTGGATATTCCGCACGATGCGGAAAGTGCGGCGACGCCCATGCTTCTAGCTCATGTACTAAATCACCAGCTTCGTCGTCAAATGCTGTAACTGCGGTGAAAATCATACCGCCAGCTATCGAGGATGTTTTCTTTCACCCAAACCTTATAAAACAAAAAGAATTCCAAACTAGAAACTTACAAAGAAGTACCAACCAACCACGAATCATCCACCTGCGCCAGAACCACTCATCTTGCCAAGCAAACCAACATCTCAAAATCACTCCGAAAAATAATTCGCTGAAGTTACCAGCGGCGAAAACCACCTACATCCGAGCCTTCGATCGCTGTCACTGCAGTATTGCAGATAATCTACAAACTTTTGCAGGAATGCAAGGGTCCCACTACCAAGAAATCAATCATTAATACAATCATGACAATCTTTTCAGAATTTTTAATTCAAAATGAATAGTTTAAAATAAATATTATTTTCTGGAACTACAATAGTATTAACCATTAAACATAAATCAACTAACTACAAATATTCACACAACTAAATAACATCCACATTATCCTCATAAAACTTCTCAAAACATACCTTCGCTCAACTATGACTGAAAACCGGCTATCATATTAAGTCATATTGAGCATAGAAAGCAACATAGCTCAAGCCATTGATTTTCATAACGTAATAAGTAAATTTGCACTAATAAAAAGCGCAGAAAAATGTAATATTCTAGTTCTTTACTATTATTTTTATCTATTATAAAATATAAATTTTATAAATGTATTATTTTTTACTTTTGTATTGGATTAGAATTTAGAAACACCTTCTATATCTCTTGTGAAAATGAGATCAGTCATTGAAAACTAAAATATATTAAATATATTGAAAATATACCAAATATAAAAATAAAATAATAAATATTTACAATCCCTTAATGATTTAAATATTTCAGGTAAATCTGTTACATAGTTGAATATAAATTTTAATGGAACAAATAAAAAAACCAATTTATTAATAACACCTAAAGGCTAAAGCTTGTAGGTAAATTTTACATTTTACTTAAAAATTTGTTATGACTCATGTAATATAGTTCTATTAAATGTTGGTGTCAAAAATATGTGGTGTAAATAACTAATAAGGTAAATCACGAGCGCATTGGGCGACTTTATAATAGGTACCTACTTGGTTTATGTTTCTACACAGTAGCCTCTCGTAAGTAAGGCAGACCCACGCTTTTTTAACCAACAAATAAAATTTTATTGATATTTATAGAAAAAAAAACTATAAAAATGGAAACTGAAAATGTCCGTAAACAACTCAAAGTAAGTCAAATATTTGGAAAATGTTATGGTATATAGAAAATGCTAACATAAACATTCAGTCAAAATGTCATGTACCTACGGTCATTTGTTTTAGAGTTGCATCAAAAACCAAAATCGATTCTCTCGAAAACAGATTTTTCGTAAAAATTCCCGTTTTTCCTTATTTTTCTTTTGTTTTTCACGTCGCTTAAAAAACACACATCTATGTAAAATAAATACATATACATTCATCGCTTCGCTCAGAATCTAAAATTTAATACAAGACCTAATCAAGAAATATAAAAAATATATTTATAATCACAGTTTTTTTTTATAGTTATTTTAAGTTTAAACTTGGATGACATTACATATTAATATATTATTACTTATAAGGATCTTAGTTATTTTGCTTTAATTTAAAAATATTATTCATGAGTGCTTAAAACTTTTAGATTCGGTATTTTTTTTATATTTTATACACACAAATACACATTGACATTTTAAATGCAATTTCTTCGACAAAAATCATTTAACCTGCTGTAGTACTAATACCAAATAGTAAAATAAAATACTTTAATCTCAATAATATCATAAAATATATCGTTGTCTCTGAGAATCGTTTTTTTGTGTAGGTAGTAGGTAGTTTAATACAATGAATTCAAATTTAATGCATCAATTACACTGACTCTCTATACAATATCTAATATACAACATAGCGCCAAGACCTATTTTTACTCAGGTAATGTAGAGTTTAGTATATATGGCCTGACATTATTGCAAGTAAAAGAAAATGATGATTGCACTGGCAAGACATCAAGTCCAACCAAAACTCTTACATAATAATAAACAATGCCCATGTATTTACTGGAGTGAATGTTTTATATGTTTATAGTAAATATCATGTATACATTATGTTATTTGACATCATCAGTAAAAAATAAATACTTTATATACTAAAAGCATATAATATTATAAATTATTATTAATAAATGATAAAAATATATCACTTTTTTCGTGTTTGTGAATATATTATACCACATTTACATACTACAAAATCAGATTACAAGAAATTTGTTCGATTAAGAAGCTGTAGTTAAAAATTACGTTCGAGATAATGTAAGATTATTTAATGGTAAAGATATAGTTACAACACACTGATAATTGATTAAATAGGTACATTGATTTTTATAATTTTTAATATTAATGATAACTATTGCATAGTAGTCATTAGGAGATTTATTTTTTTTATATATTTAGTAAAATTACATAATAACAATTATACCATAAAAAATGTAAAAAAAGGCAATATAATTTTAATATTTTAAGTTTAGACTTTAAAACTTAATAAAACTTTGAAATTTATTTAAGCTATATAAAAACAAAAATTATTTTACAGTAAGAAATAGTCACAATATATTGAATGTAGATTACATATATTTATTTATGAAATAATTTGTAATATTTTTCTTTTAAACTGATCTAACCTTGTAACTCTCTAACATAAAAAATATCCATTATAAATTATACAGAGTTCTACATTAAACAAGTATCAAAATATATATTTGAAGGATGAGAAAAAAATGTTTTCCTTTAAAAATAATTCATTAAAAATTAACCATTTATATGGCTTTTTGGCGGTATGAATCTTAAAGAGAGTTTTGATAGCCTAGCAAAACTCACTTTAAGACTAATTCATACCGCCAAAAAGCCATACAAATGTCTAATTTTTAATAAATACAACTCCGCTGAATTAATTTTGATGCTGCAGAAAAAATACTTCATAAATATAATTGTTCAACTTTGTAATTTTTGCTTCAATGAATTACGGGATTTCAGTAAGTAACTCAATCTTTCCTTCTTCTAATACTAAAATATAACAGTATTAATCATGTTGGATTAGTATTATATTTGTAAGGTTTTGCGACACACTATTAGAATATTTGCTCGAGTCAAATCAAACTTACGTTAATTCGACCGATGTTTCCAATCACCGAATCTAGAGGTATCTTGACATAGGTGAACTACAGCTTTCTGAAGGTGGCTACAGATTCCGAGATGTTCTGCCATATTTATGTTTGACATTGCCTTGACATGTGCTTCGATGTCAGACAAAACAGAATTGCGACCGTAGTAACGACCCGTCATTATTGAACACTATAATTAAATCAAAGAGCATTGGTCAATTTAATGAACATAAAATGACGATGTCAGACCAAAAAAATTAGTAATAGGTCTACCATTTATAAGCGTGCACTATTATTAGCAGCAGGCACAACAGGTAGTTGGACGTTTCACTTGCCATAAGTTGAGGAGGGAGGAGATGAAAACACTCGCTGACCGAACACAAACACAGGGATATCAAAAATTGGCCGATGTTATACCCACAGACATGCATTTGATACTTGAGAACGAGCGAAATGTATAGAATATTATACTGTTAATTATAACGGACTTACGTTGATGGTCCGGAGAGGTTGACTGTAGAGTCTTGAGGTAGATAACTCGGCAGACGGTGATAACAGGTTTTGGGATGCTCCACAATTTGTATTTCATAGACTTATGCGTGGACGCCTTCAAACACAACCGAAACGCATAGAAATATAGTATGCATAGACAGTCGGTGGTAAACGCGCAGGTGGTTGTACAAGTCACATAGGCTTGGGTGGGGGTGTTGGTAACAACTCGCCATACGCACGAAAACAGTGGCGTCAAAACCCAGCCGACGTATTAATGGCCGAAGGAATACATTATTGAACACTATAATAAAACAAAAAGTATCGGTCAAGTTGATAAACGTAAGATGACGATATAAGACAAAAAAAATTAGTATAAATCATATCGGTGCCAACCACTGACCGACGTGGTCCACGCTCTGAACATTAAGCATCGGTCAGTGTAATTTACGTAAAAACATGGTAATACAAAAAAAGGTCATTTTTAAGCAAGTGCAAACGCTAAAGGGCGCACTAGGTGATTCAACAGAGACATGCAAAAATTCGCCGCACCCACACGGGGATCTAACAACTGGCCGAAGTCCAACCACCTACGAGCGGCTGGCACCTGGGAACGTTTAAAATCGTTACCTACAATATTATACGGACTTACCTAGTTTACATCGATAGTGCAGGTGTGGTCTACTAATGAGGTTCTTTTTAGGTATAAAACAGCTTTCCGATGGTGGTACCTTTATCTGAGATGCTCTACTATTTTATGTGTTTGCCGTCGCCGGACCTGTGCTCGGACGCCAGACACAACAAAAATGCGAAAATGTGACGGCAGCGATACCATTCATTTGCACACTATATAGACGTACGCTTAGCGTCATTTACAAACGTCCGTAGGGCGCGACGGGTAGTTTGACGCGGTACTTTGCCTTAGGTGGTGGTGAAGGGTAGCACTACAAATCACAGTGGTACCAAACTGCCAACATAGAGTCGTACCTTACTGGGGACTCTGGTGTCTGGTAGGCCGGTTGGTTGTGCGGTGCGTCACGGTAAGCAGGGGTATTTATCAAAAATTCAGGAAAACTACCCCTTGGGTAATTATTATAACGATGAACAATCATTCTAATTTTAATATGCTCACTGGATAGAACTCAGAGTATAAAACTATGGATACGGCGTATTGCGTGAATCATTAATAGTACTATTAGTTACTCTTAGTTCTATTCAGTGAGCACATTAAAATTAGAATGATTGTTCATCGTTATAATAAAATTAAAATTTTTTTTATAAGCATTTAAAGTTCAAATTTTGACAAAATTTAATAACTATTTTCAATTTTGTAGTTAAAAATTTATAAAATGTTCAACTTTTATAACTAAGGATTGAAAATTTAAAAAAATGCTCTACGTAAATAGGTTATATATAAATTACCTTATTCACAAATCACAATATCATAGACTGATTGACCGTTTTCGCTCAGAATCGTTTTTCTTATACAATGTTATTATATCACTGAATTCAAATTTAACACCATCTATTGCAGTGACCCACATGAAACCTACTGTACAGCAGAGCGACATCCATTTATCCACCTTTTTTTTTTGTTAATAATATATACCTGTTGTTTATGTACAAAAGGGCTCAGCCCGTATATTCTAAAATAAAATAAAAAATATATTTATCATTTTTTTCTCACCGACTTTCCTATATTTAATATATTATAATTATACAACTATTACTAAAATTAAAAATATTTTTACTAAAATAAATTACAGAATTTAGGGTATTTTCTTGTTTGGAATTGTAACCGTTGGTTTGAATTTGCAAATGCATAAAAAAAAACACTATTTTTGAGTACCTATCAACAAGATAAATTTAAATGTCATTAGTAATGTATAGTAATTATTAATTAGCGATTACTTATTTGTAATACTATTATTAGATTGTGGGTAGATCCGATAATCAATATCTTCTAGGAAAAACATGCAAATAATAAATCATGATTTAAATTTTATAAAATAATTTCTTCTAACAACATTTACTGTATTAGTAGATTAGATAATTATAATGAAGCCCCTCCAAATCCTCTCTGAATTGCGCATATGGTAAGAGTTGAAAAAATAAACTTTAAACACCCTTCTAGTCTCTAGGAATCTATAGATATAGGTAAATTTAATTAAATTTATATAAAGGTTCAGTAGTTTTTGAGTCGATAAACTCTTCGGTAATACCAACATCCATTTTTGGTTGTACAAGTGTGTATACTTCACCTATGATTGCATTGTCTCCACCGCAGAATAATTATTGTTTCATTGATATGGCGTTTTATTATAATAATATGTAGTTAAACAGGAATACATAAATAAACACACAAGTTGACACTGCTTTGTTTCCATTATGAATGATCTCTTTATTTAATTATTTAAGGGTATATACAATATTTTAAAATTAAATCGATAAGAAAAATACAAATGCATTACAGTAACTTAGTAAATAATTTACTTATAAAGAAAAAAAAATAAACTATATCTACAAAATATACATATTAGGTAGTAGGTACACATAATTTATGAAGAATTAAAAGATAATTAAAAAAATGTTTTAATGATACAATATTACATATTTAGAAACAATTAAATAAATATGAAATGATTATGTTGAATATAAATAAAATATAAAAAAAATAATATCATAGTAATTATGTAATAATATGTAATTCAAAACTGTTAATAGATATGCTTTAAAATTACATATCTAAGCGTTCATGAGATTTAATTATTCTACCAATTCTACTGATATTGGTTTCTATTTAAACATAATGAATACAAACAGAACGTATCTTAACATTGACAATTTCAACACAATCATACAAATCATCTTTCAAAATCTCAGTTTCAACGTTATAATACAACAGAAAATCTTATAATTTATTAAGTTGGAATCCCAAGAAAATGTGGCCTTTATATGATTTTTATGTTTTGAAACAAAATTCGAAACTTTGAAATAATGTAATGTAATGTAATTATTACATTGTTATATTATATTAAAAAATAGTATTTTTTAAAAATATTCATCGAGGAACGATATTCATAAATCGTTTAACAAATTATTCAAAATCATGTTCTATAGTTACATAAATATCTGAAGACTGGATAGAAGCTTACGGATTAACTGTTTGTTGATTACCACTGTCCACCAATGCAAATACAAATTGCATATGACCAATTTCGGTCATTGGCACAAATCCATTCTCAAAGAAAAGAGCCGGATTCGTTTTTCATTTCCGTCAGGACTCCGATGTTTATGAAGTTACTTAACAAACATTGAAGTCCCAAGAGAGACGCAAATGGAAAACGACTCCGACTCTTTAGTTACTATATCGAAGATATCAAAGATATCAACAATAACGGACTGTCGAAGCATCAAATTGAACACAAAACCGTAAAGGCTCAACGCAAACCATTTATACTCGCGCAATGGAAACGAGTTGATGGATTAACACTAACTAAATCAACAAATTATCGTAAATATGAATACCAACCACACGATGCGTTCATGTTGGTATAGCGCGTTCTTCGGGAACAAAGAAACAGATGAAAAGCCGTTACAACTGACAGTTGTCACAACCTCTGAGTCTACCAGTAAATTATCATAACCACGAATATGTATGAAAATATAATATCAAAAAATATTTAAAATAGAGAACTAGCAAAACTATTATCAAATTTAATCACAGAAATTAAATTCATCGAGTAAAAAATACGAAAGAGATAATACTTCGTTGGACTTGCGTAGATCATTGATTGATATAAATTTGCCTTATGAATTATGGGCATATCAATTTTTGATCACAATTAATTAATATACAAAATGCAAATATCGGCCTCCATGAATAATTCAGATGAATAAAACAAAGTACAAACTTTTTGTTTAGAAATAGATTTAATTGAAGACAAAGAAACAAAGGTTTTAAAAAATGTCGTACGTCCCCCCAAAAAAAAAATTATCTACACACAATGTAATATTGATTGATGCGCATTGTATATAATTAATCAGCATTCAAAAAGACATATTATTCAAATAATAAAATTAATATTAAATTATAACAAATGACTAGGAAAATTGCTGGGAGCCAGTGGAAAATCTTGGTGATCAGGACGCCAATAGACGGTTTGAAGACTATGTTGCACTC
This sequence comes from Sitobion miscanthi, assembly GCA_008086715.1. Taxonomy (NCBI): domain Eukaryota; kingdom Metazoa; phylum Arthropoda; class Insecta; order Hemiptera; family Aphididae; genus Sitobion; species Sitobion miscanthi. Next base: position 2,262,946 of record CM017800.1, on the reverse strand, counting down.
TTAGCACATTAACACCCCAAGATCAAATTCAAACCCATTAAAGACATTAATAACTAGAACAATATCATTAATGAAACCGAATATGTGCGAGGGACAGTCAATGAACGGCACACCTGCCCACGCGGAAATTTAAATACACAGAAAGATACAATTATATCAGATCTGGAAAAATAGGAAAATCTATTTCAAACATTCTTTCCTAAAGTATAAAACCATTAAGTCTGTATAATTCACATTATATCCTAAACATCATCAAAAAATGTATTCTATGGGTGTTGTTTATAAGAGAAGTCTTTAAATAGATTCTACTAAACAGTTCGATGATACTAGAACTGATTATCCACAACTCACGAGAAAATTTTCCATATTATTGTATTAGCAAGAACTTATAAATCTTAGCAGAACATTTTTTAGTAACCCACCAAAAGCACCTAAGCCCCATTTGATTAATAACAAATCACTGCCCCCTCTGTTTTGAAATAACATGAAAATTATATTAAATCAAAGAACACAAACTATTGTATGATAACATTCTTTCTTAATTTATAACTATAACTAATAATAATAATAATAATGATATTGTTAAAAAATGTTAATAAAAATTGTGGATAAAAAGATCTGGCATAATCGAGCAGTAAAATAGTACCTATTTATAACAAGGATAGGTACCTCGTGTGCAGCGGCAGTTATGGAATTCTTATTTTCTGATGTAAACATTATAATGTGAGATACACAAACCGAATAGTTTGGCGTATATACAAAAATTTGTTTTATAGGAAAGTAGGTTTGAAATTGATTTTCCACTTTTTCCAGATCTGATATCATCGTATCTTTCTGTATACATAAGTTCCCACGTAGACAGGTGCCCATTCATTGACTGTCCATCGCACATGATCGGTTTCATTAATGATGATAAAATTATTATTGTTTTTAACAGGTTTGAATTTGTTCTTGAGGTGTTAATGTGCTAAGAGTGCAACATAGTCTTCAAACCGTCTATTGGCGTCCTGATCACCAAGATTTTCCACAGGCTCCCAACAGTTTTCCTAGTCGTTAGTTATGATTTAATATTTATTTTACTATTTGAATATTATGTCTTTTTAAACGTGGATTAATGATTTACAATGCGCATCAATCAATATTACATGGTGCGTAGGTAATTATTTTTTTCGAGGGACGTACGAAATTTATTGAATCTTTGTTTCTGTGCCTTCAAAGAATCTATTTCTAAACAAAAAGTTAGTACTTTGTTTTAATTATCTGAATTATTCATGGAGGCCGATATTTGCATTTTGTTTATTGATTGATAGTGTTCATAAATTGATATGCTCATAATTCATAAGGTACATTTATATCAATCAGTGATCTAAGCTAGTCCAACGTAATAATATCTCCTTCGTATTTGTTTACACGATAAATTAAATTTCTGTGATTGAATTTGATAATAGTTTAGCTGATTGTTTATTTTAAATATTTTTTGAAATTATATTTTCATACCTATTCGTTGTTATGATATTTTACTAATTGACTCAGTGGTGGTAACAACTCTTTGCTGTAAAGGCTTTTCGTCTTTTCTTTGTTCCGGAACAACGCACTATACCATCATGAAATCATAGTGTGTTTGGTATTCATATTTATGATAATTTGTAGATTTAGTTAATGTTAACCCAATCAACTCGTTTCCATTGCGCAAGTTTAAATGCTTTACATTGAACTTTTCACGGATTTGCGTTTTATTTGACGCTCACATAGTCTGGTATTGTTATCTTTGATGTTTGTGATATAGTAACTAACATATCAGCTGAAACAATAAAATAACAATGAATACCTGTAATATAAAATGGATATTTCTTCAATCATCATTTATCAATATATAATTAACTACCTTTAAATAGCAAATTAATGAATAAAACTATTTTAGATTCTAAGTAGAACAATGCATGTATTAATTTTACAATGATGTTTGATTTTTTTGTACACATTGTATACATAATTTATGGTAAAATAAAATACTTCGATATTCAACTGGATATAAAACATAAAATAGCCAATAATACTTTTTAAAGTAAATTTAAGGAGATTCAACATTTATGTTACAGAAAACATTTTTTGTAAATTTTAACATTTATGAGAAATAATATTATAAGTAGTTGGGAAAATAATTTGGGAGTTACAACAAATTAATATAATCAATATTTTCAAAAATTGGTTTTGCGAATGAATGAAATTCAAATTTTAACAACCTTGGATTTTGTTGTAAATTGTTATTCAACAACAAATAACAGTAGATAGTTGACATTTTCATCATATGTTTATTTTATCATTTTATATACTTAATTGGATATGAATTTATATTTCAAATTTTGACAAAATGTTTAAATTATTTTGTTGTTAATAGTATTTAAAATGTCCAATTTTGGTAAATAAGGATTGATAATTTAAAACAATTTTTCTGCAACAAAATATAATAATTTATAAGGATTTTAGTTATTTTATTTTATTGTAATTTAAAAATATTATTCGATTGTACTTCAAATGTTTAGACCGTCTTCGCTCAAATTCGTTTTTCATATACAATGATTTTAAATCAATTAATTGATATTTAACACATAAATTAAAATGACTCTCTAGAAACCCAATGTACAGCAAAGTGTTACGCACTTAACCGCTTTATCAAACCAAAAACAGTATAACTAAAATAATTTTGGTAAATAAATTGACAACGTAATTTAATTAATATTGATTGATTTGTTAAAAGTAATAAATATTAAACTTAAAAATATGGACAAGTGGGTATCACTCTTATAAAAATAAATCATTGTTTAGGTACCAAAAACGATTCTAAGTGAAGATGTTGTATCATACTTGTATAAACAATCAAATTCAATAGTTAAATATTTTTTTTTATAAAAATCTAAAATTTCTCATGGCTATAAATAACATGACTTTCTGGTGAAATCTTTCTTTTTGATAGAGGTAGAAAAACTTGTTGGTAACGTTCTATTTTATTATCAAGTGTATAAAGTTCAAAAGCTCATACAAATGTTCTGTTTAAATATACTTTTGTTGTAGTCAGTAAAACTTATGTGAAGACCTCCATTAAAATTTTTAATATTAGGCATGAAAAGAAAAACTTATATGAATTTCTAAGTGTAAATTAATTTACAAAATTTAAAAATTGCATATAACTATCAATAGATCAAAAAGAGTCAAAATTAGTTAAAAATATTACCAAACATGGAAAGTGATAATTTGAATATTCTACACAGTATCTTAGCGGGGAAGGCGAAGGGGGCTATGCTCCTTCCCTTTACCATGTTTGTTTTAGATAATATTATAATCGGTATTATATATTAAACAAATGATTTTAAAATAAGTACAAATTAAGAAATGTTTAATGGGGATTTTTTTAACCTCTCCCCCTCATATAAAATTCCTGACTACAAAGCCTTGTATAATTAGTAAATATTTAATATTATATTATGTTTATGGTTTACTTTACCTACATCCAAACCCCGACAAATAAAATATTTTCAGAATCAGAATCTAAAATAGAGTTCATCTACAATTCATTTTAAATGCAATCTTATACAAGTTAATTAATTTTTTTCTATATGATAATTGTTGTTGCTTTTATATTATATAATAAAAGGTAGCTATTGATATAATAGTTATCTTACTATTTTGACACTTTAACAGCAACAACGTGTATCTGCACATTTTAGATATTTGTGTTATAACTCATATTAAATTAATTTGATATCAAATAATTTGAGATGTTACCAGAAGTAAATTTATTTATAATCAAGACTATTGTAAATAAAATATTAAATATAAAATATTTTTTCCATAATATATGATTTTCATTAAGAGATTATGTTGTTATTGTTAGTGTTACCCTAATACCTAACCTTAACCCTAATATGCAAAAATATTTTTTGTTACAATATTAATAGTGCTTAAGTGTATTATTATTCTGGTCTGTTTTCTAATTTCCTCTGAGAGCCATACTAAATATGTAAGTCGATAAACAAAAAAAGTTATGGATGAACTAGTGGGTATACCTAATTATATTGGATTAGTACTATAATTTGACGGTATTGGGACACACTATTAGAAGATTTGGTCGAGTTAAATTAGACTTACAATGATTGGACTTTTGTTTCCAATGACCGAATCAAGAATTATTTTGGAGTAACTGAACATCTTTCGGACGGTAGCCACAGATTCCGAAATGCTCCACCATATTTTATGTTTGGCATATTCTCCTGATTTCCGGACATGAGCGTGGACGCTTAGACATAACAGAAACGCAAAGACATCATTCTTGAACACTATAATAAAACAAAAAGCTTCGGTCAAGTTGATGGACGTAAAATCACGATATAAGACAAAAAAAATAGTAACATTTGTAAGCGTGGGCTGTTAGCTTCAGGTACAACAGGTCGTTATACGTTTCACTAGTTGAGGGGGGTGGGGATGAAAACACTTGCTGCTTGCATACAAACACATGGGTGTTAAAAAATGGCCGACGTCATACCCGCAGACGGGTGTCTGGTACTCGGGAACTAGCAAAATGTATAGAATGGTCAGTATTATACTGTCAATTAAAATGGACTCACTACGTTTATGTCAGTCCGGTCGAGTCCAAGGCTGCTGTTTTTGGCACACTCCACAATTCGTATTTTATATCCCTGGACTTATGTGTGGTTGCCTGCAAACATAACAGATATACATAGTAATATAGTATGCATGGACAGGTGCTTGGAGGGGGTGGGGGTAAAATACTTCGTACCTACCAAAGCAGTGAAAAACAAAAACTAGCCGACGGCATACCCACAGATGGGCATCCAGTTGGTACCCGGGAAAGAGCATACTATTTTCAATATTATACTGTTAGTTAAATGGACTTACGTTGATGTCGGTCCGGTCGGTGGAGTCTTGAGGCTACTGGTTTTGGCACACTCCACAGCTTGTATTTTATATCACTGGACTTATGTGTGGATGCCTGCAAACATAATAGATGTATATAATATGCACAGGCAGGTGGTGGTAGACGCGCAGGTGGTTGGACGCGTCTTTTAGTCTTGGAGGAGAGTGGGGGGTAAAACACGTCGTACCTACCAAAACAGTGGTTCCAAATATTGGCTGATGTGAAAACAGCCGATGGGGTGTCAAAAAATGGCCGACGTGTTAACAGCCGAAAGGGTCCTGTACAAGCGGTGCTCCGTGATATGGCGGGCACCTGATACTACCGGGAACAAGCGAATTCCGTACAATATTATATGGGCATACGGTCAAGTAAAACTGATTTAAGTCGATGGGACCGGTGATATATACGTCTGAGTCATGAGATATTATGAACTAGAACAGCTTGCTGACGGTGCCTATGGGAATGGAGGTTTTCCAACACTTGTGTTTGATGCCGCTGGACTTGTCCTTGGATACCAGACACAACTGAAACGCAACTTCCTTGGCAGCGAGATCCTTCATTTGGGCACTACAGAACACAAATCGTTTGTCATATTAATGAACGTTAAAAACATGATAATACAAATCAAATATCAATAGGTCAGTATTTTTTGTGAGTCGGCAGTCAGTGGTGGGGGCAACAGGTGGATAGATGCGTTATTAATTTGCGTGTAGTGAGGGAGTGTTAAAAAACGCACCCCCTACCAAAGTAACAGAGTGCCCTCCGTTCTGGCTAACGTGATACCCACTGGACATAAAGTATCGTCCACCGTATTTCTGTAGGACAAAAAAAGGCAACAGTTCGGACATTTGTAAATATGTGTAAACGGCAGAAGCAGCGGCAGGTAATTTAAAGGAGACAATGAAAATTTCACCATGCGCACACATACGGAGGCTTACAATAGGCCGACGTCCTACCGCCAACCGGGTGGCTGGTACCCGTGAACGTTTAAAATCGTTACAATATTATACGGTGAAATAAAACGGACTTACCTAGTTACATCGATAGGACAGGTGTTGTTGATGGAATAGCAATGAGGTATTTTGAAATATAAAACAACTTTCCGACGGTGGTAACGGGAATACGGGATCCAGGATGCTCCACCGTATTTGCCGTCGCCGGACCTGTGGTCGGACGCCAGACAAAACAAAAACGCGATGACAGAGATACTTTTTATTAGGACATTAGTGCCGAACACATAGCGCGTCGGTCACATACGTCTGCAGACGCAGCAGAAACATAACGTGTGGTGGCAGTCGGTGTGGGAATCAACAGGTTGTTTGACGCGTTACTTTGCCATTGGTGTTGGGGGTGGGTGAAATACCACCCTCGCAATACAAAACACAGTGGTGCCAAACTGCCAACATATAGAACTATCTAACTGGGGACTCTGTTCATAAAGGATGTACGGCAACCAGGGGAATTTATCAAACTTCGGGTAAACTCCCCATCAGATGATTAGTATAATGATAAACAACTCATTCTTATTATCAATGTACGCACTGTGTAGAGCTTAAAAGTTAAAATAATAAAGCAATGGATATGGTATATTACATGAAACATTAATATCATATTGAAGTAAAATTTAACGCCATACTATCCTACTTGCAACTCCGTTAATATTATATGGCGTTATTATCAGTGAAATCAATTGATAATAAAGATTCATAATCACTGACCACTGTACATGATAGTTGACAATATCTATCTACTACCTATCTAATGCTAGAATATCCAAAATTACATTAATATATTATTAACTAATAAAGAAATATCTACAATAATTAGTAAATATAAAATGTAGGTAAATAAGACTTGGGTAGATGAAATTTATCGAAAGTATGTATAATTATTGTACCCACCTTTCTCGGTTCTTAAGTTTATTAGGTTATTAAAATAACTTATTAAAGTTCTCTTCATTATTTATTTGTTCTTACACTTGTGCCTTGTGTACAATATGAACTATACTGAGACGTTAGCACTGCTACGTACGGGACCCCTCTACTCCGCTCCTACACATAGTTAGAATATACGAATATCTAATGTACTAGGATAACACATAGATGGTTGGGATGATGTCAGCGGAGTGCACAAGACCCTGGGAGAGCAATATTATAATTATTAGCAACAGTCTCAGCATCCGCCAACGGCCAGATGTTAGAACCCGAGCCGGTAAGAATATCTATGGGAATCCCGCGACGCGCAATAGATTCTATGAATTAGATTTTGCACTGTGACAACACGGCCGTGGGTAAACGCACTTATTGTAACGATACCCCGCATCGACCAAAGGCACATCTGCAATCCTGAGTCATAGGTCAATGTTTGCACTACGAAATAGTCAACAATCTAATTATGGAAGGCCCACGGACTGTGAGAACGACCGACGCAGTCCGCCAGGGATCTAGTAAAGGGAGGGGATGAGACTATATAAGAGCCCTGGGAACGGCCCACTAGACAGATGTGATCTTGCCACCGTACGTACGCACTCCTGTACCTCTTCGCTTTTGGTAAATCGCTATTTTACTTTTTGGACTTAGTTTATTTTCATTAACGGCCTATTTCGGACTCAGAGAATATTCGAGCAATCGCTTATTTTCTAAGAAACCAGTGATTGTCATATGGTCGTTAAATATATGGAGTACCATATAATATACATTCAGGATTTAGCCGGTTTGGGATAATTAAACACTATAATATTTAAAAATAAAGATCAAGGAGGCCAGTTCGGGGCTATTGACTTTTTTTAGGGGGCCAGGACCTCTAAGGCCTCCCCTTGACGACGTCTAGTCATGTGTTTATGAAATTAGTGTTACAATTACTACTGTCCTTTTGTTATTATTATTTTGGTTTATATTATATAAATTATTTATCTATACCATGTCTAACAATACTTATAACCTTTTAAAAGAGATTAATAATGTTAATTTCAATAATGCTAAGTTTATTGAGAATTTAAGTAATTTTACCACAGTCATAATGATTTTTCTATTTTTGGAAAAAAACTCTTATTGTTTAATTTCAATATATAGATCTCCTTATAGTAACTCAGAAGAGTTCTTATCTTCTATTAGCCAATATCTTTCTGATATGACACCTAGCAGCAATCACATAATATGTGGTTTTATAATATTATATTAATATTGAACTACTAAGTAATACATTTGAAACTATAACTATTTAAATATTTTAGCAATGAACAAGTTTTACTCAACATGTAATCTTCATACTAGAATACACAAACTTTCAAAATCATGTATTGACGACCTATTTATAAAAAATATGCATCACTATAATGTTAATAATTGTTAAATCATATGTCCTTACAAGTGGTATAACGGATCACTTTAGTTTTATTTTAAATATTAATGAGGATGGTGTTAATAAACTAAATGTTTATTTTGAACCTGTTTACAACACACAATTCGAACCAAAAGTATTTTTGTTGATTATTAGCATCTTAATGTTTTAATTAAAATAGAGAATTGGCCATCTCATTTTTTAGACAAAGATGTTAACCAATCTGTTGAAATCTTCAATCGATAATTGAAAACTTAATTATATTATCATCTAATGAAATCCACAGAACTTACAATAAAAGTAAGCAATGTATAGGTATTGAAACCGTGGATTTCTGCAGGTTTTATGACTTCAATAAGAACAAGAGAGAAAATGTATGTTAAAACTATCAAACAACCATTTAATATTGATCTTAAAAATTCTTATTTACTATACAGAAATATTTTAAATGAACTAACCAAAGAATCTAAAAATTTGTACTGTGGTAGTCAAATTATCAAAGCAGGTGAAAATTCAAAAGAATTATGGAATTGTATTAAGGAGGCATCTAACATGAAAACTAATAAACAAACAGGTATAAACCAAATTTTTGATGAACATGTGAGTATAGTTTCTGACAAAAAAGAAATAGCCAATATTTTCAATACATTTTTTGTCAATGTAGGAATTGGTATTTCTGATGATATCAAAAAACATAAATATAAAATGTGTGACTGGAAAGAACTCAATAAAAACTGTTATATTAATAATAATATTTTTTTTAGACTTATTGATGCAGTTGAGTTGACAAATTATATCAATAAAAGTAATGATCGTTCTTCATTTTACGAAGGATCCTTGTGAAATAAACTACTAAAATATATCCATACCATTATCAATACTATTTGACAAATGTTTATTATCAGGAGAGTTCCCATTAAGCTTTAAAAAATCAGTTGTTATACCACTTCATAAGAATGCTGATGTTAAAGATAGTACAAATTATAGACCTATAACCTTAACATCATCTATTTCTAAATTACTTGAAAAATGTATTAAAAGTAGAATTACTGACTTTTTGAATAAGAATAATTATTTTAGTAATAATCAATTTGGGTTTCGAAACAATTTATTCTCAAATGATGCTTTGTATTGCTCAACTAGAATAATTTATTATAAATTAGTTTCAAAAATGGAGTACTAGGTGTATTTTTTGATCTTTAGAGAGCATTGGATCATAATATTTTACTGAAAAAATTAGAATATTGTGCCATAAGAGGCACTCCGCTGACATCATCCCAACCATCTATGTGTTATCCTAGTACATTAGATATTCGTATATTCTAACTAGGTAAAGTAAACCATAAACATAATATAATATTAAATATTTACTAATTATACAAGGCTTTGTAGTCAGGAATTTTATATGAGGGGGAGAGGTTAAAAAAATCCCCATTAAACATTTCTTAATTTGTACTTATTTTAAAATCATTTGTTTAATATATAATACCGATTATAATATTATCTAAAACAAACATGGTAAAGGGAAGGAGCATAGCCCCCTTCGCCTTCCCCGCTAAGATACTGTGTAGAATATTCAAATTATCACTTTCCATGTTTGGTAATATTTTTAACTAATTTTGACTCTTTTTGATCTATTGATAGTTATATGCAATTTTTAAATTTTGTAAATTAATTTACACTTAGAAATTCATATAAGTTTTTCTTTTCATGCCTAATATTAAAAATTTTAATGGAGGTCTTCACATAAGTTTTACTGACTACAACAAAAGTATATTTAAACAGAACATTTGTATGAGCTTTTGAACTTTATACACTTGATAATAAAATAGAACGTTACCAACAAGTTTTTCTACCTCTATCAAAAAGAAAGATTTCACCAGAAAGTCATGTTATTTATAGCCATGAGAAATTTTAGATTTTTATAAAAAAAATATTTAACTATTGAATTTGATTGTTTATACAAGTATGATACAACATCTTCACTTAGAATCGTTTTTGGTACCTAAACAATGATTTATTTTTATAAGAGTGATACCCACTTGTCCATATTTTTAAGTTTAATATTTATTACTTTTAACAAATCAATCAATATTAATTAAATTACGTTGTCAATTTATTTACCAAAATTATTTTAGTTATACTGTTTTTGGTTTGATAAAGCGGTTAAGTGCGTAACACTTTGCTGTACATTGGGTTTCTAGAGAGTCATTTTAATTTATGTGTTAAATATCAATTAATTGATTTAAAATCATTGTATATGAAAAACGAATTTGAGCGAAGACGGTCTAAACATTTGAAGTACAATCGAATAATATTTTTAAATTACAATAAAATAAAATAACTAAAATCCTTATAAATTATTATATTTTGTTGCAGAAAAATTGTTTTAAATTATCAATCCTTATTTACCAAAATTGGACATTTTAAATACTATTAACAACAAAATAATTTAAACATTTTGTCAAAATTTGAAATATAAATTCATATCCAATTAAGTATATAAAATGATAAAATAAACATATGATGAAAATGTCAACTATCTACTGTTATTTGTTGTTGAATAACAATTTACAACAAAATCCAAGGTTGTTAAAATTTGAATTTCATTCATTCGCAAAACCAATTTTTGAAAATATTGATTATATTAATTTGTTGTAACTCCCAAATTATTTTCCCAACTACTTATAATATTATTTCTCATAAATGTTAAAATTTACAAAAAATGTTTTCTGTAACATAAATGTTGAATCTCCTTAAATTTACTTTAAAAAGTATTATTGGCTATTTTATGTTTTATATCCAGTTGAATATCGAAGTATTTTATTTTACCATAAATTATGTATACAATGTGTACAAAAAAATCAAACATCATTGTAAAATTAATACATGCATTGTTCTACTTAGAATCTAAAATAGTTTTATTCATTAATTTGCTATTTAAAGGTAGTTAATTATATATTGATAAATGATGATTGAAGAAATATCCATTTTATATTACAGGTATTCATTGTTATTTTATTGTTTCAGCTGATATGTTAGTTACTATATCACAAACATCAAAGATAACAATACCAGACTATGTGAGCGTCAAATAAAACGCAAATCCGTGAAAAGTTCAATGTAAAGCATTTAAACTTGCGCAATGGAAACGAGTTGATTGGGTTAACATTAACTAAATCTACAAATTATCATAAATATGAATACCAAACACACTATGATTTCATGATGGTATAGTGCGTTGTTCCGGAACAAAGAAAAGACGAAAAGCCTTTACAGCAAAGAGTTGTTACCACCACTGAGTCAATTAGTAAAATATCATAACAACGAATAGGTATGAAAATATAATTTCAAAAAATATTTAAAATAAACAATCAGCTAAACTATTATCAAATTCAATCACAGAAATTTAATTTATCGTGTAAACAAATACGAAGGAGATATTATTACGTTGGACTAGCTTAGATCACTGATTGATATAAATGTACCTTATGAATTATGAGCATATCAATTTATGAACACTATCAATCAATAAACAAAATGCAAATATCGGCCTCCATGAATAATTCAGATAATTAAAACAAAGTACTAACTTTTTGTTTAGAAATAGATTCTTTGAAGGCACAGAAACAAAGATTCAATAAATTTCGTACGTCCCTCGAAAAAAATAATTACCTACGCACCATGTAATATTGATTGATGCGCATTGTAAATCATTAATCCACGTTTAAAAAGACATAATATTCAAATAGTAAAATAAATATTAAATCATAACTAACGACTAGGAAAACTGTTGGGAGCCTGTGGAAAATCTTGGTGATCAGGACGCCAATAGACGGTTTGAAGACTATGTTGCACTCTTAGCACATTAACACCTCAAGAACAAATTCAAACCTGTTAAAAACAATAATAATTTTATCATCATTAATGAAACCGATCATGTGCGATGGACAGTCAATGAATGGGCACCTGTCTACGTGGGAACTTATGTATACAGAAAGATACGATGATATCAGATCTGGAAAAAGTGGAAAATCAATTTCAAACCTACTTTCCTATAAAACAAATTTTTGTATATACGCCAAACTATTCGGTTTGTGTATCTCACATTATAATGTTTACATCAGAAAATAAGAATTCCATAACTGCCGCTGCACACGAGGTACCTATCCTTGTTATAAATAGGTACTATTTTACTGCTCGATTATGCCAGATCTTTTTATCCACAATTTTTATTAACATTTTTTAACAATATCATTATTATTATTATTATTAGTTATAGTTATAAATTAAGAAAGAATGTTATCATACAATAGTTTGTGTTCTTTGATTTAATATAATTTTCATGTTATTTCAAAACAGAGGGGGCAGTGATTTGTTATTAATCAAATGGGGCTTAGGTGCTTTTGGTGGGTTACTAAAAAATGTTCTGCTAAGATTTATAAGTTCTTGCTAATACAATAATATGGAAAATTTTCTCGTGAGTTGTGGATAATCAGTTCTAGTATCATCGAACTGTTTAGTAGAATCTATTTAAAGACTTCTCTTATAAACAACACCCATAGAATACATTTTTTGATGATGTTTAGGATATAATGTGAATTATACAGACTTAATGGTTTTATACTTTAGGAAAGAATGTTTGAAATAGATTTTCCTATTTTTCCAGATCTGATATAATTGTATCTTTCTGTGTATTTAAATTTCCGCGTGGGCAGGTGTGCCGTTCATTGACTGTCCCTCGCACATATTCGGTTTCATTAATGATATTGTTCTAGTTATTAATGTCTTTAATGGGTTTGAATTTGATCTTGGGGTGTTAATGTGCTAAGAGTGCAACATAGTCTTCAAACCGTCTATTGGCGTCCTGATCACCAAGATTTTCCACTGGCTCCCAGCAATTTTCCTAGTCATTTGTTATAATTTAATATTAATTTTATTATTTGAATAATATGTCTTTTTGAATGCTGATTAATTATATACAATGCGCATCAATCAATATTACATTGTGTGTAGATAATTTTTTTTTTGGGGGGACGTACGACATTTTTTAAAACCTTTGTTTCTTTGTCTTCAATTAAATCTATTTCTAAACAAAAAGTTTGTACTTTGTTTTATTCATCTGAATTATTCATGGAGGCCGATATTTGCATTTTGTATATTAATTAATTGTGATCAAAAATTGATATGCCCATAATTCATAAGGCAAATTTATATCAATCAATGATCTACGCAAGTCCAACGAAGTATTATCTCTTTCGTATTTTTTACTCGATGAATTTAATTTCTGTGATTAAATTTGATAATAGTTTTGCTAGTTCTCTATTTTAAATATTTTTTGATATTATATTTTCATACATATTCGTGGTTATGATAATTTACTGGTAGACTCAGAGGTTGTGACAACTGTCAGTTGTAACGGCTTTTCATCTGTTTCTTTGTTCCCGAAGAACGCGCTATATTAACATGAACGCATCGTGTGGTTGGTATTCATATTTACGATAATTTGTTGATTTAGTTAGTGTTAATCCATCAACTCGTTTCCATTGCGCGAGTGTAAATGGTTTGCATTGAGCCTTTACGGTTTTGTGTTCAATTTGATGCTTCGACAGTCCGTTATTGTTGATATCTTTGATATCTTCGATATAGTAACTAAAGAGTCGGAGTCGTTTTCCATTTGCGTCTCTCTTGGGACTTCAATGTTTGTTAAGTAACTTCATAAACATCGGAGTCCTGACGGAAATGAAAAACGAATCCGGCTCTTTTCTTTGAGAATGGATTTGTGCCAATGACCGAAATTGGTCATATGCAATTTGTATTTGCATTGGTGGACAGTGGTAATCAACAAACAGTTAATCCGTAAGCTTCTATCCAGTCTTCAGATATTTATGTAACTATAGAACATGATTTTGAATAATTTGTTAAACGATTTATGAATATCGTTCCTCGATGAATATTTTTAAAAAATACTATTTTTTAATATAATATAACAATGTAATAATTACATTACATTACATTATTTCAAAGTTTCGAATTTTGTTTCAAAACATAAAAATCATATAAAGGCCACATTTTCTTGGGATTCCAACTTAATAAATTATAAGATTTTCTGTTGTATTATAACGTTGAAACTGAGATTTTGAAAGATGATTTGTATGATTGTGTTGAAATTGTCAATGTTAAGATACGTTCTGTTTGTATTCATTATGTTTAAATAGAAACCAATATCAGTAGAATTGGTAGAATAATTAAATCTCATGAACGCTTAGATATGTAATTTTAAAGCATATCTATTAACAGTTTTGAATTACATATTATTACATAATTACTATGATATTATTTTTTTATATTTTATTTATATTCAACATAATCATTTCATATTTATTTAATTGTTTCTAAATATGTAATATTGTATCATTAAAACATTTTTTTAATTATCTTTTAATTCTTCATAAATTATGTGTACCTACTACCTAATATGTATATTTTGTAGATATAGTTTATTTTTTTTTCTTTATAAGTAAATTATTTACTAAGTTACTGTAATGCATTTGTATTTTTCTTATCGATTTAATTTTAAAATATTGTATATACCCTTAAATAATTAAATAAAGAGATCATGCATAATGGAAACAAAGCAGTGTCAACTTGTGTGTTTATTTATGTATTCCTGTTTAACTACATATTATTATAATAAAACGCCATATCAATGAAACAATAATTATTCTGCGGTGGAGACAATGCAATCATAGGTGAAGTATACACACTTGTACAACCAAAAATGGATGTTGGTATTACCGAAGAGTTTATCGACTCAAAAACTACTGAACCTTTATATAAATTTAATTAAATTTACCTATATCTATAGATTCCTAGAGACTAGAAGGGTGTTTAAAGTTTATTTTTTCAACTCTTACCATATGCGCAATTCAGAGAGGATTTGGAGGGGCTTCATTATAATTATCTAATCTACTAATACAGTAAATGTTGTTAGAAGAAATTATTTTATAAAATTTAAATCATGATTTATTATTTGCATGTTTTTCCTAGAAGATATTGATTATCGGATCTACCCACAATCTAATAATAGTATTACAAATAAGTAATCGCTAATTAATAATTACTATACATTACTAATGACATTTAAATTTATCTTGTTGATAGGTACTCAAAAATAGTGTTTTTTTTATGCATTTGCAAATTCAAACCAACGGTTACAATTCCAAACAAGAAAATACCCTAAATTCTGTAATTTATTTTAGTAAAAATATTTTTAATTTTAGTAATAGTTGTATAATTATAATATATTAAATATAGGAAAGTCGGTGAGAAAAAAATGATAAATATATTTTTTATTTTATTTTAGAATATACGGGCTGAGCCCTTTTGTACATAAACAACAGGTATATATTATTAACAAAAAAAAAAAGGTGGATAAATGGATGTCGCTCTGCTGTACAGTAGGTTTCATGTGGGTCACTGCAATAGATGGTGTTAAATTTGAATTCAGCGATATAATAACATTGTATAAGAAAAACGATTCTGAGCGAAAACGGTCAGTCAGTCTATGATATTGTGATTTGTGAATAAGGTAATTTATATATAACCTATTTACGTAGAGCATTTTTTTAAATTTTCAATCCTTAGTTATAAAAGTTGAACATTTTATAAATTTTTAACTACAAAATTGAAAATAGTTATTAAATTTTGTCAAAATTTGAACTTTAAATGCTTATAAAAAAAATTTTAATTTTATTATAACGATGAACAATCATTCTAATTTTAATGTGCTCACTGAATAGAACTAAGAGTAACTAATAGTACTATTAATGATTCACGCAATACGCCGTATCCATAGTTTTATAACTCTGAGTTCTATCCAGTGAGCATATTAAAATTAGAATGATTGTTCATCGTTATAATAATTACCCAAGGGGTAGTTTTCCTGAATTTTTGATAAATACCCCTGCTTACCGTGACGCACCGCACAACCAACCGGCCTACCAGACACCAGAGTCCCCAGTAAGGTACGACTCTATGTTGGCAGTTTGGTACCACTGTGATTTGTAGTGCTACCCTTCACCACCACCTAAGGCAAAGTACCGCGTCAAACTACCCGTCGCGCCCTACGGACGTTTGTAAATGACGCTAAGCGTACGTCTATATAGTGTGCAAATGAATGGTATCGCTGCCGTCACATTTTCGCATTTTTGTTGTGTCTGGCGTCCGAGCACAGGTCCGGCGACGGCAAACACATAAAATAGTAGAGCATCTCAGATAAAGGTACCACCATCGGAAAGCTGTTTTATACCTAAAAAGAACCTCATTAGTAGACCACACCTGCACTATCGATGTAAACTAGGTAAGTCCGTATAATATTGTAGGTAACGATTTTAAACGTTCCCAGGTGCCAGCCGCTCGTAGGTGGTTGGACTTCGGCCAGTTGTTAGATCCCCGTGTGGGTGCGGCGAATTTTTGCATGTCTCTGTTGAATCACCTAGTGCGCCCTTTAGCGTTTGCACTTGCTTAAAAATGACCTTTTTTTGTATTACCATGTTTTTACGTAAATTACACTGACCGATGCTTAATGTTCAGAGCGTGGACCACGTCGGTCAGTGGTTGGCACCGATATGATTTATACTAATTTTTTTTGTCTTATATCGTCATCTTACGTTTATCAACTTGACCGATACTTTTGTTTTATTATAGTGTTCAATAATGTATTCCTTCGGCCATTAATACGTCGGCTGGGTTTTGACGCCACTGTTTTCGTGCGTATGGCGAGTTGTTACCAACACCCCCACCCAAGCCTATGTGACTTGTACAACCACCTGCGCGTTTACCACCGACTGTCTATGCATACTATATTTCTATGCGTTTCGGTTGTGTTTGAAGGCGTCCACGCATAAGTCTATGAAATACAAATTGTGGAGCATCCCAAAACCTGTTATCACCGTCTGCCGAGTTATCTACCTCAAGACTCTACAGTCAACCTCTCCGGACCATCAACGTAAGTCCGTTATAATTAACAGTATAATATTCTATACATTTCGCTCGTTCTCAAGTATCAAATGCATGTCTGTGGGTATAACATCGGCCAATTTTTGATATCCCTGTGTTTGTGTTCGGTCAGCGAGTGTTTTCATCTCCTCCCTCCTCAACTTATGGCAAGTGAAACGTCCAACTACCTGTTGTGCCTGCTGCTAATAATAGTGCACGCTTATAAATGGTAGACCTATTACTAATTTTTTGGTCTGACATCGTCATTTTATGTTCATTAAATTGACCAATGCTCTTTGATTTAATTATAGTGTTCAATAATGACGGGTCGTTACTACGGTCGCAATTCTGTTTTGTCTGACATCGAAGCACATGTCAAGGCAATGTCAAACATAAATATGGCAGAACATCTCGGAATCTGTAGCCACCTTCAGAAAGCTGTAGTTCACCTATGTCAAGATACCTCTAGATTCGGTGATTGGAAACATCGGTCGAATTAACGTAAGTTTGATTTGACTCGAGCAAATATTCTAATAGTGTGTCGCAAAACCTTACAAATATAATACTAATCCAACATAATTAATACTGTTATATTTTAGTATTAGAAGAAGGAAAGATTGAGTTACTTACTGAAATCCCGTAATTCATTGAAGCAAAAATTACAAAGTTGAACAATTATATTTATGAAGTATTTTTTCTGCAGCATCAAAATTAATTCAGCGGAGTTGTATTTATTAAAAATTAGACATTTGTATGGCTTTTTGGCGGTATGAATTAGTCTTAAAGTGAGTTTTGCTAGGCTATCAAAACTCTCTTTAAGATTCATACCGCCAAAAAGCCATATAAATGGTTAATTTTTAATGAATTATTTTTAAAGGAAAACATTTTTTTTCTCATCCTTCAAATATATATTTTGATACTTGTTTAATGTAGAACTCTGTATAATTTATAATGGATATTTTTTTATGTTAGAGAGTTACAAGGTTAGATCAGTTTAAAAGAAAAATATTACAAATTATTTCATAAATAAATATATGTAATCTACATTCAATATATTGTGACTATTTCTTACTGTAAAATAATTTTTGTTTTTATATAGCTTAAATAAATTTCAAAGTTTTATTAAGTTTTAAAGTCTAAACTTAAAATATTAAAATTATATTGCCTTTTTTTTACATTTTTTATGGTATAATTGTTATTATGTAATTTTACTAAATATATAAAAAAAATAAATCTCCTAATGACTACTATGCAATAGTTATCATTAATATTAAAAATTATAAAAATCAATGTACCTATTTAATCAATTATCAGTGTGTTGTAACTATATCTTTACCATTAAATAATCTTACATTATCTCGAACGTAATTTTTAACTACAGCTTCTTAATCGAACAAATTTCTTGTAATCTGATTTTGTAGTATGTAAATGTGGTATAATATATTCACAAACACGAAAAAAGTGATATATTTTTATCATTTATTAATAATAATTTATAATATTATATGCTTTTAGTATATAAAGTATTTATTTTTTTACTGATGATGTCAAATAACATAATGTATACATGATATTTACTATAAACATATAAAACATTCACTCCAGTAAATACATGGGCATTGTTTATTATTATGTAAGAGTTTTGGTTGGACTTGATGTCTTGCCAGTGCAATCATCATTTTCTTTTACTTGCAATAATGCCAGGCCATATATACTAAACTCTACATTACCTGAGTAAAAATAGGTCTTGGCGCTATGTTGTATATTAGATATTGTATAGAGAGTCAGTGTAATTGATGCATTAAATTTGAATTCATTGTATTAAACTACCTACTACCTACACAAAAAAACGATTCTCAGAGACAACGATATATTTTATGATATTATTGAGATTAAAGTATTTTATTTTACTATTTGGTATTAGTACTACAGCAGGTTAAATGATTTTTGTCGAAGAAATTGCATTTAAAATGTCAATGTGTATTTGTGTGTATAAAATATAAAAAAAATACCGAATCTAAAAGTTTTAAGCACTCATGAATAATATTTTTAAATTAAAGCAAAATAACTAAGATCCTTATAAGTAATAATTAGGGCTGGGATTTATATGTAATAAAAAACCAAAAATATGTACATATATATGTAATTAAAATTGCCAAAATATGTAGTATAAAATAAAAAATATGTTGTATAAAATAAAAATTATGTACTAAGAAAAATTTAAAAATTACCAATGTTAAAGTTTTAAATAAAAATACAATTCTAAATAATTTGTTAGATTTATGTTTTGATGTTGAGATATGTTGAGTTATCTGAAATTTTTGAGTAGTTGAAACACTTATATCGCATGCATTGCAGTAAAGTACATTATTATCACTCGAAAATGTTTCGTTAGTAAAATCACGGATAACATTTGAAATTTTAGTTGAAATAGATCGAGCTACTTTAGGCATTATAATATTTACTAATTTATTATTAAGTCTTTAGTTTATAAATTATAATTTATAACTCGAAATGTAAAGATGTTTTCACAACCACGCGAACACAAGAACTAATAGTCTGATAGGTACCGTTGTAAATTCATAAATATATTTTGTCAAATACTTGTATAACATAAAGTATAATCTAACATATAAGAAACAGATAAGATAAACTAAAATCAAGTTATTAATATTTATTTTAACCTACTTATTCCCTATATGCATTATACACTTACAATTTGCCGAATTCCGTTACCGAAATATAAATGTGAAATATTACTAAACTACTGAAATTGTCAAAATTTACGAAGCATGTAAATAAAATCGAAAATTTTACAAAGTATGTAAAAATATGTATTTATAACGAAATATGTAAAAATATGTAAAATAAAATACATCTTATTTTATTGCAAATCACGTGAAACGAATTTATCATTTGCAATAATTAATTTATCGTGTTTCACTAAAAATATGTATTTACATACAAATCCCAGCCCTAGTAATAATATATTAATATGTAATGTCATCCAAGTTTAAACTTAAAATAACTATAAAAAAAAACTGTGATTATAAATATATTTTTTATATTTCTTGATTAGGTCTTGTATTAAATTTTAGATTCTGAGCGAAGCGATGAATGTATATGTATTTATTTTACAAAGATGTGTGTTTTTAAGCGACGTGAAAAACAAAAGAAAAATAAGGAAAAACGGGAATTTTTACGAAAAATCTGTTTTCGAGAGAATCGATTTTGGTTTTTGATGCAACTCTAAAACAAATGACCGTAGGTACATGACATTTTGACTGAATGTTTATGTTAGCATTTTCTATATACCATAACATTTTCCAAATATTTTGACTTACTTTGAGTTGTTTACGGACATTTTCAGTTTCCATTTTTATAGTTTTTTTTTCTATAAATATCAATAAAATTTTATTTGTTGGTTAAAAAAGCGTGGGTCTGCCTTACTTACGAGAGGCTACTGTGTAGAAACATAAACCAAGTAGGTACCTATTATAAAGTCGCCCAATGCGCTCGTGATTTACCTTATTAGTTATTTACACCACATATTTTTGACACCAACATTTAATAGAACTATATTACATGAGTCATAACAAATTTTTAAGTAAAATGTAAAATTTACCTACAAGCTTTAGCCTTTAGGTGTTATTAATAAATTGGTTTTTTTATTTGTTCCATTAAAATTTATATTCAACTATGTAACAGATTTACCTGAAATATTTAAATCATTAAGGGATTGTAAATATTTATTATTTTATTTTTATATTTGGTATATTTTCAATATATTTAATATATTTTAGTTTTCAATGACTGATCTCATTTTCACAAGAGATATAGAAGGTGTTTCTAAATTCTAATCCAATACAAAAGTAAAAAATAATACATTTATAAAATTTATATTTTATAATAGATAAAAATAATAGTAAAGAACTAGAATATTACATTTTTCTGCGCTTTTTTATTAGTGCAAATTTACTTATTACGTTATGAAAATCAATGGCTTGAGCTATGTTGCTTTCTATGCTCAATATGACTTAATATGATAGCCGGTTTTCAGTCATAGTTGAGCGAAGGTATGTTTTGAGAAGTTTTATGAGGATAATGTGGATGTTATTTAGTTGTGTGAATATTTGTAGTTAGTTGATTTTATGTTTAATGGTTAATACTATTGTAGTTCCAGAAAATAATATTTATTTTAAACTATTCATTTTGAATTAAAAATTCTGAAAAGATTGTCATGATTGTATTAATGATTGATTTCTTGGTAGTGGGACCCTTGCATTCCTGCAAAAGTTTGTAGATTATCTGCAATACTGCAGTGACAGCGATCGAAGGCTCGGATGTAGGTGGTTTTTCGCCGCTGGTAACTTCAGCGAATTATTTTTCGGAGTGATTTTGAGATGTTGGTTTGCTTGGCAAGATGAGTGGTTCTGGCGCAGGTGGATGATTCGTGGTTGGTTGGTACTTCTTTGTAAGTTTCTAGTTTGGAATTCTTTTTGTTTTATAAGGTTTGGGTGAAAGAAACATCCTCGATAGCTGGCGGTATGATTTTCACCGCAGTTACAGCATTTGACGACGAAGCTGGTGATTTAGTACATGAGCTAGAAGCATGGGCGTCGCCGCACTTTCCGCATCGTGCGGAATATCCACATTGGAGAAAAGAGTGGCTGTTTTTACTTTTATAGCATTGTGCCAAACCTGATGATCTATACGGCTCAGCCTTAACATTGAAAAATAAGAATTTGGATACTTGGTATATCTCTTTAGCCTGATCAATATTAGTTAGAGTTATCACGTGAAAAGGAATTCTATGGCCATTTTTAGAGAAAACGCGTTGAGATTTGAGTTGGATTTAAGTTCTTCAACTATTTCCTGGTCGGATATATCTAATGGGATTCCTTTAATAACAACTTTGAGGGTATGTTGACTTGGTAGAGCGTGAGTGTGGTAACCTTCTTTATCTTGGAATGATACTAGGAAAGATTCTACGAGGTTAAAACTAACTTCGTCTTAGCTGCAGTTGAGTTGTATTTCATTGGGCATTGAGATAGTTTTTGCTTATGGTGATTGCGAGCTTTTAACGAAGGTGTGGAGTGTGCGTGAACGCACAATCCGGCGGTGTGTAACCTCAGGTGCACTTCCTCGTGGTCGGTGGAGGATTAAGAAATTCGGTACTTACGTTTGGTAAGATGAACAATTGATCACTATGATGATAACTGTTCTGTTCTTCAAATCTGAACTTAACTTTGAAACGGAAACTGATTCAACGTTGAACGTCATCTTAAGAATTCCATATCCATATGTGTGTTATGTAGTGTATGTTATGATGTTGCTGACGGTTCTGGCAAAGTTACCCTATATTTATACCATTTGAACGTATATTAATATGGCATGGGATTGGTTATGTTTTTCTGCAAAAAATCACCTCTTTGCCCGTTGCTTTGTATGTATATTATGTGTATCTTTGCGTAGTATCAAAGTCGCTGTATGCCTGTGGTTGTTATAAGTTTTTGTTAGCTCTCAAAAGAACCGTTGTATGTGTGTGTGTGAGAGTACGTGTTTCGTAACAGTTATGTCAAAAACTCATTTTCCGTACAAATTTCCGTTTCCTTTTTTGGTTTTTCCCGGCGCTTTTGAAAATAACTGGGAATTTGAACCGCCCTTATACACCAACCAAATTCACTTTCCCATTGAACAAGATACTGAAGTTAAAAATCAAAGTATTATTTCGACTACTTATCATGTACGCAGACACACAAAAAGAATACATATATCTTTGTAAAATCAATATAGGTATTCATCGCTTCGCTCAGAATCTAAATTATATTATTCACAAAATATATGTATAATTCGTTATGAAATTATGAATGAACAATGCAAAATTATTTATGCTAAAAACTGTTCGAATTTAATATGTATCAAATGTATTTAATATAATGCTTAGGTATTACCTAACTATGTATAATTATGATTACGTAATATTATGTTAAATTTTATGAGAATTGTATGAACCATTAAAAATTGTTGCACAAAAGTAAAAACTTACTAATAAAAATATTGATTTCAATTACAATTGGAATAAATTATTTTAATAACATTACCATACCTAATCGTATTGCACTTAGTTGTGTTTATAAAACAGTCCACGAATCCATTTAATGTGATACTTAACCTCTGTAAAAATGGATATTGAATTATTTGTATTTGGATCCTTTATACTCACTATTCCGGTTAAATAATAAAACTCGGAGTGTAAGAAGGTTAAGCCTGCACCGCTATCTCCTTTGTCTACTCCTTGTCCTGAAATCAAATATACTTTATAAAAAATACCCAATTATACGACTGTTAATGGGTAGTGGGTATAATACAGAATTACCTTATTAGTTACAAATTATGTTTAAGTACTATATTAGTATATTACAGTTAGAATTCAATGGAATTTGTGATGAAAGTAGGTAACTGTTAGCCGATAATACAATGAATTTCGTACCATAATAATATAAAGAATCATTATATTATAATGATATAGGTACCTATCTAATATATAAAATTCTCGTATCACAGGATATACGAATTTAATAATTATATATTTTTTCCTATGAGTAAATTTTAAATCATTCCAAGTAATGTGTGTGTGTAGTGAGTGTAATAGTTACAAGAACACTACATAATCAAACATTTTTAAAATTTTTAACATTTTTTAGATTCTGAGCGGAGCGATAAATGTATTAATTTTACAATGATGTGTGATTTTTATTTTTTTTTGTGTCTGTCATCACCTTTTAGGACAGTAGAAGTGCTTGGATTTTCTTCAACAGTATCTTTTCTGATAGGAAAGTGAATCTAGTTGGTATTTTGGGTGGTCAAAAGTAAAAATGATCAAGTAGTTTTCAAAAGCTCCGTAAAAAACAAAAAAAAAAAAATTAAGGAAAAGTGGGAATTTTTACGCAAAATTGATTTACGACTACATCGATTTTGGTTTTTGGTGTAACTCTAATACAAATTACCGTAGATACATGAAATTGTGGCCGAATATTCGTATATTAGCTATTTCTATATGCCATGCCATTTTCAAAATATTTTGACTTATTTTGAGCTGTTTAGGGACATTTTCAGTTTCCAATTTATTTAGTTTTTTTTTTATAAATATCAATAAAGTTTTTTCTGTTGGGTAAAAAATCTTGAGAATTTAATAGAAGGCACCTAATATATTGTTACAATAAGAGTTGAAAAATATTAAAAATACATTTTTTTTTAAAACATTTAAAATTCGAATTTTGACAAAATTTATCACATTTAAAATTTAATAATTATTTTGTTGATAATTTTATTAATATTTATATAGTAAAAAACTAAAAGAAAATTGAAAACTATAAATGTCCCTAAACAGCTCAAAATAAGTCAAAATATTTTGAAAATGGCATAGTACATAGAAAATCTAATATACATATTCGGCCAAAATGTTATGTATACGGTCATTTGTTTTACAGTTGTACCAAAAACCAAAATGGATTTTCTCAAAAACAGATTTCCCCTAAAAATTCTCGTGTTTTCTTAATTTTTCTTTTGTTTTTCACGTCACTTTTGAAAACTACAGAGAAATTTTTACTTTTGACCCTCCAAAGTACTAACTAGATTTGTTTTCTTATCAGAAAAGATACTGTTGAAGAAAATCCAAGCATTTTTACTGTCCTAAAAGGTGATGACAAACACAAAAAAAAAAATAAAAAATTCACATCTTTGTAAAATCAATACATTCATCGTTCCACTTAGAATCTAAAATTTAGTTTATTGTTGCAGATTAAAGTAATATTTGAGTATTATAGTATATTGGTTAATCGGGCATGTTTGTTGATTTGTATTGTTATTTTTATTAATATATAAAAACAGCCGTTTTCGATTTATGAGGTAACATACATTTTTCATGCTCTATTTTTATATAATAAATAAATTAATTAAAAAAATTTATAAAATTATTTAATTATATTTAATTATAATTCATAATTATTTATAAAAAAATAATAAATTTTCGTGTGTAGATTAGACCTCTGGGAAGAAGATAGGCTAATTTAAAAAGAGTTAATTTAGTTTTTTTTTATTCATAGGTTAGGTTTGTCTAATCCAACCTAACCTAACATAAGCTTCAATATTGAATGTTTGATAAATTTAAGTTAAGCCGTTCAAACAAATCGATTATTTCATAGTATTAATGTTCAAATATTGTATTACCCGATACAGAACCGGCACAAAATTTATCAGCGGTCACAAATGATTCAAATCCGTTTGTATACATATTCCGGCAAGAATTTTGGTCAATGTATGGTAGAGATGCTTCTAATAAAATAGGACTTGGAATGCCTTTTTCAGTTCTTCCCCAACCAACAATCTGTAATAGTATAAAACAGTTATATAATACTATAATGTACAGTCATAACTAGCTCATAATATTAATCATTTTTTATGGAAGTGTTGTGAATGTGTATAGTATTATATAATTAGTTAAATAAATTCTGTATTTAATACCTAAGACGCATTTCATTGTGATAATGCGTGGACATTCAGTAAATATAAATTAGTGAAGACATTCCTCAGATCAACAATGAGTGATAACTGATTAAATTCTTTAGTAATAATATGAATAGATAAAAATATTGTGGATTAATTAGATATTAATAAACGAGTACAACAATGGTCAAATTTAAAAGAATACAAATTTACCTGTTAATTTTTTAAAGTAATTGTTATTTTAATTAAAAAATGGGTTCTGAGAACCCAAAAAATAGTTTTTTAATTTTAAAAATATCCTAAGTTACAAAAACAAATTGTAAATTAAATAGATAGCGCTCAGCGCCTTGTCAAAATTAAGGTTTTCATTAACTAAACGCATTAGACGGTTAAGGAGAGATTCAGATAAGTAATTAGTAGTGGAGAGAGGTATGTAAAAGGGAGTAGAATTTCTTAGTTGACGAGAAGGCACTCTAAAGTTGATATTAGCTAGTAGGGTAAGAGAGTCGACATGGGCATGGCCAGATATAAGTTTTTTTAGGAATTATAGATTAGCTGTGCTACGGCGATCTGAAAGGCTACTCAGATCAAGGAACCGATTAATAGGCGTGTAGTCATTTTGGGGGGAAATTTATGTTTGGGTGAAAAGCTACAAAGCGCAAGAATTTTCTTTGCACCCGTTCGATAATTTGACGATCGCAAGAAGTTAACAGATCCCATATTACTGAACTGTACTAAAGTATATGCTAGTAAGTAGTAAGTACTAAAGAGCAGTATGATGATTTTAAAGGTGCAGATAGTCTAAAACCATGTGTGGATCTCTGAAGAAATCGAAGAAGCTTTTGAGCCTTACAACACATTTCCTGGATGTGACTTAATGTACGTGCGAGCGGAAAGCCAAGGTCACGGACAGATTCACCCGAAAAATGTATTGGCAACCCATTAATTGTGAATGGGAAGTTAGTATGATTGTTTGTACGTGGGAAAGTCATTACTTGGCATTTTTAAACAATGTTTACTTACAAACTGTATGTCAAGACCATTTCCCCAACTAACCAACCGAGCAAGATCAGCTGCTTGCAATCTGTTACAATCAATACTAGATGTATGCTCATATAGATCTTCATATTGTCAGCGAACACAAGTAATCTTGCATGAATCAATATAGAAGATGAACTATTTACCAACAATGAAAAAAGGAGGAGGTGATAAAATTGCACCTTGAGCGACTCTCGAGTTCCGATGATGGTACAGTGATTTACGGTTTAATACTAAATTTTTTAGTTATATTGTCATTTGTTTGAGAGTTACAACAAAAACTAAAATCAATTTTGTCAAAAACTGATTTTTCGTAAAAATTACTGGTTTTTTTTTTAAATTTTTATGTTGTTTTTCCCGGCACTTTTGAAAACTATTGGGAATTTTAAATTTTGACTTCCCGAATATACCAACTAGATTCACTTTCCAATCGAACAAGATACATACTGTCAACAAAAATCGAAGCAGTTTTACTGATACAAATGGCGACGACAGCCAGAAAAAAAAATAAAAAACACATAATTGTAAAATCAATACATTCAATGCTCTGCTCCGAATCTAAAACTTTTTTTATTTGTTATATTATACTTATATTTAATGCATATTAAAATATTTGTATTTGAATACCTGGCCATCGTGATTATATTATACACACCTTGTTTTATAATATAATTTTTGGTTAAAATTTAGATTTATTATGTTGTACTATATAATATATAATATCAACATAGTTGAAAATAATATTTTGGTATATTGTTACCACTAATTTTTATTTGCTACAATAGTGAATAATAACTATTTTTGAAATTTATAAACTTAAAATTGTGTGTATTAAACAATAAGAAAAAAAATGATAAAATCAATTGATATGATATAAGTATATAACATAATAATAATGTTTAGATATCAGTCAGTCGAAGCTAGAACATTTTATCATCTCGATCTTATGACTCCATGAGTTGGCAATTAGTTAGATAGACAAGGGTCAATAATTAACTGTAATATAAATAAAAATTGTATAATTTAAATAATAGGTACTACAAACCAACCTTTCCTTTATCTCCATTGTGTACATTGTATTCACCATTCCAATCAATACAAACAGGTGCCACACCATTACTAAAAGAAACTCTGTTTTGTAACACAATAATAGCTATATCATCAACATGAAACCCAGCAGTTCCATTATAACCTTCAGTCAGGTTAATCATTTTTACCTGCGCAAATGGTTTAATTTATATTATAGGATATCATATAAATCATTTGTAGACTTTGGTTTATTAATAACTTACATTAATTATTTGCGTAAAGTCATTGTCAATAACTGTAAAATTTCTACTATATTTTCCTACAGCAATTGCGTATAGACCGACGTTTATAGATATTCTCTTAAATAACATACCTTTTTCCCAAAAACAATGAGCCGCTAAAAATTATATTTATTTAATATTTATTCTTTCTAAGTACATTGTACAAAGATTTTACCAGAAATTACTAAATTTGGAGAAATAATTGATCCTCCGCAAATCAATTTATAATTGGAATTTGTTGTATTTAATTTATATATTCCAACATTCCAAGGTGCCGTTCCAATAGGTGCTTCTTCACCATTGTTAATCAAAACCTGGTGGGTGTATACTCTACCGCAATCTAAAATAATATTTGAGTTTAAATATTTGAACATGATAACAATAAATTAATAAGTAATAATGCCTATAAAATAAAAAATAAACGGTTTAAAAATTTACATCAGATGATTATGAATAACCACTGATCATTAATAATTGTTCTTCCTTAATATTATCATAATACAAACAAAATCATTGGATGCAGTGAACGATAAGTAAATTAGCGAAATTCGTTTCCCGTTAAATGTAACAACTTTATATAACTCAAACTTTGTTCAATTCGTTATTTAATATTCGGTATGGTGTACAAAATTTATTTTAGCTTTTCCGGTGCCCGGAATAAAAATTTTGGTTCGCAGCAGTATATGATCAGGTAGGCAATCTACCTGCGGTAGATCGCGGACTACGTGCTGTTAGTACGTAACTTTATAATTTAACTATAAAGTATCAAAGTTATACCAAGTATGTCACTGAACTCCTCCTAAAAGCTGGACTAATTGTGAATGCCGAGTCTGTCAACCAATATTTCCTCCTCGTTCACGAAGACGTAGCATTGTTTTATGTACCTATAGGTATACGTAACTTATATGTGAGTATAATACACTCAATATTTACGAAATTGCGATACATATAATATAAAAACACAGCATACAAAAAAATTTCAATGCATTAAATGAATACACTGATTTCACGGCAACCAATAATTATTACTATTATTATAGTTATAAAACCCATGGCAACCATTTATAAACAAAAATTGCCACCGTAAATCTCTAAATCCCCGTTTGAGCACATCCCCTGGTTGGACCTAGGGGGATGATTTGTGAATCTAAATAATCCGGGGCGTCATCCAAACGCATACAAAAAATTCATTCACATCGGTTCAACCGTTTAGGAGGAGTTCAATCACAACACACGTACAGAAGAATTATATATATATATAAAATAAACTAGAGACTTAATTTATACGATAAAAAATACAAATACATGGATTGCATCTATACAGTGGTTTATTCCACATCCCATTAGACTGACAATGCAATTCAAGCGGAGCCTCTTCTTGAGGTCCCATTGGTGCAGCATATGTTGGTTTACAGGATGGTAAAGCTATTGTATCGGGTATCGATAAATTTGAACAATTAGCATCCGCACCATTATGACTACATTTAATATCTAAACTATCTGAATGTAAAGGTGGACACATTTCTATAAACATAAATAATTTATAATCAATCAAACTACGATTTGGACTTTCAATACATAAATACATATTAAATAATTAATACAGCATCCAAATTACTAAACAATACTTACTGAGACATAATTTATCAGAATAGGATACCCATTTTCCATTTCCCAGACAAACCCTAAGTCCATCGTGATAAGCCTTATAATATCCAACTTCACAATTCTCAATAACAGTAAGTTTATGATTAATTAATGTTCCGTGAGATAAAATTTCATTAGAACCTTCATAAGAATATACAACGCCTTCGACGGTTGGTAAAACGCATGATTTCTCTGTGAACTGTCAATATTTTAAATGTTAAATATATAATATTGTTTCTGAAATATCTTAGTTTTAATGTCATAAAACAAAACCAAGCCAATATAATAAATCAAAAATTAAAACTAATATCTAAAAACAATATATTTACGTACATGTTTGTTTAAAACCTGACGAATCCATTTAATATGGTATTTAATGTCTGTAAAACCAAAGATTGTACCGAATTTCAAAGAATTTTTGACACTCAGTATACCGGTTAAATAATAAGAATTAAAGTGTAAAAAGCTTATGCCTGTTCCGCCAGATCCATCATATAATCTTTTTCCTAGTTCTGAAATTAGAGATATATTATATTTAAGAAACAAATTAAAAATATTACTACTATTGGATAGCGGGTGCATATAGGTGGAAATCTGTTAAGTTATCTGATAGGTTGGCGAGTAACATTTTTTTTTACGTTTTTATTTATTTTAAATTATCGCCATTAGGTTTTTTAAACAATAGTTAAGAAATTCTAGAACGAACAATTTAACAGTTGTAACAACTCAATGGAAAATTAAAGGGCTCCTAGAGCCTAATGTTCCCTAGAACACGAAAACAAAATCGCTCTAAAAGCAGTGGTGGGAGGCATCTATCTGACATTTTATCGTGAATAGAAAATGCGAATATAAACAACCAATGCAAATTTCATGAATATACGGTCATTTGTATTCGAGTTACAACTAAAACCAAAATTCATCGCTCCAATCAGAATCCAAAATTATAAATGTTTTCATATACTATACAAAATATTATAAAAATATACGGAAATTTTAAATCTAAAAATGTAGTGGAAATTTCATGTAACTATGACATAAACTGGAATATTTTACTTTTGACTCTCAAAGTACTAACTAGATTCATTCTTTCGAAAATCTACATCATACTCGCACTTAAAAATCGAAGCTTTTTTACTGCTCCAAAACGTGTTAATTGACACAAAGAAACACGAATCACTGTAAAATAAATACTTTCCATACTACAGTCAGAATCTAAATTTGTATTACCCAATTTATGATAAGTACAAAACTTATCAAAAGTCACACGTAGTTGAAATCCACCTTTATTTGTTTTTCGACAGGTGATGGGGTCGATATATTCCAAAAATGTTTCCAATAAAAAAGGAATTTGTGTTTCATTTTTTTTAACCGAAGAACAACCTGCAAAAGTATAAAAAAGTTGTATGATGTACAATTATGTAAGTGTCGGTAGTGAATTAAATTTTATTTTTAAATAAAGTCTGAGTTAACAGAGCTTTTAATTTTGAGCTTAATCCAGCCAAAAGTATAATTTGAAATTGTATTTTATGTATCTAATAAAATTACAAACTATATAGTACAACATATTTACCTTTCCTTGATCTCCGTTCTTTACATTATAAATACTATTCCAATCAATACAAACAGGTGCAACACCATTACTAAACAAAACTTTTTTCTTTAACACAATAACAGAAATATCATCAGCCGTAAGCCCTTCCTGTCCATAAAAACCTTCATGCAGGTATATCATTTCTATCTGCACAGTTATAAAAATTTACACTATACTTAACATATAAATTATCTATAGAGTTTGAATTATTAATTACTTACATCTATTACTTGAGAAAGGTGCGTAGCAGTAAAATTCTTATTATATCTTACAACAGCAACTTTGGTCAAATTATAGTTTACTTGACCTTTTTCCTGATCTTTTTTCCAAAAATTTTGAGCATCTAAAAACGTTATTTAATGAGTTATCATTCCTTCTTAAATGGATTGTACAAGGATTTTACTAGAAATGACTACATTTGGACCAATAATTGATCCGTCAGCTATATGCACGAATGAGTTATCTCTTATTTCATATACGCCAACCATCCAAGGTAAAAATTTAACAAGTGATTCTTCACCATTGTCTATCAATTCATCGTTATTTTTATACACTTTACCGCAATCTAAAACAATATTAGATATTTAGATCCATTAAATGCAATATTAGAAACTCAATTTTAGATTAATATGCGTAACTCTGACATCTATTATATTACACAAACATATTATAAATAATATTAAACGTCATATTATTATGGCTATTATTTTGTACTTGTGGTCATATTTGTTCCATACTGGTATATAGCACACAACTCTTTGTTCTCGTCTGAACCATCTGAACAATCATTACGACCATCACAAACCCATGACAATGCAATACACATTCCATTTAAACAATAAAACGTATCTTCAGTGTTTCTATAATTGAATTCAAATGTTCAAAAAATTATTATTTAATACAATTAATTTATACAAGTATAAGCAAATATGAACAAAACAATATAATAAAATAATAAGGTACCTATTCGTAAGTTTGAATTTGTTATATGTATAGCCGACCTAACGATTAATATAAATTTGGTTCAAGTTTATAATAAAAAAATTGGGTGAGTGTATGTCGCTCTGCTGTACAATATATTACAAGTGGGTCACTGTATAATAAATGGTATTAAATTTGAATTCAATGATATAATATCATTGTATACGAAAAACGATTCTGAGTGGCCTTTGAAATAATATACTAGGAGCCTTCTATTAAATTTATAAGCTTTTTTAACCAACAAATAAAATCGTATTGATATTTATAGGAAAAAAAAACTAACTGAAAATAAACTGAAAATGTCCGTAAACAGCTCAAAATAAGGTAAAATATTTGGAAAATTTTCGTGTATAGAAAATGCAAATATAAACAACCAGTGAAAATTTCATGTATAGACGTTAATTTGTTTAAGAGCTGCACCAAAAACCAAAATCGATTTTTTCCAAAACAGATTTTGTGTAAAAATTCCTCTTTTTTCTTAATTTTTCTTTTGTTTTTCACGGCGCTTTTGAAAACGACCACTTCAAAGTACAAGCTAAATTCACTTTCCTATCAGAAAAGATACTGTTGAAGAAAATCCAAGCATTTTTACTGTCCTAAAAGATGATGACAAACACAAAAAAAAATTTAAAAAAAACACATTATTGTAAAATCGTTCCACTCTGAATCTAAAACTTAAAACGGATAATACCCTAAACAGCTAAAAATAAATCAAAATAGTTTTTATGGTTTATAGAAAATGAAAATATAAACATTCAGTGAGATTTTCATTTACCTATTTACATATACATCATATTTATTTAACTTCAGTTATTCGTTTTTTAATTACAACAATATAAGAAAATTGCTACATGAGAAATCGAGATATCCATTGTTGTAAAAATATGAACTTCAAACGCTCATAAAAATTACATTTGGCATTCTTTTTTATTTAATAAAGGCATACAAACTTATGAGGAATCTTGTGTTACGTTTTAATATCTTAGTTTTAAAACGAAAAACTTTTATGAATTTTTAACTCAAAATAATTTGCACATTTTGTGATTTTTACGTATTTTGTCAAGAATTGAACTTTAAATGCTTATAAACAATTTGTGACTATGTATTTTTAATTTTTAATATCATTGTAACAATAGCCAGTTGCCTTGTATTAAATTTTCAAGCTTTTTACCCACCAAATAAAATGTTATTGACATTTACAGCAAAATATACTAAAGAAATTGGAAACTGTACATGTCTGAAAAACAGTTCAAAACAAATCGAAATATTTTGAAAATTTTAT
Organism: Sitobion miscanthi; assembly: GCA_008086715.1. Lineage (NCBI taxonomy): Eukaryota > Metazoa > Arthropoda > Insecta > Hemiptera > Aphididae > Sitobion > Sitobion miscanthi. The sequence goes on along the minus strand of CM017800.1, from coordinate 2,229,317 downwards.
CGTATATAGAAAATGAGAATATAAACAACCAGTAAAAATGTAATGTATTTGTTTTAGAGTTACAACTAAAACCAAAATTGATTTTTTTGAAAACAGGTTTTGTGTAAAAATTCCCGTTTTTTCTTAATTTTTATGTTATTTTTCCCGGCGTTTTTAAAACTTTACAACTAAAACCAAAATTGATTTTTTTGAAAACAGGTTTTGTGTAAAAATTCCCGTTTTTCCTTAATTTTTATGTTATTTTTCCCGGCGTTTTTAAAACTTTTGCGAGTTTTAAATTTTGACCTCCCGAATACATAAACTAGATTTACTGTCCCATCGAACAAGATACTGTTAAAGAAAATCGAAGCCGTTTTACTGCCCCAAACAGTGGTGACAGACACAAAAATCGAAAATCAATAAAAAAAACACACATTATATTTAAATCAATACATTTATCGCACCGATCAGAATCTAAAAAAAATTCGATTGCAATATAATTATATTATGCTATATGGAATGTTGCAAGCCAACGCCTAGTCAAAAATTAACAATAGAAAAAAAAAGAAAGGGTTTTGATCTTCCTGATTGTAATGTATAATTAGTACTATGAATAGGTACCTAATATAAAAATATAAAATATTGATCATAAATTGATTAATGCTCATTATCAAGACTTTAGGACTCTAAGACAGTAAGCCCCTAGGCCACAACGACCACTATTTTTACCACTTATAATAAATTAATACTTATTTATACTACAGTCACCAACACTGAACAATATGATACAGCTTGTCGTCTTTCGAGTTTTCTATCACACACAATTCTGGATCCTGAAATAACGAATTCTTATATTATGCACTAAATACGTAAACAATGTTTGTTTGATAAGGATTATTATTGATTATACTGCATTTGCAGTAGGTATTGAACTGAATAATATCGTATATAATAAGGTAATATTTAGTAATCTAATATCTTATATAAAATGCATTCGTGAGTAATATGTGTGGTGGCAGTTTTTCAGCAAATAATAATGTGTGGGGAAACCAAAATTTTGAAAAGACAATACAATAGACTGTGGACTGTGGAGGCAGTATTTCAGTTATTCATAATTTAGTGATTAAGTCATACGAAGTGATTATACGTATTACTTCTTATTACTAAAATGCTGTATTTAATAAAGATACCTATATAATGTCAATTAATGTCATTAAAACATGATTTCTCTATTTGTTTTTTTTTTTATTAGTTAACCCGCGGCAAATTAGGCCATTGAGTGGTTTTTAAACTGTGGGGGAGGGTACTGTAAGGCATAAACACGTGTGTGTTGTTTTTGGCAGATTTTCAAGTAGGCACATGTAGGTATCTGCCACGCCCGGGTGGGGGATGGCGGCACTTGTTCTCCGGACACCGTGACTTGCCCGAAGAAAAATGCCACCCGTGAACCGAGGTATCGAACCAGCGCTTGTGCGCATCGCAACCGACACCTTAGTCCGCTCGGCCACTCCGTCCCCCTTCTATTTATTATTATACTTTTAACAATAATATTAGGTACGTAAAAAAAATAAACATGAATATATTAACCAAGTATACGTCACGTCCTTCATTGTCGATGGCGAGCTGATATCAAAGCAATTATATTTAAAATCAATAAATGTTTGTACATAAACTATATGAAGTAATTGTCACTATACGCACTAATCAATATTTTATCGTACATTTTCGAACGTATAAAAATATTCTATACCTAATAATATAATATACCTACCTATATTAGACACCGACAATGTCTGTAGAGAATTTATCAACACTAGAGTTCTATACCTACACATAATATCGAGTCTACTATCGCATAATGCTGATAATAGCATGTAGTTGGTTTGTTATTATTTGTATCTTATTTTATGAGATCACATGACCGAAGGCCATATTGCGCAGATATGCGGTAATTAAAAAATGATGTTTTACTAACTTATTTTAAAATGGATTTTATAGACCCTACCACTATGTAAAAAAACCATTAGGTGTCCTACCATTAGGTGTTACCTTCCTATTATAAATATGTGTATGCAAAGTTATTCAGACTATTTAGAACCATTACAATGTAATGTATGTAATATTTTATGCAGAAAATATTATACTTAAGTAAAACCTATGTCCTATTCATGCAAATATTGATTTCAATTAAAATTGGGTTATTGTTTTGATTAAATTACTGGTACCTACGGTGGTACATAATTTGTAATATTGTATTCAAAACTCTTAATTTTAGGTAGAAACATTTACTAAGCTTTTTGAATATATTTAATATTATTCTAACATAATGTCATAAAAAACGTAATTTTCGATTAATTACTATATTGTTCACAGTGATATTACGTACCGAAAATTAAACAGGAATATATTATCCACGAATACGTCACCTTCATTGTCAATGGTGATCTGAGACTAAAGATTTAAAAATATAAACAATAAATTTGCTTATACTTAAGTTATATAAAATTAACATAAATATTATACACTAAGCAATATATTACCTAATAATTTCTAACATGTAGGTAAAGCAAAATACATGATAATTATATGATAATATAATATATTAAACACTGATAATATTTATTGATTTTTACTTCAAAAGATAACACTATGTAATAGACGATAATACCACTACAATTTTACAACACTAGACACAAAATATAGGATCTTCTACTACGCTATATTGTGATATAGGATATGGTATGCCGCCGATAATATTATTATGTTCCTCCTACCAGTTTTTTGTGATCACATGATAGACCGAAGGATAAACTACGCAGATAGGTGGTAATGGAAATGAAAAGTTAAGTGGTTTACTAACTTGTTTTAAAACTGATTATACCATGTGATTCTTTGATAAATAGTTAATGAACACTCATTATTTCAAAAAAAAAAAAAAATGTTTATTTATGAAAAACAATTTTTACATGATTCTAGTAGATAAAAAAACATTATTTTAAAAACAAAATTAGAAAGTTTAGAAAATTAGTAGTAAATGATCATTTGTGTGTGTGTACTCCCCTACCATCACCCGCGAACAGGATCAATTTACAATACATCAATATATATACAATAGATCGAAGTATTCAAAACCAATTTATGGACGTGAAATAGCTGTCCCACTGACAAAAATTAAGGTACTCCTAGTGGTTCGATTTAAAAAATGTAAAGATGTTTGTGTTGGTAAACAAGTTTACTTTGCATCGGTCGGAACACTTTTTCAATTTTATCAAATTCTTGACGAAATAAATATTTTACATTTTATTAATTTATAAATTTTAGATTCTGAGTGGAACGATGAATGAATTGATTTTACAATGATGTGTGTTTGTTTTTTTATTTTTATTTTTTTATTTTTGTGTCTGTCATCACCTTTTAGGACAGTAAAAGTGCTCGGATTTTCTTCAACAGTAACTTTTCTGCTAGGAAAGTGAATCTACTTGGTACTTTGAGGGATCAAAAGTAAAAATTTCCCAGTAGTTTTCAAAAGCGACGTGAAAAACAAAAGAAAAATTAAGGAAAAACGGGAATTTTTACGCAAAATCTGTTTTCGAGAAAATCGATTTTGGTTTTTGGTGTAACTCTAAAACAAATGAACATATATACATGAATTTTTCACTAGTTGTTTATATTTGCATTTTCTATACACGATAAAATTTTCAAAGTATTTTGATTTGTTTTGAACTGTTTAGGAACATTTACAGTTTCCAATTTTATTAGTATTTTTTTCTATGGATGTCAATAAAACTTTAATTGTTGGGTGAAAAAGCTTGAAAATTTAATAGAAGGCTCCTACTATATTTTTAAAATGATATTTGAAAAATATTAAAAATCCTTATTCACAGTTTTTATTTATAAGCATTTTAAGTTCAAATATTTGTTTATAAACCCTTAGCGTCCGTTTGACAGGCCGTGGCTTATTGCATTGTAAACATCAACAAAGAAAAAATAATAATAACTTAGGCAACACTATCATAAAATAGATTAAATCTATTCTGTGGCACTATTTTGCGAACTTTGAATACGTGTTCTGTGTGCAAAACGCAACTGAGGACTTATAGATGACACTAAATCTTATACTAGCCGTTGATATATAATTTTTTTGTTTAAAATAGACACACAGTTGTCTTCAAAAAAAGAATATATACCTAAGCTCTAGTTTAATATACTGACTAAAAAATAAGAGTGTAACCATCGAATGTTTTTCTTCATCTTAATACCTCTCCTATAAATTCTTTGATATACCTAATCTTTTTTTCAAATTATAGATTATGGTACAAATTAGAAATTATGTTGTAAGATATGATTGTTGATTACTCGACTGTATTGTTTTTTATTAAAAACGCTGTAGTAATTTGAGAAAAAATTAATACAGATTTGTATATTTATTTTTATTAATCAGCTTGAAATTACATTTTGTTATATCAGTATAATCATGTGACAGATTATTGTTTTCAAAAATTTACTAGTATATTCTAATATTGTATTGAAATCTCTTCAATGAAGATAATTTATTTATTAATTTTGTTTTACATATTTGAATATTTAAAAATAATAAATATTATACTAAATACTAGCATAGTGTCATTAAACATTATTTTCTATTAATTGTTATATTATTACCACTGATATAGTTGCATATTATATACCTACAAGGCAACATAATCCTGTAGAGATATTCAAATATTTGATTTACAATTGGAATACATATTTTAATAACATAACTATAATCGTATTGTACTTAGTTATGTTTATTATACAGTTTACGAATCCATTGAATGTGGTACTTAACTTCTGTAAAAACTGCAATTGAACTATTTATTTTTGGATCCTTGATACTCACTAATCCGGTTAAATAATAAGAATCAGAATGTAAAAAGCATAAGCCAGTACCGCTATCTCCGTCACCTACTACTTGTCCTGGAACTAAAAATATTTTATTCATAATAATTAAATATTTATCATACAGCAGTTATTGGGTAGTAGGTACAGTATATACCTATTATTAATTACAAATGATTTACAAGGATTATATTACAATAGAGTACACATTAAAAAATATTTCCATAGTTATATAATTATATATTTCCAAACTAAAATATAAAACGCACAAACACAAAAAAAAAAACAGCTGCCTAGTAGCAGGGAGTCGTCAGACTATATTTTCCTCTCCGAAAGACGCAGGCAACTGCTCTCGAGGCTCGACCACCGTATTCGGACTGGTCACCAATCATCTGAACATACCGTATCTCACGTGTTTTGTACATAACCCTTACAAAATATTCAAAACCGTAAGTTTTCTACTAAAATAAGTAGGTAGGATCCGAGCATCAGATTTCGGGGTTTCATCGATTCCGCCAAACCTTTTTATACTAGGGGATAAGGTATATCGATTTCGCCAGGGAAAAAATAATCTTCCCAAATAAAAATTATAGTTTTATCTTACTTGGGTACATATAGGTATAATATAAATATTATATTTAGCGTCGGTTGTGACGCACACCAGCGCTGGTTCAAACCTCGGTTCACGGGCGGCATTTTTCTTCAGGCAAGCCACGGTGTCCGGAGAGAAGTGCCGCTATCCCCCACTCGGGCATGGCAGATACCCACGGGTGCCCACTAAAAAATCTTCCAAAAACTACACACCCGTGTTCTACCACAATGCGTGGTTACACACAGGTTCCATCCCCCACAAACAAAAAAAACAAACAGCTAATGGCCATAGTTGCCTGGCTTCACGATCAATAAAAAAAAAGAAAATATAAAAATTATATGAAATAACTGCAAAAAAATGTTATCTCTATAATTAATGATAAAAATTAGTAAGAATACAAAATATATTTATCAAAAAAAAAAAAAAAATCGTAGATTTGTTAATAGATGATGAAACTGAAAAAATTACTCGTTTACATTTCAATAATTTAGCATCATCACATTATAAAAAATAATATTGTACAACTTTAAATTATATTTGTCTATATTGTATTATTGTATTGTATACGTGATAAAAAATTTTATCAAGTATAATTTGTATTATTTTGTAATTATAATATTGTATTGTATTAATTATTATATTGATTATTAATTTATTTTTAATATTTAAATGAATTGATGAATTATTTTGTAGATATTTTATTATTATTATAACAGAAATAGGTTGACAGCTTCAGCAGGTACCAAGTTAAGGTAAAAATTGGTAGGTGGCGGAATCGATAAGTTGTTTTTAGAATATCTGAACTGGCGGAATCGATAGGACTCTCAAATTTCTATGTGCAAACATTTTTTTATAAGCAATACCGCGGATGAAATATCCACGGACCTAAGAATTGTATTATATATTTATTTTAATTTAATAAAAGTCTTTCCGATCATAAACATATTGTGTTACGGTTTCATTGAAATTGTTTGAAATTTGACCATAAAAGATTAAATTTTCCTAGCTTATTAGTATTATTACTATTATGCAGAGATTAAAACCGGTAACCGGGTTTTTTAATGAAAAGCGATTACCATAACTAATTTTGGTCTGGTAACCACTTCTCGGTTTGTAAGTTTTAATTTTGAGAAGTGATTAACAATTAACGCGGTCAACCACCAAATTTAATTAATGAGTAACGTGTAGCTGTAGCGGTAACCTTTTTTTTCGAAACTGGCCAGTTCAACAAAACCGGAAATATCAAAAAATGAATGTTATTTTATAATTTTATATTTTTTTGTTTTTTTTGGAAAATTCTATTCTATTTTTTTGATTAATAATTGTTTTTATAAGATACTTGTTGTACGATAAAGATAGTATACTTAGAGATGGGAGCTCATTAAATTTACCTGCTAAATTTTACCAGTAATGTAAATCTTACAGATAATTTTTTTACCCAGTAAATATTTTTTACTGTCTTAAAATTTGAGTGAGCACTTATTTCAATTGTTTCCATATGCACAACAACGCTATAGTGACTTCCATATCTCCACAATGCATGATATAAATATAACTAGTTATATACCTACTTATATTTATATCATGCACATGAGATCTCCCTGAAAATAATTATTACTCAGGCAATTTTTTAACACCATCATCTCTGATTTACTTTAAACAATATTAAATAAAAATTTTTAGTTCAATATAACTAATATAAGTTGGAGGTGCTAGTGGTACTAGATAAATGTTTAGCTTAGTTATAAAATTGTTATTGAATTCGAATTAAATTTACATATTGAATACAGTATTAAAAAATGTACGTAAATAATTTAAGTAAAGTTTACCAGTAAATTTACCGAAAAAAATGTTACGGTAAAATGTCCGTATATTATTTATAAGTAACTATACCTATAACCACGATAATAAGTAATAAGCACGAATCATAGATACTAAGTACGATTCATTGATTCATAGACATATTATAGAACATATTAGATGATTATTATTTATTTTATTATATTATAATTATATTGTAATTTATGTTGATTAATACTTTTCCATGAACTACTTTTCAATCAATGGTTATGGGTAATTTAATTTAAATTTATATTTATCCATATCCTCGAATATAGCCATATTATAGGTATTTATGATTTAATTTAGCTTGCCTTAAAAAGAAACAAGCATGCATCAATCGAAAATTCGCACATCGCCTACCAGGTGGCTGAGTCGCACTTACTGCAGCAAGTTACAACCGAAAGAGGTTTAATATATTTTTTTGAAGGTTTGTCATTTTTTACGGGGAATGAAAGGCACGGGATCAGCTAGTATTTCGTAAAAAATAAGTTAATCTTAATTTTAAAAAGTGTATACTTTCAATATTCAGTATTTAATAAATTTAAGTTAAATTAAGTTTTTTATTACCTGTTTCAGAACCAGCACAAAACTTATCAACAGTCATATAAGGTTCAAATCCGTTTATAGATATATTCCGGCAAGAACTATAGTCTATGTATGGTAAAGATGCTTCTAAAATAGGACGTGAAATGTCTTTTTCCGTTTTTCCCCAGCCAACAATCTGAAAAATATAAAACAGTTGTATGCACAATTATAAATTATAGTTAATTTATAATATTAATTAGTTTACATGTAACTGATGTGAGTGTTAGAACTTGGAAATGTGTATTACCAATTTAATAAATTCTGACTGATCGAAGTTTTTAAATTTTTAAATTCGATCAAATATGACATAAAAATACTATTTGGTGATTTTTCAATTTGTATTTTAAGATTTTAAATTAAATTTTGAGGGGAGCGATGAATATATTGATTTTTTTTTATGTATGTTTTTTACTGTCTAAACATTTTCTAGTTGAAAAAATGCTTCAATTTTTAACTTCAAGATTTTTTGTGACGAAAAAGCGAATTTAGTTGGTACTTTTGAGACTTTAATTTGGCTCACTCCCATATTATACCATGGCGTACAAGACACTGACCACCACTGGTTGGATTGGCATTTATCTTGAATCTTTAAATAGTCTTTCTTTTTATTTAATGGGCGGTACTGTGGAAGTAGTTTATAATTTGAATATAAGATTTTGGTATTAATGTTATTGAACTTTTTTTTTTTTTTTTGTCATATTTATTTTAATTTGTGCAATCTATATAAAATATTTTTACAATAAGCACAATAGATTGCGAGATACATAAGAGGGGTTTATTGGCTTGATTGAAGAAACTATTCAATTATAGTTCTTTACTAATACATGATGAAGATAACTAGGTATATAGTAATATGATTTTTGGGTTTTTTAATATTTTGATTCATCTGTGGAATAAATGCGTCTTCTCATGCAATACCTTCGATAATAATACTTATAAATAGAGCGCGGATTTATATGCATTAAAAACCAACCAAATATGCACTAAAAAATCCTAAATATGCATAAATATATGCACTAAAATGTTAAAATATGCACAAAAAATAAAAATATGCATAATAAAATTAGCAAAAAATTATCGAACCCTACTATAAATATTTATCTACTTATTTTTGTAGATAGTTTTAATTCATAAGAAAAAAATAGGAATCAATTTATATCAACAATGTATTCTAAAATAAATTTTAGTCTTTAAAATCTTGATCTTATTATGTATTTTATTACCCCGATTATTGATCTAAGGTCATATTTGGGAAAACCGTTTATACCTACAAGTATACCTATTAATTTATTTTGATATTAATCGAAACTATAAAAATATGATATTTTTTTCTTATATTATAATACTATACATTTTTAAAATATCTAAAAAAACTAAGGCTCCTGATATATTGTTCTAATAGTGGTTGAAAAATATTAAAAATACATTTGCACAATTTTTTTTTATAAGCATTTAAAGTTTATATTTTGACAACATTTATCAAATTTATAATTTAATAATTATTTTGTAGTTAAAAATTTATAAAATGTTCAACTTTTATAGCTAAGGATTAAAGATTGAAAACAAGGCTCCACTTAATAGGTCATATATAAATTACTTTATTCACAATAATATCATCAAATATACTTGGTAATATCATAGGCTGACTGACCGTTTTGCTCAGAATCGTTTTTTTTATACAATGATATTATTATATCTTTGAATTCAAATTTAACACCATCCATTATAGTGACCCATTTGTAAATTTCTGTACAGCAGAGCGACACCCACTTGCCCACCATTTTTAGTTTTTTTGTGTGTGTATGTGTAATGAGTGTAATAGTTATAAGAACACTACCTAATCAATATTTATAACTTTTTTTAGATTCTGAGCGGAGCGATGAATGTATTGATTTTACAATAATGTGTCATTTTTATTTTTTTTGTGTCCGTCATCACCTTTTTGGACAGTAAAAGTGCTTGGATTTTCTTCAAAAGTATCTTTTCTGATAGAAAAGTGAATCTAGTTGGTACTTTGGGTGGTCAAAAGTAAACATTTTCAAGTAATTTTCAAAAGCGCCGGGAGAAACAAAAAAAAAAATTAGGGAAAAGTGGGAATTTTTAATAAAATAAAATTATTATGTTAGGTAAAAAAGCTTGAAAATTTAATAGAAGGCCCCTTATATATTGTTACAATAGCAGTTGAAAAATATTAAAAATACATAGGCCTATTTTTTTTTATAAGCATTTAAAACTCGAATTTAGACAAAATATATAACATTTAAAATTTAATAATTATGTTGTAGTTAAAAATGTATTAAATGTCCAAATTTTATAGCTAAGGATTGAAAATTTAAAACAAGGTTCCGCGTAAATAGGTTATATTATATGAATTATTTTATTCACAATAATATCATCAAATATACTAAGTAATATCAATAGATCATAGGCTAACTGTCTTCTGTCAGAATCGTTTTCTTATACAATGATATTATATCATTGATATCAAATTTAACACCATCCATTAAAGTGCCCCACTTGTAACCTAATGTACAGCAAAGCGAAATCCACTTACCCACCTTTTTTTCTATGGATACCAATACAATTTTATTTGTTGGGTAAAAAGCTTGAAAATTTAATACGAGACTACTGGCTACATAGATAATATACGATACATTATCTTATATTATCTATGACTGGCTATTGTTCCAATGATATTTAAAAATATTAAAAATACAGTCACAATTTTTTTTCATACTCGTTTAATGTCCTAATTTTAACAAAACACGTAAAAACACCGTCCATCATTACAGTGACCCACTCGTAACCTACTGTACAGCAGAGGGACACTCACTTGCCCACTTTTTTCAGTTACGTATTGTAACGTACTTATCAATATGTATGCGTAGGTACTTTAGAATAGAATCTCACGGTATAATATGTTCTTTAAATGCAGACATGGGTGTTAGGACAATGGTGATATAGGAATTAATATAGGATAAATGACTATTTTACTATTTAAATAATACTAAAAACTAACCTTTCCTTGATCTCCGTTGACTACATTGTATTTACCATTCCAATCAATACAAACAGGTGCCACACCATTACTAAAAGAAACTCTGTTTTGTAACACAATCATAGCTATATCTTCAGCATAAAACCCAGTAGATCCACGATAACCTTCATTCAGGTGAATCATTTCTATCTACGCAATTGTTTTAATTTATGTTTCACAAATCATAGAAAATATTTGTAGACTTTGAACTATTAAACTCACATTAACTATTTGCGTAAAGTCATTGTCAATATTTGTAAGATTTCTATCATATTTTCCTACAGCAATTTTGTATAGGCCGTCATTAACTGATATGATATTAGACAACATACTTTTTTGCCAAAAACAATGAGCCGCTAAAAATAATATTTATTTAATTTTAATTCTTTCTTTTTTTCGTTTTTCAAAGATTTTACCAGAAACGACTAAATTTGGAGAAATAATTGATCCTCCACACATCCAGTCATAATTGGAATTTGTTTTATTTAATTTATATACTCCAACATTCCAAGGTGAAGTTCCAACAGGTGTTTTTTTACCATTGTCGATGAATACTTGATTTATGATATATTCTCTACCACAATCTAAAATAATAATTGAATATAATTTATTATACCTACATGATAACAATTATTATTATTATTAATAATTGTATACAAGCATAATGATGTTGGTTTAAATATTTACATCAAATGCTTATAAGTAACCAATGATTATTTGTTCTTCCTTAATTTTATCGTTTATAATACATACTATAGCTAAGCATTAGTAAAATATATATTTAGGTATGTTGAAGTAATGATATTACATGGATTGCATCTATATAACTGTTTATTCCACGTTCCATCGGACTGACAAAGTAATTCAAGCAGATTCTCATCTTGTTCATTTGGTGCAGTATAATATGATGACTTACATGATGGTGTTGCTATTGTATTGGGTATCAATAAATTTGAGCAATTAGCATACTTACCTTTATAACTACATTTAATATCTAAACTATCTGATTCTAGAGTTGGACACATTTCTATAAAGTATAAACATAAATAAATTATAATCAAATATTACTATACATTGGACTTTGAAAAGGTATCTAAATAAATAAGTAATTATTAAAACATTTGAATAACTATACAAAACTTACTAAAACACAATTTCTTGGAATTCGATGACCATTTTCCTTTTCCCATACAAATCCTAAAACTATGGGAATAAGCCTTGTGATATCCAACTTCACAATTCTCAAAAATAGTAAGAGTATTATTAACTAATGTCCCATGAGATAAAATTTCATCAGAAGCTTCATAAGAATATACAACGCCTTCGACAGATGGTAAAACACATAATTTCTCTGTAAACTGCCAAAACCTTAAATGTCAAATATATTTATTCTTTCTAAAATATTTAAGTCTTAATGTTAATAAAAAATACAAAGCCAATATAATAAATCAAAAATTGAAATTAATAACATTGAAGAAAATATATATGTACGTACATGTTTGTTTAAAACTCGTCGAATCCATGGAATATGGTATTTAATGGTTGTAAAAGCTATGACTGTATGGTTTATAAACTCATCCATTTCACCCATTACTCCGGTTAAATAATAAGAATCATCGTGTAAAAAGCTTATGCCTGATCCGGTATTTTCGGAAATTTTAGTTGTTTCTAAGGCTTAAATCAAAAAAAGCAAGTAAGTGGATGTCACTCTGCTGTACAGTAGGTTATAATTGGGTCAATGTATAATAGGTTGTATACAATTTGAGTTCAATGATATAATATCATTGTATAAGAAAAACGATTCTGGGCGGAGACGGTTTATATCAGTCTGGATATTTGATATTTTATTATTTATTTTAGCCTTTAAGTTGAATTAATATTATAATATTATTATTTTTATTCGTTTCTATTGTGATAAACAAAGCGTTAGAAATTAAAATTTTTAGAGGTTTTTCGTAATTTATCAGTGGTTTTTCCCGTGACATTAAATAACTATTGAGAAAATGACTTCTCTAAAGTACCATCTTGATCCAATTATAAAGGATCTTTTCATTGTTTATACGTAGTATAATAGTATATTCAATAGTAATAGGTAGATAAAATTAATTTATGAAAAAATTGAATTTGCATTCCTATTAAACCTATCTAGGAAATATAAAATACTTATAAGGATTCTAGTAAAATGTTTAGACATTTAAAATCCTTAGATATAAAAATTGAACATTTTATGAAACTGTATGAATATTTATTTTCTTTAAATATAATTTTGATACTTTTAGGTAAATTAGAAACTTATGAGTTATGAGTAACCTAGTATTACAATTAAAAGCTTTTTACGCGTCGAATAAATTGTAATCGACATTCATAGAAATAAAACAAAAAAATTAAAAGTTAAAATTATAAAATGCTTTCACAAATAATATTAAACAATATTATCATAATAATTATATAGAAATTGCAAATCTAAACATTTGCAGATAAAAATTTCATGTATCTATTGTTATTCACTTATCGGTTAATATAAAAAAACAATATAAATATTGTCTAAAATTGATTTTGCATAAAAGTCCACGTATTACTATATTTTTTTTCTTTTATAAAGAAAAATACTAGCATTTTGTTCTTTTGGTCCACAAAATATTATCTAGATGCAGTCTATCAAAAATCTACATCTTAGTTTAAAATCGAAGCATTTTTACTGCTTCTAAATGTGTTACTAGACACAAAAAAAAACACGACATACTGTAAAATTAATACTTTCATTGCTTCGATTAGAATCTAAATTTGTGTTACCCAATTGAATATCGGCACAAAACTTATCAAAAGTCAGACGCTGTAGAAATCCATCTGAATACATTTTTCGACAATCAGTATGGCTGATGTATTGAACAAATGTTTCTAATAAAACAGGACCTTCTGTGGCATATTCCGAGCCCCTAACAATAACCTGTAAAAGCATGAAAAAGTTTTATAATGTACCTTCAAGTTTGATAAATTTATAATAATAATATATCGTTATTTAAGTGTCGGCAATGAATTCAATTGTATTTTTAGTTAAAGTCTAATTAATTAAATTTTTTTTAATTTTGTAGGTGGATCGAATATGATATAAGAATAGTGTTTAGGGATTTTACAAAAGTTTTTTATTCTGGGTGCCAATAAAATCCAAAGTATTTGCGATGACCTCAAATATACTTGCAGAACTCATACGCCTTTTGCATTTTATTGATATTATTACGGACAAATTCTTAATATTTGAGATCTAGATCTAAGAGTAATTATCAGTTGGTTTAAAAAATTGTATTTTCCTCAGAGCAAAGTTGTGATTTAAATGAACTTAAAGGGGCTTTCACATTTTTCCCAATATTTCCAGGGTGAATTGTAAGATTGAGCTTAATTTGTAACTTACTAACAGTTTGTTTTCTGAATTTATTCTTAGTTCGTCAATTTAAAGATAATATACTAAAATATATTAAATTGTGTGAATAACTAAGCCATAACCACCCACCAGATTGTAACAACTAAACCATAACACTTATCACATTGTAACAACTAAACCAAAACTGCAATTTCAAATTATATTCTATATATTTAATAAAATTACAAGTTATATAATACAACATATTTACCTTTCCTTGATCTCCATTATTTACATTATATATATTATTCCAATCTACACAAACAGGTGCAATACCATTACTAAACAATATATTTTTCTTTAACACAATAACGGCTATATCTTCAGCATATAACCCATACAATCCATAATAACCTTCAGGCATGTAAATCTGTTCCACCTTTATAATTGTTTTAATTTATATTTTACATTTCATACAAATTATTTGTAAACTTTAAATAATTAATAACTTACTTTTATTATTTGAGCAAAGTATTCATCGCCAATAACATTATCGACCATTGTTATATTACTATTATATTTTCCAACACCAACTACGACTGCATCATTTAATTTTGACAATTCTTCAGTTGGCCAATCTCTGTTTGACCATAAACCTTGAGCCGCTATAAGAACATTATCTAATTAATTATAATTACTTCTAAAATGCATTGTACAAAGATTTTACCAGCAATGACTACATTTGGAGCAATAATTGATCCTCCACTTTTCATTTGATAATCGGCATCCTCTAAATCATATATTCCAACATTCCAAGGTGCCGTTCCAACACGTGATTTTTCACCATTGTCGATCCATTCATCGTTATTGGCATACAGTTTACCGCAACCTACAACAATATTAGATACATTGGAAACTCCATATTTAAATTAATATTCGTATCTCTACCATCTATAGTTATTACACAGACATATAAATAATATTAAATGTTATATTATAGCTATTAATATTGTACTTGTGGTTTTATTCGTTCCATACACATATCGAGCACACAACTGTTTGGTTTCGTCTGAACCATCTGAACAATCCTTACGACCATCACAGACCCATGACCATTCGATACACAGTCCATTTGAGCAATAAAACACATCCTTATTACTTCTATAATTATATTTAAATGTGCTACAAATTATTATTTAATGCAATCAATAAAATTATAATTAATATGTAAACAAAGAAGGGGTTTTAATCTTCCGGATCATAATGTAAAGTTAGTACTAAGAATACCTTATATTAAATACAGATCATATTATATTGAATGATGGTTCTTATAAGATTTTAGG
The DNA here is from genome assembly GCA_008086715.1 of Sitobion miscanthi. Lineage (NCBI taxonomy): Eukaryota > Metazoa > Arthropoda > Insecta > Hemiptera > Aphididae > Sitobion > Sitobion miscanthi. The sequence continues at coordinate 2,213,700 of CM017800.1, read as the reverse complement.
ACTCTAAGCTCCCAAGGTTCAAAACACATGTCCATCAAGTTGGCACCTGCACAATATGCTAAAACTATAATTATAATACCAAAAATCACTAGGTACGCATCGAACACTTAGTCTGAAACAAAAATAGTATAATCCGTCTTTGAAGATTTTTAAAAAATTATAAATATTAAACAAATATGTATTTTTAAATAACTTTTGGACTTATATATAAGTAACTGGAAAAATCAATATATTCCAAAAACTACCAAGCAAAATCTAGCAAATCAGTAGCAATATTCTGATCCCACTTTCGAGCCGATCATTAAATGTGCCAGTGCTGTGTCAAGTCGGCACTGGCATATTTGAATTTTGATTTACATTTAAATGAGATACTAGCAAATTCTGTAAACGACCTAGCAAAATCTGGCAAATTCCTATAAATTTTTTGATGTTAGAATCATACTCGTAGCATATTGTGCCGGTGTTGTAGGTTTCTAATAATACTCTCAATTTTTTTTGTCTCCGGGTGTAAAATTATCTTAGAAGCACTTTACCGTTGAGTAGAATTAACCTATGTTATATTTTATGCCGAGCTAAAAATCATCTGTAACACCGGTACTAACTTGATGGACATTCCAACCACTACTATTTTCGCCACTTATAATTACATAATATTTATTTATATTACAGTCACTAACACTGAGCAAGATGATGCAACTTGTCGTCTCTCGAGTTTTTTGTCACACAAAATGCCGGATCCTGAAATAATGAATTCTTATAGATTAAATACTTAAACAATGTTTATTGGATTAAGATTATTATTGATTTGTAGCGACACACGCGGGTAGCCAGACTAATTTAATGTGGTCATTAGTCATCGCAGATGTAACAATACCAATTATAAGAGCAGACTTATTGAAACATTTTAGTTTACTTGGATATATCTTTATTGTAACTTTTGTATAATTGTATGTGCCGTTATTTAATTAATACTTGCTATGTAAATAAACGATGACAGACCGGTGGGAAAACAAAGCATAGGCAGTCCTTTCTCCGGTTCGACAGTTCAGATAAAAAAAACTATCTACTCGGGTAACAGGAGACTGTTTTTAGTGTTTTTTTGTGCCAAAAGAAGCATAATAAGTGCGCGTGCAGACCGGTGTCGATTTTAAGTCGGTCTGCTCAAAACGATACCCCATAAGGGGGGTATACGGTTGTATTATATTATATCTTCAAAATTATAAATATAGATAATTGTAACAGTTATAACAACAACCAGCCTACCTGCTTGTTTTTAAAAATATATATGCATATATGAGAAATAGCCCACTTTGCCACTTTTGTCTTCTATCACGACCAGTGGCGCATTTAGACATTGAGTGCCCTGAGGCAACATTTTGCTAACCCCCCCCCCCCCCTTATGAGTCTTTGATTTATACAAGTAATTTTCGTTTTAAATAAACAGACAGTGTTGTGTTCAGTAAAAAAATGTTTTTCTAAGCCTTAATTTAATGTATTAACTAAAAAAAAACGTGTTATTTATTATTATAGGCTACCTATACTGTGATGCTTCTACAATTATTTTATTATTTTTTGTACCATTATTAGTAATAATGTTATACGGTGACACGATGTGATTATAATATGTATTACCTTATAATACAACATAAATGGTGTATTTAATAAAGAGTTGTTATGTAATTTAATGTTATAAAATATGATTTTCTATTTATTATTATATTTTGAACAGTGCTATTACATACCGAAAAATAAACATAAACATAATAACCAGGTATACGTTGCCTCCATCGTCAATAGTGAGCTGAGATTAAAGCAATTATATTTGAAAATATAAGCAATAAATGTTTATACATAAACTGTATCAAATTATCGTCACTTTATACAAAAACATATTTTACCGGTTTTGATCTTATAATATGTAGGTATACCGAAATATAGAATAACAATAATACAATATATATTTAACACTGAAAGTTTATTGAATTAATTAATTTTCAACTTAACAAGTGAACACTACATAAGATACGATAATAACAATACAACTTTACAACACTATAGTGTTCTATACCCATAATATCGGGTCTTCTAAAAATCTATACTACTACAATGCTAGTATGTAGTCGGTTTGACATTATATACTTACTATCAGCTATATTTGATCACTTGATCGACCGAAGGACAACTACGTAGATATTAAGTTGCCAACTTGTTTTAAAATTGATTATATGAGTCCTACTACAACGCATCTATGTCAAAAAGGTGCACATAAGACTGGTTATAGGTACTATCCATATTCTGGTTATATTATCCAGATTATGTAGACACATCATGCATATTATCAAGCGCCAAAACCCAAGGTCGTGTAGTGAGCTCAGTAATAAAAAAAATAATAGCAAAATTAATTAAAGCAGCGACACGACCGTCGACAGTGTACATTATATCGAAACAGGAGTTAATCATTATAGTAATTTAAACAGTGTAAATATTGGTGTTTTTTTCAGACTTTATTTCTAATTATCAATTGAATCTAACCTAATACACTGGAAAACATCAGAAAATTAGTGCAGATGATCCTTCAGTAGAAATCATCGAAATCGATAATCGTACGATTAGAAATTAAGTTATTAAAGAATGCGTGTAAACTTTTTTAATGAGAAATTTAACAGAATCTGAAAGACCTGTCCCACACTCAATTTCGTGTACCTACGCTGTACAATTTCTTGGTGCACCAGGTAAAAGTAAATGGTATTATCTATGGTTAATGTTTACAATGCGTTTAATTATTGCTATTTTACGTATTTAAAATATCATTATACCAACACAGATCTTGATACCTTATAGATTATGAATGTAATATAACCTAACTTATATACTATTATGTTTTAGTGTTATGCGCTCCATCTCTATTGTCGCTTGAAAATTTAATACAAGACTCCTAATATATTGTTACAATGGCAGTTGAAAAGTATTAAAAATACACAGTCACAAAGAAAATTTGAGGATTTTAAGAAAAACCCGTTTTTGACATAATCGATATAGTTTTTTGATTTATCTCAATAAATTATAACCACGGGATACCTTAAATTTACACCAAATATTTATACGACAATTTACCATACATGATAACATTTTCTAAATATTTTGCCTCATTTTGAGCGGTTTGAGCTAGCTATAACAAACATTCGATTTTTTAAATTTATTTTTTAATTATTGTCGATGAATAATTTTTTATTCGGTAAAAATACCAAAAAATTTAATTTAATTATGCTCATAAGTTGTAGTTATTAGGAATTAAAAAAGAAATTGAACATAAATCCAAAATAATATTTTATGTGAGTATAAAGTTAGAACTTTGATATTTTAGGTAAAAAATTTTAAAAGTTGCAAATTATTTTGTTATTAGAATTTCATATTTTGTTATAATTTAAAAATATTATTCGTGGTTGCTTGAAACTTATAAGTATATTATTATATTTTATACAAACAATGATATTTTTAAATGCAACTCTTTCGGGAAAAAATTATATAAATAATTACTATTTGTCGGATGTCACAACTCGTAACACCCTTTTACACCAAATATACGTCTTATGTTGCCAAAAACAGGAACAAAGCAGAAACCATTTGATATTTTACCGCTTCTGAGCGGACAGCAGGACACAATATTATAATGTCTCCAAAAACACGAACATTGTGTCGCCAGAATCACTTTTGTGGCGGAAATGTTTCCGTTTTGTCTGCTTGATGTAAGCCCATCATCAGGGCCGGATTGGTATGTATCGGCCCATCGAGATTTTCATTTCTATAAGCGGCTCATTTATGTATCCAGCTGCCCAAAAGTACGCCTATAATTATTACGAGCCTATAGGTGGCTGATCGAATTTGAATCATGAATTTATTTTCACTTACACTCACACGGCCGGCCCAAACATTTTTGAGATTTTCTCGGAAGCTCGCCTAACCAATCCGGCACTGCCCGGCATACATTTAGATTTATGTTAATGCTATTATTTTTTTTTCATAAAAAGAATATTTAAAAAAATGACAACAATTAAAATGAATTAAAAAATAATGATAAACGAATTGCAGTGTTACCGTCACCATCGAGTTTCGATTAAAAATGTAAGGTGAGAAGGCCATCACCACCTAAATTATTATTAGATTCGGATATTAGAAATTATATTCCATATTATATAAACAACACATTTTATTGTAGACATTACTGATAACTGATTACAAATTATTAATTACAAATCACAAGCAATCGATTTTGGTTTTTGGTACAACTCTAAAACAAATGACTGTAGATACATGAAATTTTGGCTGTATGTTTATATTAGCATTTTCCAAATATTTTGACTTACCTTGAGCTGTTAATGGACATTTTCAGTTTCTATTTTTTTTTAGTTTTTTTTCTATAAATATCAATGCAATTTTATTTGTTGGTTAAAAAAGCTTGAAAATTTAATAGAAGGCGCCTAGGTTATTGTTTCAAAGACAGATGAAAAAAATTAAAAATCCTTAGTCAGGGTTTTTATTTATAAGCATTTAAAGTTCATATATCTTGACAAAATACGGAAAAATCACGAAAATTAGCAAATTATTTTGAGTTGAGAATTCATAAAAATTTTTCTTTTTAAATTTAAGATTTGAAAATATAAGACAAGATTATCCATAAGTTTGTCTACCTTTATCAAAAAAAAATGTCTACAAGCAAATCAAATTAAATTTTTATGAGCATTTGAAATTCATATTTTTACAACATTTGATATTCACTCGATTTCTCATGTAATGATTTTCTTATTTTATTGTAATTAAAAAACGTATGACTGTAGATACTTGAAAATTTCACTGAATTTTTATATTAGCATTTTCTATACACGATAAAATTTTGAAAATAATTTGTTTCTTTTTGAGCTGTTTACGGATATTGTCAGTTTTCAATTTTTTTAGTTTTTTTCTGTAAATATCAATAAAATTTTATTTGTTGTGTAAAAAAGCCTAAAAATTTAATATAAGGCTCCTGATATATCGTTCTAATAGCAGTTGAAAAATATTTAAAATACATAGGCACAATTTTTTTTATAAGCATTTAAATATTAAATTTTGACAAAATTTATCAAATTTATAATTTAATAATTATTTTGTAGTTCAAAATTTATAAAATGTTCAACTTATAGCTAAGGGTTGAAAATTAAAAACAAGGTTCCACGTAAATAGGTTGTATATAAATCACTTTATTCACAATAATATCACCAAATATACTTGGTAATATCATAGGCTAACTGATCGTTTTCGCTCAGAATCGTTTTTCTTATACAATGATATTATATCATTGAATTCAAATTTAACACCATCCATTACAGTGAACCACTTGTAACCTACTGTACAGCAGGGTGACATCCACTTACCCACGTTTTTAAATTTAATAGGTATTAACCCTATTTTAAATAACGATAAACGTTTGGCGTTGACGTTTGTGAAATAATTTCGACGTATTCGGATAACCTCAAGTTGCTGATTAGATTTATCACCTGTTATATTTTTAACGTAATTAAAATTACTCTAAGAATAATCTTTGAAGTTTACGTTAAAATCAGTCTTGTAGTTTTTGAATATATAAGCTACAAACAAACATTTGATTTTGAGTTATAGTTTCTTTAATCGAGGCCACGGAAATGTGACGATTTGATACATTATTTTACCTTATCTGCCCGAGTTATCAATGACAACTATATTAATACACACAAAAATATTAATTTCTACTAATTTTTTCTATTAATATTACTATCTGTAACCAATAGTAACCATTAATAAATAAAAAAAAGTTATGAGCCATCGTGAAACTCCTTGTGTGATCACCTTTTTAAAATAAAAATTTTGAAAAATTCTTACTTTGTGCACCTTTACGTGGTGGTACCTATGAAGATACCTTGAAAATTTCAAGTGTCTAGCTATTTTATATATAGATCATAAATACCTAATAAATTGGTAAGATTTAAATAATTGTTCATATTGTATAATATAAATTATAACTGTATGTAAACATGCAATCATAATGTCTGTAAACAGTGACTGACTAACTGATCAGTGACGATGATTGAAATCGATACAACATTAAAATAAAATATTTAATTATTTAATAAAATATGCGTAGTTTGCTAGCAGCTTCGTGTGGTTTGGTGTTTTAAATATTTTATTTCGTTTTTAAATGATGAATACCCAATTCACAATGGGCGATTATTGGGTTTATAGGGTTTATAGGGTGCACTTTCGTTAAATATGTACAATTCGAATTTGTTGATTCCCTCGCCATATATGAAACCCGTGCCAAATCTGTTGGGTTCATCTTGTACGGCCGGATATCTCAAACCTTCCGATTCCTGTCTCTGAGTTCCGTCGGCGAATTGGTAACTGTAAGCCATGCAGCCGACAAGTAAATATTATTATAACATAGTATAAAGTATATAATATATAGTAATATATAGTATAATATGGTTATGCGATACATTATATAGTATCTAGGTATATTAGATTAAAAGTCAAAAACACGTTAAACTCATGACTCACCTGAAAGTGTAACTGCCCTCCGGAGATATGTCGAACGACTGCTGTAAGATGGGCACGAAATGACCGACGTACTCGGGATATCTATGGGTTTTATCGTTTTTGTCGTACTTCCGATGGACGATAGGTCTGCCAATAAATTGTGCAGGTGGCATCGCTACGCCGCCGTTGAACGTTTGATATAGTTCTTCCACGTTGCCTTTCGGCAAATCTGCGTTCGGTCTGTCAGCGTTGAAATAAGGCGATGACTCATCGATCGGAATATCCTGCGGAGAGCAACCCACCGCCATCAACAGGGCCGTTATTCCAGCGAGAAGCTGGACGGGAACAAGAATAACGTAAGCATATTTTTAAAAGCGCGTTTTAGAGTGGCGAATATACAATAATTGTTTATTGGGCTCATATAATAATATATTGTCTGATGCGCAACAGACAAGCCGTGACGAGAGCGTATGAAAATCAAGATTGGGCATTAACGAGTTAAAAGTTAAAACGTTAAGTTAATTAACTCGTTACTTTTTTTTCAAATTAACTTTTAACGTAATAAGTTACTTTTTTAAGATTAACGTGTTAACGTAAAGTTAATTTTATTCAAATTAATATATCTAAATTAAGTTCATTTTTGTACGAAGAATAATGCAAATTTTTTAATGGAGTTTTTACTTTGATGTATCATTTTAAATTTCCCTAGAAATTTTCTTAAGCGTAAAGAAAAACTATCTAATAAACCATTTTATTAGAGTCTTATTATGAGTCTGAAATTTTTTATATTTGCAAATTAGACAATTTTAACTTTAAACTAAGTTGAGTTACTTTTTTTCAATGTTAACTTTTTAACTTGACGAGTTAACGAAAAAAATATGAGTAACTTTTAACTTAACTTAACTTTATTATTTTAAAATGACTTAACTTAACGAGTTAAAAAAAATCGTCAACTTGCCCAGCCTTGAAATAATAATTATTTTATATTCGTAGGTATACGTAACGACTGTTGAACGCAACCCCGCGGGACGTCAACTCACCACTTCAGAGCCAGACATAATTTTTGCAGGTGGAACCAAGAAACTTTGTTGTCTACGGCGACGGTCCTTATAATATTGGTTTATATAGTATACGATGGTATCCGTCGGATGAGCTCGTCCAGTCAATACTGATTTTCAGATGGCCAAAACTGTCGTTTAAAGTTGTATGTTTTGGTATATCCCCCCCCCCAAATTTGGCGAATCCGGCTACCCCACTATAAGCCTATGATTCGAGCCATGCCATCGCGTACATTCCTGACCTTGCCCCCTACCCACCTATCAATTTTTATCACGTCCATGGTGCATGCTGGATCCAACTCCCGCACAATCAATGCATGTCTACCACTTACGTTCCCGGTCATGCTATACCATACGTTCAAGCAAACATACTTGGATACATACATAATAGATACATGTATACGTGCATCAACAGTATACATAATAATAATAATAATAATATACTGCTACTTAATTATACTAGAAGATAGCATAATATAATATATTAATACAGAAATATGGTAAACTTAGGATTGTTCATGGGACAGTCTACTTTGCACCAACCTTGTAGTATTCATAATCCAACCATCATCATAAGCCTGTACCATATATGTCTTGAGTGGTCAGGCTTTACTGTGAGTAACTGTTCGACAGCTCAAATCACATTATGGACGATAGACGGTGGTATAGATAAATCATATAAAGTAGCTCCGGTTTGGTCCAATCAGGTCATATTATACGGTTCTCCGAGTTAATTAAAATAATAAATAATATAAAGGGGTGTCGGTTATGATCGATCCAGTCATACAGCTGTGAAAATACATAGCACCTACCTACCTACCTACAATCTACATCGGTACATAGATTCGTGATATGATGCATATGATCAACATTTTTTTACAATCACATAACGCAGGTTGGTAACTTCCCCACACATTGTATATAATAATATTATTATCACTATAATTTAAATTAAAAAAAAAATTGTTGTTTTTAATATATTTATAGCATTCATTTATACCTACGTAATCGAAAAATCTGTCTTACATGTATTTATGTATAGTTTCGTTGAAAAACCATTTGGCGTAGTAGGGCCAATATAACAAATTTTAAAACAAGTTATAAAATCACTTATTTTTTCATTACCACTACTACCTATCTACGCGGTTTATCCTTCAATCTATCATGTGATCACATATAGCTGGTAGGAGGAATATAATAGTATCGTCATCGGTGGCAAACCAGCATCACGATATAGTATTAAAGATTATAGAAGATCCGATATTTTGTGTATAGTGCTTTAAAGTTGTATTGGTATCACCGACTATATTACATAGTTTTATCTTATCAAATTACAAATTAATAAATTCTCTATTGTCAGTGTTTAATATATTATGTATACCTATCATAAAATTACTGTATATTTTCATACGTACATTATGTTAGAAATTATACGGTAAAATAATGATTAGTGTATTATAGTGACGTTAATTTTTATACCTAACTTAAAGTATAAACATTTATTGTTTATATTTTTTAATTTATTTGCTTTAGTCTCAGCTCACCATTGGCAATGCAGGTGATGTATTCCTGGATAATATATTCATGTTTAATTTTCGGTACGTAATATCAGTGTTAACAAATAATAATATAGTAAATCCATTTTCTTATGATATAATGTTAGTATATAAGGTCCATTTAAATGGCCCCCACTTTCAAAACTTGAACTTCTGACCACATCAAACGTTTGTGCATCGTTTGTGCAGAAATGGGACCTGGTACCGACATTTGTGCACAAATGTTTCCAGCGCAATCAAAAATGGAAGCCATTAAAACAGGACACCCACTTAAATAACAAGTCGATTAACCAATACTACACACGCCATAAAGAACTATAATTGAATAGTTTCTTCAATCAAGCCAATCAACCCCTCTTATGTATCTCTCAATCTATTGCGCTTATTGTAAATATATTTTATATAGATTGTACAAATTAAAATAAATATGACAAAAAAAAAAGTTCAATAACATTAATACCAAAATCTTATATTCAAATTATAAACTACTTCCACAGTACCACCCATTAAATAAGAAGAAAGACTATTTAAAGATTCAAGATAAATGCCAATCCAACCTAGTTAAAAATTGAAGCATTTTTTCTACTAGAAAATGTTTAGACAGTAAAAAAAAACACACATAAAAAAAATCAATATATTCATCGCTCCCCTCAAAATATAATTTTAAATCTTTAAAGTTACTATTGAAGAAAATCCAAGCACTTTTACTGTCCTAAAAGGTGATGATAGACACAAAAAAAATTTTTAAAAAAAACAAACACATCATTATAAAATCAATACATTCATCGCTCCGCTCAGAATCTAAAATAAGATAAACTATTTAAGAAACGTCCCTCTCTCCCAGGGTACCTGATTGTAAATTATTGGTATCTATTCAAATGAGAAGCCAATGCCACATTTTTTTAATGTTTTGAGGTTGGTAACGTCTTAGTAAAAATATATCTTTAATTCAGAACGAAAAAGTTCTAATTAAGTGAAAACAATTATATTAACAACTAAAGGGTTCTGAAGATCCTTTTGGTTCTTATGGGAACTTTTTTACAGTTTTTTGTTTTCTTCGTTAAGGAAAATAAAACAAATTGCTAATGTTTACGCAGAACAATTTTATGGATTTTTAAATCATTAAAAATAAAAATCATTCGTTACGAAAAACGATAACACAGTTTTAATAATTGTAAAACAATTAAAACGGCTCTTCTGAACAATTCTTATTTTGAGATAGCAACTTTTGGTTCTGAGCCTATGATTATTGATTTACTATTAGTAAACGTAGAAGAAGCTCTTCGACTTCATACGTAAAAATCAAAATTATTGAAAACAATTATAAATAAACTGTTAATAACCGTAAATTTAATTTGGGAATTTGTAAATCATTATTGGAAAACATAAAAATTAAAAATTAAAAATAAATGTGACGCTTTTCACGTTAGTGGTTTTTACGTTTTTTTACGTTTTTTTACGTCCATGAACTTGACCCACCAACTGTATATGATACGATCCACACCAAAACCAAAAGTTAGCAAATAGTTAACAATATTAGAAAATGTATTTCAGAAGTTAGCAAATCATTTATGTAAAAGTTATAATTTATTTTTATTTAGGGGGCCAAGTTGAGGTTAGATCTATAAGTAGTGTAAAGAAAATAATAAACACAACTTTTTTAATATATTAGGTAACTATAACTAAAAATACTTTAACGCAACCTGTCCATGCAGCCCGAATAGTCCTACTAACATCAACCTGGTTACATTTTTTTTATTAAATAATGATTTTTTTTATTGGTTATAGATTTTGTATCAAATGTATACTTTCTGTTAAGATTGTTTTATTTCTGTTTAGGTTTGTTTTATTTTGTTTAGATATTTTTTTATGAAATAAAAATTCTTATTATACACATACATTTTAAATTCTGAGTGGAACGATGAATGTATTGATTTTACAATGATGTGTGTGTTTTATTTTTTATTTTTGTGTCTGTCATCACCTTTTAGGACAGTAAAAGTGCTTGGATTTTCTTCAACAGTAACTTTTTTGATAGGAAAGTGAATGTAGTTGGTACTTTGGGGGGTCAAAAGGAAAAGTAAAAGTGACGTAAAAAACAATAGAAAAATTAAGGGAAAACGGGAATTTTTACGCAAAATCTGTTTTCGAGAAAATCGATTTTGGTTTTTAGTGTAACTCTAAAACAAATGAACGTATATACATGAAATTTTCACTGGTTGTTTATATTTGTATTTTCTATACACGATACAATTTTTGAATTTGATTTGAACTGTTTAGGAACATTTACAGTTTCCAATTTTATTAGTATTTATTTCTATGGATGTCAATAAAACTTTATTTGTTGGGTAAAAAATCTTAAAAATTTAATACAAGGCTCCTACTATATAATTTCAATGATATTTGAAAAATATTAAAAATCCTTAGTCACAGTTTTTATTTATAAGCATTTAAAGTTCAAATCTTGACAAAATACGGAAAAATCACGAAAATTAGCAAATTATTTTGAGTTGATAATTCATAAAAATTTTTCTCTTTAAATCTAAAGTTTGAAAATGTAATACAAGATTATCCATAAGTTTGTCTACGTTTATCAAAAAAAAAATGTCTTCAAGAAAGTCAAATTAAATTTTTATGAGCGTTTGAAATTTATATTTTTACAACATTTGATATTCCCTTGATTTCTCATGTAATGATTTTCTTATTTCGTTCTAATTAAAAAACGTATGACTGTAGATACTTGAAAATTTCACTGAATGTTTATATTAGCATTTTCTATACACTATGACATTTTGATAATATTTTGATTTGTTTTGAGCTGTTTACGGACATTGACAGTTTTCAATTTTTTTTTAATTTTTTTTTCTATAAAAATCAATAAAATTTTATTTGTTGGGCAAAAAAGCGTGAAAATTTAATGCAAGGCTCTTGATATATCGTTCTAATAGCAGTTGAAAAATATTAAAAATACATAAGAAAAATATATTTTTATAAGCATTTAAATTTCAAATTTTGACAAAATGTATCAAATTTAAAATTTAATAATTATTTTGTAGTTAAAAATTTATAAAATGTTCAACTTTTATAGCTAAGGATTGAAAATTGAAAACAAGGCTCCACTTAATAGGTTATATATAAATTACTTTATTCACAATAATATGAACAAATATACTTGATAATATCATAGGCGACTGACCGTTTTCGCTCAGAATCGTTTTTCTTATACTATGATATTATATTATTGATTCAAATTTAACACCAACAGTGACCCACTTGTAACCTACTGTACAGCAGAGCGACATCCACTTACCTACATTGTTTTAATTAAATATAGATTTTTGATTAAATACCTTTTTTTTATTTTCTATAGACTTGTTTTATTGAATATTATATTGAAATATATATTATTCGGTATTAATGTTGAATATATTTTTATAGCAGAACCCGTGCACTTCATACCCGTAAAAAATCGAAAATCTTAAAACAATAAAATTATGATTGTTCAACTACTTTTAGGTGTAACTTGCTGCAGTAAGTGCAACTCAGCCAGCCTGGTAGGCAATCCGACTACGTCAGATCGCGGACAAAGGGCAACTCTTTCAGCAATCACCTCGGTAGGCAATATTCAATAATTCGATTTGATGCAAGCTTGTAACTGATCTGCCCAAATAACCAATGGCAACCGATTATAAATAAACACTGATTTCTACTGTTAACTGTAACCAATGGGAACTATTAATAAATAAAAATTAAATTTCCAATGTGAACCTCAATGTCCCTGTTAGTGCACCTCTTTAAAATGCGAATTTTGGCAAATCCTTTCTTATTATACGGTGAAAGTATTAGAAGAACCACTATTCCAAATTTCAAGTTCGTACGTTGGGTAGTATAGTTGAGATACAGCGATCAGTGAGTCAGTGATATTTGAATTTTAGGTATATAATATGTAAATTCTCTTCTCCCTTCCCCCCATCGGACAAAAAAAAATGAAAGATCGAGCGACGTGGTGACACCCAGGAAGGTATTTGAAACAACTCTGTGAAAAAAAATTTGAAAAATATTAAATAGTGTAGTCACAAAATTGGAACATAAAAAAGGCCTCTTCTTTTGTATATATAAGGATTAGATTAGCTTTGTTTGTTGTTGTTTATAAATGGTTGCTATTGGTTAAAGGAGAAATAATTAGTAGAAATTACTAATAAGTATTTATTTATTGTTGGTGGCTATAAGTTATTCGGACAGATCAGGTACAAGAATGTATCAAATCGAATTTTCGCACATTGTCTACCAAGGCGGCTGAGTTGCACTTACTAGTATAATCTATATATACATATAAGAAAGTCGTGTTAGTTACACTATTTATAACCGATTTGGCTAATTCTTATTTATATTTTTGTTGTGTTTGTTATTGTCAGGAGAAGGATAATGTGAAAGAAACATTTGAGAAAGTTACGGGGTTAGAGAAAAATGACGTGGTGGTGATGAATAAACTAAATAATAATTTTATCTTTTATATAATATATAGATAATAAAAATAATAATAATTATAATATTTTGTTATAATCAATAGCAACCAGTTGAATAAACAAAAAACAAAATTAAATAAATGTATTATAAATACGCAATCACACATTTTCTACGTACGATTTGGTTTTATTGTTCCGATATTCTCATTAACGATACCGCATGCCACGACCAAAACGATCAAATATACTTTACGACAAAGCCATAATGCAACTAGGATTCGAAACATTGCGAATGAAAGGACTGATATATATATATAAATGAATGTTTGTGTGTAGATTAGACCTCTGGGAAGAAGATAGGCTAATTTAAAAAGGGTTAAATTTGGGATTTTTTTTATTCATCGGATTTTAGTACGGTTAAGTTAGGTTAGGATTTTGTATTAATTGAATATATTAATCCACCATATGTGGAATTAAGTAAAATCGACAAACTTGGTATAACTTTGATACTTTAAAGTCTAAAGTGTTAGTCTAAAGTCTAAAAGTTTAGAGTTAAATCATACACTTACGTACAAACAGCACGGGGTCCGCGATCTATCTTTTGCGAATAAGAATTTTATTCCGGGCAACAGAAAAGTTAAGATAAATCTAGAACATCATACACCGAATATTAAATAAGACATTGAACAAAGTTTGAGTCATATACAGTTTTAACATTTAACGGGTAACAAAGTGCACGGGATCAGCTAGTATATATATACCACTGTACTAGTAATATAGTAAAAACAATAATCTGTCAATTCACCTGAAATTTTAGCTGACAATATTTTTCAAACTAATTAATTTAAATTAAACTTAATATACAAATATTGTTTCATATTTTTAGTTCACAATAGTACCTATATTATGTAAGTATTTGTGTGGGTGCGTATTCTATGCAAAATGGTTTTTGAACTGTAAAATTATAAACTTCCAAAGATAATGTTATATTGTTTTATATATTATAATATCGTTATTAAATACAGCTAGCGTATTGTTGTAAAAAGAAGTACATGCAGTCAAATTTATTTACATAACTATACTACTTAGTTCCACGATGTTAAATAAGAAATTAACTACAGGTGCATCAAACTATATTATTGAGACATTTTATTTGATTGAAACTTTACGGCAAAAGCCCATTTATGATATAATACAAAATTTGGTGTTTACATTTAGCAATAATACACAAAAATATACAGAATATTTGGATAAAAGATAATACAGAAAAACAATTCGTAATTTGAGGGAAAAAAACCTAATATTATTATAAAACTATTAAATTATACCTCCATACATATTACTTACGAATGCACGATATATCAGATTAAAAAATATTACCTGATATGGATTTTATTCACTACAAATGCAGTGAAATGCAGTACAACCAATAATAATCTTAATCCAATAAACCTACAGTTTACGTATTTAATTCACAAGAATTCATTATTTCAGGATCCGGCATTTTGTGTGATAGAGAACTCGAAAGACGACAAGCTGTATCATCTTGCTCAGTGTTGGTGAATGTAATATAAATAGATATTATGTTATTATATTTGGCAAAAATAGTGGTGGTTTGGGACTGAGGGCTTAGAGTCCTAAAGGCATAATAAGCACCATCAATAAATATATGATTTATATACTAAATAGTAATTATAATATTAGGTACTTATTCCTATAGTACTAGCTACACATTATGATCAAAACCACTTATTTTTTTACATATAAATTATGTAAAAAATTAATTTCTATACTATCCTCTCATATTTTTTCTGTTGTTACCTTTTAACTACGCATAGGCCATCGGAGTCCAACATGCCATATAACATTTAATTATACCTATGCTCTGCAATCGAATTGTGTATTATTAACTTGAATCTATTTTATAATAATCGTTTTAAGTTATAATTATATATAAAAATGTTAAACTTATGAAATCCTTATTGTAGTATTAAATAATAATTTTTTGGCATTATAGAAACACTGACGATGATAAGTTTTATTGTTCAAATGGTCTGTGTATCGAATGGTCGTGGGTTTGTGATGGTCGTAAGGATTGTTCAGATGGCTCAGACGAGACCAAAGAGTTGTGTGCTCTATACCAGTTTGAAACAAATATGACCACAAGTACAAAACAATAGCTATGATATGACATTTAATATTATTTATATGTTTGTGTAATAACTAATAAATGCCAAAGTTACGCATATTAGTCTAAACATAGAGCTTCTAATATTACATCAAATACTCTAATGTGCCTAATATTATTGTAGATTGTGGTAGAGTGCATGTCAATAACAATGAAACGATCGACAAGGGTGAAAAACTACTTATTGGAACGTTACCTTGGAATGTTGGAATATATAAATTAAATAAAAAAAGTTCCAATAAATATGACTTGATATGTGGAGGATCAATTATTGCTCCAAATGTAGTAATTTCTGGTAAAATCCTTGTACCTACAATACATTTAATAAAGAATGGTAATAATTAAATAATGTTTTTAGCGGCAAATTGTTTTTGGCAAGAAGGGATGTTATCAAACCAAATATCAATAAACAATGGTCTATACAAAATTGCAAAAATTGTACACAAATATAAAACGAATTCTACTGTTATTAACTATACTCAAATAGTGAATGTAATTAATGAATAACTCAATGCCTACAAATATTTTGTGTGATATGTATATTATAAATTTATTAAAACAACTGTACAGGTAGAAATGATTTACCTGAATGGAGGTTTTAATGGAAATGATGGGTTATATGCTGATGATATTTCTATTATTGTGTTAGCGAACAAATTTTCATTTAGAAATGGTATAACACCTGTTTGTATCGATTGGAAGAGTATACATAATATACAGAATGGAGATCAATCGAAAGTAAATATGTTGTACTATATAGTTTGTAGTTTTATTAAATACATAAAATATAATATGAAATTGATTGTCTGTTTTAATTTCTAAAAAGTGGTGGGAAAATTAAGACCACCAGATTAAAGACGTTTGTAAAATCCTTAAACGCTAATCTTATTTCATAGTCGTTCTATCCAACAAATCTAAATAACATTTAATTCATTATCGACAATTTTAGGTACATAACGATATATCAATATTATACTTAATTATAACTGTACATTATAAAACATTTTCATTATATTACAGGATGTTGCTTGGATCATGACAAATGTCACAGAAAAACCTGTTTTATTAGAAAGATATTTTAATTATATCGATTCTAATACTTGTCGAAAAATTAAAACAGAAGGATTTAATCAATATGTAACTTTTGATAAGTTTTGTGCCGAAACTCAATTCGATAACACAAATTTAGCTTCTGATCGTATCGATAAAGGTATTGATTTTACAGTGATTCTTTTTCTTTTTTTTTTTGTGTGTGTGTGTGTCCATAGTTTTTCTTGCGTACGAGTAACGTTTGAAGGATAGGATAAGGTGTGATTTGTTATTTAATTAGCATAGATGAACTGAATATTATTTAAATTTGAGAATTCTCAAAATAAATACGTAAATATGAAACAGAGACTATGCTATGATGTATTCGTATACTTAAAATATGTATTAGAATACAGTAAATATTTCTAAGCGTTTAGAATATATCCGATTTGACTCGTTTAATTGCTATGTCTGAAAATATTATTACCTAATAAAATAATCTAAGGTCAAAATAATAATTTAAAAGTGCGACTGGCGACTTGCTCTGTCAGATCACGTCTAAATATGAGGGCGGCGACGACGAGATTAGAAATTGCCTAAATGTTGCTAATTAAATCAGTGCAGCGAGGCTCCTTAAGAAAAAAATAGTTTTCATTCGTAGAACTATTCAAAAAATTTTTGTCCAAACAAATTCTTATAATTTTATTTTGTTGAATTTATAATGGTTTTAACAAATTGTCCGATAATCCACCCCACACTAAACAACCATACTAAAAAACTGACTGATATAAGACTTAATATTAAATATATTACGTGATGTATTTAAAAGCAAGATATTTTTAAATTATAAAATCTATGAATCGATGAAAGTAGTCACAATAGTCGTATTACTATATTGTTTATCGAATTTTATACCTAAATATATGGTACATTGAACCCATGAATTTTTTTTTATACATAGGTACCTAACATCAATACATTCAGCATCATTTTTACAGAAATGTACAATAAGTTCATAAAAGGAATAATCGAATATATAAATACGAAAGCTTATAAAATAGGTTTTTTAACATTTAAAGATAGTTTCCTTTTGGTAAGAACTATTAACAACTCTCTTAAGCTCGATTATTGCTTTTTGTTGTATACAGAAATCCATGAATTATCTGTAAAAAGTAAAAAAGAATCACCCACATAATGTATTACAATTTTACCATCTATGTTTATGTTGCATATACTGTTTATTGTATAATATGAAAAATAACGGACCTAGCACAATACCTTCTGGAATTCCACATATAATTTTTCTTTTTTGATCTAATATTCCATTTACTTTGACTAGGTATTTGTTGTCTATATGTTAGGTAGTTACTAAACCATTACAAACTGGTTGCTTTTAAATCAAAATTAGCTAGAGATTTCTTCAACACTATTATTTAAAAAGCTGAATGAAGATAATTTATAAATACCGATGTAAAAAAAAATAAAAATAAAACATGTTGCCCTCTCCCCTCCTCCAGGGAAATTTAACGGATGTCTAACTATGAACCCATTACCTAAAATTGTAATAATATGTTAAATATGTGTCTTACGTATAAAATATCTATTGTTTCAGGACAAGTAGATGTTAATGCAGATGACGGATCTGGCATAAGTTTTATACACTTTGATTCTTATTATTTAACAGGGATAATGAGTGTCTTTAATTATTTAGAAGACCAAACAGGATTCATAGGTTGTACAGACATTAAATACCACGTTCCATGGATTCGTGAAATTTTAAACAAACATGTAAGTAAATATATTTTTATATGTATAAATATATATTTTTGATTTATTATATTGGCTTAGTTTATTAATGACATTAAAACTTAGATATTTAGAAAGAATATGTAAATTTAACATTGAAAGTTTTGACAGTTTATAGTGAATTCGTGCATTTTACCATACGTCGAAGGAGTTGTATATTCTTATGAAGGTTCAAATGAAATTTTATCTCACGGGACATTAATTAATCATAATCTTACTGTTATTGAGAATTGTGAAGTTGGATATCATAAGACTTATACCAATAGTTCTAGGGTTTGTCTGGGAAAAGGAAAATGGTTATTTAATTCTAAGAAATTGTGTTTCAGTAAGTATTGTATAGTTATTCAAATATTGTAATAATTAATTTTTTATTTATAAATTAAAAGTCCAAAATGTGGTTATGTTTGATTATAATTTATTTAAATTTTTAGAAATGTGTCCACCTCTAGAATCAAATAGTTTAGATATTAAATGTAGTCATAATGGCAAGTATGCAAATTGCTCAAACTTATCGATACCCGAAACAATAGCAACACCATCATGTAAGCCATCATATACTGCACCAAATGGACTAGATGAGACTCCAGTTGAATTACTTTGTCAGTCAAATGGAACCTGGAATAATCAACTATTTAGATGCTATCCATGTAATTTTATTTTTTTTTCATGTAAACATAAGTCTCTAATTTATCTATACTAATATATAAAGCTGTAGAGTTTGTGTGTTTGAACGCGCTAATATCAGGAACTACTGGTTTGAATTGAAAAATTATTTTTTCGTTGGATAGTCCATTCATCGAGAAAAGCTATAGGCTATAATAACATCACGCTACTACCAATTAATAGAAGTGCTCAAACAGGGATTTTGAGATTTACGATAGAAATATTTGTTTATAAATAGTTGCTATTATTGGTTATAGGAGAAATAATGAATAGAAATAGTATTTATTTATTATTGGTTGCTATTGGTTAATCGGGCAGATCGGGTACAGGCATGCATCAAATCAAATTTTCGCACATTGCCCACCGCAGGGTGGCTGAGCTGCAGTGAGTTACACCAAAAAGAAGTTGAATAATCACAATTTTTTTTGTCATTTTTTATAGGCCGCGAAGTGCGCAGGATCATCTATATTATATATAAATGAATGTTTGTGTGCAGATCTCTGGGTAGAAGATAGGCTAATTTAAAAAGGGTTAAATTTGGGTTTTTTTATTCATAGGATTTTAATACGGTTAGGTTAGGTTAGGATTATGTATTAATTGATTATATTAACCCACCATAATATTATATAAAAATAAACTTGGTGTAACTTTGATACTTTAGAGTTAAATCATACACTTACGTAACTAATAGAAAATATACAGCATTGGGTCCGCGATCTACCGCAGGTAGATTGCCTAACTGATAATATACTGCTGTGAATCACAATTTTTATTCCGGCCAACAGAAAAGTTAAGATAAATCTAGAATATCATACACCAAAAATTAAATAACGCATTGAACAAAGTTTGAGTCATATAGAGTTGATACATTTAACGGGCAATGAAGTGCACGGGATCAGCTAGTATAATATAGATTACTAATTTATTTAATTTTACTGTTTCCAAATGATATTCTTTGTATTGTGAAAAAATAAAGGAAAAACAAATAATTATCGTTTATGCCTATTCTATAGGTATTGTTACTTATTAATTAATATCATATATTTATATTCAAATATTATTTTAGATTGTGGTAAAGCATATACCTTAAGTAATGTATTGATTGAATATGGTGAAAATGCAAGTGTGGGAACAGCACCGTGGAATGTTGGAATATATCAATTAAATAAAAAAAATTCCAATTATGACTTTATTTGTGGAGGGTCAATTATTGCTCCGAATTTAGTCATTTCTGGTAAATTTATTGTAAGACGTATTTAAGAAAGAACTAATTTATTTAAAACTTTTTAGCGGCTCATTGTTTTTGGCACAAAGGTATGTTATCTAAGAGAATATCAATAAACGACGGTTTATACAAAATTGCTGTTGGAAAATATGATGTAAATTTTACGATTGTTGACAATGACTTTACTCAAATAATGAATGTAAGTTATTAATAATTCATAAGTCCACAAAAAATGTGTTATGATATGAATTATGTTAACTAAAACAATTTGCAGGTAGAAATGATTTACCTGAATGAAGGTTATTATGGACGTATTGGATTTCATGCTGACGATATAGCTATTATTGTGTTAAAAGACAGAATTTCTATTAGTAATGGTGTTGCACCTGTTTGTATCGATTGGAAGGGTAAATACAATATAGTCAATGGAGATCAAGGAAAGGTTGGTTTGTATTATTATTTAAATAGTAAAATTGTCATTTATATAACTGTTAATTTATTACTGAACCTATCACCATTGACCCATCACCCATGTCTGTATTTAAAGAACTTATACCGTGAGATTGTATGCAAAAGTACCTACACCTTCATGTTGGCATGTTACAAAACATGACTAAAAAATGTTGCATGTCGGTCACTCTAAATGATGGTGTTAAATTTTAATTCTATGATATTATAATGTCCAGTGTTGTGCATTATCTAGATAAAATAAATACACATTATCTTTTTACCTTATCTAGATAAATAAAACTGTTATCGATAATCTGCAGATAATTAGATAATATTTGTATTAATTTCACTTGATTTTTTCCGTTTTCCAATAACTTTTAATACTTATTTGAAATTTAAAACAACGCACTATATGCTACAATTAGTTCACAAGGCATCATTTAGTTTTAATTTTCAATAGTTTTTAATGTTATTATGTTTAAAACCAAAAAAAATAAATTTTCAATTTGTTTTAGATTTAATTATCTGCATTGATTATTATTATGTATTTTTGCAATAAATCAATTTTTGTCAAAAAAGTCATTATTTCATTAAACAATAAAATTAAGTGTCCAGATAATTAAAAATGTCCAATATATGCGTTAAGGCGCCCGTGCCGATGCCATTTTGTCATCAAAAATACACTCTGCGGGAATAACGATACCGCCTTGTAAAATCAACCAAATTTCATAATTTTTTTTTTTAATTGTTTGAGTGAAATATTCTATATATTCATCGATCTCTGTTTTCAATATTTTATTCTCATAATTTATAAAAAAATACAAGATAAATAGCATTTTTTACAGATTTTTACAATTATTTAAAATAAAATACAAAATCAGAGATCGATGCGGGCTGTAGGAAGGTCTTCTTCTTTCAGATAAAAAAATAGTCATCAAAATCCGACAATTCTACAGAGTTTAAGAGTTATTCCCGTAAAGTCATTTTTTCGATATAATACACTTTACCAACCCCTTTAAATAGGTATTGGGTAGTTTTAATTTACTTTTAATTAGTGGAAAAGTCTTATAATTGAGGTGGTAATTAAAATATAAAATTAATTTTTAAAATTATGGAAAATTTAAAAAACTGGCACCGAAACCTTAAACGTTTCTTTTTTTTTATTCAAATGTATTAATTTAATCTATATTGTATTTTTATATAATATAATAAATTATATTAACTAAACAATCATAAATATATGTATTCATTATAATTTAATTTATACAGTCTTAAAAAACCTAAAACCTGTATAATTATCTGTTTTTATCTAGATAAAAAGGAGCTAATCTTGTGTGTTTCACAATAGTGTCGGTAAGCTCAACTATGTACCCTATATACCCTGAATACTATGTATATAAAAAGATTACAGAATTTATTTAACTTACTTTATGTCTTTATGGTACTATATACACATTCCCAATATTCACATAAAAAGTTATTATTATACGTTAATTATTATTGTACATTATTCAACTGTTTTATACTTTTACAGATTGTTGGTTGGGGAAAAACTGAAAAATATATCTCAAGTACTAATTTATTAGAAGCATATTTACCATACATTGACCATAGTTCTTGCCGTAATATGTATACAGGCGGATTTGAATTTTTTGTGACTGCTGATAAATTCTGTGCCGGTTCTGCAATGTGTAATAAAATATTTCAACATTAATTAAATTAAATCATCAAGCTTAACTTAAATATATTAAACACTGAATATTGAAGGAAGATATTTAAAAAAAAATTAAGATTAAGTTAATTTTTATTAAATAAATGATTCACAATTTACAATAAAGGTGATTAGTATAAGAATACTAAATATATTTCTACAAATCTAGCAAACAAACTATTTAATACATCGTTGGGCGCCACTTTGTCGTACCACATGACGGTAAAGCATTGACATCGTACTTTATAAGTTTATGATCCATAATATCCAAAATGTAATCTTGCTGGCACTGTTGAATAAATGTTGATACAGGTACGAGTGTACCACGGCACAAGATCATCAGTACCTTAGTATACAATTTTTTTTGGAAAGTAGTTGATGAGTGCTTCATTGAAGATTTGATACTCACACAACCTATGTAATTTTAATTCTCAATTACAATTAATTAATAATAATCATGGTTTGAAATTCGTTGAATTATCGTCTAACAATTACTTTCATCACATATTCCACTGACATACCTTTGTAATATACTACTTGGAGATCCTTTGTAATTAATAACGTAAATCTATATTGTCCCCACAACCAAATAAGTAGCAATAACAGTCGTATTATTCATTTAGGTATTAATTATAAAATATTTTTAGTTTCAGGACAAGGACTGGGCCAAGGAGATAGTGGTGCAGGCTTATGCTTTTTACACTCTAATTCTTATTATTTAATCGGAGTAGTGAGTATAAAGGATCCAAGTACAAAAACCGCAATCGCTGTTTTTACAGATGTTAGATATCACATTCAGTGGATTCGTGGACTGTATAACAAATATCACTAAGTGCAATAAGATTAGGCATGATAACATTCTTAAAATAATTTATTCCAATTGTAATTAAAATCAATATTTGTATTAGTAAGTTTTTACTTATTTTTTAACAAATTGTACTAGTTTATACAATTCTTTTAAAATTAAACATACTAGCTATATTAGTACCTAAGCATTATATTATATATAACGGACACATATTAAATTCGAACAGTTTTTAGCATATTCCAATTTCGTATTATTCATTCATTTTTCACAATTTATTATTATAAGATATTTTTCATTGTATTTGAAATAACTATTACCTTAATATTAATTTTTTTTTAATTGTATAGTTTTGTTTATCATATCATCTGCTTCAAAATTGACATATTTGAGGAAGAATAGATTATTTAATTTAATTTTTTGGCAATTAGGTAATGTTAATGCATACCACATGACAAAAATATTAAGGTGACTTTGTACCATAGTGACTATAACTTGTTTCTTAGTAAGGTGTTAATGTTATCATTAAAGTACTACATAGGTCAAAACTTTTTTTTTGGATATTTCAACTTGGTGACACTAGCATTCACTCTCTCATTCAACGCTACATCTCAAAAACTACAAAACATGTAAATAAAAATTTTGAAATATTTTTCCCAATACCAGTGGAATGTCAGTAGGCAAAGTGTCAGCAGCAACTTGTATTGAGTTATTTAAAATATGTGAAGCACAACCAATACCAATAAAATGTGTAATAATTACTTCTTTAAACTTGTAAAATACATTATTTTTTCCTCTTCTAGTAACACCACCAAAATTTATCTGAGTGTTATCGGCGAAAAAGCTATTACTTTTTTAAGACGTCCCAGTGGTATACTTTTTGTTGAATAATTTCCTAACAAGTTGATATATACAATCCGATCCATTGATCTTATGATATGATATTATGTTTAAATAATATATGATACGCAAAAACAACTTCATGGTGTTTTCAAAATCACTTACTTTTTGGGATTTCTGTGCTTTACTGGCTAATTTATGTCGATTTGTTTCGATGTGTTGGTTGATATCTGACTTACCACGTGATCGATACTAAAAATACCACTGCAACAGTACATTCCACCTAGTACAAGTTTTTATTAGAGTTGAATTTATTGTCTAAATTTTTGTTAAGAAATTTTCTTTTAGGCATAATTATTATTTTTATTAATAATTTAACTATTATCTTTTACAGTAGGTATGGTAGATACTAGATATTGTAACTGACGAAATATAAGAGAGAGAGACTGATATTACGAAAGAAATAATATCCCTAATAGGTACCTATATACAAAAGAGTGGATGTCGTTCTGTTGTACAGTAGGTCATAAATATTTGTCAAAAATCTAAATTTAAATGCTTATAGGGGAAAGGTGTACAAAGTGGCCATAGCCGGTAAAGTGGTCATGTCTTATTATTCTGTCGTAAATAAATAAACAGCTGGTTTCATCACGTGGATTGGTTCGTTGTTATCATATTTATCAACTGATAAACCACTGTTGATAAAAACATTTACCGTTTCCGTTTAAAAAAAAAAATTCATTTTTGGATGCTGTTGATGTAAGGAAAGTGCTCTGAATAAATAATTATATTTTATAAACATAGTAATTAATATACCCAAATTATTATTTTCCGAAATCTACTTAAGTTTTTATATATTATAGAATTGCTGAAGTTTAATTAGTCAATAGGATATATATTTTTTTAAATAATAAATTAAACATTATTAAAAGGATAAAGTGGTCACTATGGTGGTTTATTTATTTGTTTTCAAAAGCTGGCGGTCAAAATGGACATTGACTGACCACTTTGAACACCTAGGTGGGCAAAGTGAACAATTTTGTACTTTTTAAAAAAATGAAAATAACTTTTTATTTATTTGTTTAAAATATTTCTGATTGGAAATTATGATTCCTGACAAATTTAACTAGACAATCTTGAAGGTTTTATATAAAAAAAAAAAATCCTAAAGTGTGACACTGTGTTGAACCTTAGGGTGGCCGCTTTGGACACCTTTCCCCTATAAAAAAATTATGTATGTATATTAATACCTATGTATTTTTAATATTTTCCAACTATTATTTTTACAATATATCAGGAGCCTTGTATTAATTTTTAACGCTTTTTGACTTGACAATTAAAATTTTATTGACATTTATAGAAAAAAAACTAAAAAATTGAAATTGAAAATGTCCACAAACAGCTCAAAAACAGTCAATATTTTGAATATTTTAAAAATTTTATCAACTATAGGAATTGATAAAATAAACATACGATATGAAATCAAGTGTCTGCGGTTATTCGTTTTTGAATCACAACAAAATAAGAAAATCGCTAATTAAGAAATGGAATGAACATCCAACGTTGTAAAAATTTGAAGTTCAAACGCTCATAAAAATTTAATTTGACTTTCTTATAGACATTTATTTTTTTGATAAGGGTAGACAAACTTATAAAGAATCTTCTATTACATTTTAAAATCTTAGATTTAAAAAGAAAATTTTTATGAATTTCCAACTCAATATTATTTGCACATTTTCGTGATTTTTACGTGTTTTGTTAAAATTAGGACATTAAACTATTATGAAAAAAAATTGTGACTGTATTTTTAATATTTTTAAATATCATTGTAACAATAGCCAGTCATAGATAATATCATATAATATATCGTATATTATCTATGTAGCCAGTAGCCTCGTATTAAATTTTCAAGCTTTTTACACAACAAATAAAATTTTATTGGTATCCATAGAAAACAATACTAGAAAAATTTTAAGCTGAAAATGTCGTAAATAATTCAAAACAATCAACATTTTTTGAAAATGTTATCGTGGATAGAAAATTCTAATATAAGCAACCACTGAAATTGCATGTATCTACGGTAATTTTTTTAAGAGTTACATCAAAAACCAAAATCGATTTTGTTGAAAACTGGTTTTGCGTAAAAACTACCGTTTTCCCTTAATTTTTATCTTGTTGTTCTTTGCGCTTATTGAGTACTCCTCCCCCCCCCCCCCCCAAATGAAATGTTGAGTGTTCAATGATAAAAAAATCACCCAATATAATCATTTTTAAAACGAGTTATTATAAATCACTTATTTTTTTCATTACCACTACCACATATCTACGTAGTATAACCTTCGGTCTATTATGTGATCGTCTATATAGCTGGAAGGAGGAACATAATATTATTTTGAACATCGGCTGCTTACTAGCAGAACGATATAGTAGTAAATATTATGGAAGATACTATATTTTGTGTCTAGTGTTGTAAATTTGTATGGGTATTATCGTCTATTACATTGTGTTATCTTATGAAGTTAAAAATTAATAAATTCTCTACAGATATTGTCAGTGTATATAATATAATATATCATATAATTACAGTAGGTATATTTTGCTAAGTATTGTTTAGTGTATAATGACGTAAATTGTACGTACTGTGTGTATATACATTTATTGTATATATTTTTAAATATATTTGATTTAGTCTCAGCTCACCATTGGCAATGAAGGTGACGTATTCCTGGATAATATATTCCTGTTTAATTTTCGGTACGTATTATCAGTGTTAACAATAATGATGGTAATAAATAGTTTTTTGTATTTGAAACACCTACCTACTAGACTTCTTCAACGATATCAATATTTCGATTCGATATGGATATCGCGAACTTTTTTAAAAAATTTAGATATCGATAGTCGAAATATATCGATAATCGATGTACATGAATACCCACTAATTACTACCTACAGGGCCGGATCTGGGGGGGGGAAGTCGGGGATTTATCCCCGGGCGTATAATTTTCGTGGGCGTATTTTAAAGGTTTTAAATTTTAAAAATTTAAATTTTAAAACGGACTTTGAAACAAAAGTCATAACTACAAAATAATATTTTAATAGAAATGTGTAATAATGAGTATGTGAATAAAATAATATTATTTTATTTTTAATTTTAACAAGTAATAACAATGTTATTTTTAAAAGGACAAATAGGTACGTGGAATTTGCAGTGGAAATACCCGTCCGCGACTGTTGGCGGGTTGACTGTCGCCGCAGATCTAAAATTAAATATTAATTGTTCAGTGTGGGAAATTAAAATATTGTTGAATTTGATTTTATTATCATTGTATTGTGATTCATCGATTCGTGTGTCCGTGTTAATGTGTTATATTAATAATAATATAGCCTGTATTAGTTTATAAAATCAGTTTATTTTATACATTTTTGCTGAATTCCATTTTAATTTTGACACCGCAACAGTTAAAAGACGTCTGTGCTCAGTCATTAGTACTCAGGTAGTACAACCAAAATTAACAATATTACTAGTTTTAGTAATCTGTATGTAGACATGTAGTCATTAGTTTTTTTGTTAAGAATATTTGTGAATATCTAGTATTTGTTATGGAACTTTATTAAGTCGCAGACCGCAGGGCAACCTTTTTTTGGAATTTTTATTTTATTTTTCGATCTGTAGATTTACTCTCCAATTAGTGATATAATGAAGTATGGTAAATTACATTGTTTCCTTGCATATAAATATTAAATACATATTAATAAATTATATAGGTATATCTTTTTTATGAATTATGTAAATAGTTATTTAAAATTTAATCTTAAAAATGGCTTCATTAATTGTAATTAATTGATATGTAATTTTTAATTAACAGTTATTTATTTTTTTTAAATAGAACATAAAATGTTACTTACTACTGATTTAATTTTTTTAGATTATTTATTAAACTAAATACCTATTTGTAGGTTTATAAAAGTCTTTATACTTAACAATGCCTTTTTACAAACTGAACTTTATTATAAATATTACTATAGCCACTAGATAAATGAAAAAGAACAAAATTAAGCATTGTTACAGATTACACCAAGTACATTGTTATTTGAATTTACTATTTAAATAATATTTATTTTCTTGATTAACTTGATAGTACAAAAGTACAACATAATTAAAACAAAAATACTATCCTATCGATGTGTAGCTTAAGTCAGATCGGTTATTAATTATCATGTTTTACCTATTCATCATATTATAATAAAATAATTTAAAAAGAAACTTATTAAATATTCTGGAGTTAATACACGAGTACTCAATGACTGACATATTCCCAAATATTTGTATTGCTATTCGTTTGTATCTAACATTGCCCTGTACTATCGCATCATGTGAACGAAGTTTTAGTAAACTCAAATTAATAAAAACGTATTTACGATCCACGATGAACCAAAACAGACTTACTAATTTGTCACTTCTATCAATCGAAAAAGAGATCACAAAGACAGTTGATTTTGATTCAGTTATTGATAATTTTTCTGCAATCAAAGCCAGAAAAATAAAGTTTCAAATATTAAGTTTAACATTTTGTAAATTTGGAAAATGTAGAATAATATATTTT
The DNA here is from genome assembly GCA_008086715.1 of Sitobion miscanthi. Taxonomy (NCBI): domain Eukaryota; kingdom Metazoa; phylum Arthropoda; class Insecta; order Hemiptera; family Aphididae; genus Sitobion; species Sitobion miscanthi. Next base: position 2,184,747 of record CM017800.1, on the reverse strand, counting down.
ATTATATTATACATTTAATACATAAGTTATAGGTAATCATTATACTATTTCAATTTTCAGTACTTAGTTATATTTTTCTTTCATTGTAGTTTTTCCGTACTTAAGTAGATACATAATATGTAATAATTATGAAGTTTCGAGTTAGATATCGATATTCAAAACTATATTGTTGAAGAAGCCTACTAGGTACCTACTAATTTTATTACTTTTGATTCAATTTATTTTTTGTTAATGACAACTTATGATTTAAAACTAACATATTTTAGGAATCTTCATTTTAATTTCTATTTTTGAATAATTTATGTGTATACAGATCATATGACAAAATATAAGCTGATGTTGTCACTATAGTCGTAACAAAGTAAACAAAAAACTATTTATTTTTTTCCATTTATGTATGGTTGCTAGATATTGGTTACAGAAAATAAAATAGTTATTACGATTGGATAATGGAAATAATTTACAATATTGTATTAAATATTTCACATTTCATAACTATCAATAACAGTATATATATTATATAAATTGCCGATAATATTAATTTAGGAAAACCTAAATTTTTTAATGGATTTTACAAATTGAATTTATTATTGATTTTGGTATGATAAGTGTGTTTTATTTTTTAATACATTTTTTCTATTAAAAAAAGTAAATCTAGTTATTATTTTTAAGTGGCCAAAATTCAAAATTCAAAATAGTTGATTAATGATAAATTAATAAAGTGGGATTTTAAGATAACCCATTTTTTAATAAAATTGAATTAATTATTTTTAAATAAATTATAATTCAAAACCTTAGATAAGTAAAATTTTCATCGAATGTTTATATCAATACTTTAAATAAACAGTATAATTTTTTATTGAGTAAAGATTTTTTTATCAAACATTATTTTTATTAATATTTTTTGATTTCTATTTAGATTTTTTTATTAAATATAGGTTTCTTTATTAAATATTATTATTTTATTAAACCGATTTTTATTAAATATAGATTTTTTTTAATAAAAAAAATTCATAACTTCTACAAAAAAGATTTGCTAATTTCTGGAAAAAATTTGGTAAAATTTGGTAATTTTTTGGTAAATATTAGTATAGGTTTGGATCGTAACATTTTTAAGTCGGTGTGTCAACTTCATGGACAAATATTACATCATAATTATGATATTATCCAGCTCAGTTCTGCAAATGCAGTACAGTCAATAATAGTCTTATTCCAATAGGCATTGTTTACGTACCTATTTAATGCATAAGAATTCATTCTTTCAGGATCCGGAATTTTGTGTGACAGAAAACTCGAAATACGACAAGCTGTTACATCTTGGTCTGTGTGAGTGACTATCTATTATAAATAAATATTATGTTAATATAAGTGCCGAAAATGGTGGTTACTAGTTAGGGCCTTGGGGACCTATAAATTCCTAAAAGTCTTAATAAGCACCATCAATCAATATATTATGATTTATGATCTATGTTTAGTATTAGATTTCTTATTACCAACTACATATTATTATCAGAAAGTTCAGGAAGATCAAAATCACTTTTTACATATAAATTATAAGTGTATAAATTAAGTGTTTTATATTAAATATTAATTTGTTGCACTTTTGAATAAAATTATAGAAACACTGAAGATAAGTTTTATTGTTCAAATGGACTGAGTATCAAATGGTCATGGGTTTGTGATGGTCGTAAGGATTGTTCAGATGGTTCAGATGAGAACACAGAGTTGTGTGCTATATACCAGTATGGAACAAATATGAACACAAGTACAAAATAATAGCTATAATATGACATTTAATATAATTTATTTGTTTGTGCATGAACTATAAGCTAATAGATGCCAGAGTTACACATATTTATCTAAATATACAGCTTCTAATATTAGGTACATCTAATGTATTTAATTTTGTTATAGATTGCGGTAGAGTGTATGTCAATAACGATGAATCGATCGACAAGGGTGAAAAATCACTTGTTGGAACGTTACCTTGGAATGTTGGAATATATGAACTAAATAAAAGAAATTCCAATTATGACTTGATATGTGGAGGATCAATTATTGCTCCAAATGTGATAATTTCTGGTAAACTCCTTGTACAATGCATTTAAGAAGGAATGATAATTAATTAAATAATTTTTTAGCGGCAAATTGTTTTTGGCAAGAAGGTATGTTATCTAACCAAATATCAATTAACGACAACCAATACAAAATTGCTGTGGGAAAATATGATAGAAATTTTACAATTATTGACAATGAATTTACTCAAATACTTGAAGTAAATAATTAATAATTCAATGTCTACAAATAATTTGTGTGATATGTATATTATAAATTAAAACAACTGTGCAGGTAGAAATGATTTACCTGAATGAAGGTTTTAATGGAAATGATGGGTTATATGCTGATGATATTTCTATTATTGTGTTAGCGAACAAAGTTTCATTTAGTAATGGTGTAACACCTGTTTGTATCGATTGGAAGAGTATATATAATGTAAATAATGGAGATCGAACGAAAGTAAATATGTTGTACTTTATAGTTTGTAATTTTATTAAATATATAAAATATAATTTAAAATTTAAAATTGATTGTCTGGTTTGATTCTAAAAAGTGGTGGGTGGTTATTGTTAAGTTATTCACACAAGTTGTGCTAAGAATAAATTCCAAAAACCAACTGTTAATATGTTACAAAATAAGCTCAAATATTTAAAATTCACCCTGTCAAAAGGGTAAGCTGTGTAAATATTTCCACTTTTAGTACATTCACATCACAACTTTGCTCTAAGGAACATACTATTTTAAAAATTCAACTTAAAACTACTTTCAGATTGAGCTTTGCAATATTAACAATTTCTCCGTTTTAATATGTACAAAATGGTACAATGACCCTTTGCACATCTCCAATAACTTGTCTGAGTTTTGCAAGTTTATTAGTTGTAATCGCGAGACACGCCAGGGGTTGAGCTCTAGAGTAAGAAATTTTTGGAAAACACCTAAACGCTATTCTTATTTCATATTCGATCCATCTCCAAAATAAAAAAACTTTGATTATTTAGACTTTATTTAAAAATATAATTGAATTGAAAAATCGAAATTCATTACCGACACTTATAGCTACATAATGAAATATTAATATTATACCTTTATTATAAATATACATTATGAAACATTTTCATACTTTTACAGGATGTTATTCTAGACATGAAAAATGGCACAACAACTACTGTTTTATTAGAAAGATTTTTTAAATATTTCAACCATAATAATTGTCGAAAATTAAGTGACTACAATTATAATGCTGCATATATGGATTTTAAAAAGCTGTGTGCCATAACTAAAAATGGTAATATAAATTTAGATTCGTAACGATAAAAGTATTGATTTTATAATAGTAGTTCATTTTTTTTTTGTCTCTTCTACTCTAGCATACAGGTTACGTTGAAATTATATGATGAGGTGTAATTTATATTTTAATTCACGTAAACTGGATATTATTTAGATTTTAAAATGCTAAAAATAAACTCGTATATACACTTGATAATAGGCTATGTAGATGTATTAGAATAATGTTTGGATCAGTAAATATTTTTAAGAGTTGCGAAAATATTCGATTTGACTCTTTTACTTTCTAAAAAATAATAATTTAAAAGTGCAACAGATTTGAAGGGGTTTATCTAACAGATCACGTCTGAATATGGGCCATACGGGGGTCTACTATATAGGTCTACCTTAACCCTCCCATCGGCCATCACTCACGATTAGAATATCATTCCCACAGATGGACGTCCGTTAAAAGATTGTTGGAAATGATCGCAGCCCACGCTCGATACAAGTGTGCTTCCTATTCGATTAAAATACTGCATAGTTGTCAATACTAATAATATATTAATAAGAGCGTTATACTATTATAATAATTGATCTTTCAGGCGGCATATTTACCTTGATTCTATGCCCGTTGAAATTCCTTACGGTTTCAAATTCACAATTAGGTAAGTAACCAATGATCAAAGTAGTAATTCATTGTGTTGACAGAAAGAAACTACACGACTAATAGATGATCGATAACCGTAGCTATCAGTTACTTTTATCACAAATACCACTCATGGGGTGTCATCAGTATAGGTTGTATGCAAGTTGTATCGGCAAATTGCAACATTTCTTTTTATACAACCAAACATTCAAACCAACTCTACATTGGTAATTAGGTTGATGGTTCTATACCAATAAAACGTAGGTGTTCTTATAGTAAGGTAAAAATATTTATTTCAACCACTTATTACTGCTAATCTGAGGGGTCTTGTGACAGACAGATAGCTTTTTATTTGTGTGGGATCGATACTCCTACTGCTTACATTGATTTAAAAAAAAAATTTCAGAAATGATAATTTAGTTTTGTTGGTTATCACCAAGGCTCGGAACTTTAGGAATTTGCATATTTGTTTAGAAAGTGCATATTGAACTTCTGGTTCGATACAATTTTGATCCATGGTATGTACATTTCAAATACAAAAATTTTTATTGCATAATTTTGCATATTTCGTTACTTTTTGTACGAATTAGCATATTTTAGGTTTTAGAACATTTTTATGCATATTTCATAGATTTAACGAAAACTTTTTTTTTCTTACATTTATACAATTTAATTATAGTTAATAAAATAAAATTAGATATTTAACAAAATAAATTCATCGAAAAATACGTCGTTAGATATTCTTATATTGCTCCCAATGCATTTAACAATAATATTATATAATCTCCAGTACTGAGAACTCGAAATAGTTACTGCCGACCGGCCGGCCCGTATTTATTTTTATCCAAATTCAACACGGCATTCATATATTTTGAACCATGATATAAATAAATTATATAATCCTAGGAAATTTGTAAACAATTATGTTTAACCATTAGGTCGTTATCAGTATTTATACACCATATTAATTCTGTTCGTTGTAAATTAGTATTAGTATTACAACTTGTAATACTACGGTCTACGTGCGTACCGGTTTCACTCATTCACTGTACAGTGCGAACTTCGAGTGCACATTAGTCAGTCGTCAGTATTAATTAATTAATTTTAATTTTCAAACTTTGTGTATAAAATTTATTTTTTATTCAATAAATTGCATAGTTTTGCATATTTTCCAAATTTTTACTGCATATTTTACCGCATATTATGATGTTTTTTGACGCATATTTGAGAACTTTTTAGCGCATAAAGTTCCGAGCCTTGGTTATCACTTAAATACTGCCTATCTGCCTCATAACCACAGGCCTATAATTAGTAAGTTACCCAGTCTCGAACCATGATCAAAATGTTTGATTACATCGTGTGTTAATTTTTCCCAAGTAAGGTCAGATTGTAGCTTCTACGGCTTTTATAGCGAATTTGTTGTCCGTAATCGGCTAATCGCTATTCGCTAATTTGGGATCTGTAATCACTTGTTACAAAATACCATGCACAATGACAACTTTAGTCAATATTTGATTACGTATATCATATTATTATATTTTATTTAATTTTGCTGTGAACGTCTGGACAAATGCGTCGGTCGTCGAGTACTTAGGAGGATGCAGCGCACTATTTGTTTTCTCTCTCTGGCCCACGCGCAACATGTACAAAACGCATTAACGCAAAATCGTTTTTTCTATGTTTTTAAGTAATCTTAGAGTAAAATCACCTATTACAAAAAAGATAGAGAATAATATTTTTGAGGGAATGACATATTGATTTTATATTTTATTGTTATTTGACTTTGTATTCAACTTTCAAAATAAACAAAGAATGTTGTAAATTTAAATTGTTTTGGTACAATATTTCGACAAATCGATTTGTCATTCCTTTAAAAATATTATTCTCCATCTTTTTTTGTAATAGGTAATTTTACTCGTAAGATTACTTAAAAACATAGAAAAAATGATTCTTTATAAATGCGTTTTGTCTATGTTGCGCTTGGGCCAGAGAGAGAAAACAAATACTGCGCTGAGATCCTCTTAAGTAACGATGGTGAGTATCTATATTATTAAAATTTTTAAATTTTACCTTTTTGTGCAGCGGGCAACCTACTATTTTCTAAAAATCTCAAAGTATTTGTAGTTAAAACATATATTTTATATAAAAATTAAGTTTTTATTTTTATAACATTTTTACAACCTATTACTTATTTATTATTATTAAACATATATAAATTAACTTCTTACAATTTTGGATATCGATGTCTTATACTCTTATAGCCATTTATACAGTATGATTGAAATAGTAAAAATAAATCTCTTTCTTTTATTTAGGGTGATTCATTTAAAAGCTGGTCAGCAAGAAAAATTGACACGTTCTTTAATAAGATAATTATAAGTAGGTATAATTTTAGTTAATATTTTTTTTTAATTGTTTACCTATTATATTATCTTTTTGTCTTTTCGAAAAAATGACCCCCCCTCCCAAATTTTAGTTCTAGATCCTCGCCTGGTGCAGGGCCGACGCTGCAAATTGCGGGCCCTGTGCCAAATTGTTTAGATAATATAATACTTTGTTGAATTATACCTACATAAATAAATTATAATTTAATACATTTATGAAGAGTTTTAAACTAAGAATTACACTGTAGATATATTATGTGTTATGTTTTAAATGCTGTACCTAAACATTTTCAAAGGGACAATTTGTAAATTTATAAACTATAGAGTGACCGAACTTAACTTTTGGACAAAGTTTGCTACCCAAAAATAATGTCTATGGCCTATAGATAAAAAATAAACTTAGCTTCACTCAGAAATCAGAATCTAAAAATAAACAAAAAGATTTACGAGTGGCTTTGTTAAATACTTATTAGGTGTAGGGTAAGCAAATACTATATTAGGTTATTAATTTATTATATTGAAATGGACCGAAACTTGACTATGCGAACGCGCGCCTATGGTTTCATATTAATTTAGTTGTATACCGTTTATTGTTTAAGTACTTCAGTACCTAATTACGATTTACATTTTATGTAAATATTAAATATATTCAATGTATCGTAAATACTAAATATTGGTAAAAATATTTGAGATTTTTTAAATTTGTGTTGAATGTTGATGTATAAAATGATATTTTAAATAAAAGTTAAATTACACATATTATAATTGTACGGATGTCACAGAATTATTATTTTAACTGTAGTTTGAAAAAATATTATCTCTTATGAAATTTTAATATTTTGATTTGCTTTTTCTGGAGTTAGCTCAGCTTCCGTGGGGCCCTAAATTTGTGCTGGGCCCTGTGCAGGGGCACCGGTTGCACTGCCCTTGCTTCGGCCTGTGTGTCGTTATAACTATACAAAGAATATCCCCATTTTAAGAATCTTACCGTTACTTAACTAATAATAACCAACAATTACTCATACCAATGCCACCCTTTTATTTTATGGATATTAAGTTCAAATGTTTACATTACTGTTGCATAGTCAATTATTGTATTTATTAAACACTATGTTTAAAAAGCCGAATTGCATTAGTTTAAAAATAAATAAAAAAATAAAAATGTAACCCTCACCCCTCCACCAGGAAAACTTAAAAGATTTCCACCTATCCCACTATGCAACAATAGCAATATGGTTAATTTGTGTCTAATGTGTAAAATATCTCTTGTTTCAGGACAAGTAAAAGATCCAGAAGATTCCGGTAGAAGCATAAGCTTTATGCACTTTAATTCTTATTATTTAACCGGGATAATAAGTGCTTCTACAGTTTCAAAAGACTATAATAATATAGCCGTACTTTGTACAGACATTAAATACTATGTTCAATGGATTCGTGAAATTTTAAACAAACATGTAAGTAAATATATTTTTATATGTATAAATATATATTTTTGATTTATTATATTGGCTTAGTTTATTTAATGACATTAAAACTTAGATATTTTAGAAAGAATATGTAAATTTAACATTGAAGGTTTTGACAGTTTATAGTGAATTCATGCGTTTTACCAAACATCGAAGGAGTTGTATATTCTTACGAAGGTTCTACTGAATTTTTATCTCACGGAACATTAATTAAGCAAAATCTTACGGTTATTGAAAATTGTGAAGTTGGATATCATAAGGCTTATACCAATAGTTCTAGGTTTTGTCTGGGAAAAGGAAAATGGTTATCTAATTTTGAAAAATCGTGTTTCAGTAAGTAGTGTATAGTTGTTCAAATGTTGTAATAATTACTTATTTAAATATATTAAACTCCCAAGTATGAGTGTATTTGATTATAATTTATTTACGTTTATAGAAATGTGTCCACCTCTATTATTGGATAGTTTAGATATTAAATGTACTCATAATGGTAAGTATGCTAATTGTTCAAACGTATCGATACCCAATACAATAGCAACACCATCATGTAAACCATCATATTATACTTCACCATATAGACAAGATGAGGATTCGCAATTACTTTGTCAATCTAATGGGATGTGGAATAAACAGCTACATAGATGCAATCCATGTAATTGTATTTATTGTCATAAGAGCATAAGTCTCTAATTTATATATATTTTACTAATTAGTAATTTATTTACTTTAACTGTATCCAAATGGTTTTGTTTGTATTGTCATACAATTAGGGAAGAACAAAATATAATCATTGGTTATGCATAATCAAGTAAATTTTTAAACCATCATAATAAATTATGCCTATTTTATAGGTATTATTAATTATTAATTATTATTATGTATATTTATTATTTATATTCAAATATTATTTCAGATTGTGGTAGAGTATATAGTATAGACCCACCATTGATTGACAATGTTAAAAAAGCACCTGTTGGAACTGCACCTTGGAATGTTGGAATATATCAATTAAATAAAAAAAATTCAATTATGACTTGATTTGTGGAGGATCAATTATTGCCCCAAACTTAGTTGTTTCTGGTAAATCATATTAGAACCAATTTAAGAAAAACAGAAAAATTAAATAAATATCATTTTTAGCGGCTCATTGTTTTTGGAAACATGTTACGATATTGTACGAGAAAATATCAATAAACGTCGTTTACAAAATTGCGGTTGGAAAATATACTAGGGATATTTCAGTAATTGACAATGACTTTACTCAAACAATTAATGTATGTTATTAATAATTCAAAGTCTAAAAATAATTTGAATGATATGTATATTCTAATTAAAAAAAATGTGCAGGTAGAAACAATTCACCTAAATGAAGGTTACTATGGACCTACTGGGTTTCAATCTGAAGATATAGCTATTATTGTGTTAAAAGACAGAATTTCTATGAGTAATGATGTTTCACCTGTATGTATCGATTGGAGTGGTAAATACAATGTAGTCAATGGCGATCTAGGAAAGGTTGGTTTGTAGTATTATTTAAATTATAAAATTGTCATTTATTTAACTGTTAATTACTGTACCTATCACTTTAGATCGTTGTCCATTTGTATGTAAAGTATTGGTCTAAAACAAATTGAAAATAGAAAATTTAAATATATTGGTCTAAAACAAATTGAAAATAGAAAATTTAAATATATTGTTCATAATGAATCAAAATATTTGGAAAATTTATTATTTATAGAGCTAAAAATAAAAAATTCAAAAAAAAATTCAAGTTTCTAAGGTTATTTATTTTTTAATTACACCAAAATAAAAATGTGTTTGATGTGAATATCTTAAATATTTACGACTAAAAATCACATGTCGAAATAATATAATAATATCACAATTAATAATTTGTTTAATTTTTCAATTACCTTAATTTTTTGCTGAAGTTTTTTGCAAAACTTCTGAGGTATCTTGTATTACATTTTGTATTACAATCTTGGATGTAAATTGATATAGGTATTTTTATTAATTTCTAACTACTAATAAATTTCAAATTTTAGTGTTTTTTGACGATTTTGTCAAAGTTCTAATTTCAGACCTCTGATTTCATAAAAATCTATTTTAGATCTCTTCTTTTGCTACATCTGTGTACAAAGCATCGGCCTGATGGGTCCAGAAGGGTGGCCGCTGCACAAAGTGGCATAAGTAATGGAATAGATTCGAGGAAACCTGCGTATGTCGTCGCCGTGGTCGAAAATATAAAATAATTTTAGCAAGCACCCAGTTCTTTTTCGCTCACAGTGACGTCATATTTGAGGGGCCATGTAAAGTAATTTCAAAATAAGGAACAGACGCTAAAAATAATCATTATGTGTTTCATAATTGAGTCGGCTGGCTTAACTATGTGTACGCTATGTAGGATTTATAGCTACAGAGTGTGTAGTGTATATTATATCTATAAAAATGTATATCATAGAATTTATTTAAATAATCATACAGTGTGGCTTGGAGCGACGCGTTGTCTGCTACCAGTCGCGCAATGTAGCCTTTTGCTTCTAGCTCTCGGATGTGTGTCCACCCAAAAACCCAAAAACCTTGCCACACATACACATTTTTGCTTACCTGTCGTAACAACCGTAACACCACATAACCATACCAAGCTTACCAACCATAGTCCATAACCCCCTACAACAGTTAATGGCCTTAGTCGCCATGCCAAAATTATACATTACTATAATACTACTCACATTAAAAGTTATAAATTTTATACGTTAATAATAATTATCACTGTAATGTTATACATTATACAATTGTTTTTAATTTTACAGATTGTTGGTTGGGGAATAGCTGAAAAAGGCATTTCAAGTCCTATTTTATTAGAAACATCCTTACCATACATTGACCGTAGTTCTTGCCACAATATGTATACAAACGGATTTGAATCATTTGTGACAGTTGATAAGTTTTGTGCCGGTTCTGCATTGGGTAATAAAATATATCAAAATTAATAGCATGAAATCTTCGATATGTTTACCCAAAATAATTTAAATTTATGAAACACTGAATATTGAAGGTAGACTTTTTTTAAAAATTAAGATTAACTTAATTTGTATTAAATTAATGATTCGCATTCTACAATAATGGTAATTAGTATAACAATACTAAATATATTTCTACAAATCTAGCAAACAAACTATACAGTATACATTATAATTCACGATTAAGATATTAAAAACAATTATGATTTTAAATTCGTTGAATTATCGGCAACAGTTACTTTCATCACAGATTCTACTGACCTATCAATGCAATATAGTACTTGTACTGTTGTGCATCTGTAAAATAATAATCTGCATTGTTCCCACGGCCCACAACCCAATAACAGTTGTATGATTGATTTAAATATCTTTGATTTAAGGACGAGGATTGGATAAAGGAGATAGCGGTGCAGGCTTAAGCTTTTTACACTATGATTCTTATTTTTTGACTGGAGTAGTGAGTATCAAGGATCCAAATCCAAATAATTCAATCGCGATTTTTACGGATATTCATCACCACATTCAATGGATTCGTGGACTGTATAACAAATATAACTAAGAACAATAACATTGTTGGTGTGGTAATGTTATTAAAATAATTCATTTCGATTGTAATTGAAATCAATATTTGTGCTAATAAGTTTTTACTATTGTGTAACAATTTTTAATAGTTCATACAATTATCATAAACATTCAACATAATAGATACGTATGTCATAATTATTAATAATAATTTATTATACATATAGGTAGTACCTAAGCATTATATTATCTATGTATAATTGATATTTGATACATATTAATTCAAACAGTTTTTAGCGTATAATAATTTTGCATTGTTCATTTATAGTTTCATAATTTATTATACATATTTGGGGAAGCATATTTTTAGATTCTGAGCAGAGCAATAAATGTATTGATTTTACAAAGATGTGTATTTTTTTTATTTTTTTTTTTTTGTGTGTGTGTACTTATACGATAAGTCGATAAGTAATCAAAATAATACATTGAATTTCAACTTTAGTATCTTGTTAAATGGGAAAGTGAATTTGATTGGTGTATATGTATTAGGGTGGTTAAAATTTCTAGTTAATTTCAAAACCGCCGGGAAATACCCTCCCAAAAAAATTAATGAAAACGAAAATGTTAATGGAAAATCGGTTATAATCTATAACCGATTATGATCTCGCTCTTGTATGGTGATTACATCAATAGATTTGTAGCTGCAGATTCTACTGAACGAAATGATCTTAGCATTTTATATTCATCAACGTTGAAGTGGCCGATTCTAATAGGAGGGCCTCTACTCTGAGCGTCATTTTGTCTTGATATGGATGATCTTTTTGCATGTGTATAGGCGGGAAAAACATGATTGCTTACGTTCATTACCTATCGGTGATACCTTTTTTAAGCTACAAGATTACATACGATTTTACCTGATTTTTAACGATACAACTGCGCACGAAATATTGAGCGGTGTTGCTAATTTTATGCTGATATAACTACAAGACTACACGAGTGAATTAGAAATAAATATAAATATTTTGAGTTTTTTCTTAATCATTAAGCTTTTATTGTTAATGATATAAGATAGGTATAATGATGTATTGATGTCAGATATAATGAAATGTCGTTATTTCCTATATTTTATATGGTATGTACTATTTTCTGGCTTTCAATTCGTCGTTGATCGTTATACGTGTGTATATTATATCGACATTTAATAATATAAAAAATTCAATTAAACTTATGGAATCTTAAAAAGAAAACGATTGTTTTTTTAAATAATAATAATTATAGACATGTAAGAACACGTAAAGACGGAATGAATAAATGGATTTTTACAGTAAAAACGTGTTAGGATAGCAAGCATAGTTACTGACGCTCATTAATGATAGTTTAGAGATATTTTTACCCAATTAAGAAATGATGATTTTATTTATTTACTATTTATTTTACTATTATTTAATTATTCTCGTTATATTTTATTATTTTATATTGATTATTATAGAACTGTACACGTAATGGATATCGCATGTTTAATGGCCGGTCGGTGGTTCAGTGCACCAAGGACGTTCGGCACCCAGGGGAATTTATCAAATTTCGGGTAAACTTTCCCTTAGATAATTATTATAATGGTGAACAACTCATTCTAATTATCATTGTACGCACTGGGTAGAGCTTAAAGTAAAAAAACTATGGAGACGGCATATTACATGAACCATTAATATCATATTGAAGTAAAATTTAACGCCATACTATCCTTCATATAACTCAAGTTAATATTATAGGGCGTTATTATCAGTGAAATAAATTGATAATAAACGATCGATAATCACTCTACAGCCAGAAAACTGAGTATTTGTCGAAGTCAACCAATTTTAAACTTTATAACTTAGATATAGGTAATTGTATATAAATGCATACTCTTATTCATTATGTTTATCCATCTCCATCAAGATGTTCATTGTATAATGTATATTAATCAACCATGTTATATTACACTTTAAATGTTGAGCAGATTAAATTCTACGGCCTATAAATAAAATAAACACAGTCGTACTAGATTATGTAAAAAAAAGCGTTATGCTTAATATATGCAAAAACATTAGGGGCCTGTCGGTAGCTTCCCTGTCCCCCGGTGGAAAATGTAATTATTTAAGTTGTTTGCGTTTTTCGAGAATATTTCGAAAATTTCAGTGTTTTTATGGTTTACTTTTAAATTTCATATGGCTTTTTTGTTTAATACAGCCATTTAGCTTACACAATTATTTTAGGTGTTATAGAATCGCGCCGTAGCAACGAACAATTAATATTAGTATTATAATATATGTTTTTAATATAATAAATTATCAATATAATTCGTTATAAAGACATATAGATACGTATTTTATACCACGATTTAAGGTAGTGCTATTTTAACTAGGTGTTGTTGGATCAGCGATATACAAAATTAAAAAAAAAAACGAATCCCAATGGAGGGGCGGTCCACCTTTCGCCCCCCTTATATAACCGCCACTGGTTGTGAGTAATATTGTAGTCTGGGGATTTTTTTCCCGGCCATTTTTATTCCGCCCCTGAGTGATTTTTATTTTTTTCTTATCATTCCGGAAGGACTGTAGTATCAACCGATCATCGTCACTTACTCACAAAATAACTATTCCGTCAACTTGTAATTGTGTGACTTACTCACGTTACGTGAAATATAAAAAGAGAGCATAAAAACAATATTGCACAGGTGACATATCAATTTATTTAAAATATATGCATAATGTTTCTATAAAATATTTAGTTGTATAGGTAATCTATATCATCAGAAAAAAATGATAATGATGAACAAAAAAATTAAATTGCACAACCTGTTCAAAAACAAATAGATGAGTTTAAATCACACCTTTTGCAACATTTTGATCCAATCTGTTGCCTAGAAAAAGGAGGTTTCAGGATTGTATTAGCGGCTAAAGATAAATTAATTGGCGAAAATTATGCTATTTTCCATCACGGTAAGATGATACTATTTATTATGATTAGAATGCAGATTTTTGACAAAATTTAAATATTATTGTATGGGTATTAAAGTAAAATTGAATTATTTAACTACTGTTTCAAAAGTCCAAGAAAAGAGTTAAATATTATTTTGTCGAGTATTACATTTTATTGACAATGGTTGTTTTACAGTATATTAATATACATTTTATAGTTTATAATAGAAGTAAAAATAATATTTATTTTGCACCAAGTAGGTACTTACCTAATTATGATTTTAAATTAATTGTTTACCTAACAAATTAATAAATAAACAATTTAATTGGATACCTACATTTGTTTACTATTAGGTACCTCAATTTTTTTTTAAATGTTCTTTTACTACATAATAAATGGCATAATATTGTGATTTTTAATCCACATTCATATTTTTAAAATATATGCTCTACAGATTACTATAATAATTAGAAATATACTTCAAACCAAAGAAGAGCGTACCGGTCAGTGAAATGTTTCCATCCGGCGTCGCTCATCTCCTACACCAAGCTACTCAATAGCTTCTCATATTCAACTTTTTGGATAAAATAATAAATATGTACTTAATAATGTATATGCATAAATTTGTTTTATTATTTTATTTATTTATAATAGACAAAAATCTAGAGACCATGTATTACGTGAAGTTAAAGCATTAGCAAAGTTAAAACATAAAAATATTGTAAAGTATTTCAATGCTTAGTTAAAAGAACCTCCTAAAATAAAAATTATACTAATCAATTAGTAAATCAGTTGAATCTAATTGTAGTGAATACTACTACCTGTGGAATTTCATATACTTAACACTTTATATTCAAATACAGTTAATATCATGCCATTTAAATATTGTAAATATTTTTACTAAAGGAATTGTACAGAAAAAACTTGTACTAGAAAAAAAAATTATATAGTTAATACTTAATACACTATCACAGAATATATTATTTTAAATACACTAACAATCAAAAATTGTTTGGACAGTGATATTTATACTTTATAATTCATACTATACAAGTCACAACTTACTTCAACAAGACTTGATTATAATTTTTTAAAAATCAAGTTTTTTGGGAGATATCATAATGGTACTTGTGTTACCCTTACAAAAAGAATGTGATACTAAAAGTACCCATTGTGACGCCAATGTGCATACAGGAATAGTAGTCCTTGTAAGGGTAGTCTAGAGCAGTGGCGCCAAAGTATATATTTACCTAGGATTTTAGTAGATAGGGGATCACCTTTGTTGTTCTATAGTTATTTTATGAAAATTTGCTTAATAGACTATATAAACTATACTTGGTGTATGGTAAAGTAATCATACAAAATAGGAGGGTGTCAACATTTTACGTAGAGGTGTCTAATGTCCTAGGTAAAATTTTGGAATTTGGCACCACTGGTCTAGAGAAGTGGTTCTAAATTAGTTAAACTTAAATTGGTCCAGAGACCCTTTTTTGTGTAAATACTTACTTTTAAATTTAAATAAATTGATTATTCACCTTTTTCACGATATTCGAGTTTTAATAGTCCAACGATATTTCAAACGATTGCGAATTTAATAATTTAACTTAAATAAAATAAAATTAACAATCACGAAAGTACTACAAAACCACGGACCTCTAACATCAATACATGGACCACCATTTGGGAACTACTGGTCTAGAGTCTGCAATTAATTAATAACTAACTATTTAGATGATAACCATCTGCATATTCTTAGCATTGGCAGTTAGCAAATGAAAACCCAACATTTCGCATGGAAAATGAATGAATCTTAGTGTAATACGATTAAAACATAGGTCAATTCATTTTTGTCTGCTATTTCTACCATACAAAAAATAATTTAATTTATATCTTATGTTAAGTATGAGTTTTATACTTAAAATGTATTTAGTATGAAATTGATATTTTAGAATTTTAGATTAACATATTCATATAATCATCTACTTATATTACAATATTGTGTTTGTTTTCTAGTTATATAGACACAAGCTGTATTATAACAACTAGTCAAACACAAGTTACCAGTCATTGTTCAATAGAATCATATAACAATAAAAGTGATTTGTCTTGTATTGTTTTTGACAGTAATAATAAAGATGAAATATTAGATATAAGTTCAGACAAATTAACTAAAGGCAGTAAACAACGGAAACATAAATTTGAGTATGATACAACAAGTGACTCTCATAGTGAGCAAAAAGAAATTATACAATACTTGTACATAAAAATGGAACTCTGTGCTAGACATAGTTTAAGAGAATGGTTACTTTATTATAAAAATAGAGGTAAAATAGATATTTTAAAGATTATTGTCCAAATTACGGTTGGTGTTGAATATATTCATTCAAAAGGACTTATACATGGAGATTTAAAGGTATGAACAACAAAACTTATTATAATTTTTAATAATGTACAGTAATAACTAAAGTTTGTATGTTAGATCTTAGATTACATTTTGAGATTAACTTGATACATAAAAAGTTTGTTATTCATTGAGAATTTCTTTTATGTTGGGTGGGAGACTAAGAATTTTGTTTTTTTGTGTGTATAAAACAAAATATTAGGGCATTCCTTAAATAAACGTTTTATTGTTATTTGTGATGCATGTTTGACATGAATTGCATATTTTATACTTCTCCATATTTCAAATTATAATACTTATATATTTTATAAGCTAAATACAAATTAATTAATAGATATTATTAATGTTCTTAATATAGATATATTTTCTACAAAATCATTGTTTTCCATACTTAAGAATATAAATAATATTATTTAAAATAACACTGCTAAAAAAGGTTTATAGTCTGCGCTTTAGTGGTAGACTGAACTCTACGAGACAATTACATTCAAAGAAGCTAAATTGTCTTACAGAAAATTAAATTTTATTTATGGTAGGGTGCTAGATATTATTGCATTAATTAATTATAATTTATATTAAAAGAATATTTAATATTATACAATTATGATACAAATAGTAGATAATCTGCAACAATTTAATGTTACGATCATCAAAGCCGTAACTGAAAACAATTTTTGGGAAATCCAATGCTTTTATAAATATAAATACTGTATTTAAAATCATTTAATATGAAAAATGATTCTGAGCTAAGGCAGTCTGCCAGCCACTAGTTTAGTGTATGATATTGTTGCTATTAATGTAATTTATTTTAATATTAGTACCTAATACAGCAAGTAGAATTAATATTTTCCAAAAACATTGTATATAAAAATGACATTGTGTGTATACTTTAAAAGTTTAAACTACCCACAAATAATATTTTTAAATAAAAAAATTTAAATTGTTATTCATTGTTAAAATATCCGATCAAAATGTCGACTTAAAATGTCTATAAACAAAACCGTGTTAGTATAATTATATATTTTTAAATATTTAGATTACAGCATGAACTATTTATGAGAAACCTTGTTTTAAAATTTCAATCTTTAGCTGTAAAAGTAATAATATAAATGAATATATATTTTTATACATTTTTTAACTGCAACATAATATACTCACTGATGAAAATTATTAACATTTTAACTTAAAATACTTAAATAAAAAATGTTGCTTTTAAGTCTTTAGTATTTTTGAACTGCTATTATAACAACTTATAAAAAAACAACAAGGAATTAAAAAACAGGAATTCATAAATAAACACACAAGTTGACACCGCTTAGTTTCCATTATGAATGACCTCTTTATTTAATTATTTAATGGTATGTACAATTAAATGTAATGTAATTACAAAAATTAGGTCGATAAGAAAAATACAAATGCATTACAGTAACTTAGTAAACTAATATACTAATAAAGAAAACAAAATACACCATAATTTATTAACAATTAAATAAATATGAAATAACTACAATGAATATAAAATAAAATAAGAAATTGTAATATATTATTAATTCAAAACTGTTAATAGATATGCCCTAAAATTACATATCTAAGCGTCCATAATCAACAGAAAATCTTATAATTTATTAAATTGGAATCCCAAGAAAATGTGGCCTTTATATGATTTTTATGTTTTGAAACAATATTCGAAACTCTTTGAAATAATGTAATGTAATGTAATGTAATTATTACATTGTTATATTATATTAAAAAATAGTATTTTTTTAAATAATTCATCGAGAAACGATATTAATAAATCGTTTAACAAATTATTCAAAATTATGTTCTATAGTTACATAAATATTTGAAGACTGGATAGAAGCTTACGGATTAACTGTTTGTTGATTACCACTGTCCACCAATGCAAATACAAATTGCATATGACCAATTTCGGTCATTGGCACAAATCCATTCTCAAAGAAAAGAGCCGGATTCGTTTTTCATTTCCGTCAGGACTCCGATGTTTATGAAGTTACTTAACAAACATTGAAGTCCCAAGAGAGACGCAAATGGAAAACGACTCCGACTCTTTAGTTACTATATCGAAGATATCAAAGATATCAACAATAACGGACTGTCGAAGCATCAAATTGAACACAAAACCGTAAAGGCTCAACGCAAACCATTTATACTCGCGCAATGGAAACGAGTTGATGGGTTAATATTAACTAAATCAACAAATTATCGTAAATATGAATACCAAACACACGATGCGTTCATGTTGGTATAGCGCGTTCTTCGGGAACAAAGGAACCGATGAAAAGGCGTTACAACTGACAGTTGTCACAACCTCTGAGTCTACCAGTAAATTATCATAACCACGAATATGTATGAAAATATAATATCAAAAAATATTTAAAATAGAGAACTAGCAAAACTATTATCAAATTTAATCACAGAAATTAAATTCATCGAGTAAAAAATACGAAAGAGATAATACTTCGTTGGACTTGCGTAGATCATTGATTGATATAAATTTGCCTTATGAATTATGGGCATATCAATTTTTGATCACAATTAATTAATATACAAAATAAAAATGTCGGCATCCAGGAATAATTCAGATGAATAAAACAAAGTTCAAACTTTTTGTTTAGAAATAGATTTAATTGAAGACAAAGAAACAAAGGTTTTAAAAAATGTCGTACGTCCCCCAAAAAAAAAATTACCTACGCACAATGTAATATTGATTGATGCGCATTGTATATAATTAATCTGCATTCAAAAAGACATATTATTCAAATAATAAAATTAATATTAAATTATAACAAATGACTAGGAAAATTGCTGGGAGCCAGTGGAAAATCTTGGTGATCAGGACGCCAATAGACGGTTTGAAGACTATGTTGCACTCTTAGCACATTAACACCCCAAGATCAAATTCAAACCCATTAAAGACATTAATAAATAGAACAATATCATTAATGAAACCGAATATGTGCGAGGGACAGTCAATGAACGGCACACCTGCCCACGCGGAAATTTAAATACACAGAAAGATACAATTATATCAGATCTGGAAAAAGTGGAAAATCTATTTCAAACATTCTTTCCTAAAGTATAAAACCATTTAGTCTGTATAATTCACATTATATCCTAAACATCATCAAAAAATGTATTCTATGGGTGTTGTTTATAAGAGAAGTCATTAAATAGATTCTACTAAACAGTTCGATGATACTAGAACTGATTATCCACAACTCACGAGAAAATTTTCCATATTATTGTATTAGCAAGAACTTATAAATCTTAGCAGAACATTTTTTAGTAACCCACCAAAAGCACCTAAGCCCCATTTGATTAATAACAAATCACTGCCCCCTCTGTTTTGAAATAACATGAAAATTATATTAAATCAAAGAACACAAACTATTGTATGATAACATTCTTTCTTAATTTATAACTATAACTAATAATAATAATAATAATGATATTGTTAAAAAATGTTAATAAAAATTGTGGATAATAAGATCTGGCATAATCGAGCAGTAAAATAGTACCTATTTATAACAAGGATAGGTACCTCGTGTGCAGCGGCAGTTATGGAATTCTTATTTTCTGATGTAAACATTATAATGTGAGATACACAAACCGAATAGTTTGGCGTATATACAAAAATTTGTTTTATAGGAAAGTAGGTTTGAAATTGATTTTCCACTTTTTCCAGATCTGATATCATCGTATCTTTCTGTATACATAAGTTCCCACGTGGGCAGGTGCCCATTCATTGACTGTCCATCGCACATGATCGGTTTCATTAATGATGATAAAATTATTATTGTTTTTAACAGGTTTGGATTTGTTCTTGAGGTTTTAATGTTCTAAAAGCGCAACATAGTCTTCAAATCGTTCATTGGCGTCCTGATCACCAAGATTTTCCACAGGCTCCCAACAGTTTTCCTAGTCGTTAGTTATGATTTAATATTTATTTTACTATTTGAATATTATGTCTTTTTAAACGTGGATTAATGATTTACAATGCGCATCAATCAATATTACATGGTGCGTAGGTAATTATTTTTTTCGAGGGACGTACGAAATTTATTGAATCTTTGTTTCTGTGCCTTCAAAGAATCTATTTCTAAACAAAAAGTTAGTACTTTGTTTTAATTATCTGAATTATTCATGGAGGCCGATATTTTCATTTTGTTTATTGATTGATAGTGTTCATAAATTGATATGCTCATAATTCATAAGGTACATTTATATCAATCAGTGATCTAAGCTAGTCCAACGTAATAATATCTCCTTCGTATTTTTTTACATGATAAATTAAATTTCTGTGATTGAATTTGATAATAGTTTAGCTGATTGTTTATTTTAAATATTTTTTGAAATTATATTTTCATACCTATTCGTTGTTATGATATTTTACTAATTGACTCAGTGGTGGTAACAACTCTTTGCTGTAAAGGCTTTTCGTCTTTTCTTTGTTCCGGAACAACGCACTATACCATCATGAAATCATAGTGTGTTTGGTATTCATATTTACGATAATTTGTAGATTTAGTTAATGTTAACCCAATCAACTCGTTTCCATTGCGCAAGTTTAAATGCTTTACATTGAACTTTTCACGGATTTGCGTTTTATTTGACGCTCACATAGTCTGGTATTGTTATCTTTGATGTTTGTGATATAGTAACTAACATATCAGCTGAAACAATAAAATAACAATGAATACCTGTAATATAAAATGGATATTTCTTCAATCATCATTTATCAATATATAATTAACTACCTTTAAATAGCAAATTAATGAATAAAACTATTTTAGATTCTAAGTAGAACAATGCGTGTATTAATTTTACAATGATGTTTGATTTTTTTGTACACATTGTATACATAATTTATAGTAAAATAAAATACTTCGATATTCAACTGGATATAAAACATAAAATAGCCAATAATACTTTTTAAAGTAAATTTAAGGAGATTCAACATTTATGTTACAGAAAACATTTTTTGTAAATTTTAACATTTATGAGAAATAATATTATAAGTAGTTGGGAAAATAATTTGGGAGTTACAACAAATTAATATAATCAATATTTTCAAAAATTGGTTTTGCGAATGAATGAAATTCAAATTTTAACAACCTTGGATTTTGTTGTAAATTGTAATTCAACAACAAATAACAGTAGATAGTTGACATTTTCATCATATGTTTATTTTATCATTTTATATACTTAATTGGATATGAATTTATATTTCAAATTTTGACAAAATGTTTAAATTATTTTGTTGTTAATAGTATTTAAAATGTCCAATTTTGCTAAATAAGGATTGATAATTTAAAACAATTTTTCTGCAACAAAATATAATAATTTATAAGGATTTTAGTTATTTTATTTTATTGTAATTTAAAAATATTATTCGATTGTACTTCAAATGTTTAGACCGTCTTCGCTCAAATTCGTTTTTCATATACAATGATTTTAAATCAATTAATTGATATTTAACACATAAATTAAAATGACTCTCTAGAAACCCAATGTACAGCAAAGTGTTACGCACTTAACCGCTTTATCAAACCAAAAACAGTATAACTAAAATAATTTTGGTAAATAAATTGACAACGTAATTTAATTAATATTGATTGATTTGTTAAAAGTAATAAATATTAAACTTAAAAATATGGACAAGTGGGTATCACTCTTATAAAAATAAATCATTGTTTAGGTACCAAAAACGATTCTAAGTGAAGATGTTGTATCATACTTGTATAAACAATCAAATTCAATAGTTAAATATTTTTTTTTATAAAAATCTAAAATTTCTCATGGCTATAAATAACATGACTTTCTGGTGAAATCTTTCTTTTTGATAGAGGTAGAAAAACTTGTTGGTAACGTTCTATTTTATTATCAAGTGTATAAAGTTCAAAAGCTCATACAAATGTTCTGTTTAAATATACTTTTGTTGTAGTCAGAAAAACTTATGTGAAGACCTCCATTAAATTTTTAATATTAGGCATGAAAAGAAAAACTTATATGAATTTCTAAGTGTAAAATAATTTACAAAATTTAAAAATTGCATATAACTATCAATAGATCAAAAAGAGTCAAAATTATTTAAAAATATTACCAAGCATGGAAAGTGATAATTTGAATATTCTACACAGTATCTTAGCGGGGAAGGCGAAGGGGGCTATGCCCCTTCCCTTTACCATGTTTGTTTTAGATAATATTATAATCGGTATTATATATTAAACAAATGATTTTAAAATAAGTACAAATTAAGAAATGTTTAATGGGGATTTTTTTAACCTCTCCCCCTCATATAAAATTCCTGACTACAAAGCCTTGTATACTTAGAAAATATTTAATATTATATTATGTTTACGGTTTACTTTACCTACATCCAAACCCCGACAAATAAGATATTTTCAGAATCAGAATCTAAAATAGAGTTCATCTACAATTCATTTTAAATGCAATCTTATACAAGTTAATTTATTTTTTTCTCTATGATAATTGTTGTTGCTTTTATATTATGTAATAAAAGGTAGCTATTGATATAATAGTTATCTTACTATTTTGACACTTTAACAGCAACAACGTGTATCTGCACATTTTAGATATTTGTGTTATAACTCATATTAAATTAATTTGATATCAAATAATTTGAGATGTTACCAGAAGTAAATTTATTTATAATCAAGACTATTGTAAATAAAATATTAAATATAAAATATTTTGACTATATATAATGATTTTCAGTAAGAGATTATGTTGTTATTGTTAGTGTTACCCTAATACCTAACCCTAACCCTAATATGCAAAAATATTTTTTTTACAATATTAATAGTGCTTAAGTGTATTATTATTCTGGTCTGTTTTCTAATTTCCTCTGAGAGCCATACTAAATAGGTAAGTCGATAAACAAAAAAAGTTATGGATGAACTAGTGGGTATACCTAATTATATTGGATTAGTACTATAATTTGACGGTATTGGGACACACTATTAGAAGATTTGGTCGAGTTAAATTAGACTTACAATGATTGGACTTTTGTTTCCAATGACCGAATCAAGAATTATTTTGGAGTAACTGAACATCTTTCGGACGGTAGCCACAGATTCCGAAATGCTCCACCATATTTTATGTTTGGCATATTTTCCTGATTTCCGGACATGAGCGTGGACGCTTAGACATAACAGAAACGCAAAGACATCATTCTTGAACACTATAATAAAACAAAAAGCTTCGGTCAAGTTGATGGACGTAAAATCACGATATAAGACAAAAAAAATAGTAACATTTGTAAGCGTGGGCTGTTAGCTTCAGGTACAACAGGTCGTTATACGTTTCACTAGTTGAGGGGGCAGGGATGAAAACACTTGCTGCTTGCATACAAACACATGGGTGTTAAAAAATGGCCGACGTCATACCCGCAGACGGGTGTCTGGTACTCGGGAACTAGCAAAATGTATAGAATGGTCAGTATTATACTGTCAATTAAAAGGGACTCACTACGTTTATGTCAGTCCGGTCGAGTCCGAGGCTGCTGTTTTGGCACACTCCACAATTCGTATTTTATATCCCTGGACTTATGTGTGGCTGCCTGCAAACATAACAGATATACATAGTAATAAGTAATATAGTATGCATGGTGGTTGGACGCGTCACTTATGCTTGGAGGGGGTGGGGGTAAAATACTTCGCACCTACCAAAGCAGTGAAAAACAAAAACTACCCACAGATGGGCATCCAGTTGGTACCCGGGAAAGAGCATACTATTTTCAATATTATACTGTTAGTTAAATGGACTTACGTTGATGTCGGTCCGGTCGGTGGAGTCTTGAGGCTACTGGTTTTGGTACACTCCACAGTTTGTATTTTATATCACTGGACTTATGTGTGGATGCCTGCAAACATAATAGATGTATATAGTATGCATAGGCAGGTGGTGGTAGACGCGCAGGTGGTTGGACGCGTCTTTTAGTCTTGGAGGAGAGTGGGGGGTAAAACACGTCGTACCTACCAAAACAGTGGTTCCAAATATTGGCTGACGTGAAAACAGCCGATGGGGTGTCAAAAAATGGCCGACGTGTTAACAGCCGAAAGGGTCCTGTACAAGCGGTGCTCCGTGATATGGCGGGCACCTGATACTACCGGGAACAAGCGAATTCCGTACAATATTATATGGGCATACGGTCAAGTAAAACTGATTTAAGTCGATGGGACCCGTGATATATACGTCTGAGTCATGAGATATTATGAACTAGAACAGCTTGCTGACGGTGCCTATGGGAATGGAGGTTTTCTAACACTTGTGTTTGATGCCGCTGGACTTGTCCTTGGATACCAGACACAACTGAAACGCAACTTCCTTGGCAGCGAGATCCTTCATTTGGGCACTAAATCAGAACACAAATCGTTGGTCATATTAATGAATGTTATAAACATGGTAAAGCAAATCAAATATCAACAGGTCAGTAATTGTTGTGCGTCAGTCAGTTAGTGGGTGCTACAGGTGGATAGATGCGTCATTCATTCGCGTGTGGTAAGGGAGGGTTAAAAAAACGCGACTCTCCTACCAAATCAAACGAGTGCCCTCCACTAGATAACGTGATACCCACTGGACTTAAATTATCTTCCACCGTAATTTTCGTAAAAACGTGGTAGGACAAAAAAAGGCAACAGTTCGGACATTAGTAAACGTGTGTAAACGGCAGCGGCAGGTTTTTCAAAGGAAACAATGAAAATTTCACCATGCGCACACATACGGAGGCTTACAATAGGCCGACGTCCTACAGCCAACCGGGTGGCTGGTACCCGTGAACGTTTAAAATTGTTACAATATTATACGGTGAAATAAAACGAACTTACCTAGTTACATCGATAGGACAGGTGTTGTTGATGGAATAGCAATGAGGTATTTTGAAATATAAAACAACTTTCCGACGGTGGTAACGGGAATACTTGATCCAGGCTACTCCGCCGTATTTTCCGTCGCCGGACCTGTGTCGGACGCCAGACAAAACAAAAACGCGATGACAGAGATACTTTTTATTAGAACATTAATGCTGAACACATAGCGCATCGGTCACATACGTCTGCAGACGCAACAGAAACACAAAGTGTGTCGGCAGTCGGCGTCGGAATCGACGGTTGTTTGACGCGTTACTTTGCCATTGGTGTTGGGGGTGAGTGAAATACTACCCTCGCATTACAAAACGCAGTGGTGCCAAACTGCCAACATATAGAACTATCTAACTGGGGACTCTGTTCACAAAGGATGTTCATGCAACCAGAGGAATTTATCAAACTCCGGGCAGAGCGACTTCCACTTACCCGCTTTTTTTTAAATTTTATATGGCTTTATTCGGCGGATACAGCCATTTAGTTTGCGATATATTATTGCTGTAGCAAACAAAAAAAGATTGGGTATTAAGTATAGTACATAATTATATAATTAATAATTTTTACGATTCTAATGAAAATAATGCTAAATATTTCAGTATTTGTGAGTAAGACAATACTCCTAATCTAGTCCAGGTAAATCAGCTAGTGCCTTCTATTATTTTAAAATGTGTGAGGAAATAGAATATTAAAGAGTATAATTTATATATCTCTTCTGTACTTTTCTTGTTAGAGAAAAATTTATAATAAAAATCTGGAAATAAGGAAAATCTGGATTATTTACGCAAAACCAGTTTTTTTTTTTGAAAAAATGTGTAATGTTTTAAAGGTTTGCAGTCCATGAGTGTAACCACAGATACTTGACATTTTCACCAAATAATTGTTTTACCATTTTCTATGCATGATGACATTTTAAAATTATTTTTATTATTTTTTAACTATTTAGATTTTTTTAGATTTTTGTTCTTTATTTAACAGTGTTGAGAGTATCTAGATAAAGTTTGTTCAGTCACGTTACTCGTATCGACTGGACGTGCGCTGCGTCGTTGAGATAACGCTTATTTTTGTATATCTAAGTACCTACATAATACCAATAATAATGCCGTGTATTGTGTGTAATCAAAATCTGTTTCCAACGAAAACAATCACATTTTATGAGTATTCTCTAAGTTTTCACCCATCTTGTATGAGTTTTGGTAATATTTCAAATTATAATAAATTAGGCACCCAAAAAACCAATGGAAATGTGATTCGTATAATAATAGGTACTCAAAACTTTACAATACGTAAGAAAAGTCAAAGGATGATAAAGTTATTTCACTTACTTTCGATACGACTGACTTGAATAATATTCAATATTCCATTCACTCGATTTTAAAAACATTAAAAAAACTGGATGTGTTGATCAAATCTTTTAATGACGTTCAAGGATCTATGTCATTTTGATCAAATAAAATCGACGATTTTTCAACCAAATTGGATAACGTAATGTCTAATGTTAATGATAATGTCTAGCAAATTTCGCTCAATAATAATAAAATTCTCAAAATCCAAGATGAGATTGATTTATTAAGTATAAGTCATAACATAAATGAACAGATAAAATTGAACAATAATTTTTACAAAATAGTGGTACTCCTGAAACTACTAATGAATCATTAATTGATATAATATTGAAATTGGCTAGCTTCACTATATCAGAAAAGCACCATGAAAGTTGTTTAAGGATTGCCACAACTTCAATCAATCCAGATATTGATTCAATACTTTCACAAAAAAGCAACTTCAAATTTCACATTAAAAAAACTAATGACTTAACATTTTTAAACTATAACTTTTTTATTATAAATAAATATATGTTTCTGTGTACTTATAATGAAATTATTTAATATTTATACTTGTAAAAATATTTCTGCTTATTATTCGCTACTGTAAAATTATAAAAAAATGTATTGTTGTATAATATATTATAATTTAATCATTAAATTTGAATGTATTATTATTAAAAAAATTATGTGGCCCACAACAACTTTTACCTGTATGATGTGGCCCAGTCTTCACAAAACGTTGGACACCCCTGAACTAAAGCATTCAAAACGTAATTCAAAATAAATCCTATTGTTTCCAACGATCTATTCTCTAACTTCTCATCAAACCGCATTTACACGAATGACCACTGTAATAATCCTTATTAATAGTATAGGTATAAAATAATATTTGTAAGTATGTATTTGTATTCACTGACATTCGTTGACTTTGCTACAAAACAATATTACAGGAAAGCGTGTTCACAGATCAAAGGTGAAGATTAGGAATAGAACACACCGCTTCAGATTGTAACAAGGTGACTCCGCTTAGCATAAATAGGAAAGTCATAGACAAAGTAGGGGAGTCGAATACTAGAGACGACGAGATTATGTACTTTTAGTTCTGAATTGACAATTGTTATTACCAATAAAAATTCTTTAAGTATACGTAAATTTGTGTATCTTTATTATACCTCCAATTCAAATTCGAGTGCTAAAGCGGACACGTTAAAACACCACATGTCAACATTCAACAAAAAAATGTTATAAATAACAAAGCAAGTTTTTAGTACCTAAAAATACAAGTTTGCTTAGTCGAACGTTGATGGTGTTTTGTTAATGAAAAAAGAAGGCGATACTGGTGTACGGGCGAGTACGTTGTCCCAGTTGATGACGATTGATATAATAAAATGTGTTATGTGTTTATGGAATTAGTGTTACAATTACTTCTGTCTTTTTGTTATTGTTTTTCTTGTTTATATTATGCATATTATTTATCTATATCATGCCTAACGATACTTATAACCTTTTAAAAGAAATTAATAATGTTAATTTCAATAATGCTAAGTATATTGAGAGTTTAAGTAATTTTATAATGATTTTTCTGTTTTCACAATGAATATTAGAAGCTTTATAGCTAATATTGATGAACTTTTAATATTTAGAATGTCTAACAAGTCAGTAACCTCAAGTGGAAATCGATTAACGTTCTGCAAAGGCACCTAGGTAGTAGGAAAGCAAAAAATATATACTTTGTAATATTATGGTCTGGCCGCTGTGCTACGCCAATATATTTCAAGAAACCTCGAACTGGCCGCAAGCCAGCTGTTACGGCGCGACTATGGTGGCCATGGACTATGGAGCTAGGCGTTCCAACCAACACCGGTTATAGCAGTTACCGACAATCAACCGTCGGGTCCCATGTTATAGCTGGGATCAGTAATCATTAATTACAAAATTACTGTACCTATCTAATATTTTTTTGTGACTTGTAGGTTGGTTTTAGCTTATTTTTTCAAACCTTTTATACTTAGGTACCATGCTAGAGGATAGCTCATACATGAGTTTATTTTTCGACTCACAATTAAAGAACACAACATTTTGTAATGAGGATGTCATTGGTTATATTATAATATTATTCATGACTACAAGATATATCTATTGATATATTTTATATCTATCTTTTTTGTCATGATATTACTATATTAAATAGTAGAAATATTGCATTTACATTATTCTACAAATCTATAATATTGATAATAGTTGCCTCCAACATGCTTACTATAGACCGTGTTGAAGCCTGTAGACGTTGTTGAAAATGCTGCCACATTTGATGCGTTCTAATTTAATAACTAAAACCACACAAGGCCCTGACTTCTATATAAAGTAGCAAACAGTTTTAAATGTTATTGTCCTCTGGAGGTATTTGTACCAATTTTAGCCTACAATATACCCTAAAACCACCCTCAATAAACAATTTTTAATTTTTAAAAAAATTATATTAATTTTTTGTTTATATAATATATGGTTACCATTGGTTACAGGTAATAAAATAGTTACTATGATTGCCAATTGGATATAATTTTCATTATTGTACCAATTTTTGTCATTTAGACCAACAACATACGTATACTTAACTTGCGTAACATGGCAGGAAATTGTCAATAGGTCGTACGAACACTTTGTAGAAATGAAATGTTATATTACTGTGGGCTGTAATTGAAAACTTGTAAGTATGGATTTTTTCAAATCATAATTAAAATTAATAACGGAAATTGTTTCGTACGATCGACAGTCATTTTTCTGCCAAAATCAAATATTTTTTTCAGAATCAAAATCAGACTACGTTAACTAACTTTTATTTTATTAAAACAACAAGTAAGTTGGCGTAAAATTCGTATGGTTAATTTATATTGTTATATTTTGTTATCTTGTTATTGACGTGTACAGCGCTGTACAAGAGTAGTGCCCGCATTTAATTTCAACCACACTAATTGTTTACAACTTACTCGTAGATTCCTAAGACGAGATAAATTGTCTAAATGTCGCCCTTTAAATAAACTGTGGTCTAAATAAGCGAGGCCTTTTAAATATTATTGGAAAAAGATTGATACTTTTGACCAAAAAAACGAACAATTAATATTTTGTATGATATATTTACTAAATATAATAAATTATCAATATAATTTGTTATGGTGACATAATATTATTATAGATATGTTTTGGTGTCAGTGCGCTAGCGCTGCTCTATTTATTTTATACCACGATTTAAGGTGGGACTATCTGAACTATCATTACATTCTTAAATCGTGTTTTATACAGTCACTCACACTAATGCATAATGATCACTTACTAGTCTACATATTGTATTGTATTGACCACGATTAAAGGTATAATAATATAGTATTGTAATTTGTAGATAATATATCTTTAACTGAAGTGACGAGGTACAACTAAATGTACACAGATAGTTTAGTGTTTAAGTATTCTCTAGGGTCAACACTCAACACCTTCATCATGAGCGTTAGACGGAAAATCCAACTGCCTTAAATGTTTACCCATTACAGTGCAATCATTAATTCTATATTATAATTTACTACAATTTTTATTAAGTTTTAATTCAAATGTAACAAAAACAAACCAATTTTATAATTGATATATGAATGGTATTGACTATCTTAGAGCAAAAAAAATTTAAACGAGACTAAAAATATTAGTTTTTTTTTTTTAAATTATAGGTTTAGGCTTAGGTCCCTCTATTATGAGAGGTCGACACATCTAACCACAATGGGTTGTCTCCGTCTTACTAACAAATAAATCATCATAATATATTTCTATAAAAATTGATAAATAATTATTTTAAATTTCGTCAAAAACAAAGAAAATTTAATACAAAGTTCGTCATGACAGTGGTTCAGAAATATTAAAGATATATAAGGAACATTCTTTTACAAGTATTTAAAGTTCAAATATTGATAAAATTCATCAGTCAACCAAATATTTTTTAGTTAAAAATGTATAAAATGTTAAATTTTTATAGCTAAAGAGGATGTCAGCGCAGTATTTATTTTCTCTCACTGGCCCACGCGCAACATAGACAAAATGCATTTACGAAGAATCATTTTTTCTATGTTTTTAAGTAATCTAAGAGTAAAATTACCTATTACAAAAAAAATTGAGAATAATATTTTTAAGGGAATGACATATCGATTTGTCGAAATATTGTACCAAAAAAATTTAAACATAATTTAAATATACTGAAAAAAAATATATTAATGAACTTTATTTCAGTTAGTTACCTGTAGTAGGGATTGAAAAATTAGCTTTAAACACTATCCTAGTCTAAAGGCATCTATTGATTTAATTTATATTGACTTTTATATAACGGTTCAGTAGTTTTTGAATCTTTCCAGTACCCTTGACCCGGGTATTCAAATTGAAATGGTTTATTGCATAGCTCTAAGAGTTTTGGGTATAATAATGAGATTGTCAAGGGACCTTAAACTAACTTCTTCATTGAAAGCTTTAAACTGTTCATATGTCCGGTTAATTATTGAATATGATGCCATCATTTTGATCCCCATACAGCCGACAATGCTTGCCAGGTGAAAGGATACAACATTGATTATTGCGATTCACCAGCTACCTTTTGGGTATCAAATGTCCAACATATATATTTTTGTACATTTTTAACTGCAAAATAATATACTGACTGATGAAAATTATTAACATTTTAACTTTAAATACTTAAATAAAAAATGTTGCTTATAAGTCTTTATTATTTTTGAACTGCTATTATAACAACTTATAAAGAAACATGTATTAAATTTTCAAGGTTTTTGAACAAACAAAAATTATTCATCGATATTTAAAGAAATATATTATGACTTATGTCTGTTAATAGTATATCCCATATTTCTACTAATTATAATAGTAATAATTGAATATTATGTAACCACATGTAAGATGTAACCAATAGATCATTTTGATCTCCATATACTTGACAATGCTTGCCAGGTGAATGGATACAACATTGATTATTGCGATTCACCAGCTACCTTTTGGGTATAAAATGTCCATCACATTATTACTCTCCAGTTGCAATTCAACTTGATTTAGCCTCACTGGTAGAGCGCAGGCACATTATGGGTAGTAACTTCCTAAAAGGACTGTTAATGGATAGGGTTGATTCTTGGACTCAGCGCACCACTCGTTCCATTACAATATGTCATGTTCCTCTGTGTTCCAGCAACTACTTGTTAATTGTGCCTATTAGACGTATGATGCATAATGCCAATTTGGGACCCCACCTTTCTCTTTTAGTTAGCTTTTAATCATATTCAATAATACTTTTGTTTTGTTGTAATGCTCAAAGGTCATATTTATCTTTATTTACTTATTATTTTAACTTTGTTGCATAACACTATTAACTTTTTCACTTATCTTTCTCTATTAATATTTCATGTATTTGATTTTTTTTATAAACCATAATAATATATATACCTGTTGTTTCTGTATAAAAGGGTTCAGCCCGTATATTTTAAAATAAAATAAATAATATATTTATAATTTTTTTCACACTGATTTTCCTACGCATTTATTATATTATAATTTTACACCTATAACTAAAATGATAAATATTTTTACCAAAACAAATTACAGCATTCAGGGTATCTTCTGTTATATATATATATATATATATATATATATATTATAACTGTAATCGTTGGTTTAAATTTGCAAATGCATAAAAAAAACACTACTATCGAGTACCTATCAACTATATTCTAGATAAATTTAGATGTTATTAATAATGTATAGTAATTACTTATTAGTAATTATTTATTTGTAATACTATTAGTATACTCTGTGGGTTAATCCAATAATCAATATCTACTATGGAAAACACGCGAATAATGAATCGTGATATAAATTATTTTTTAATAATTTCTTCAAACAACGTTTACCATATTAGTAGATTAGATAATTAATGAAGGATAAAATACTTCAATTAAAATACAATTTTTTTTAGGGTAGCCCCTCCAAATTGCACCTATGGTTAGCGTTGTAAAAATAAGCTTTAAACATCTTCCTAATCTCTACTCTCTAGGAATCTATAGATATAGGTAACTTTAATTAAATTAATTTAATGGTTCAGTAGATTTTGTGTCTATAAACTCTTCGGTAATACCAATTTACCAACATTCATTTTTGGCTGTACAAGTGTATATACTTCACCTGTAGTTGTTGTCTCCGCCGCAGAATAATTACTGTTTCATTAATATAGGTAATAATATGTAGTCAAGCAGGATTACATATATGAACACAATGGTATGACACTGTTTAGTTTTTATTATGGTCTCTGTATTTAATTATTAATATAGGGTTGATCACAAAAAAAAAATTGAAGGTTAAATACAATATTTTGTAATTAAGTTGATAAAAAAAATACAAATGCGTTAATTAACTTAGTACACTATTATACTTAAAATACACCATACAAAACAAAATACACCATATTACAAAATACATATAATACATACCTAATTAATGAATAATTAATATATTATTTAAAAAATGTATTAATGATACAATATTACTTATTTTGTAATAATTAAATAAATATTAAATACATATGATGAATATAAAATAAAATAAGAAAATATAATATATACCGTAATACAAAACAGGTACCTAAAAGATATAATTTAAAATTACATGTCTAAATGTTAATGTGATTTAATTATTCTACCACTTCTACTGATACTTTTTTCTGTTGAAACTGAATGAATACAAACAAAACATATACATATCTTAACATTGCTACCTTCTGACACACTGGTTTGTTCAATAAATTGACAATTTCAACACAATCATACAAATCACCTTTTAAAATCTCAGCTTCTAATTATACATATATCTATTATTTGATTTACATACTTTTCCGACTTCCAAACTACTCGCTTTCATAATTTTATATTATTTGAAAAGCATGTTTTTTTATTTTGAAACTAATTCATCGTGGAACAGTATTAATAAATAATATAAAAATTCTTCAGAATTCTGTTCTATAGTTATATAAATATTTAAAGACACGATAGAAGCTTCCGAATTCACAGATTGCAGATTATCCTACACTGTCCATTTGTTCAAATACCAATTCCGGATGACCAATTTCGGTCATTGGCATAAATCCATTCTCAATGAAAAGAGTAGGATTCGTTTTTCATTTTCGTCGAGACTCCAATGTTTATGAAGATACTTAATAAACATAGAAATCCCAAAGAAGACGTAAATGAAAAACGATTCCAACACTTTAGTTACCATATCACATGAATCAAAGTTAACAATACCGGACTATCAAAGTATCAAATGGAATGCAAAACCGTGAAAAACTCAATATGAACGATTTAAACTTGCACAATGGAAACGAGTTGGATGGGTTAACATCAACTAAACCCACAAAATGTCATAAACATAAATACCAAACAAACAATGCATTCATGTAGGTATAGTGCGTGCTTCCATAATAACGAAACTAAAAACAGAAGTATTTAACTGCAAATTGTCACGACGACTGATTGTAAACCATCATCACCATGGATAAGTAGAAAATAAAATATCAAAAAATATTTAAAATAGAGGATTAACAAAACTATTATCAAAGTCATTTACAGAAATTAAACTCATCAAGTAAAAAATACGAAGGAGTTATTATTTCGTTGGACTGCCTTCGATCATTGATTGATATGCATGTGCATTATTAAATATGAGCAATTAATTTATGAACACAGTCAATAACCTTCTAAAATTTAAACATGGGCCTCCATGAATAATTCAGATAAATAGAACAAAGTACAAACTTATTGGTTAAAAATAGATTCGCTTGAAGGCAGAGAAACAAAAGTTTCAAAAAATTACCAAACACTGAAAAATACCACTATTACCTATGCACCGAGTAATATTAATTGCTGCCAATTGTAAATCATTAATCAGCATTTAAGATGACATAATATTCACAAAGAAAGTAAAAATGAAATAACACCAATTATTAGGATAAGATATTGGAACCTGAAAGAAAACTTAAATGATCAGGACGCCAATGAACATTTTGAAGACTATGTTGCACTCTTAGAACATTAACACCTCAAGAACAAATTCAAACCTGTTAAAGACAATAATAATTTTACCATCATTCATAATACTTAACGTCATTCGTGGAAAGTCAATGAATACACATCCTGCCCACACATGAACTTGAGTATACAGACAGATATAATGATATCAGATCTGGACAAATTTAAAAATGTATTTCAAACCTACTTTCTTAAAGTACAAAAACCATTTAGTTTGTATAATTCACACTATAACACAAACATCATAAAAAAATGCATTCTAAGAGTGCCGTTTTACAAGAGAAATCTTTAAATAAATACTACTAAACAGTTCAATGAAACTAGACCTAATTATCTACAAGTATATTGTTCATATTTTCAGATGAGCAAGAACTTTTATAAATCTTGGAAGAACATTGTAGTAACCCATTAATAGCACCTAAGCCTCCATCGATTAATAATGAATTACTGCACCCTCTGTCTTAAGATAAAATAAAAATAATATTAACCCAAAAATAAATTTTAAAAATATCACAAGCCATTGTATAAAACATTTTTTCTTAATTTATAATGATAATAACTAATAATAATAATTATGATACCGTTCAATAATGTTATCTTACTTGTTAGTTTTATTACTTACTCAATCTCCTTCTTCTTTTCTTCTATAGCTTATAAAATTTAGCTGACAAATAATTCTGCTCTGTATTTTTTCCCTGAATAGAAATTTTCTTTATTTATTAATCAAATGAGGCTTGGATTTTTTTGATGGATTATTACATTTTTAAGATTCAAAAAAGTGCTTGATAGTACAAAATTGTAGACAATATTCTTGTGGATAATTAGATCTGCCATCATCGAACAGTATAATAGTATCTAAAATAAGGATACCTCTTGTAAACGGCAGTAACGGCAGTTTATGTTGTTATTGTTATAGAGTGAATTATGTAGACTAAATGTATTTTATTCTCTATGAAAGTAGGTTTGAAATACATTTTACAATTTTTCCAGATCTGATATCATTATACCTTTCTGTATATTCTCAAGTTCACGCGTTAGCAGGATGTGCCTCCATTGACTTTCCCCGAAACATGTTTGGTATCATTAATAAAGTTCAAATTATTAATGTCTGCAACAAATTTGAATTAGATCTTGGGGGGTTAATTTTCTAAGAGTGCAACATAGTCTTCAAAGTATTCATTGGCGTCCTGATCATTTAAGTTTTCTTTCAGGTTCCAATATCTTATCCTAATGATTGGTGTGATTTCATTTTTTTTTTCTTAGTGAATATTATGTCGTCTTAAACGCTGGTTAATGATTTTCAATTGGCAGCAATTAATATTACTCGGTGCATAGGTAATAGTGGTATTTTTCAGTGTTTGATAATTTTTTGAAACTTTTGTTTCTCTGCCTTCAAGCGAATCTATTTTTAACCAATAAGTTTGTACTTTGTTCTATTTATCTGAATTATTCACGGAGGCCCATGTTTGAATTTTAGAAGGTGACTGATTGTGTTCATAAGTTAAGTTGCTCATATTTAATAAGGCACATGCATATCAAGCCAGTCCAACGTAATAATATCTCCTTCGTATTTTTTTCTTGACGAGTTTAATTTCTGTGATCAACTTTGATAATAGTTTTTCTGATTCTCTATTTTAAAAATGTTTTGATATTTTATTTTCAGCCTACTCATGGTGATGATACTTTACCATTAGTTATCGTGACAATTTGCAGTTGAATACTTTTGTTATCAGTTTCGTTATTAGGGAAACACATACTATACCAAAATGTATGCATCGTTTGTTTGGTATTTATGTTCATGAAATCTTCTACGCATAGTTGATGGTAACCCACACAAAACGTTTCCATTGTGAAAATTTAAATCGTTAGCTAAGAGATTTTCCACGTTTGTGCGTTCCATTTGATACTTCTATAGTCCAGTATTGTTATCTTTGATGTGTATGATATAGTAACTAATATGTCAGCTGAAACAATAAATTAACAATGAATATGATATAAAATAAATATTTCGTCAATTATCATTAATCAATAAATATTAAGAGGACACTGCCCATACATACATACATACACATTTTGTTGTCCCCCGTTTCCTACAAATTTTCTTTCACTAGTTTCAATAGCGTTCTGTTAGTTTTGACTCTAGAGTGAATTGATATATTATAAACTTTTTCAATTTTTTCAAAATGTTCATTTTCAAGCAAGATATGGGTATGTGAAATATCAAATTATAAAAAGACTCATATCTCGGTTTTCAAATATCGAATTAAAGCCAACGCTTAAACACAGATGATGTTAATATCTAAAAAAATTGATAATAGGTCAAATCACTCTAATATCAAAACTAACAACACACTATTGAAACTAGTGAATGAAAATTTACCATGTCGTGCGTGTGTAAGACGGAGGTAACTAATGCATGGTTAGCATCCTCTTAACTACCTATTAAAATTCAAATAAATTAATACAACTATTATAGATTCAGAGTGGAACAATGAATATATTGATTTTTCAATAATGTTTGTTTTTTTGTATGTATAATTTATTATATTTTATAGTAAAATAAAATGCTCTGATATTCAACTCGATATGAAATATAAAATAGCCAATAATACTTTTTAAAGTAAATTTAGAGAAATTCAACATTTATGTTAGACATTTTATCAAAATATACCAAAATAATTAAAAAATAATAATAATAAAGAAAGAAATCTAAAAGTATGGTAAATTTTATTTTTTTCTGGATTTTAGGGGTGGTTTCAGGGAGTCAACTTATAAAAATCGGCAAAACACTATTCTTTTTTCGCAAAATTAACTATTTTTTTTAATACATTTTAGAGATTTAAAAGTTTCAGTTAATATAAAACTCTAAACTTGAAGGAGATTTAAAATTTTTAGAAATTGCATTTTGATGGCATGCCGCAAATTATCAAAGACGCAAAGTATAAAGCAGAGTTTCCGTGATTCAGACAAGTAATCATTATGTAGTAATTTGCTTGGAGTATATCTGAAATATGCAATTAATACTAGCTAGGAAGGCACTATTATGAAAAATCCTCGTTTAAAAAACTAGAATCAGAAATTCAAGATTTTAATAAACACTTAAAAAGTAATTAAAATCGTTCTAACATTAAATTGAATTGATTAATAAATCTTAGGTATACTAGAACTTTTTGAGGTACCTGAGTACTTGACTCACCGGATACTATACAATTAAAATACAGCAGTAACTTGATACAATTTTCAATATATTATCTTAGCTCGTTGTGAGCTGTTAGCGGACAATTTTAACCATCTATTTTTAATTTTTTTTTTCTATAAAATAATGTTCATTGGGGCAATGAGCTTGACAATTTAATACAAAGCACTTCAGTACTTCACACATTGTTGAATTGTCAGTTTAAAAGTGTTAAGTATTACAAATATCCAGGCAAGATTTTTTTTATATGGATTTAAAGTTCAAATTTTAACAACATTTATCAAATTGAAAATGTACAAATTATTTTGTGGTTATAAATTTATAAAATGTTCAATATCGGTAGCTAAAGATTAAAAATGTTGAATAAAAATTAAATTAAGAAGTTCATTCTGTAACCAAAATATATAAAAATATAGAATAATATATAAGGATTTTAATTATTTTATTGTAATTTTAAAATATTATTCGTGGGTACTTTAAATTTTTAAAAAAGGTATATTAATATATTTTATACGGATAATGAAATTTTCGAATGCAATATTTTCGACAAAAGTGAATTTTACCATCCGTACTAATAAATAATAATGCATAATAATAAAACAAATTACTTTCATCAAATAGTTTTTTAAAGTTAAAACTATGTAATTAAAATAATTTCAATAAAAAAATGTATTAAGTAATTTAATTACCCATTGGTGACTTTGTTTTAAGTTATAATAATCAAACTTAAAAATGTTGAAAAATGTATGCATAATAATATACTCTTTTATAAGATTATATTAATACCATAATAACCTAGGCAGTGTCGTAACTAGGATGGCAGGGGGCTATAGAGGGGATAAGTGATTATTTTGTTACTGTTAGTGCTACCCTAGCTCTAATATGCAAGAATATTTTTAGTTATAAGATTAATAGTGTTTACATCTAATTATTCTGAATCGTTTTCTCATTTCCACTAAGACACATACTTAATAAATAAATACACAAAAAAGTTTTGGATGAACTAGTATAGGTATACCTAATTATATTAGATAAGTATTTCACTTTGAGAGTGTTGGGACGCACTATCAGAAGATTTGCTAGAGTTAAATCAGACTTACGTTGATTGGACTTGTGTTTCCAATGACCGGATCAAGAAGTAATTTGAAGCACCTAACTGAACACTGAACAGCTTTCGGACGGTGGCCACAGATCCCGAGATGCTCCGCCATATTTTATGTTTGGCATATTCTCCTGATTTCCGGACATGAGCGTGGACGCTTAGACATAACAAAAACGCAAAGACATCATTCTTGAACACTATAATAAAACAAAAAGCTTCGGTCAAGTTGATGGACGTAAAATCACGATATAAGACAAAAAAAATAGTAACATTTGTAAGCGTGGGCTGTTAGCTTCAGGTACAACAGGTCGTTATACGTTTCACTAGTTGAGGGGGCGGGGATGAAAACACTTGCTGCTTACATACAAACACATGGGTGTTAAAAAATGGCCGACGTCATACCCGCAGACGGGTGTCTGGTACTCGGGAACTAGCAAAATGTATAGAATGGTCAGTATTATACTGTCAATTAAAATGGACTCACTACGTTTATGTCAGTCCGGTCGAGTCCGAGGCTGCTGGTTTTGGCACACTCCACAATTCGTATTTTATATCCCTGGACTTAT
Source organism: Sitobion miscanthi (assembly GCA_008086715.1). Taxonomy (NCBI): domain Eukaryota; kingdom Metazoa; phylum Arthropoda; class Insecta; order Hemiptera; family Aphididae; genus Sitobion; species Sitobion miscanthi. The sequence goes on along the minus strand of CM017800.1, from coordinate 2,144,811 downwards.
GTGTGGCTGCCTGCAAACATAACAGATATACATAGTAATAAGTAATATAGTATGCATGGTGGTTGGACGCGTCACTTATGCTTGGAGGGGGTGGGGGTAAAATACTTCGTACCTACCAAAGCAGTGAAAAACAAAAACTAGCCGACGGCATACCCACAGATGGGCATCCAGTTGGTACCCGGGAAAGAGCATACTATTTTCAATATTATACTGTTAGTTAAATGGACTTACGTTGATGTCGGTCCAGTCGGTGGAGTCTTGAGGCTACTGGTTTTGGTACACTCCACAGTTTGTATTTTATATCACTGGACTTATCTGTGGATGCCTGCAAACATAATAGATGTATATAGTATGCATAGGCAGGTGGTGGTAGACGCGCAGGTGGTTGGACGCGTCTTTTAGTCATGGAGGGGAGTGGGGGGTAAAACACGTCGTACCTACCAAAACAGTGGTTCCAAATATTGGCTGATGTGAAAACAGCCGACGGGGTGTCAAAAAATTGCCGACGCTATACCCGCAGACGGGAGCCCAGTTGGTACCTGGGAGAGAGCAAAATATTTACAATATTATACTGTCAATTAAATAGTCTTACGTTGATGAGTCCGGTGTGGTTGTCGGCCGAGTCATGAGGTAATTTGAGATAGAAAAAAGGCCGACGGTGGTTACAGGTTTTAGAATTTGTATTTTATGTCATTGGACCTATTCGTGGATGTCTACTAACACAAAAGAAACACATATTATGTACAGACTGTCGGTGGTAGACACGCAGATGCTTAGACGCGTCACTTATGCTTGGGTGGGTAAAACACGTGGTCCCTACCATAGCAGTATTGCAAAAAACTAGCCGACGTGTTAACTACCGAATGGGTCCTAGGCGTGCGGTGGTCGGTGGTTCAGCTGGTGCCCTATACTACAGAGAATAAGCGATATAAATAGGTGCAATATTATATGGGCATACGGTCAAGTAAAACAGACTTACGTCGATGATGGGACCGATGATGTATATGAATGAGTTATGAGATATTATGAAGTAGAAAAGTTTGGACGATGTCCAAGGGAATCAGAATACTTCAACACTTGTGTTTGATATCAGCGGATTTGTCAACGCCAGAAACGTCACAGAAGCAGGAAGGCTAAGAAAGCGAGACCCTTCAATTGGACCCTAGATTCGAGCACAAAGCGTTGGTCACTTTAATGAACGTTAAAAACATGGTAAAGACTAAAGCAAATCAAATATCAACAGGTCAGTATTTTTTGTGCGTCAGCAGTCGGTAGTGGGTGCAACAGGTGGATAGATGCGTCGTGCAACCCTCCACTGGCTGACGTGGTACCCACTGGACACACAGCATCGTAATTTTCGTAATTACATGGTAAGAAAAAAATCAATTTGTTGGCCATTTGTAAGGGTGTGCAACCGCAGCGACCGTAGTATGTAATTCAACAGAGACAAAGAAAAATTCGCTGTGCGCGCCCAAACGGAGGTCTAACAACTGGCCAACGCCATACCGTCAACGGACAGCTGGTACCCGTGAACGTTTACCTAACTACTAAAAACGGGCTTACCTAGTTACATCGATAGGACAGGTGTTGTTGATGGAATAGCAAAAAAACCACTTTCCGACGGTGGTAGCAGGAATACGGGATCCAGGATGCTCCGCCGTATTTGCGTCGCCGGACCTGTGGTCGGACGCCAGACAAAACAAAAACGCGATGACAGAGATACTTTTTATTAGGACATTAGTGCTGAACACATAGCGCGTCGGTCACATACGTCTGCAGACGCAGCAGAAACATAATGTGTGGCAGCAGTCGGCGTGGGAATCGACAGGTTGTTTGACGCGTTACTTTGCCATTGGTGTTGGGGGTGGGTGAAATACCACCCTCGTAATACAAAACACAGTGGTGCCAAACTGCCAACATATAGAACTATCTAACTGGGGACTCTGTTCACAAAGGATGTACGGCAACCAGGGGAATTTATCAAACTTCGGGTAAACTCCCCATTAGATGATTAGTATAATAATAAAGAACTCATTCTTATTATCAATGTACGCACTGTGTAGAGCTTAAAGTAATAAAACTATGGATACGGCATATTACATGAAACATTAATATCATATTGAAGTAAAATGTAACGCCATACTATCCTACTTGGCTACTTGCAACTCCGTTAATATTATATGGCGTTAATATCAGTGAAATCAATTGATAATAAAGATTCATAATCACTGTATACAGCCAGAAAACCAAAATCAAAGTCAACAAATTTTATAGTTTATAACTTATAGGTCATTTTATAAAGATACATACTCTTATTCATTATGTTTATATATCTCCATCAAGATATTCATTGTATATTAGTATATTACTCAACTATGTTATATTATACGTTAAATGTTAATCAGAATTATTTCTACCCTATCACCATAGCAACGAATAAAAAATAATAATATTATAACATTAATTCAACTTACAGGCTATACTAAATAATAACAATATGAAAATCCTGACTGACAAGCCGTTTCCGCTCAGAATCGTTTTTCTTATACAATGATATTATATCATTGCATTCAAGTTTAATACAATCCATTATACATCGACCCACAGTCTTGTTAAGAATACTTTTCAAATGTATTCAGAATACGTATTTAAATACTTGGTGTAATTTGTATTTAAAATACGTATTCAAATACTTTATTTTAAAAGTATTTAAATATAAATACAAATACCTTTTAACATACACACAGTATACACAACAAAAAGCCACACTCACTCTATCTCGCTGTGTGCCATTGTGTAACTATTAATAACATATAGATATTTATGAAACTTCCGGAAAATTTCCCTTTGACAACATAATAATCATTTGTTTTACAATAAAACAAAAAATGAGCTCATTAATCAAGGTAAAACCAATCCTGTTTTTTTGAGGAGACCAAATCATACATATTGATCATAATTTCATCAAATCGGTTCAGTATTTTCAGAGTGCATCGCGAACACATATCTGTCGTACACGGAATTTTTATATATAAAGAAGAAGATTTTTATATTAGGTATTAAAGTAATTTATTTTACTATTAGTAATATAGTACCTATCTATATAGAGTATTGGTCGAATTAATTTTTTACGAAAACAATTCCATTTATGTATAAAATATAATAATTTGAATTTAAAAGTTTCAAGTATACTTAAATATCCATAGGTACCCACTAACAATATTTTAAAATTATGTACAAGAAAATAACTAAAATCGCTAATCTTCATTTAAATATCTAATTTCGTTCAAATTTGAGCTAAAAATATCTATAAAAAAACTGTGTTTTAATTTCATTTTTAAATTTTTAGGTTACATGAACTACATATTATGAAAAACCTTTTATTACATTTTCAATCCTTAACTATTAAAATTGAATATTTTCATACATTTTTTACTTCAAATTTAATTTAAAATTCTTGTGATTTTGTCAAAATTTGAACTTCAGAATTTACACACTCATCAAAAAAAGAACACAATTTTTTTTTTTAATTATCCAAATAAAAACTCATGTGGAACCTTATATTACATTTTCAAGTTTTTTATTGAGCAAAATAATTTTTAAAGATCATTCAAAAAAAGGTGGGCAAGTAGGTGTCACTCTGCTGAATAGTAGGTTACAAGTGAGTACAATTGTACAAATATATAATATCATTGTATTAGAAAATGATTCTGAGCGAAGATGGTTAGTCACTAGTCAGTCTACGATATATTGATATTGCCAAGTGTATTATTGTGTATAAAGTAATTTATGTATAACCTATTTACATGAAACCTTGTTTAAAATGTTCAAAATTTATTTTGCATATTTTAGCATATTTTGGACACACTAAAATATTTAGCCTATTTGTCATATTTTAGAATATATATTCAATTATTGTTCATAAAAAAGCATATTTTATTAATTTCTCAAGTTGTGATTTTTCTAGGAAAAAAATAATTTGATTTAAAAATGTAAAAAATAAAAAACCATTGAATTATCTACTTGGTTGTAATTAGATTGGTAATCTTTGTCATATTGTTACTCTCAGTCCGCGATTGTACCATAGATTATCGTATTTGACAACTGATATCATGGTGAGAATTATTTTTTAATAAATAAGTAAATATAATAATTTATCTTTTACCAAAAAATGGGGGGAGGAAATGCACCCTTTGCCACCCTCTGGATCTGATAAAGGTGCATACAAGTTGTTCATTGTTTTTATTTAACTATTTTGTTTTTTATATATAATTTTATTATATTTATACTCCTATGTATAAACTGTTTTACATTTTTATATTTAAATAATTTACCGGTTACCAAAGTAACAGTTAAACTATTTAAGAAAAAAAATCATATTATCTGCATATTTACAATTTTAAGGTTTTTTAGAGCATATTATCTGCATATTTTAAGCTTTTAAGAACCTGCGCTTTAGTGCCAACAAATGATTCTAAAATTTATTACCTATGAATATTTTTAATCCTACAATATTCGTATTTTGTATGTTATTTAGATGAATTATTTAAATGAGCGGCCAACGATTGAATGAAGATGAAATGTTAAATTAAACATCATCAATGAATAACTACATACTTTTACACTCGTGGAGAGTGATTTCTTTATAATATTACTACTTCCCATTGTATTAACGAGTTCCTAGTAATAACTAATAAATGCCATTAGGTATATTATAAATTAACTAGTACCTTAATATCAACTATTGTTGATATAAATAAGATATTTATCAGACAAACAAATTTGGTTCATAAGAAATTTATGTAATATCTGGTTGATGTATAAAGTTTTGTAGGAAAGTTAATAAAGATATTCTGTGGATTTGAACATAAAACAAATAATATCTCATTGATATTTATTCAATATGTTTCTGCTATATGGGAAGACGCCTTGTAAAATAGAATAGGCAAAACAATTTTCACCCGGTGCAAATAAAGACTACAGGTGGCCGTGACACGTGACGGGCTCAAAATTAAAATAGAGTGGTGACGTAAGGAAATCTGTTCTGCGCTACTCGCACGATTTAAAAATTAAATACATTATACTAAATTTAATAATATATATTAAATCGTGGCTACTCGTAAGACGGTCGACGGAGACGTAGTAGACAACAAATGCGGGTGTACAACTTTACTGGTATAGCATCCTCTTGCAAAAAGTGTAATATCGATGGGACCGGTCGTGATGAATTGATTTTTCGTTCATTTTAACGAATTGTTACTTTCATTGGTGCCATAGTCCATAATCATAGAACATGAAATATAATTAGGTATGTTCAGCTAATAATAGATAATAAAGACATAGATAGGACAGCACGCATTCATTTTGCTAATGCTAATTTCCAAGGACCGTACTACCCAACCCCGCTGTCTATATATGCAACATCTACTTGTATAAAGACATAGACAATGTGTGTTATGGCCAAATCAGGAAGTACACTTCCTTTGCACCCCCACCTTAGGATTTTGGAACCAAACTATAGGAGCCTTTTTGTGTGCTACGCTTGTGCTGCTTTGTGCAGCAAACCCTAATTCTTAACGAATTTTTCAAGGTAGTTCCGGAAACGACAGCAACCCCACCTCAGAACTTTCTACTTTTGATTTCGCCATCCGTTTGTATTGCTTTGGATTTTGGTGAACTTTACCATTTTTTTTTTAAAATCTAATTAAGTTAAAAATATTAATTGAATAAAAAGTCTATATTGGATAAAAAAATCTAATATGGATAAGAAAATCATGTGGATAAAAAATGTAGATTGGACAAAAAATCGAAATTTATTAAAAAATAATAATTGAATAAAAAAGTCATATCAGTAAAAAAAGTTGAAGTTTAATAAAATAAATTGCCATTTTTCGATTTTAATTTCAATTTAGCTTACCGATATTAGTTTTTTCTGATTACAATTTAAAATAATATATTGATTTTATAATATTATAATTTTTACATTGTTGCACTATATCCATTTAATATTTTTCTATTTTGTAATTAGGTATATTTTAAGCATAATTTATGTCATTAGTTTTTAATATATTAAATTATATAATATAATATATTGATGCATTATATTATTATTGTACACAATATATTATTTGTCCTTGGTAGCCAAACCTTTATTCATAATATATTTATATTATTATTATTATTATATTTTATGTGATTCTTAATGTACTTACTTATTGTTGGTTTATTTTTAATTGTGTATCTGTTTTACCCATCAACATAGAAAACAGTTCACTAAAGAAAATTAAAAGTTTCGTTTGCTCAATATATTCATTTTGAATCATATTACATTATTGAATGTTGTTTATCGATTCGAAAAATATGTAAATATTTTGTAAATTAATTGCAAAGAATTTCAAATTAGGTTTAGAATTTGCAAATCAATATTTATTTTTTTTGTATTTTACAAATTAAATAAAAAATCTAAATTTAAAAAAAAAAATGTTTAGTTGAATAAAAAAATCCAAGTAGAATAAAAATCTAATATGAATAAAAAATTAAATTTTAGATTTTCTTAGTTTATTTTTTTTTTTATTAAAATTGGCTTTTTTTCTTCTGTGGTCTGTTTAATGGATTGTTTCCGTTTATATAATTTCGGAACAAAGAGGGATACACGCTGCCATCTAATACTATAAATTATTCTATAAGATTACGGATACGTACAACTTACCGTGAGGAAACAGAAACCCGATCAGCTGATCGAGTGTCGCTTCTATGTCGCAATTAAGACTAGTTTATACTGTTTATAGGTCTATGCCACAGACGTATATCTTAGTCCGTGGTCTATGCTTACCACACATATATAAAGGATATATGGAAAGTTACTTTATTTATCTGTGATGCTTACTACAGTCGCTTCTATATTGTCCTACGATATAAGATCTTTGACTATAATAACTCACATTACGTGAGATCACGGCTTTAGATTATTTCTATTTTCTATGTTCTTTTATCTTTACACGGTTTAAGAACCACCGTGGTTCTTTATAATCATGCTATCACGTAACGAGACTATGATTAAGAGGACGTGATAACCTCCGTCTTACAAGTGCGTAACATATCAAATTCTACGCTCGGCAGCTGAACACTTGTAGTTCCGTTAATTTAAAAATTAGAGTAAATTGACCTTTTATAAAATCTAAAGGTAAGATTATTATAGGCAGCCTCATGAGCTTTTTGCTATATTTTCATTTTAATGCGAGTTATGAGTACTTTAAGATGTACAAACAATTTACAATAACTCAATGATTTTGACGATAACAATTAAATTTGTATTTTCAATTTTATATTAATTTACCTTTTCACTTCGATCACTGTAATAGCAAATAGTATTTGGCAGTAGATAGTAGTTTAGTCTGTAACTGTCCTTATAAGACAAATATTGGGCAGACTGTCTCGACAACAACACCAATCTGCTGGCGCACTATTTATGAACTTAGCAGATTTGAAAACTTAAAAAACGTATTACTATTACCATAGAAAACGTAAAATGAACACAGATCATAATGAAAATGTTGCACAGGTGAAATCTATTTATTTAAAATATATTATGCAGATTTTTATTTTTATAATATTTAATTGTGTAATTTATAATATTATCAGAAAGAAAATGATGATCATGAAAAAAAAACGGAAAATGTTCAACCTGTTCAAAAACAAATAGATGAATTTAAATCACACTATGTGCAACATTTTGAAACAATCCGTTGCCTAGGAAAAGGAGGTTTTGGGATTGTATTTAAGACTAGAAATAAATTAGATGACGGCAATTATGCTATTAAAAGGATACCTTTTCCACCACGGTAAGATGATAGTATTTATTATGATTAGAGCGATGTTTTTATATTATTGGGTTTTTTTTCAGAAATGTTTATGATATAATTATAATAATTTATAATACTTTAAAGTTAATGACAACAATTTTTGTTTTAGATATTTTGAAAAAATTACAAAATTTAAAGTTTGTTGTATATTGAAGTAAAATTAAATTATTTACCTAGTGTTTTGAAAGTCTAATTAAAATGTAAAATATTATTTTGTGGAGTATTAAAGTTTATTGACAATGGTGGTTTGACGGTAAATAATATACATTTTATCATTTAACAATAGAAGTAACAAAAGTATTTGTTTTGCACTAAGTACTTATCTAATTTTAAATTATGTTTTTACTTAATTAATTAAAAATTATCAAAAAAACAATTTAATGGTATACCTACATTTATTTACTATTAAGTTCCTCATTCTATTTTTAATATGTGCATATTTTCACTATTTTTACTGCATAACAAATGGCATAATACTGTGATTTTTAATTCTTAAAAATATGTGCTCTATAGATTACTATAATAATTAAAACACTATACTCCAAACTAAAGAAGAGCGCACCGGTCAATGACCTGTTTCCATCTGGCATCGCACATTTCCCACATAAGTTTAGAGATTTAGGGATTATTATTGATTACAATTTATCTTTCACAACTCACATTAATACTATTACTAAAAAATCCTTTAAGATGCATGGCTTTATCAACAGAAACACAGTTAATTTTAAAAATATAAATGCCCTGAAAACTTTATTTTTTGAGCTTGTTAGATCTCATCTTGAGTTTGGATCAATAGTCTGGTCACCTAGTTACATCACTTTCATCAATATAATTGAAAATGTACAACTTAAATTCTTAAAGCTATTGTCTTACAAATTAAATATTCCAGTTATTTCAAAGAACTCGTACAATATGCGAATGAGTGAATTGAGCTTTGTATCTTGTGAAGTAAGAAGAAAGGTTGCTGATATTATGTTTATATATGATTTGTTAAATGGTCACATTTTTTCCCCAGATTTGCTCTCTATGATTAAATTTAATACAGCAAACCATTGTTAAGAAAATCAAACTTATTTCATGTTCCATTTTATATTAATAATTACAGCTCCACTTCTTACTTTCCTAGAGCATTAAATCTAGCAAATCTTATTGTTGAACATGTAGATTTTTTCTTTATGTCACAAAATATTTTCAAAAGAAATGTATATTTAGTCTTAGACAATATTGTAAATTAAGTAATATTCTATCATTGTAATATTATTATTGATTTAGTGTTTGTCTCCTACTGTATTATTATTTATTATTGTCTCATTATTTAAACTTGTCTAATTGTTATGTTAGCTTCATTATTATTATTGTTTTAAATCGAGTTGTTTATTGTTAACTGCAAATACTTAAATTTTTAAACCTGTTATTGTTTACACAAAAGGGTCTTTACCCCGTTTATTATACATAAATAAAAAATAAATAAATAAATAAGGGCATAGGTGGTGACCGGTGAAAAAGGAAATAACTGTGGAACTAGTGCGCTTTTATTTGGTACTGAGTAGCTTTGATAAATTCAACTTTTTGGATAAAATAATAAATATGTACTTAATAATGTATGTGCATAAATTTATTTCATTATTTTATATATTTATAATAGACAAGAATCTAGAGACCGTGTATTACGTGAAGTTAAAGCATTAGCAGAGTTAGAACATAAAAATATTGTAAAGTATTTCAATGCTTGGTTAGAAGAACCTCCTAGAAGTTGGCAAGAAGAACAGGATAAAAAATGGATGCCAGAATCTGAGTAAATAAAATAAAAATTATAATTTATCAATTTAACAACCTAGTGTAAAGTAAAAGTAAGGTAAACCAAAAACCATTTATCTTACAATTATTTTGAATCACACTAATCAATTAGTAAATCTGATATCATTTTAATCTAATCTATAGTACTTACTACTGTCCGTAACATTTCATATACTCAACACTTTATATTCAAATACAATTAATTTCATGCCATTTAAATATTGTGAAGAGTGCTCCTTGGTACCCCTTGTGACGTTTATGTGTATATAGGTCCAGTACTTCTTGCAAGGGTAGTCTAGAGTCTGCACTTAATTACTAACTAATATAACAAATAACTAACTATTTTCATGATAATCACCTGCATATTATTCTTAATGTAGCATTGACAGTTAGAAACTGAAAACCCAACATTTCTTATGGCAAATAAGTGAATCATAGTGTAATACCATTGGCGGCACATAAGTAAATTCATGTTTCTTTGCTATTTTACCATTCAAAAAAAATTTTGAATTTTATAAAATATGAGTTTATGCATTAAATATATTAAATAGTTTGAAATTTATATTTTAGATTAGCATATTCATATATTTATTTACTTATATTACAATATTGTGTCTGTTTTATAGTTGTATGGACATAAGTAGTAATATAACAACTAGTTCAACAGATATAACAAGAGACTCTCATAGTGAACGAAAAGCAACTATACAATACTTATACATACAAATGGAGCTTTGTCAGAAATATAGTTTAAGAGAAAGACTGAAGAATGGTACTCTTCATAAAGATATAATAAATATTTTAAATATTTTTTACCAAATTATAGAAGGTGTTGAATATATTCATATCCAAGAATTCATACATAGGGATTTAAAGGTATAAACAATGGTAGTTAGTTATTATAGTTAAAATTATTTTTAGTTTATAAAATGTCTAGTATTATAGAATGTTAAGGTATAATTTAATATGAAATTGAGAATTGTAAATACTTTAAAATTTATTTTTTTGTTTTTTTATTTATTTGCCTTACCAAATAATTTTAATCTATCTATCCATCCTATACTATTTAAGTTTTTTCTATTTTTCTATTCATCTATATTTAAATGTTTCTTGTTAATCTATTAGACATTATTTTAGATATATTTGTATTAACTATATTTCTGAAATAATTACAATTTATTTTATTTTAGCCTTCAAATATATTATTTATATCAGACGACCAAATTAAAATTGGCGATTTTGGTTCAGTTACTAAAATGATAACATCTGATATATGGAATGAATATGATGATAAACAAAAATGTTTAAATGAACAACATACTAATCAAGTTGGCACACAATTGTATATGAGTCCAGAGCAGGTAAATAATGTAAAAGAAATTTAGGAATACTTAATTATTTTTCAACAAATATTACAGATACATGGAAAACCGTACAATTTTAAAGTGGATATATATTCCCTTGGAGTTATATTTTTTGAATTGCTCAATTCTTTTAATACTGAAATGGAAAGATGCAAAACGTTACAGCAAGTTAGAAACGGTATATTTCCTCCTCAATTTTTGGAACTGTATGAATTTAAAACTGAAGTAAGTATATACTTTATAAATTAAATAAAAATGATTTATACACTAACATTATTTCATTATTTTTGTTTTTAGAAAGACATGGTATGCTTAATGTTATCGCAAGATCCAATAAAACGCCCAAATGCATCGAAAATTAAAACTATGATCTCAGTGTACTTGGATCGGTTCAACCTTCTTATGCCAGACTCATGTCCTTTCTAAACTATATATTATATTCAGAGGATGGTCCAACAATCTGTAAAACTATCTGAATAATTCAGAAACCAGAATCAACAAAATAATGGAATTTCAACAAAACACATAATACTACCTCGACTCAATCTTTAAATACTTCTTTTTGCTTATGTTCAAATGAAGCTATGTAACGTCAGTACCATGTAAATACCTAATGTCATAATGTATACCCCTAATAATAATTTTTCAATTTATGCAGTGCCAAAAACTACTTTAGTAGGTGATATTAATTATTCATTACATTACTATAGATTTTATAATTTTCTATATTTTAAATTTAACAATATTGTAGCGTGCCATGACTCTACTGACTAATATTATATTATAATAAATTACTAGAAATATTGAGCTATTCATGAGGGATCACTGTAAGGGAGAATGTAAAGAATTATTAAAAATAATAGAAAATACATGGGACCCCCAACTACATACTCAATTACCCTAAATAAGTATACATAACATCATAGGCGGAACTACGAAGTGTGCCAGGTGTGCCAAGGCACACCCTAATGTAAAAATAGATTAATAACATTTAATAATATACATACACATTAATTGAATTTCAGTTTTTAATTAGTAAAACTTCAAGTGTTCAGAATAATTCTCTAAAATAATAATTGCATGTATTTCTATCAATTGTTATTTTACATTGTTAATGAAGCCTGGATGTTTAGACAAATTATTTCAACGTATTTGTTTTATACTTAAAATATATTATTAACTTTAGTTTATTTTATATACCGTCTTATAGAAGACATTTAGTAGCTAAAAAAAAAATCATATTTCGAGTTAATTTGTCTATAGCTTCAGCTCTGTATTATAAAAAAACAAGTAGAAAAAAAGGCCAGGCACACTCAAATGTAAAACTTTGGGTCCGCCTATGTATAACATAATATGTACATAATAATTTAAATTACACTATTAACATAATTGTTATTAAAATTATAATCAAAAGAGGAATTTAAAAAAAAAAAACTTATATTGTATACTTATACTAACATAATTAATACTGTAATAATTCCAGATAAATAAATACTATTCATATTACCTATATACTTAATTTTTATTATTATTATTGTTGATTAAACGCCATAACAACAATTATACATAGTTTACAAATATGGTAATAAGGTGTAGGTGTGATTATATAGTTACATAATTACATAATTAAATACAGAAATAAATTAGATAGCAATATTTCAGAGAATACATATAATATGGTTAGTAGTATTTAAGTAAAAGTAGAAATAGTGGCCTAAGAACTGTTGGTTGTTTGCAGCTCTGAGCATGCAATGTAGAATATGATTGTGCCCATAAGAGGTCTTGTGAGTTGGAACCAATTGGGATTGGTTACTGGAAGAATGAGAAGGAATTACGACCATCAAGGCTGTAACTGAAAACAATTTTCAGGGGATCCAACATTTTTTAAATATAAATACTCAACACATCATTTTTGAATACAACTCATCATTTTTTCGTTCAAAATATAAAAACTTTTCTCGTTATTTCTGCTATAGCAAAAATATAAAATTATTTTTAGTACAATAAACAATATTACCTGCTAAAACTTTTCTACTTTTAAAAAATTTTGGAGGGTGTCCAGCAGTGCCGCAATTAGCGGAGGTGCTGGGGGTGCACCGCACCTCCAGAAGGGCCCCATTATCATATTTAGGGGGCCCTTTTAAGACATAAAAGATTTTAGGTTTTAAACTAATATGAACTTTTTTTCCAATTTCCAACACATGATAAAAATTGAAATTGTTCGATACCTGCAACGTGTTACATCCAACATCTAATATAATGTTACTATAGTATTGATTATGCTTACGAAAATAATATTTTATACTATACATTTTTAACTATAACTTGGTTCCATAAATTAAACTTTATTGATATTCATAGCACAAAAAAAAAAAAACAAAATTTTAATTTTATTTGTCCGTAAACAGCTCAAAATATTTTGAAAATTTTATCAAGTATAGGAATTGATAAAATAAACATTTAGTGAAATTTTCATGTATCTACAGTTATTCTTCTTTGAATTAAAAAAATATCATAGATTTAAAAAGACAATTTTCTATGAATTTCTTACTCAAATTAATTTAAATATTTTCGTAATTTTTATGTATTTTGTCAATATTTGAACTTAAAATGCTTATAGAAAAAAATTGTGACTATGGATTTTTAATTGTTTTCATCTGTCTTTGAAACAATATATTAGGAGCCTTTTATTACATTTTCAATCTTTTTTAACCAACAAATAAAATTTTATTGATATTTATAGAAAAAAAACTAAAACAAATGGAAACTGAAAATGTCCGTAAACAGCTCAAAATAAGTCAAAATATTTGGGAAATCTTATGGTGTATAAAAAATGCTAATATAAACATTTCGTCAAAATTTCATGTACCTACAGTCATTTGTTTTAGAGTTGCACGTTTTTGAGTGAAAATTCCCGTTTTTCCTTAATTTTCTTTTGTTTTTCATACCACTTTTGAAAATAACAGGAAAATATTTAATTTTGAACCCCCCAAAGTACCAACTAGATCCATTTTCCTATCAGAAAAGATACTGTTGAAGAAAATCTAAGCAGTTTTACTGTCCTGACAGTGATGACGGAAACAGAAAAAAAAAAAATAATTAAAAAAAAACACAAACCATTGTAAAATCAATACATTCATCGCTCCGCTCAGAATCTAAAATACCAACTGAGATGAAAACACATTTTGTTTACATTTCGATGGAGGCCTGTACTGTAAAAAAAATTATTTGATCTATTTTTGTAAGTAAAATTAATTCAAATAAAGTGATAAAAATTGTTTTACTTTTTAGAATTGTGCTTGGTATGCACTATGTATAGACATTATTTGGAGAGCCAAAATAAAAATATTCATCCTCCTGAGATAGGAGACCATGTGTCCATATTGTTTTCTGGGTTTTTTATTACTAGGGAATTGTAAGCCCCCCACTCTTAATCGTGTTTTTGGTGCTATGCAATTTTGTAAAACAAAAGTTTGAAATAGGGGGCTCCAAAATCTGACTCGCACCTGGGCCCTTCTATCTCTAGTTGCGGCACTGGCTCAGAATCATTTTTCATATACAATAATTTTATATCGTTGAATTCAAATTTAGCTTATCCATTACAGTGATCTACTCGACACTGACGGTATAGCCGGAGCATACCCACTTGTCCACGTTTTTAGATTTGTTTAAGATAAAATGGTGGGTTATTTGATCATTATACAGTAATTAGCATTCAATGCAAAAAGATTAGATTTTTCATAAATATATTTATAAAAATAAAATGGTATATGCCATATTTATTTATAATGATAATTTAATATGACGTAACTAATGTCAACCATTTAAATAACCAAAAATATATACTTTTTTTGTGAGCTTTATTTCAGTTAGGTACTTGTAGGGGTTGAAATATAAGCTCTTTAAACACCATTGTAATGTGGTCAAGGGACCTTGTTACAATATTAGTTATCCAGAGGTTTTCTATTCCTTATGGATAAGTTTTCCGTAGCTGGAGGTTAGAGCACTGTGTATGAGGTATTTTATCAATAATAAGATACGTTTAGTTTATAGATCTATAATAATTATTATATTAAAAATAATACTTTACTAAACATGTAGATGGCTACTAATAAGCGTATAAGTAATAGGTATATAGGTGAGTTTGATCCTGTTGATGGTTATTGTCAAACTAACTGCCGTGTGTCATTTTAATAATAAGTAATAATGTCTATGGGTCAAAAAGTTTTCAGTGTGTATATTTTGTATTGGTCAATCCTATAGTGTGTGTTTAGTGTATAATATATATATATATATATAAGGTGTAATGAATGTTACACCGCCCTAGTCTGAAGGAATCTATTGACATAATTTGTATTGACTTTTACAAAACGGTTCAGTAGTTTTTGAGATTATAAACTCCATCAACTTCGGATATACCTACCAACATCCATTTTTAGCTATACAAATGTACTATTCGACTATGTTGATGCTTGTCTCCGCTGCAGAATAATTACTGTTTCATTTATATGGTGTTTTAATATAACAACATGTAGTAAATCATATACACATACATGAACACACAAGTTGACACTGCTTAGTTTTAAGTATGATTTAATTATTTAATTATTTAAAGTTATATACAATATTTTGTAATTATATCGATAAGAAAAATACAAAAACGTTACAGTAACTTAGTAAACTACTATACTTTTAAAGAAAACAAAATACACCATACCTACAAAATATAGTTACAAATTATATAAAACTAATGAACAATTAATATACAATTTAAAAAAATATATATTAATGATACAATATTACTTATTTAGTAACAATTTAATAAGTATTAAATACCTATGATGAATATAAAATAAAATAAGAAAATATAATTACAAAACAGGTAATAGATATGCTTTAAAATTACATGTCTAAATGTTAATGTGATTTAATTATTCTACCAATTCTACTGATACTGGTTTCTTTAAAATAAAATGAATACTAGCAGAATCTATCTTAACATTAATAATTACATTCTGCCACATTCTTTTTTTCAATAAGTTGACAATTGTCAATACATTCATACAAATCATCTTTCAAAATCTCAGCTCCAACATTTTCACTAATTATACATTTATCTATTATTTGGTTTACATGCTTCTTCCGACTTCCAAACTACGGGAATACCCACATCTGCTAGATAAATACTTAACAGAAGACCATGATATTAGATTTATATCTGATACCTACCAAAATGTTCCCAACAGTTAATACCGCCATTTATACAATAAATTGTATAAATTATCAAATTTATAAAGTAATTAAAAAATTCTTCAAAATTGATTTTCATTGAAGAGAGTCAGATTCGTTTCTCATTTATGTTGAGATTCCAACATATATCAAGACTTAATAAATATTGGAATCCCACAGAAAATTTAAATGAAAAATGATACCAGTACTTTGAAACTAGACTAAAACATTGAGGAACAAGAATATAAAATGACAGTGTTCAAAAATATTAAAAACAAAAAAAACAGATGAAAAATATTTTTGCACCCAATATAAAACCAAACATAATATAATATTTATGTTAGTAACTTCATCACACACATCTAAGATAACAATACCAGACTATACATGTATCAAATTGAACCAAAACACGTGGACAAGCTCAATGTGAATAATTTAAACTTGTACACTAGAAACAAGTTAAAATGATTAATATCAACTAAACTTAAAAAATATCATACCAAACACACAATGATTACATGTTGGTATAGTGCATGCTCACGTTATTACAAACTTTAAACAGAACTATCCAACTGCACATTGTCTCTATTTCATAATTTAAAATAAAATATGTCCAAAGAAGATTCAATAATGAAATGACAATACCCAAGTTATTGAAAAAAAAACCTCTACTAGCAAAAACCAATTCTAGTAGACAACATGTCGAGGTGGTTGGGAGTTTTACTTATATCCAACAAAAACTTTCTAACAACAGCGTAGAGAGCCAGTGGAGGAAATGGATAAAATAGATAATTTTACTGACAGAAAACTCCTCTCACATTGATACAACCAACCTCAAAGCGAATAACTTGAGGAGCAATAGAATGTTCTTACAACAGCGTAGATAACCAAAAGAGGAAATGGAAAATAATATACCAATAGTAATACTTCTAGTTCTTACAGTACCTCTGGAACCACAGGAAATCAGTTTATGAATTAGTCTACTTCAATAATAAAATAATAATATCCAAATCGAAGTGGTTGGGGGTTTTATATATACCAAACAAAAACTATTTAACAACAGCGTAGAGAACCAGTGGAGGAAATGGATGAAATAGATGATTTTACCGACAGAAAACTCCTCTCACATTGATACAACCAATCATAGATTGAATGAGTTGAAGAGCAATAGAATGTTCTTACAACAGTGTAGAGAAACAAAAGAGGAAATGGACGAAATATATAATAATATACCAATAGTAGTACCTCTAGTTCTTACAGCATCTCTGGAACCACAGGAAATCAATGAAACAAACATGGTCTCACTGAGACCGTCCAAATGCCTTTTTTGGATTCAGGAGTATAGTTTTTGGGGTTTGTGGTCGGAGAAGGAAAAATCAGTCCAGGCAAGGGCAAAAGTAAGGCAATTGAAGAGTTTCCTACTCCAAAGGATGTCCATGTGATCCGAAAATTCTTAGGACTCACGGGATTCTTACGGCGGTTTCCCAGGAACTATGCCACTATACCAACTGAACCCATGACCAGATTGACCAAGAAGGGAATCGAGTTCAAGTGTACTACACCTCAAGAAACCGCTTTCAGAGAGTTGAAGAAAATGTTTGTGAACACACTAATCTTTTGTATGTTTAATCCCAAAGCCACTGTGACAGTTTATGAATTAGTCTAATTCAATAATAAAATAATAATATCCAAATCGAGGTGGTTGGGGGTTTTATTTATACCAAACAAAAACTATTTAACAACAGCGTAGAGAACCAGTGGAGGAAATGGATGAAATAGATAATTTTACCGACAGAAAACTCCTCTCACATTGATACAACCAATCATAGATTGAATGAGTTGAAGAGCAATAGAATGTTCTTACAACAGTGTAGAAAAACAAAAGAGGAAATGGACAAAATAGATAATAATATACCAATAGTAGTACCTCCAGTTCTTACAGCACCTCTGAAACCACAGGAAATCAATGAAACAAACATGCTCTCTAAAGTACCATTTTGATCCAATTTGCAAGAAAGATAAGGTACTTTATGTTGAAATCAAAGCACTCCTTCCGTTAGAAATTTACTACACAAGATAAAAAAAAAAATAAAATAAAAAAAAACACATTTGTAAATCTATTAGTCGTTTTGAATTAGCCTACTTCCATAATAAAATAATAATATCCAAATCGAGGTGGTTGGGGGTTTTATTTATACCAAACAAAAATATGTAACAACAGCGTAGAGAACCAGTGGAGGAAATGGATGAAATAGATAATTTTACCGACAGAAAACTCCTCTCACATTGATACAACCAATCATAGATTGAATGAGTTGAAGAGCAATAGAATGTTCTTACAACAGTGTAGAGAAACAAAAGAGGAAATGGACGAAATATATAATAATATACCAATAGTAGTACCTCTAGTTCTTACAACATCTCTGGAACCACAGGAAATCAATGAAACAAACATGGTCTCACTGAGACCGTCCAAATGCCTTTTTTGGATCCGGGAGTATAGTTTTTGGGGTTTGTGGTCGGAGAAGGAAAAATCAGTCCAGGCAAGGGCAAGAGTAAGGCAATTGAAGAGTTTTCTACTCCAAAGGATGTCCATGTGATCCGAAGATTCTTACGGCGGTTTCCCAGGAACTATGCCACTATTCCAACAGAACCCATGATCAGATAGACCAAGAAGGGAATCGAGTTCAAGTGGACTACACCTCAAGAAACCGCTTTCAGAGAGTTGAAGAAAATTTTTGTGAACACACTAATCATTTGTATGTTTAATCACAAAGCATCTGTGACAGTTTATGAATTAGCCTACTTCAATAATAAAATAATAATATCCAAATCGAGGTGGTTGGGGGTTTTATTTATACCAAACAAAAAATATGTAACAACAGCGTAGAGAACCAGTGGAGGAAATGGATGAAATAGATAATTTTACCGACAGAAAACTCCTCTCACATTGATACAACCAATCATAGATTGAATGAGTTGAAGAGCAATAGAATGTTCTTACAACAGTGTAGAGAAACAAAAGAGGAAATGGACGAAATATATAATAATATACCAATAGTAGTACCTCTAGTTCTTACAGCATCTCTGGAACCACAGGAAATCAATGAAACAAACATAATGGTCTCACTGAGACCGTCCAAATGCCTTTTTTGGATCCAGGAGTATAGTTTTTGGGGTTTGTGGTCGGAGAAGGAAAAATCAGTCCAGGCAAGGGCAAAAGTAAGGCAATTGAAGAGTTTCCTACTCCAAAGGATGTCCATGTGATCCGAAAATTCTTAGGACTCACGGGATTCTTACGGCGGTTTCCCAGGAACTATGCCACTATACCAACTGAACCCATGACCAGATTGACCAAGAAGGGAATCGAGTTCAAGTGTACTACACCTCAAGAAACCGCTTTCAGAGAGTTGAAGAAAATTTTTGTGAACACACTAATCTTTTGTATGTTTAATCCCAAAGCCACTGTGACAGTTTATGAATTAGTCTAATTCAATAATAAAATAAAAATATCCAAATCGAGGTGGTTGGGGGTTTTATTTATACCAAACAAAAACTATTTAACAACAGCGTAGAGAACCAGTGGAGGAAATGGATGAAATAGATAATTTTACCGACAGAAAACTCCTCTCACATTGATACAACCAATCATAGATTGAATGAGTTGAAGAGCAATAGAATGTTCTTACAACAGTGTAGAAAAACAAAAGAGGAAATGGACAAAATAGATAATAATATACCAATAGTAGTACCTCCAGTTCTTACAGTACCTCTGGAAGAGCTGGCACGTTATATAACATCAAGGTCGACACTTATCGCAGGTAATATGTAATTTTATATACACATATACCTATATCTTACTAAATAAATGAAGAAACCAATTAAATCACCGTCAACATGCGGTGAGTTAACTTCCAATTCAACCTAACATAAAATGTCTACACAAAACCAAATATCTAAATCAAACATGCCACCTTCTTCACTAAACCAATCAACCGAAAATCTTATTTCTGACACCTCAAAAAATATGGATAACAATTTACTACAACAAAATATTGCAACCCAAAAAAAAACTTTCGCAGAAACATTAAATCCTAATCCTTTTCCAAAAAAAGATCAGACTATTATATTTCATATAGAAAACGAAGAAATACAATTAAAATATTACATTATTGAAATAGGAAAAATAACCAAACCAGAAAATATTATTTTTGTGTCCAAAATATCTAAAAAACTGATGTGTATCTACTTATCGACAAAAGACCTAGCTAATAATTTAATTCAAAACAATGAAAATTTAGTTGTGCAAGGCCAAAATATTAAATTAAGAAAATTATACAATCCGGACAAAACAATCATCCTTGCAAATATATAAATATACCACACAAAATAATAATAGAAGCACTTTAAGAACACAACATAACACCCACCAGTCCTATATCATTTTTACGTGCAGGTATTCACATCGAAAGTCTTACACACATACTAAGTTTTAGACGTCAAATAATATTAGCACATTGTCAATTATCAAAACACAGTTAGAATTAGATGAACCTAAAACACCCATACATCTAGTCGGAAATTGATTTTTAAGAACCAATGAACCATTCTCAAACCGACAATAAAGATCAACAAATTGAGACAGAACCACTTCCAAATACTAAAAGATCAGCTTCAACACAATCGTCCACATTGTCGGCCTCAACAATATCAAACAAGGTGACTCCCCCATCAAACCAAACCAAAACACATAAAACTAACCCTACAAAAAAAAACAAAATTGACTCCTGCGACTGAAAACTTCATAGAAAACATTGATACACATTTATTAATTAAAAGTTTTTTTGACAATAATAAGAAATTACCAATCAATTACCCACAATTCAGAGATATAATCGAAAAGGTACAAATTAATCCAGATCCAGAATTTATATTTAAACAGTACAACATTTCGTTAAAAGCTATGATAGATATAATTGAAAAAGTCAGACCTAAACTTCAATCAAATAGTAGTAAAATACGTTTTACTCGTCTGCATAATGAATTATTCAAAATATATCTAGACAAACAGCTGAATCCAGACACACAAAACTAAAACAAGAATGCTGCCAATTTAATGAAGAAAAAACTAAACACAACATTCCCAGCAGTCTCTCTGTATGTCTAAAAAATGAACCTCTAAATATCAACAGTACACTTAGTTTTATAAGAGACACTAATTTACAGAAAACCATTTAACCAAAAATCTAAAAAATTTCAATTTGTTCTTTTTTTTTATAACTTACTACATATTTATAATTATTTACCTATAATGTATTAATCAGTTTGTAATCTTTAATTGCGGCCAATGACCTATGCAGTTGAGGCCTTGTTCTTTATAATAAAAAAATAAAATAAAAATAAAGACATTATTATATCTATGCATCCAAAGATCCTAAGCTTTAATTGAATAATAATTATTCATTGCCCCCTTCTGTTTAAAATAAAATGAAAATGTTCTTTAACAAAAAAAAAATGTTAATAATAGCACAATCTATTGTAAAATAATATTCTTTTTTAATATATAGGTAATGAATAATGATAACTAATAATAATAACAATGTTATTATTCGTCAATGTTATCATACTGAGTACTTGTTTTTATTACCTACTTACTGAATCTCCTTCTTCTTTTCGTCTACGGACTTTGAGATTAAGCTGACAAATAATTTTCATATTCTGCACGGTATTTACTTCACTGTATCATGGTTATAAGAATTTACTAGTTGAAATGGTCGTCGTGACAACTTGCAGTTGGATAGTTCTGTTTACAATTTTGTTATAACGGAAGCATGCACTATACCGACATGTAAGCATCTTGTGTTTGGAGTTAATGTTTATGACATTTTGCAGGTTTAGTTGTTGTTATATTGTTATCCCATCCAACAAGTCTCCAATGTACAAGTTTTGCTTTGATCTTTTCCACATAATTGGTTACCATTTTGATACTTCTGCAGTCCGATATTGTTATTTTTTATGTGTGATGTAGTTACTTACATAAATATTGTATTTAGACCTTTATCTAGGATAACCTCATGTAAATTTATGTACATGGTTTCCTTTAAAGCTTTATAAGATAAATCTAAATACTTTTCCATGTTAAAGTGAATCTTTAATCTTATTTCAGTATTTTTTTTTAATTTTTTTTTATTATTATCAAATTTGTATCATACATGTATCACATGATATTTATATTCAATAAAATAGGACAATCAGCGTTTTATTGGTTTTACATGGGGTGCAAAAATATTTTTCATCTTTTATAATTTTTGCTTTTTTTAATATTTTTTAACTTTATACTTTTTATATTCTTAGTCTTCAATATTTAAGTCTTGTTCCCAAAGTATCGGTATCGTTTTTCATATATGTCATCCTTGGGATTCAATGTTTTTTAAGTATCTTGACTAATGTTGGAATCTCTTGCAATCTCAAATATCTAACATGTCAGCTGAAACAATAAAATAACAATGAATATAATATAAAAAGGGTATTTCTTCTATTATCAATAAATATTAAAAAAACTTATTGATATATAAATAAATTAATAAAACTATTATAGATTCTGAGTAGGTGTGATTTTGGAGACTTTCGTTTAGAAAATCTGTGGAAACACTGGAAACCTATACATTTTTTGCAAACTTAACTTAGATACTTTTCTTAAATATATTTTAGTGGTTTAAAAGTTTTAATTACTATAAAGTTCTAAGATTGACGGTGATTTAATAGTCTAAAAATTTTGATGATTTCATAACAACGAAAAAGCATAACATAATGCACAGTTCACGTGAATTCACACAAATAATCATGATTTAGTAATAAGTACTTAGTAGGTACTTATAAAAACTCATGATTTAAAAAAAATTTTAATAATTTAAGTTTTCAACAAACACTTAAAATGTTATTAAAAATGTTCATAACATTGAATTGATTAAAAAAATTAAAATTTACAGAATAATGACTTTATTTAATTTTATCTTGAATTTATTTTTAATAGAAAATATTTTTTCTCATACTACCTACTCCATTATCAATTTACTTACAATTTTCATCTATTGATTTCATTCAAGCAATCACTATGTTGGATAACTAAATCACGGAAAAAAATACCAAAAGAAAAAAAACCATGCAAATAAAAACCAAATTTTTATATTTTGCTATAATATGTCATATTTCATTAGACGTAAGTTTTAATTTTTTAATTAAAAATGTTGATCAATAATCTAACTGCCCAGGTGTTCTATCTGTTGAATAATATCGTCAGTGGCATATATAGGGGGTGGGCCTAGTGGGCTGCAGCACCCCCCTCCGAAATTACAATCTTTTTAAAAAATAGAACAATATATTTTATTAGGTACTATTATAAGTTATAATATTTCATAGACTGTTAAAAAATAACAAATATGAATATATTTATAGAAACTGTTAAATATATAGTAGACAGTAGCCTCTAAGTAATAGATCACTTGCTTGTTTCTATCTACTATAGCCCACGCCAAAAATTATTTCTATAAACGCCACTGACTATCTTAACCTAATTTGTGCATTTTGAATAATTTTAACATTAAAATTTTCAGTTTAAAATTATTAGTGTCTTAATATATTGATACAATGATAATTGAAAAATATTAAAAATCCATATTCACAATATATTTTATAAGCATTTAAAGTTTAAATGTTGACAAATGTAATTTTCACAAAAATGTGCATATTATTTTGAGTTAGAAATTCATAAATCTTTTTAGTTTTAAAACTAAGATTTGAAAAGCGGGTAAGTGGATGTCGCTCTGATGCACAGTAGATTATAAGTGGGTCACTGTAATGGATGGTGTTAAATTCGAATTCAATGATATAATATCATTGTATAAGAAAACCGAATCTGAGCAAAAACGGTCAGTCAGCCTATGATATTAGTATATTACTAAATATATTTGATGATATTATTGTGAATAAAGTAATTTATATATTTACCTATTTATGTGGAACCTTGTTTTAAATTTTCTATTCTTAGCTACAAAATTTGAACATTTTATAAATTTTTAACTACAAAATAATTATATTGATAAAGTATGTCAAAATTTGAACTTTATATGCTTATAAAAAAAAATTGTGCCTGTGTACTTTTAATATTTTTCAACTGCTATTGTAGCAATATATCAGGAGCATTAAATTTTCAAGCGTTTTTACCCAACCAATAGAAAAAAAGACTAAAAAAAATGAAAACTAACAATATCCGTTAACAGCTCAAAAAGTCATATTTTCAAAATTTTATCGGGTATAGAAAATTAAAATATAAACATTCAGTAAAATGTTCATGTATTTACTGTTATTCGTTTTTGAATAACAATAAAATAACAAAACCGCTACATGAGAAATTGAGTGGATATCCAATATTGTAAAAATATAATTTGATTTGCTTGTATACATTTTTTACTTGTATTTACTTGTATAGATACAATTTTTGAATTTTGTTGCGATTCAAAAACGAATAACAGTAGACACTTGAGATTTATATCATATGTTTATTTTATCAATTTCTATATTCGATCTAATGATCAATTTTAATTTTTTTAGTTTTTTTCTAAAATATATCAATAAAATTTTATCTGTGAAAAATAAATACAATTTTTTAAAACATTTACCTATTTGAAATTATTATTATTATAACTGTAGAATATTAATGTTTGTATAGACAATTTTTTAAAATGTAAAACTTATTTTAAATTATTATTCTTATTATTGTATTGTGACAAATTTTTAAGACGTATTTAAAAATTATAAAATGTTCAATTTTTATAGCTAAGGGTTGAAAATTTAAAACAACGGTTCTCATAAATAGTTCATACTGTTTCCAAACAATGTAAACAATATATAAATACACAGTTATTTTTTACAGACAATTTAAGTACAAATTTGGAAGAAACTATTATACTATTTTAACTATACTTATTGTAAAACGAATTTACAATATGAATATAAATGATTATTATTATTATTATTATTTTAGTGATCGTTGTTTGAATTGACGTAACTTATTGTAAAAATGTAAAAAAAGGTTGAGAAATTTTTTCTTATATATTTTCAAACTTACTTTTATATTGACCATTAGTAGCTTAGATATGTATAATAAAAATTAATATTAAAAATGTTTACAAAATGTGATACAATATATATATGTGAATAATATGACATAAATGCATAATTTAGTAAAATACAAAAATTAGATTCATATTTTCATGTTTTTTTTTTTCTGTTTACTGGATGATAACTATGTTGAATAACTGATTAAAGAAACCAGCAGGGTTTGATTTAGTTGAATGTGGATTGCCAAATAAATGTATCTCTATATATAAGAGAAAGTATACTTTACCAATAATCAACGTACAGCCAAAACTACCGTACGGATTTATTTGAAATTTTCAGGATATGTACTTATTACTATGTATAGGCGCACTAAGAAAGGATTTTTCGAAATTCTCATTTTAAAGGGTTGAAATTGGCAAAAATAAATGTTTACGTGTAATTTGTATATCTATATTCATATAACAATAACAATAGCAGTCGACCGATAACGGGAAATACGGTACGGCACGGCGGCCCAAGGGTTTCCATCTACCTGGACTCTGACCTTTTTTTTGTGTGTGTATTTTATCAAAAATTTTTTTATCTATATATTACTATATCTATCCACTTATCTATCTCTATAATATATAAATTTGCCTTGGACGTTCCATCACACGTAAACGGCTGCCACCGATTTGGCTAATTCTTTTTTTCGTGTGTTCGCAATATTATCAGGAGAAGGTTCTTAACTCTCGAGTAAGATAATTAAGAAAATCCACCGGAAAAGTAGAAAATTTGGATGTAAGTGCCATCTGTCCAGTAAGAATAGAAACTAAATAATATTATATTTTCGTTTATTGTAAGGTTGCTATTGGTCATGATTGAATAATGAATATAATTTTAGACCTGTTGCTATGTAGCTTAGTAAAAACGGTATTCCCAAGACTAATTTTTCGACAAATACACATCGTAATATCAACGTGTTGATGAAAACATTCGTAATTACGTACGGTACGCACTTCAAGGAGTCTGCAATCCACCGCAGGTGGATTACCTACCTGAAAACATACTACGTGTCTCACGCATACAATACATACAAGCGTAGTGTCTCTCGGGTAATATATACAAGATGATCGATGAAAATTTTTAAGTTTTGAATATCATACACCGAATTTTAAATAAACAAATTGAATAAAGTTTGAATCCTATAGAGTTGGTACATATTTTAACGAACAACGCAATGAACGGGATCAGCTATGATATATATACAATTAATGCATTTTTCAGTTCTTGAACTTATGCACATAAGTTATATTGGCTATTGCCAACTATTTCACCTGAGGTAATTTTTGCCCGGGCAACGCCGGGTGGGACAGCTATATATTATATAAGTTTTATATAGATGTACAGGTTATACGAATAACTCATCGCAACTATACAGCTAAATGTAAGTATTTGAATAAAAATTGGAATGTAATTTTTATTACACAAGTGAACAAAATAAACACAGTAGTATTTATAAGTACTTTTTATATAACTAATGAAAATATTTGAACCAAAATCCAAAAACATGTGATCGACTACCCAATCGGTTTTCACAAAACTAGAAAGTATGCAAAATAAAAATGATATCCCTAATCAAATTTATATATTAGTTAACAAATCAATTAGAAAAAAAGGTATCGAACTTCAAAAAATGTGTCACATCAATTTTTTCTTCAATGAAATGCTGATAATGCAGAATCCAATATTTTCAATTTTTAAATATACTTTAAGATCATATTTTCAAATTCTTGATATTTTTTGTATTTAAGGAGTGTTAAGTGAATATACAAACTTCTGTTTTGCTAATGAGAACCCCCCTATTTAGGGCTCCTTAAGTAGTACATAAAATTCATTAAACTGAAAAGATAGTCTTTGTGTATATTTAACAATTCCAAATATCACAAATTGTATAAGTTCATTATTAAAGCAAAAAATGGGGGTGAATCACACTGTATATCCTAAAGTGCATAAAATATATGACGTAAGATTGTTTTTTTCTACCTTAGTACTTGTAATAGGAATTATTCTACATCTGTGAAATTGTTTCATTATTGCTTGATTTTGATTTGTATGACTCAAATAAATGATAAAATATTTCATATTTTAATTATGACTTGAATTATGTATTAATCAATCTTATGTTAAAAATAATAATATAGGTATCAAGTTAAATAATACTAATATTAATTATTAAATAAAAGTATTACTTGTTTTTAATATCAGACATCTTGATAGTATACAACTTTCTTGTCTTTTGATAAAAGTATTTTTCAATTGTTGAAAAAGACAGCCAATGACTTTCAAAAATTGGTTTTGGTAAATTTAGCTCATTATTAATATTTTTTATTGAATTAGACCATATAAAATTTGAAAACCAAATAATTGAATCCTCGGTTTTTTCTTTTATGGCCTTAATAAAATCGATATAATCAAAATTAACTTCCAATAAGTCCAAGTACTTCACAATACTAAAAAAATCTAAAAATAAAATTTTAAATTTTAAAATTATTAAAAGGTATATAAGTATATAACTACATATTTTGAGTGATTTAAATTGTATAAATACATAACATAATATTGAATTTACTTTTTGAAGATTCTTGAACTAATGTGCCAGGCATAACCCATTTATGTCCCGATTTTAAAGACGATACTATTTTAAATACACGATCAATGTTGGTGTTGTATGACTGGGGTTGATCTAGACAAATTCTCCACCAGTTTATGCAAAGCAGTGGAGATTGGGGATACTTTTTAAAACACCGCAAGCCAGTGGTAGCTTGATTTTCGTCAACCTTTTAACAAAATAAGTATAGGTTTTTTAATAATGTTCAACTCAAATATAAGTCATGACTTATGACCAAATACATTTAATTGTCTGTATTTCCACTTAGTTGTTGTTATTTATTATTAATGACAGAATAATTAATATATTCTATAGGAAATATTTAAACTTTAATGGTATAGGGACATTAATATATTCAATATAATGATCATAAATTGTTTAATGAGTTCTGTCAAATTAGCACCCAAATTTTTAGAAATTTCAAAATCAAATTATCGATCTTATTATATATATAGTACCTAGTTTGAAAATATTAATTTGAAAATTCAAGTCCAGTGCACCCAGTAAGAAGCATTTCTCTTTCGAAAAAAAAATCTATCAAAATTGGATCGCTTTACAAGGCGTGAGAATTTTTCCTGTAAGACATGTTTTTGAGTAAAACACAGATAACATGCAGCCCCTTCCCCTCTTAAATCAATTATATAGACAATTCTTCGCTATTTCATATAAACACACGACACACTATCACTCACTAAAGATCAATTACCATGTAACATGAACATGCGCGCACGCACTTAGAAAATTGCCTATTATATAATAATATTTTTAAATTACAAAAAAATAACTAAAATCGTTATTCTCGGTTTAAATATTAACTGATTTCGTTTAAATTTTTTATACCTATAATTAATTCAAAATATTTTGAAAATTGTATGGTTTATAGAAAATGAAAATATAAAAATTCAGTGAAAAATGCATATAACTACAGTAATTTGCTTTTTGAGTTTCACTAAAAAAACAAAATCGATTTTTTCGAGAAAAAAAGATAGGTTTCACGTAAATTTTCTTTCTTAGAAATAAGGTTCAGACTTCAGACATATATGTGACTATGCACATATTTATGAAATGTGTACTTATTAAATATACCTATTATATAAATACTGACCCTCCACGTCAAGTTTTGGCCCTTGTACTAAATATTTTTGTGGGCTCAATACAAAACTTCTAAAACACGTCTCATTACAAGCAATTCGTGGGTCCCATGCACAATTTCTAGGTAATCAATGATTAACCCACGGTTTCAATTAAAAAAATTAATCATTATATTATAATACACATTTATATAATTATATCATAAAATGTTATATAATATAAAAAAAGTTGAAAATTTCAAAAGTAACGAATTCATTTCAACGGGCCCCTAAAATAGCTGGGCCCATGTGGCCTGAATTCCAGGCCCAACCAACCTACCCTTATGGGGTCACTGTATGTATAAATTAAATATAATACTTACATAATGTTGTCCATAATTTAACTCCTTTACTAATTTATTGTATGTAATAAGAACTACATTGTACTTATTGAAAATAGTAGGTTGTATAAAATGACATGACTGGATTCCGTTATAAATAAAACACTTCAATGCTTGACTAGCTATTCTCTGTATCTGAAAATAAAATTACAATATTAATTTTCATAAGCAATATATAATTAAAAGAAAATGTTACATCTTGACTCCAGTGTTCCAAACAATAGTCTGGAACAATGATAAGTGTAGCTCTACATTGAATGGGATCATTGAATGTCCAACAACTGGAACACAAATATGGCAACCTTCCTTCTAATTTTGGATCATACACCGCACAATTTTCATGCTGCCCTTCACCGTACATTTCACAAACCAGTAAAGAACTGTTTGATGTTTGGTTTTTACAAAAGCACACAACATTTTCCTTACTCAAACCTTTTGTTAGGTACAATTTATTGGATAGACGCTGAACTATACTTTGCGATCTATCTTCTATAAATGTCATATAATTATTAATTAGAATATAGTGGGCATTTGATTACATATATTGTAATACATATAGCAGGCAAGTATTTACTTATCAATGTATTAAATAGTTTTGGTCCATAATTTATGTTTTTATCTATTTTTGAAATAATACATTTGCTATGTGGTGGTATGGGTTTGACGGATTTGCATTCTTTAGTGCGGCCATCAATTAAAACTCTTTGCCGATAGATCTAAAAAAAATAATAACAATTGATTTAGTGAAATATAGTAGACGAAAAATTAAAAATGAAATACTATTTTTGGTGAAGGATTTGCCACAATGCAGGTTATCATTTCCAATCGCTTATCCTCGTTTACTACGTCTGCTAAAATGCCACCTGTCGACTGAGATTGATCGTTTATAGCTGAAACAATATTGAAAATAAATAAGTAAATCTATTATGTTCATGGAAATCGTGATTTCTTGGTTTATACTGGGATCATCAATTGAAAATAGTTTTATTAATGTAATATTCTATGTATGTTGGTAGTATTATTAATATCCAAAGTTTTTGAGATAGTTACTTTTGGAAAAATAATATTTCTGTATTGGAAAGTGGTATTTCAATTTCAATTTTTTTTAATAAATAAAGAATAAAAAATAAAAAATTAAAAATCACAAAAATAATTAATATAAATTAAAATACCAGTCAGTTCAGTTCACTATTCAGTTAAGAGTTGAATTTGTGGATATATTTATAAAATGTTTAACCATAATGGTATATATTTAGTTGCTAATTATAATATAGTATAGGTAGGTATTAATTATCAACTTACAATTCCTGTGTTCGATATCCAACATCCACCTCACAGTTTTACGGTGATATGAATCATATTTTGCATTTAAAGTAATATGTGGTGGTACATCAAAAGTGTCTTCAGTATTCCGATGACAAAACTGAATTGTTTTTAAAAGTTGTGGGTCGTAAATATCGTCTTCTGAGCACATCAAGAGAGGGAGTTTTTTTTTAGAAGTCATTCTGAAATTTGCTAACTCAAGTCTGTAATACAATATAAAAAATATTCAGTTAGGTATTGCCCGTAAAAAGTATATTTATTCAATTATTCTTAATTGCATATTATAAAATGATAATTTAAAAAAAATAATAATAATTATAATAACAAATACAACTAACATTGCTTTATATCCTTTATTTATCAAGGTTTAATATTTTATTATATTTTATATTATTATGTAACTATAATATAATACTTCATGTTAATATGGTCAACAGTTGTTAAACCACGTGTAAGACATTAGAACGTGCAGAATACAGGACAATAATAAATAATAATTAATTAACATTTGTACCCAATCTTTTGATGTTTGAACTCTTAAAATTGTTGTACACTCACTTTTCTCGTATTGGAAATAATGTAGGTACCTACTTATTTTTATAACATATATTTAATTTTGAAATGTCCAACAATATGTACTAAAGTCTAAAATTCTTAACTACCAACTTTAGGCCACAATGTATCTTATATAACATATTTTGTGATACAATATGTACCAATCCCCTCCCCCCAAATAAAACCCCAAAATTGCAATACAATCAGATGATTTGAATAATTACAGAATATAATATACAATATATTTCCTGTGTAAATTATAAATATATCTATACTACAATATCAAAATTGTAAGGGGTTTTCTACGACCACGCATACCACTTTTGTTAAAAAAAAATAAGTACAAAATTCTTGAAAAATTAAAAAACAAAGCTAATCTAATCCTTATATATAAAAGAACAGGCCTTTTTTATGTTCCAATTTTGTGACTTTACAATTTAATATTTTTCCAATTTTTTTTCACAGAGTTGTTCCAAATACCTTCCTGAGTGTCACCACTTCACCCGATTTACAATTTTTTTTTGTCAGAGGGGAGGGAGAAGGGAATCTATATATTATATACCTAAAATCCAAATACCACTGACTCACTGATCACTGTATCTCAAAAACTACTCAACGTACGAACTTGAAATTTGGAATAGTGGTTCTTCTAATACATTTACCATGCAATAAGAAAGGATTTGCCAAAATTCACATTTTATAGAGGTGCTCAAACAGGGACTTTGAGGTTCACATTGGAAATTTTATTTTTATTTATTAATAGTTGCCATTGGTTACAGTTAAGAGTAGAAATTAGTGTTGATTTATTATCGGTTGCCATTGGTTATTTGGGCAGATCAGGTACAAGCAAGCTTGCATCAAACCGAATTATTGAACATTGCCTACCAGGGTGGCTGAGTTGCACTTACTGCAGTATAAGTTACACTTAAAAGTAGTTGAACAATCCTAATGTTTTTAAGATTTGCTACTTTTTACGGGCAACGAAGTGTAGAGGTTCTGCTATACAAATATATTTACCATTAATACCACTAGAAACATTTCTACATTTTCATTACCTACCCGTTTTTTATATTTACTTGCCAATCACATTAAACGATAAATTTTGAGTAAAAAATTATATATATCATCGTCTGGAGGCAAAATAAACAACCAATCACAGGCGAAGCTGTGACGGGTCGGCTAGTTAAATTATATTAAATACCCTCATAGATTTCTTTATGTGCATGACAAAATAACGTAATAATTTAACGATATAATAATTTTGTCATGCTAATATGTTAAAACAAAAACCAAAATTGTTTCATATCACCTCGTAGTTCCAAGTCACCTCAATTGAATGATATTTAATTAAAATGTTTACTATTTTCTTTATAGTATAAATTTATATCATACTGTACACCTAATTGTGATAAATTAAAAATTGAATTGTTATATTCGACTTCATACCAAAATGTCATAGCAAAATTTATAATTTGAAGTTTCTAAATGTCTAATTTTTATAAGGTATGCTTAAATCATTGCACATTTAGTTTAAGACAACATTTGTATAAAAAGTATTATGATAGGTAAATTTTATTTTGTAGAGAAACACAAATTCCTACCTGATAAATTGTATTTATTTTACCCAATTTGTATGTTTTACACATTTATTGTGACAAAGAATTAAGATGCAGCTGATGACCATGTGTTTTTCCACATTAAAATGGACTTCCAATAGACAATTATTATCACCCCTCAAATCAATTTTTTAATATTT
Organism: Sitobion miscanthi; assembly: GCA_008086715.1. NCBI lineage: Eukaryota > Metazoa > Arthropoda > Insecta > Hemiptera > Aphididae > Sitobion > Sitobion miscanthi. The sequence goes on along the minus strand of CM017800.1, from coordinate 2,111,684 downwards.
ATCATATTAATTATTTTTGGATTTTAATTTAATTTAAAAAAAATGTTCTTGTTTTTTTATTAATGTACATTTAAACTGGGCTTATCCCATATTATATGCAATAAATAAATAATAAACTGTAATTTAACATAGGTCTAGAGTCTATGATGTTTACTATTATTTATCGTTATTCTAATCTATTGTCTGTAAATTAATAGGTATGTATATAAATATTTTTGCTATGCAATAACTGAATTTTAAGTTTGTTAGTGAGTATACTAACGTACTATTCATTTTACATTCTGACATAATATACAAATTATTTTGAGATTAAAAAATAATAAAATGTACATTTTGGTTTCCTAGCTAAAGATTAAAAAGGTGGGTAAGTGTATGTCGCTTTCCTGTACAGTAGGTTACAAGTGGGCCATTGTAATGGATGGTTTTAAATTTGAATTCAATGATATAATATCATTGTATAAGAAAAACGACAATTCTGAGCGAATACGGTCAGTCAGTCTATGATATTACCAAGTATATTTAATAATATTATTGTGAATAAAGTAATTTATCATAACCTATTTACGTGGAGTCTTGTTTTAAATTTTCAATCCTTAGCTATAAAAGTTGAACATTTTATAAATTTTTAACTACAAAATAATTATATTGATACATTTTGTCAAAATTCGAACTTTATATGCTTATAAAAAAAAATTGTGCCTATGCATATTACATTTTCACGCTTTTTTAACCAACAAATAAAATTTTATTGATATTTATAGAAAAAAAAACTATAAAAATGGAAACTGAAAATGTCCGTAAACAACTCAAAGCAAGTCAAAATATTTAGAAAATGTTATGGTATATAGAAAATGCTAAAATAAACATTCAGTCAAAATGTCATGTATCTACGGTCATTTGTTTTAGAGTTGCATCAAAAACCAAAATCGATTCTCTCGAAAACAGATTTTACGTAAAAATTCCCGTTTTTCCTTATTTTTCTTTTGTTTTTCACGTCGCTTAAAAAACACACATCATTGTAAAATAAATACATATGCATTCATCGCTTCGCTCAGAATCTAAAATTTAATACAAGACCTAATCAAGAAATATAAAAAATATATTTATAATCACAGTTTTTTTTTATAATTATTTTAAGTTTAAACTTGGATGACATTACATATTAATATATTATTACTTATAAGGATCTTAGTTATTTTGCTTTAATTTAAAAATATTATTCATGAGTACTTAAAACTTTTAGATTCGGTATTTTTTTTATATTTTATACACACAAATACACATTGACATTTTAAATGCAATTTCTTCGACAAAAACCATTTAACCTGCTGTAGTACTAATACCAAATAGTAAAATAAAATACTTTAATCTCAATAATATCATAAAATATATCGTTGTCTCTTAGAATCGTTTTTTTGTGTAGGTAGTAGGTAGTTTAATACAATGAATTCAAATTTAATGCATCAATTACACTGACTCTCTATACAATATCTAATATACAACATAGCGCCAAGACCTATTTTTACTCAGGTAATGTAGAGTTTAGTATATATGGCCTGACATTATTGCAAGTAAAAAAAAATGATGATTGCACTGGCAAGACATCAAGTCCAACCAAAACTCTTACATAATAATAAACAATGCCCATGTATTTACTGGAGTGAATATTTTATATGTTTATAGTAAATACCATGTATACATTATGTTATTTGACATCATCAGTAAAAAAAAATACTTTATATACTAAAAGCATATGATATTATAAATTATTATTAATAAATGATAAAAATATATCACTTTTTTCGTGTTTGTGAATATATTATACCACATTTACATACTATAAAATCAGATTACAAGAAATTTGTTCGATTAAGAAGCTGTAGTTAAAAATTACGTTCTAGATAATGTAAGATTATTTAATGGTAAGATATAGTTACAACACACTGATAATTGATTAAATAGGTACATTGATTTTTATAATTTTTAATATTAATGATAACTATTGCATAGTAGTCATTAGGAGATTTATTTTTTTATATATTTAGTAAAATTACATAATAAAAATTATACCATAAAAAATGTAAAAAAAAGGCAATATAATTTTAATATTTTAAGTTTAGACTTTAAAACTTAATAAAACTTTGAAATTTATTTAAGTTATATAAAAACAAAAATTATTTTATAGTAAGAAATAGTCACAATATATTGAATGTAGATTACATATATTTATTTATGAAATAATTTGTAATATTTTTCTTTTAAACTGATCTAACCTTGTAACTCTCTGACATAAAAAAATATCCATTATAAATTATACAGAGTTCTACATTAAACAAGTATCAAAATATATATATTTAAAGGATGAGAAAAGAAATGTTTTCCTTTAAAAATAATTCATTAAAAATTAACCATTTATATGGCTTATTGCCGGTATGAATCCTAAAGAGAGTTTTGATAGCCTAGCAAAACTCACTTTAAGACTAATATTCATACCGGCAAAAAGTCATTTAAATGTCTAATTTAATAAATAGTATGTAAATGTACATACTATAAAATCAGATTACAAGAAATTTGTTCGATTAAGAAGCTGTAGTTAGGTATATTAAGCATCGGTCAGTGTAATTTACGTAAAAACATGGTTATACAAAAAAAGGTCATTTTTAAGCAAGTGCAAACGCTAAAGGGCGCACTAGGTGATTCAACAGAGACATGCAAAAATTCGCCGCACCCACACGGGGATCTAACAATTGGCCGAAGTCCAACCACCTACGAGCGGCTGGCACCTGGGAACGTTTAAAATCGTTACCTACAATATTATACGGACTTACCTAGTTTACATCGATAGTGCAGGTGTGGTCTACTAATGAGGTTCTTTTTAGGTATAAAACAGCTTTCCGATGGTGATACCTTTATCTGAGTTGCTCTACTATTTTATGTGTTTGCCGTCGCGGGACCTGTGCTCGGACGCCAGACACAACAAAAATGCGAAAATGTGACGGCAGCGATACCATTCATTTGCACACTATATAGACGTACGTTTAGCGTCATTTACAAACGTCCGTAGGGCGCGACGGGTAGTTTGACGCGGTACTTTGCCTTAGGTGGTGGTGAAGGGTGGCACTACAAATCACAGTGGTGCCAAACTGCCAACATATAGTCGTACCTTACTGGGGACTCTGGTGTCTGGTAGGCCGGTTGGTTGTGAGGTGCGTCACGGTACGCAGGGGTATTTATCAAAAATTCAGGAAAACTACCCCTTGGGTAATTATTATAACGATAAACAATCATTCTAATTTTAATGTGCTCACTGGATAGAACTAAGAGTAATAAAACTATGGATACGGCGTATTGCGTGAATCATTAATATCGTATTGCTATTTTCTTTATAGTATAAATTTATATCATACTGTACACCTAATTGTGATAAATTAAAAATTGAATTGTTATATTCGATTCATACCAAAATGTCATAGCAAAATTTATAATTTGAAGTTTCTAAATGTTTAATTTTTATAAGGTATGCTTAAATCATTGCACATTTAGTTTAAAACAACATTTGTATAAAAAGTATTATGTTTACGGTCTTCTTGAAATATATTGGCGTAGCACAGCGGCCAGACCATAATATTACAAAGTATATTTTTTTGTTTTTTACTACCTAGGTACCTTTGCAGAACGTTAATCGATTTCCACTTGAGGTTACTGACTTGTTAGACATTCTAAATATTAAAAGTTCATCAATATTAGCTATAAAGCTTCTAATATTCATTGTGAAAACAGAAAAATCATTATAAAATTACTTAAACTCTCAATATACTTAGCATTATTGAAATTAACATTATTAATTTCTTTTAAAAGGTATTAAGTATCGTTAGGCATGATATAGATAAACAATATGCATAATATAAACAAGAAAAACAATAACAAAAGGACAGAAGTAATTGTAACACTAATTCCATAAACACATAACACATTTAATTGTATCAATCGTCATCAACTGGGACAACGTACTCGCCAGTACACCAGTATCGCCTTCTTTTTTCATTAACAAAACACCATCAATGTTCTACTAAGATAAACTTGTATTTGTAGGTACTAAAAACTTGCTTTGTTATTTATAACATTTTTTTGTTGAATGTACTACTTTGTCTATGACTTTCCTATTTATGCTAAGCGGAGTCACCTTGTTACAATCTGAAGCGGTGTGTTCTATTCCTAATCTTCACCTTTGATCTGTGAACACGCTTTCCTGTAATATTGTTTTGTAGCAAAGTCAACGAATGTCAGTGAATACAAATACATACTTACAAATATTATTTTATATACTATTAATAAGGATTATTACAGTGGTCATTCGTGTAAATGCGGTTTGATGAGAAGTTAGAGAATAGATCGTTGGAAACAATAGGATTTATTTTGAATTACGTTTTGAATGCTTTAGTTCAGGGGTGTCCAACGTTTTGTGAAGACTGGGCCACATCATACAGGTAAAAGTTGTTGTGGGCCACATAATTTTTTTAATAATAATACATTCAAATTTAATGATTAAATTATAATATATTATACAACAATACATTTTTTTATAATTTTACAGTAGCGAATAATAAGCAGAAATATTTTTACAAGTATAAATATTAAATAATTTCATTATAAGTACACAGAAACATATATTTATTTATAATAAAAAAGTTATAGTTTAAAAATGTTAAGTCATTAGTTTTTTTAATGTGAAATTTGAAGTTGCTTTTTTGTGAAAGTATTGAATCAATATCTGGATTGATTGAAGTTGTGGCAATCCTTAAACAACTTTCATGGTGCTTTTCTGATATAGTGAAGCTAGCCAATTTCAATATTATATCAATTAATGATTCATTAGTAGTTTCAGGAGTACCACTATTTTGTAAAAATTATTGTTCAATTTTATCTGTTCATTTATGTTATGATTTATACTTAATAAATCAATCTCATCTTGGATTTTGAGAATTTTATTATTATTGAGCGAAATTTGCTAGACATTATCATTAACATTAGACATTACGTTATCCAATTTGGTTGAAAAATCGTCGATTTTATTTGATCAAAATGACATAGATCCTTGAACGTCATTAAGAGATTTGATCAACACATCCAGTTTTTTTAATGTTTTTAAAATCGAGTGAATGGAATATTGAATATTATTCAAGTCAGTCGTATCGAAAGTAAGTGAAATAACTTTATCATCCTTTGACTTTTCTTACGTATTGTAAAGTTTTGAGTACCTATTATTATACGAATCACATTTCCATTGGTTTTTTGGGTGCCTAATTTATTATAATTTGAAATATTACCAAAACTCATACAAGATGGGTGAAAACTTAGAGAATACTCATAAAATGTGATTGTTTTCGTTGGAAACAGATTTTGATTACACACAATACACGGCATTATTATTGGTATTATGTAGGTACTTAGATATACAAAAATAAGCGTTATCTCAACGACGCAGCGCACGTCCAGTCGATACGAGTAACGTGACTGAACAAACTTTATCTAGATACTCTCAACACTGTTAAATAAAGAACAAAAATCTAAAAAAATCTAAATAGTTAAAAAATAATAAAAATAATTTTAAAATGTCATCATGCATAGAAAATGGTAAAACAATTATTTGGTGAAAATGTCAAGTATCTGTGGTTACACTCATGGACTGCAAACCTTTAAAACATTACAAATTTTTTCAAAAAAAAAAACTGGTTTTGCGTAAATAATCCAGATTTTCCTTAATTATTATAAATTTTTCTCTAACAAGAAAAGTACAGAAGAGATATATAAATTATACTCTTTAATATTCTATTTCCTCACACATTTTAAAATAATAGAAGGCACTAGCTGGTTTACCTGGACTAGATTAGGAGTATTGTCTTACTCACAAATACTGAAATATTTAGCATTATTTTCATTAGAATCGTAAAAATTATTAATTATATAATTATGTACTATACTTAATACCCAAACTTTTTTTGTTTGCTACAGCAATAATATATCGCAAACTAAATGGCTGTATCCGCCGAATAAAGCCATATAAAATTTAAAAAAAAGCGGGTAAGTGGAAGTCGCTCTGCCCGGAGTTTGATAAATTCCTCTGGTTGCATGAACATCCTTTGTGAACAGAGTCCCCAGTTAGATAGTTCTATATGTTGGCAGTTTGGCACCACTGTTTTTTGTAATGCGAGGGTAGTATTTCACCCACCCCCAACACCAATGGCAAAGTAACGCGTCAAACAACCGTCGATTCCGACGCCGACTGCCGACACACTTTGTGTTTCTGTTGCGTCTGCAGACGTATGTGACCGATGCGCTATGTGTTCAGCATTAATGTTCTAATAAAAAGTATCTCTGTCATCGCGTTTTTGTTTTGTCTGGCGTCCGACCACAGGTCCGGCGACGGCAAATACGGCGGAGTAGCCTGGATCAAGTATTCCCGTTACCACCGTCGGAAAGTTGTTTTATATTTCAAAATACCTCATTGCTATTCCATCAACAACACCTGTCCTATCGATGTAACTAGTAAGTTCGTTTTATTTCACCGTATAATATTGTAACAATTTTAAACGTTCACGGGTACCAGCCACCCGGTTGGCTGTAGGACGTCGGCCTATTGTAAGCCTCCGTATGTGTGCGCATGGTGAAATTTTCATTGTTTCCTTTGAAAAACCTGCCGCTGCCGTTTACACACGTTTACTAATGTCCGAACTGTTGCCTTTTTTTGTCCTACCACGTTTTTACGAAAATTACGGTGGAAGATAATTTAAGTCCAGTGGGTATCACGTTATCTAGTGGAGGGCACTCGTTTGATTTGGTAGGAGAGTCGCGTTTTTTTTAACCCTCCCTTACCACACGCGAATGAATGACGCATCTATCCACCTGTAGCACCCACTAACTGACTGACGCACAACAATTACTGACCTGTTGATATTTGATTTGCTTTACCATGTTTATAATATTCATTAATATGACCAACGATTTGTGTTCTGATTTAGTGCCCAAATGAAGGATCTCGCTGCCAAGGAAGTTGCGTTTCAGTTGTGTCTGGTATCCAAGGACAAGTCCAGCGGCATCAAACACAAGTGTTAGAAAACCTCCATTCCCATAGGCACCGTCAGCAAGCTGTTCTAGTTCATAATATCTCATGACTCAGACGTATATATCACGGGTCCCATCGACTTAAATCAGTTTTACTCGACCGTATGCCCATATAATATTGTACGGAATTCGCTTGTTCCCGGTAGTATCAGGTGCCCGCCATATCACGGAGCACCGCTTGTACAGGACCCTTTCGGCTGTTAACACGTCGGCCATTTTTTGACACCCCATCGGCTGTTTTCACGTCAGCCAATATTTGGAACCACTGTTTTGGTAGGTACGACGTGTTTTACCCCCCACTCTCCTCCAAGACTAAAAGACGCGTCCAACCACCTGCGCGTCTACCACCACCTGCCTATGCATATTATATACATCTATTATGTTTGCAGGCATCCACACATAAGTCCAGTGATATAAAATACAAACTGTGGAGTGTGCCAAAACCAGTAGCCTCAAGACTCCACCGACCGGACCGACATCAACGTAAGTCCATTTAACTAACAGTATAATATTGAAAATAGTATGCTCTTTCCCGGGTACCAACTGGATGCCCATCTGTGGGTATGCCGTCGGCTAGTTTTTGTTTTTCACTGCTTTGGTAGGTACGAAGTATTTTACCCCCACCCCCTCCAAGCATAAGTGACGCGTCCAACCACCATGCATACTATATTACTTATTACTATATATATCTGTTATGTTTGCAGGCAGCCACACATAAGTCCAGGGATATAAAATACGAATTGTGGAGTGTGCCAAAACCAGCAGCCTCGGACTCGACCGGACTGACATAAACGTAGTGAGTCCATTTTAATTGACAGTATAATACTGACCATTCTATACATTTTGCTAGTTCCCGAGTACTAGACACCCGTCTGCGGGTATGACGTCGGCCATTTTTTAACACCCATGTGTTTGTATGCAAGCAGCAAGTGTTTTCATCCCCGCCCCCTCAACTAGTGAAACGTATAACGACCTGTTGTACCTGAAGCTAACAGCCCACGCTTACAAATGTTACTATTTTTTTTGTCTTATATCGTGATTTTACGTCCATCAACTTGACCGAAGCTTTTTGTTTTATTATAGTGTTCAAGAATGATGTCTTTGCGTTTCTGTTATGTCTAAGCGTCCACGCTCATGTCCGGAAATCAGGAAAATATGCCAAACATAAAATATGGTGGAGCATTTCGGAATCTGTGGCTACCGTCCGAAAGATGTTCAGTTACTCCAAAATAATTCTTGATTCGGTCATTGGAAACAAAAGTCCAATCATTGTAAGTCTAATTTAACTCGACCAAATCTTCTAATAGTGTGTCCCAATACCGTCAAATTATAGTACTAATCCAATATAATTAGGTATACCCACTAGTTCATCCATAACTTTTTTTGTTTATCGACTTACCTATTTAGTATGGCTCTCAGAGGAAATTAGAAAACAGACCAGAATAATAATACACTTAAGCACTATTAATATTGTAAAAAAAATATTTTTGCATATTAGGGTTAGGGTTAGGTATTAGGGTAACACTAACAATAACAACATAATCTCTTACTGAAAATCATTATATATAGTCAAAATATTTTATATTTAATATTTTATTTACAATAGTCTTGATTATAAATAAATTTACTTCTGGTAACATCTCAAATTATTTGATATCAAATTAATTTAATATGAGTTATAACACAAATATCTAAAATGTGCAGATACACGTTGTTGCTGTTAAAGTGTCAAAATAGTAAGATAACTATTATATCAATAGCTACCTTTTATTACATAATATAAAAGCAACAACAATTATCATAGAGAAAAAAATAAATTAACTTGTATAAGATTGCATTTAAAATGAATTGTAGATGAACTCTATTTTAGATTCTGATTCTGAAAATATCTTATTTGTCGGGGTTTGGATGTAGGTAAAGTAAACCGTAAACATAATATAATATTAAATATTTTCTAAGTATACAAGGCTTTGTAGTCAGGAATTTTATATGAGGGGGAGAGGTTAAAAAAATCCCCATTAAACATTTCTTAATTTGTACTTATTTTAAAATCATTTGTTTAATATATAATACCGATTATAATATTATCTAAAACAAACATGGTAAAGGGAAGGGGCATAGCTCCCTTCGCCTTCCCCACTAAGATACTGTGTAGAATATTCAAATTATCACTTTCCATGTTTGGTAATATTTTTAAATAATTTTGACTCTTTTTGATCTATTGATAGTTATATGCAATTTTTAAATTTTGTAAATTATTTTACACTTAGAAATTCATATAAGTTTTTCTTTTCATGCCTAATATTAAAAATGTTAATGGAGGTCTTCACATAAGTTTTTCTGACTACAACAAAAGTATACTTAAACAGAACATACATTTGTATGAGCTTTTGAACTTTATACACTTGATAATAAAATAGAACGTTACCAACAAGTTCTTCTACCTCTATCAAAAAGAAAGAGTTCACCAAAAAGTCATGTTATTTATAGCCATGAGAAATTTTAGATTTTTATAAAAAAAAATATTTAACTATTGAATTTGATTGTTTATACAAGTATGATACAACATCTTCACTTAGAATCGTTTTTGGTACCTAAAAATGATTTATTTTTATAAGAGTGATACCCACTTGTCCATATTTTTAAGTTTAATATTTATTACTTTTAACAAATCAATCAATATTAATTAAATTACGTTGTCAATTTATTTACCAAAATTATTTTAGTTATACTGTTTTTGGTTTGATAAAGCGGTTAAGTGCGTAACACTTTGCTGTACATTGGGTTTCTGGAGAGTCATTTTAATTTATGTGTTAAATATCAATTCATTGATTTAAAATCATTGTATATGAAAAACGAATTTGAGCGAAGACGGTCTAAAATAAAATAACTAAAATCCTTATAAATTATTATATTTTGTTGCAGAAAAATTGTTTTAAATTATCAATCCTTATTTATCAAAATTGGACATTTTAAATACTATTAACAACAAAATAGTTTAAACATTTTGTCAAAATTTGAAATATAAATTCATATCCAATTAAGTATATAAGATGATAAAATAAACATATGATGAAAATGTCAACTATCTACTGTTATTTGTTGTTGAATAACAATTTACAACAAAATCCAAGGTTGTTAAAATTTGAATTTCATTCATTCGCAAAACCAATTTTTGAAAATTTTGATTATATTAATTTGTTGTAACTCCCAAATTATTTTCCCAACTACTTATAATATTATTTCTCATAAATGTTAAAATTTTCAAAAAATGTTTTCTATAACATAAATGTTGAATCTCCTTAAATTTACTTTAAAAAGTATTATTGGCTATTTTATGTTTTATATCCAGTTGAATATCAAAGTATTTTATTTTACTATAAATTATGTATAAAATGTGTACAAAAAAATCAAACATCATTGTAAAATTAATACATGCATTGTTCTAATTAAAATCTAAAATAGTTTTATTCATTAATTTGCTATTTAAAGGTAGTTAATTATATATTGATTAATGATGATTGAAGAAATATCCATTTTATATTACAGGTATTCATTGTTATTTTATTGTTTCAGCTGATATGTTAGTTACTATATCACAAACATCAAAGATAACAATACCAGACTATGTGAGCGTCAAATAAAACGCAAATCCGTGAAAAGTTCAATGTAAAGCATTTAAACTTGCGCAATGGAAACGAGTTGATTGGGTTAACATTAACTAAATCTACAAATTATCGTAAATATGAATACCAACCACACGATGCGTTCATGTTGGTATAGCGCGTTCTTCGGGAACAAAGAAACCGATGAAAAGACCTTACAGCAAAGAGTTGTTACCACCACTGAGTCGATTAGTAAATTATCATCACAACGAATAGGTATGAAAATATAATTTCAAAAAATATTTAAAATAAAGAATGAGCTAAACTATTATCAAATTCAATCACAGAAATTTAATTTATCATGTAAATAATACGAAGGAGATATTATTACGTTGGACTAGCTTAGATCACTGATTGATATAAATGTACCTTATGAATTATGAGCATATCAATTTATGAACACTATCAATCAATAAACAAAATGCAAATATCGGCCTCCATGAATAATTCAGATAATTAAAACAAAGTACTAACTTTTTGTTTAGAAATAGATTCTTTGAAGGCACAGAAACAAAGATTCAATAAATTTCGTACGTCCCTCGAAAAAAATAATTACCTACGCACCATGTAATATTGATTGATGCGCATTGTAAATCATTAATCCACGTTTAAAAAGACATAATATTCAAATAGTAAAATAAATATTAAATCATAACTAACGACTAGGAAAACTGTTGGGAGCCTGTGGAAAATCTTGGTGATCAGGACGCCAATAGACGGTTTGAAGACTATGTTGCACTCTTAGCACATTAACACCTCAAGAACAAATTCAAACCTGTTAAAAACAATAATAATTTTATCATCATTAATGAAACCGATCATGTGCGATGGACAGTCAATGAATGGGCACCTGTCCACGTGGGAACTTATGTATACAGAAAGATACGATGATATCAGATCTGGAAAAAGTGGAAAATCAATTTCAAACCTACTTTCCTATAAAACAAATTTTTGTATATACGCCAAACTATTCGGTTTGTGTATCTCACATTATAATGTTTACATCAGAAAATAAGAATTCCATAACTGCCGCTGCACACGAGGTACCTATCCTTGTTATAAATAGGTACTATTTTACTGCTCGATTATGCCAGATCTTTTTATCCACAATTTTTATTAACATTTTTTAACAATATCATTATTATTATTATTATTAGTTATAGTTATAAATTAAGAAAGAATGTTATCATACAATAGTTTGTGTTCTTTGATTTAATATAATTTTCATGTTATTTCAAAACAGAGGGGGCAGTGATTTGTTATTAATCAAATGGGGCTTAGGTACTTTTGGTGGGTTACTAAAAAATGTTCTGCTAAGATTTATAAGTTCTTGCTAATACAATAATATGGACAATTTTCTCGTGAGTTGTGGATAATCAGTTCTAGTATCATCGAACTGTTTAGTAGAATCTATTTAAAGACTTCTCTTATAAACAACACCCATAGAATACATTTTTTGATGATGTTTAGGATATAATGTGAATTATACAGACTTAATGGTTTTATACTTTAGGAAAGAATGTTTGAAATAGATTTTCCACTTTTTCCAGATCTGATATAATTGTATCTTTCTGTGTATTTAAATTTCCGCGTGGGCAGGTGTGCCGTTCATTGACTGTCCCTCGCACATATTCGGTTTCATTAATGATATTGTTCTAGTTATTAATGTCTTTAATGGGTTTGAATTTGATCTTGGGGTGTTAATGTGCTAAGAGTGCAACATAGTCTTCAAACCGTCTATTGGCGTCCTGATCACCAAGATTTTCCACTGGTTCCCAGCAATTTTCCTAGTCATTTGTTATAATTTAATATTAATTTTATTATTTGAATATTATGTCTTTTTGAATGCTGATTAATTATATACAATGCGCATCAATCAATATTACATTGTGTGTAGGTAATTTTTTTTTTGGGGGGACGTACGACATTTTTTAAAACCTTTGTTTCTTGGTCTTCAATTAAATCTATTTCTAAACAAAAAGTTTGTACTTTGTTTTATTCATCTGAATTATTCATGGAGGCCGATATTTGCATTTTGTATATTAATTAATTGTGATCAAAAATTGATATGCCCATAATTCATAAGGCAAATTTATATCAATCAATGATCTACGCAAGTCCAACGAAGTATTATCTCTTTCGTATTTTTTACTCGATGAATTTAATTTCTGTGATTAAATTTGATAATAGTTTTGCTAGTTCTCTATTTTAAATATTTTTTGATATTATATTTTCATACATATTCGTGGTTATGATAATTTACTGGTAGACTCAGAGGTTGTGACAACTGTCAGTTGTAAGGTCTTTTCATCGGTTCCTTTGTTCCGGAAGAACGCGCTATACCAACATGAACGCATCGTGTGGTTGGTATTCATATTTACGATAATTTGTTGATTTAGTTAATATTAACCCATCAACTCGTTTCCATTGCGCGAGTATAAATGGTTTGCATTGAGCCTTTACGGTTTTGTGTTCAATTTGATGCTTCGACAGTCCGTTATTGTTGATATCTTTGATATCTTCGATATAGTAACTAAAGAGTCGGAGTCGTTTTCCATTTGCGTCTCTCTTGGGACTTCAATGTTTGTTAAGTAACTTCATAAACATCGGAGTCCTGACGGAAATGAAAAACGAATCCGGCTCTTTTCTTTGAGAATGGATTTGTGCCAATGACCGAAATTGGTCATATGCAATTTGTATTTGCATTGGTGGACAGTGGTAATCAACAAACAGTTAATCCGTAAGCTTCTATCCAGTCTTCAATATTTATGTAACTATAGAACATAATTTTGAATAATTTGTTAAACGATTTATTAATATCGTTTCTCGATGAATTATTTAAAAAATACTATTTTTTAATATAATATAACAATGTAATAATTACATTACATTACATTACATTATTTCAAAGTGTTTCGAATATTGTTTCAAAACATAAAAATCATATAAAGGCCACATTTTCTTGGGATTCCAATTTAATAAATTATAAGATTTTCTGTTGTATTATAACGTTGAAGCTGAGATTTTGAAAGATGATTTGTACGATTGTGTTGAAATTGTCAATGTTAAGATACGTTCTGTTTGTATTCATTATGTTTAAATAAAAACCAATATCAGTAGAATTGGTAGAATAATTAAATCACATGAATGCTTAGATATGTAATTTTAAAGCATATTTATTAACAGTTTTGAATTACATAATATATTATATTTTTTTTTATTTTTTTTATATTCATCATAATCATTTCATATTTATTTAATTGTTTCTAAATATGTAATATTGTATCATTAAAACATTTTTTTAATTATCTATGAATTCTTCATAAATTATGTGTACCTACTACCTAATATGTATATTTTGTAGATATGGTGTATTTTTTTTTCTTTATAAGTAAATTATTTACTAAGTTACTGTAATGCATTTGTATTTTTCTTATCGATTTAATTTTAAAATATTGTATATACCCTTATATAATTCAATAAAGAGATCATTCATAATGGAAACAAAGCAGTGTCAACTTGTGTGTTTAGTTATTTATTCCTGTTTAACTACATATTATTATAATAAAACACCATATCAATGAAACAATAATTATTCTGCGGTGGAGACAATGCAATCATAGGTGAAGTATACACACTTGTACAACCAAAAATGGATGTTGGTATTACCGAAGAGTTTATAGACTCAAAAACTACTGAACCTTTAAATAAATTTAATTAAATTTACCTATATCTATAGATTCCTAGAGACTAGAAGGGTGTTTAAAGTTTATTTTTTCAACTCTTACCATATGCGCAATTCAGAGAGGATTTGGAGGGGCTTTATTATAATTATCTAATCTACTAATACAGTAAATGTTGTTAGAAAAAATTATTTTATAAAATTTAAATCATGATTTATTATTTGCATGTTTTTCCTAGAAGATATTGATTATCGGATCTACCCACAATCTAATAATAGTATTACAAATAAGTAATCACTAATTCGTAATTACTATACATTACTAATGACATTTAAATTTATCTTGTTGATAGGTACTCAAAAATAGTGTTTTTTTTTATGCATTTGCAAATTCAAACCAACGATTACAATTATAAACAAGAAAAAACCCTAAATTCTGTAATTTATTTTAGTAAAAATATTTTTAATTTTAGTAATAGGTGTATAATTATAATATATTAAATGTAGGAAAGTCGGTGAGAAAAAAATGATAAATATATTATTTATTTTATTTTAGAATATACGGGCTGAGCCCTTTTGTACATAAAGAACAGGTATATATTATTAACAAAAAAAAAAGGTGGATAAGTGGATGTCGCTCTGCTGTATAGTAGGTTTCAAGTGGGTCACTACAATGGATGTTGTTAAATTTGAATTCAGTGATATAATAACATTGTATAAGAAAAACGATTCTGAACGAAAACGGTCAGTCAGCCTACGATATTGTGATTTGTGAATAAGGTAATTTATATATAACCTATTTACGTAGAACATTTTTTTAAATTTTCAATCCTTAGTTATAAAAGTTAAACATTTTATAAATTTTTAACTACAAAATTGAAAATAGTTATTAAATTTTGTCAAAATTTGAACTTTAAATGCTTATAAAAAAAATTTTAATTTTATTATAACGATGAACAATCATTCTAATTTTAATGTGCTCACTGAATAGAACTAAGAGTAACTAATAGTACTATTAATGATTCACGCAATACGCCGTATCCATAGTTTTATTACTCTTAGTTCTATCCAGTGAGCACATTAAAATTAGAATGATTGTTTATCGTTATAATAATTACCCAAGGGGTAGTTTTCCTGAATTTTTGATAAATACCCCTGCTTACCGTGACGCACCGCACAACCAACCGGCCTACCAGACACCAGAGTCCCCAGTAAGGTACGACTATATGTTGGCAGTTTGGCACCACTGTGATTTGTAGTGCTACCCTTCACCACCACCTAAGGCAAAGTACCGCGTCAAACTACCCGTCGCGCCCTACGGACGTTTGTAAATGACGCTAAGCGTACGTCTATATAGTGTGCAAATGAATGGTATCGCTGCCGTCACATTTTCGCATTTTTGTTGTGTCTGGCGTCCGAGCACAGGTCCGGCGACGGCAAACACATAAAATAGTAGAGCAACTCAGATAAAGGTACCACCATCGGAAAGCTGTTTTATACCTAAAAAGAACCTCATTAGTAGACCACACCTGCACTATCGATGTAAACTAGGTAAGTCCGTATAATATTGTAGGTAACGATTTTAAACGTTCCCAGGTGCCAGCCGCTCGTAGGTGGTTGGACTTCGGCCAGTTGTTAGATCCCCGTGTGGGTGCGGCGAATTTTTGCATGTGTCTGTTGAATCACCTAGTGCGCCCTTTAGCGTTTGCACTTGCTTAAAAATGACTTTTTTTTGTATTACCATGTTTTTACGTAAATTACACTGACCGATGCTTAATATTCAGTGCGTGGACCACGTCGGTCAGTGGTTGGCACCGATATGATTTATACTAATTTTTTTGTCTTATATCGTCATCTTACGTTTATCAACTTGACCGATGGTTTTTGTTTTATTATAGTATTCAATAATGTATTCCTTCGGCCATTAATACGTCGACTGGGTTTTGACGCCACTGTTTTCGTGCGTATGGCGAGTTGTTACCAACACCCCCACCCAAGCCTATGTGACTTGTACAACCACCTGCGCGTTTACAACCGACTGTCTATGCATACTATATTTCTATGCGTTTCGGTTGTGTTTGAAGGCGTCCACGCATAAGTCTATGAAATACAAATTGTGGAGCATCCCAAAACCTGTTATCACCGTCTGCCGAGTTATCTACCTCAAGACTCTACAGTCAACCTCATCGGACCATCAACGTAAGTCCGTTATAATCAACAGTATAATATTCTATACATTTCGCTCGTTCTCAAGTATCAAATGCATGTCTGTGGGTATAACATCGGCCAATTTTTGATATCCCTGTGTTTGTGTTCGGTCAGCGAGTGTTTTCATCTCCTCCCTCCTCAACTTATGGCAAGTGAAACGTCGAACTACCTGTTGTGCCTGCTGCTAATAATAGTTCACGCTTATAAATGGTAGACCTATTACTAATTTTTTTGGTCTGACATCGTCATTTTATGTTCATTAAATTGACCAATGCTCTTTGTTTTAATTATAGTGTTCAATAATGACGGGTCTTTACTACGGTCGCAATTCTGTTTTGTCTGACATCGAAGCACATGTCAAGGCAATGTCAAACATAAATATGGCAGAACGTCTCGGAATCTGGAGCCACCTCCAGAAAGCTGTAGTTCACCTATGTCAAGATACCTCTAGATTCGGTGATTGGAAACATCGGTCGAATTAACGTAAGTTTGATTTGACTCGAGCAAATATTCTAATAGTGTGTCGCAAAACCTTACAAATATAATACTAATCCAACATGATTAATACTGTTATATTTTAGTATTAGAAGAAGGAAAGACTGAGTTACTTACTGAAATCCCGTAATTCATTGAAGCAAAAATTACAATGTTGAACAATTATATTTATGAAGTATTTTTTCTGAAGCATCAAAATTAATTCAGCGGAGTTGTATTTATTAAAAATTAGACATTTAAATGACTTTTTCCGGTATGAATATTAGTCTTAAAGTGAGTTTTGCTAGGCTATCAAAACTCTCTTTAGGATTCATACCGGCAATAAGCCATATAAATGGTTAATTTTTAATGAATTATTTTTAAAGGAAAACATTTCTTTTCTCATCCTTTAAATATATATATTTTGATACTTGTTTAATGTAGAACTCTGTATAATTTATAATGGATATTTTTTTATGTTAGAGAGTTACAAGGTTAGATCAGTTTAAAAGAAAAATATTACAAATTATTTCATAAATAAATATATGTAATCTACATTCAATATATTGTGACTATTTCTTACTATAAAATAATTTTTGTTTTTATATAACTTAAATAAATTTCAAAGTTTTATTAAGTTTTAAAGTCTAAACTTAAAATATTAAAATTATATTGCCTTTTTTTTACATTTTTTATGGTATAATTTTTATTATGTAATTTTACTAAATATATAAAAAAATAAATCTCCTAATGACTACTATGCAATAGTTATCATTAATATTAAAAATTATAAAAATCAATGTACCTATTTAATCAATTATCAGTGTGTTGTAACTATATCTTACCATTAAATAATCTTACATTATCTAGAACGTAATTTTTAACTACAGCTTCTTAATCGAACAAATTTCTTGTAATCTGATTTTATAGTATGTAAATGTGGTATAATATATTCACAAACACGAAAAAAGTGATATATTTTTATCATTTATTAATAATAATTTATAATATCATATGCTTTTAGTATATAAAGTATTTTTTTTTACTGATGATGTCAAATAACATAATGTATACATGGTATTTACTATAAACATATAAAATATTCACTCCAGTAAATACATGGGCATTGTTTATTATTATGTAAGAGTTTTGGTTGGACTTGATGTCTTGCCAGTGCAATCATCATTTTTTTTTACTTGCAATAATGTCAGGCCATATATACTAAACTCTACATTACCTGAGTAAAAATAGGTCTTGGCGCTATGTTGTATATTAGATATTGTATAGAGAGTCAGTGTAATTGATGCATTAAATTTGAATTCATTGTATTAAACTACCTACTACCTACACAAAAAAACGATTCTAAGAGACAACGATATATTTTATGATATTATTGAGATTAAAGTATTTTATTTTACTATTTGGTATTAGTACTACAGCAGGTTAAATGGTTTTTGTCGAAGAAATTGCATTTAAAATGTCAATGTGTATTTGTGTGTATAAAATATAAAAAAAATACCGAATCTAAAAGTTTTAAGTACTCATGAATAATATTTTTAAATTAAAGCAAAATAACTAAGATCCTTATAAGTAATAATATATTAATATGTAATGTCATCCAAGTTTAAACTTAAAATAATTATAAAAAAAAAACTGTGATTATAAATATATTTTTTATATTTCTTGATTAGGTCTTGTATTAAATTTTAGATTCTGAGTGAAGCGATGAATGCATATGTATTTATTTTACAATTATGTGTGTTTTTTAAGCGACGTGAAAAACAAAAGGAAAATAAGGAAAAACGGGAATTTTTACGAAAAATCTGTTTTCGAGAGAATCGATTTTGGTTTTTGATGCAACTCTTAAACAAATGACCGTAGGTACATGACATTTTGACTGAATGTTTATGTTAGCATTTTCTATAAACCATAATATTTTGACTTACTTTGAGTTGTTTACGGACTTTTTCAGTTTCCATTTTTATAGTTTTTTTTTCTATAAATATCAATAAAATTTTATTTGTTGGTTAAAAAAGCGTGAAAATGTAATATGCATAGGCACAATTTTTTTTTATAAGCATATAAAGTTCGAATTTTGACAAAATGTATCAATATAATTATTTTGTAGTTAAAAATTTATAAAATGTTCAACTTTTATAGCTAAGGATTGAAAATCTAAAACAAGACTCCACGTAAATAGGTTATAATAAATTACATTATTCACAATAATATTATTAAATATACTTGGTAATATCATAGACTGACTGACCGTATTCGCTCAGAATTGTCGTTTTTCTTATACAATGATATTATATCATTGAATTCAAATTTAAAACCATTCATTACAATGGCCCACTTGTAACCTACTGTACAGGAAAGCGACATACACTTACCTACCTTTTTAATCTTTAGCTAGGAAACCAAAATGTACATTTTATTATTTTTTAATCTCAAAATAATTTGTATATTATGTCAGAATGTAAAATGAATAGTACATTAGTATACTCACTAACAAACTTAATATTCAGTTATTGCATAGCAAAAATATTTATACATATACCTATTAATTTACAGACAATAGATTAGAATAACGATAAATAATAGTAAACATCATAGACTCTAGGCCCATGTTAAATTATAGTTTATTATTTATTTATTGAATATAATATGGGACAAGCTCAGTTTAAATGTACATTAATAAAAAAAAACAAGAACATTTTTTTTAAATTAAATTAAAATCCAAAAATAATTAATATGATAAATATTAAAAAATTGATTTGAGGGGTGATAATAATTGTCTATTGGAAGTCCATTTTCATGTGGAAATAAAACATGGTCATCAGCTGCATCTTAATTCTTTGTCACAATAAATGTGTAAAACATACAAATTGGGTAAAATAAATACAATTTATCAGGTAGGAATTTGTGTTTCTCTACAAAATAAAATTTACCTATCATAATACTTTTTATACAAATGTTGTTTTAAACTAAATGTGCAATGATTTAAGCATACCTTATAAAAATTAGACATTTAGAAACTTCAAATTATAAATTTTGCTATGAAGTCGAATATAACAATTCAATTTTTAATTTATCACAATTAGTTATACAGTATGATATAAATTTATACTATAAAGAAAATAGTAATACGATATTAATGATTCACGCAATACGCCGTATCCATAGTTTTATTACTCTTAGTTCTATCCAGTGAGCATATTCAAATTAGAATGATTGTTTATCGTTATAATAATTACCCAAGGGGTAGTTTTCCTGAATTTTTGATAAATACCCCTGCTTACCGTGACGCACCGCACAACCAACCGGCATACCAGACACCAGAGTCCCCAGTAAGGTACGACTATATGTTGGCAGTTTGGCACCACTGTGATTTGTAGTGCCACCCTTCACCACCACCTAAGGCAAAGTACCGCGTCGAACTACCCGTCGCGCCCTACGGACGTTTGTAAATGACGCTAAGCGTACGTCCTTATAGTGTGCAAATGAATGGTATCGCTGCCGTCACATTTTCGCATTTTTGTTGTGTCTGGCGTCCGAGCACAAGTCCGGCGACGGCAAACACATAAAATAGTAGAGCATCTCAGATAAAGGTACCACCATCGGAAAGCTGTTTTATACCTAAAAAAACCTCATTAATCGGCACCGGGCGCCTTAAGTACACAAAATTACATTATCAAACAATTTAACCTACTATATCGTATCAACTAAAATTAATTACTTGAATAGCAATATATCAAAAAATATACTTTGTAGTATGTGCTGGACTGTATACGACGCCATATTGCAAAAAGACTGCATGAATGTGGGGATTGAATCGGCCACGATCCAGCTGACACGACGTGGTCGTCGTCAAACTAATGTGCTCGGTGTGCGCCTCTTACGCGGCCATTATGCTAGAGGCTTAAGCCCGGATTAAGGATATATTGAGCCAGGGACACCATAGCTGGGCCCCCTTTCGGTAACCCTTTTGGTAGGGTTGAAGCGTCTCCCCGCTTATAAATTAGATCACGGGACAAATAATTTTGTTTTATAAAATTTTTCAAATATGAACGTCATTTATATTATAAATATGATGTATGTTTCAATATTTTTAAAATCGGTTTTTTGCTGTACACTTATAGAATTCTTAAAATAGATTAGACGAGCGCAATACGGCCGTGATTACGAACCAGACTAACTGAGTGGGGAGGAGCGATGTAAGTCATGATATATATATACCAATGTTATTTTCAAATTCTCAAAATTGTTTTGACTTTGTTATTTTTACATCAAATTACAATTTACATCTTACTTTTTTAAGACTTGAATAATAATTAGTGAATATAATTAATACATTTTTAACATTCAAGTTTTTTTTTTGTGCATAGCAAAAGTTCCCCTCGATAACCTTTAGTGACTCCCAGTAGTCCTTGTGAGGGTAGTGTGAAACTGTGGAGTCTACTTTTGATTAATAACAATTAAATAAATTAAATTAATTAATTAATATACAATTGTGATGAAACCCATCTGCATATTCAAAACGTAGCACACAAGACAGTTGGCAGCTGAAAACCCAAAATGTCTTAAGGAAAATAAATGAATCATAGTGTATCCTAGTGTGGGTACCATTATTAAGGGGATTGGAAGCAGCATATTTATTTCACGTTTTAGACCTAAAAGCCTGACAAGATTATGCATACCTTAAATAATCAGATTTCAATTCTGTTGATCGACCTTTTTTCTAGGTTATTGTAAAAAAAATTGAAAAAAATTCTAAAATTTAGTTTAGCTTTTAAATTTTTAGATTTGTGTTATTGTCTTTTTTAAGAAAGTTAAACAGTTATTTTTAATTTGACTCCCACAATAACCTAGAAAAAAAGTCGATCAACTCAAATATTTTTACAGAATTGAAAACCGATCATTTTGAGTTGACGTATTTTTGTCTGGCTTTTAGGTCTCGATTGATTAAAATTAGTTACTCGTTGGAACAAAATATTTTATTTCATCAATTGCAATGACTTGTGCATGCAGCTGATTATCCTACTGTTGTTGAATATGCGGGTAGTAGTGGAATTTCACATTAGGAATCTGGAAATTGTTGGTGACCATCAAAATTTCAGACGTCAGAAAACCCAATGAACAAAAATAATAAATTACAACACCAAATCCTCCTATTCGATTTTTTTTCAATTAGTGTCGTTAAATAATTTTTTTTTACTGAATCAAAAAACTTTAAAATTAACCCATAGACCATAAGTCATTTCATATTAGAGGTTCAAAAGTAATGAACATATAAAAACTAATGGCATTATAAGCATTTTAAATTCAATTTTTGACAAAATCCATCATAATCGCGAACATTAACAAATTAATTAATAATTTGTATTTAAAAATGTATAGAATGGTCAATTTTTATAGCTAAGAACTAAAAGTTCAAAACAAGGTTAAAATATTTATAAATAAAAGTTATACCTATCATAGGCGCAGCGTGATGATTTTTTTTTTGGGGGGGGGGGGGGAGGGGGGCTATAGCCTTTTTTTTGTGGTATCAACGACGCTGCCGCAACTGCTTGCGAATTACTTTGTATAAGGGCTGTAATGATTCAGGTACAGAACATATTATATTCTACAAATATAACTATAGAAAAATATAAAGGAACAAAATATAAAAAAGACTAAAGAAGCATATATACATATATATCATATTATTATCAAATACATATTTTGTATTTGAATTAAATATTTAAAATAAAAACATTTTAAATATAGAATGATTACTATATTATAAGGTTTAAACGCCTGCATTTTTGGACAAATATATTAAGAACCTCTTCAGATGTAATATTATTAGCTAAGTCCCTTTCAATATGAAGTAACGATAGATTTGAAAATCTATCGTTAGTCATAGAATTTCGTAGCCATGTTTTTGTTGGCCGCATTACTGAAAACGATCTTTCACAAGAAGCAGAACTTACTGGAATTTACAAATGCTACTTGTAAAAGCTTATATAAATTCGGAAAAATTTTTTTTCCATAAAATAATCAGCGCATATAGTGTAGAGTGTAGACTGTTAGACTATAGTTAATAGTCGCACCATTATACTGTTTAGTGTTTACAAGTTTGACGGATTTACCATTAACGAATACTCTCGTATCGTCAACGCTGCGTTATCGCCGTCTATTTTTAACCTAAACAGTAAACATGATAAGTATTTTTTTCCAGAAACATCGATGGACAGCGATAACGTCATTATAGTCTTCCGATGATTATAATTTATTAATTTATAATATAGAAGATAGAACTAGGTATATAACAAAATATTCTTATTGTTATTTGTTATTGATGTCGAATGTCGATATGATATTGTAATGTATAAATAAATGAATAATTTAAAATTTGAATTATCAAATAAAATATTCTTCGGATATCATAATAGATAATAAAAAATATTTTCAGTTTCTCCATACCTATGGACGCATAAAACAGTAAATTATATAATGATATATTTTGAGTATATTTACACGACACCAGTTTTGAATTAAATTTATTTTGAAGTTTTTGTTGTAATTAAAAATGATTAGGTAACCCTAATGAGTTAAAATCTTCATAAAATACTTTAAGTACCTACATTTTATATAGACCTGATATTATAATGTCTAAATTATTGTACATTTTGTAGAGTCTGCATAGTACCTACCTATTATAGGTACCTAATAACTTATTATTATAGAAAAATTGCATTAAAAATACAACATCTAGGACGTTACCAAATAGGTATTTGATTTTTATTTATTAGATTTATCGAATTCGTTACCAAATGTATTCATTTATTGTTTCCATTATTAAGATGTGTTTTGTTACTTTTATATGTATTATGAATTTTTTTCCTTTTTTTTATTATGTTTGTGTTTTTATAAAAAATGTTTGTATTATATTGTTAGCACTATCATTATTGGCGTACCTGACCTAACCGGACTCGACAAGAAGAATAATATGAGTTCTAATATTTACTACGATAACCATAGGTGGTCTTAGGATTTGAATTTTGAAAGGAATCTAGTCTCGTATACATTTTGAACATAATATAACGAGCCCATGGCCGATGTGCATTTCGCTGATAAATTATTTCACCAAAAGCTGTTTTTGATTAAACCTGGCTTATCAAATCTATCCTAAGTGCACCTATAATTGTATAATTAATTTTAATTAATGCAATCTAAACTACGACCTGCAGCCACATCTTAATTGGTTGACGGAATATCACTTCACGCGTGAAACTTAGCACGCTAAGTACTGTGTTGGTAGCTATTTTAAGTCGAGGAAAAATAATTCAATTAAATGAAAACATTACTTTGCTTCACTTTAATTTAAACACTATACATTAATACCAAACTTAACAAAAGTTGAATGCTTATTGGAGACAATTTACTGTCGAAATATTACAATATAAATAAACTAATTCTATTCGATTAAACAGTGCATAGGCACAATCGTCGTCAACAATAAACAATATTATAGCCAACACAGTTTAATTAATATCAATGTTATATGCGACATAGTGTTTACTGTTTATACGTCATAATAATATAATAATAATAATAATAATGATGGGGGACGGAGGGACCGAGCGGATTAAGGCGTCATTGACGACGCACTCCGGCGCCGGTTCGACGCCGGCCGCGGGCGTCATTTTTCTTCGGGCGAGTCACGGTGTCCGGAGAAAAGTGCCGCCATCCCACACCCGGGCATGGCAGATACCTACGGGTGCCCACTAAAAAATCTGCCAAAACCAAAAAACACACGTTTTTTAAATGTACAGTGCCCACCCCACCCCCACAGCAAAAAACCTGCACCCAATGGCCAAAGTTGCCGCGGGTTAATTAATAAAAAAAATAATAATAGGTATATAACGTCATTGAAGGTACTTCTGGTATTGCTTGTAGGCATATCCAACAGTATATTGTGTCTCAAGGGCAGGAAGTGAGTAGGGTCAGTGGCGGGCGACGTGTGTAGCGAGACGATGGACACTCACACAAATGTTTATTCACTACTCACACAACAGCACTACGCGACTTCAACTGATAAACTAATTTCGTATCGTTTACTCCTTAGAAACAGAGCGCTCCCAGCCCCCTTAAGAATTTGAATAAATGTACTATATTAAAGGTCATAATGGGGGTGGGCATGCTTGAAATGTCACCCTGTATATCGCGATGACGAGAAAGATGAGAAAAAGTTATTTGTCACAAAAAATTGTCAAGGGTATTTTAGGGAGGGGAAAAAATGTGCCACTTGGGCGTCGAAATCCTGAACACGTCCGATGCTTGGCATGAATATGACGACCACGCAGTGTAGAGCAGTCTGTACGTAATATTATAGCTGGTGTAGGAATATTATTTTAGTTTTTTGCAAATATGAAGCAAGAACTAATATGAATAGAACAATATTGTTTGATTCGACGAGATCATAAATTATAATAGTCACCGATATGATTATAATTTATAATATCTCGTCGAATCAAACGGATGTCATGTTGTCATGGAAAGAAAAAATACAATGCTGAAAAACGTGCAATTGTCCAGATTTTAATTTAAAATTTCAAAATGTCTCTAATGTCTCTGATGTAGTGCCTATATGGCTATATTGATTTGTATAATAATACGTACG
Organism: Sitobion miscanthi; assembly: GCA_008086715.1. NCBI lineage: Eukaryota > Metazoa > Arthropoda > Insecta > Hemiptera > Aphididae > Sitobion > Sitobion miscanthi. The sequence continues at coordinate 2,085,865 of CM017800.1, read as the reverse complement.
CATATCGGTACATATAAAAAAGTATACTAAAAATATGTATTAAATGTACTTTTTTATACATTTATACTTACCTTTTATTTAAAATAATATAGTTATTATAACGCACAAATAATTATAAATCGAATAAAAATGGATTATAAGTTCTCGATATACATGCTATATTACCTATACCTATATACTATCAAACACGTCGAATTTGTCTGGAGCCATTACTTCGATGTCCACTACCAACTTACTTTACGCATAATACACGAATATATAAGTAATATAAGTATACCATTTATGCCTCGTCACCGATGCACAGTATTAGTTGATCTCACCAATTAAATGAATTAGTACACGCATGAACATCGTTGAAAGGTACTTTAATAATTACAATATAAAATATGCATCGCCAGACAATACATTAATTTAACCTACAAAGCAGATCAGTCGGACGATTTAGCCAAACTGTTACATAATATATACTAGACAAATATATTAGACAAAATCATTATTTTTCATAATATCGGTGACGGACAGTTATTTTAGTCAGAATATACCAATCTTTCTCTCATCGTACTGATTGAACTAGTGATCCAACAATAGTTTTTAAAACCTATTTGAATTTGTTATCATGTCAACTTAAGATCGATCAGTCCACTTTTCTCAATTTCACTCTCACAACAATTACGTAAAATTTGGTTTGAACATTTTGAAATTTCCAAATTTTCAAACGTTGATTATTATTATTACTTGTGACGCGTAGAAAATCGAAACCGTAAGCAATTATGATACACCTATAAGGCTGCAAAATATAAATAATAAAATATTACGTTTTATTAGTATTAATATTACTGTTGTAATCATTAAGCGTCACGACCTGTTTAAATGATAAAAGTAAGGGTAATTATAGGCTATTATCATAACAGCCAGGAATCCCCTTTTATTTGAATATTTTAATTTTCTGAATAAATTACTAGCACTGTGTCGTACGACATAATGAAAATATTTTAAACGGTCGATTCAACAGGTTTGACGTCGTATATACGTGTTTGTGTGCGCTCGAAATGTCAATGCATATAAGATTTTCGTTCACGTAAAAAGAACGATTTTAAAATCGGCGGATAATGTACAGACGAGTAGTATAAACTATAAAATTAAGCTGCGAGTACAACGTCATAATGATATTATGATATGCTCGTAATGAATACGCTTCGTGTCTGATTTGTCAATATTGGTATGTGGTCTGCGCTCTAGCGTACGAGTTCCACCAGACTATTACTGGCGAATTTCCTAAAACGAGAACGATGCAATGACCATCATAATTCGTAGTAAATCATGGGGTTGATGATCTGCCTAACGACGTGTCTATAAAACACGACATATTTTTCTTATTTCTTTGATATATGTTATTATCGTCATTCTTCGCTATCTTACATTGTTATGTGTAGGTGGGAAAAATAATGTACCTACCTTGCCTCGCGCTTGAAATGTAATAATAGGAATACTAGTTTCGAAAATTGTATTATTTTATTACAGGTATGGCATTAAAAATGTTTTGATTAAATAGAAATAATGTAGAAATATGTAATAAGTAAAATACAGCGTGTTTCCTTTTAAAGGTAACACGACATATTCCAATCCAGTGACCTAGGATTGTTATGGGGTTTTCGGGAGGAGTTGAGGAATAAGTAAATACACATTTTAGATAATTTTCAAATTTTATATCTTTTGTGTGCCGTGTGCGCATGCGCAACACAAATTGCTATTTTTAAATGGCAATAAGTGTTTTAAATATCAAATTCGGATAGACCGATTTCTTTAAAGTCATTTTGACCTCTTAACCCATGGCTCTAAAACCAATATTGACTGAATGACAACGAGCAAATGTTTTAACTTAAAATTATCGAATTTTTCAACAATTATCCTACGATTTTACAAATTTCTCGTATTTTTTTTCACTCATACGTAACATGTTTTTAGACATTAAGAGGACGTCGCACCAGCACATTATGTTGTCTCTATCTTACACACGTTCGACATAACGAATTTTCGTTCACCACTTTTAATAGTGTGCTCAGTGCTGTTAGTTTTGTTATTAGAGTAAATCGACCTATTATAAAACTTTTAAGTAAGAACATTGTATGTGGTCTCTCGTTGATTTTTACGATATTTTAATTTTTAAGTGAGTTATAAGTATGTAAAATATTAATAAATTATAACGCTAGTAGACGCCTTACTGTAATATATTTTATAATAAATCGTATTTATTATATTAATTAATATTTTTATTGCCCCCCTCCCCTTTTTAGAAACCCTGGCTTGAATCTTGTCTTTAAATAGATTTAATAAAAGAAGTGCCTTATAACAAATACAAGTTGTGTGCTAATTACGTCGTACGGTCGCAGGTACATACTGGTTGATCTGCGAATTGCGAACCATAACTGGCACATAAATTACGTTGAATGGAAGTGATTTTATATTTATATAATTTTATCTTTGTTTTATACATTAAGCAGTCAACACACAAACTAAGATAAACTAAAATCATAATTTATACAATTATTATACTGATGAGTTTCTTAAAATTTATTTTGTGTATAATGCACCTGAAGTCCTGAAGTCTAAAAAATTAAAGTAATTGCTTACGAATTGTTACTTCATACTAAATTGAATAAGTATATTTATAACTCATAAGTATTTGTTGTTGTGGGTCCAATGTGAGTATATTTTCCTAGATCGTAAAACGACAATGACACGTAAACTAGATGGCGTCTCAGTATATCACTCGTTCTGTAGCACGCATATTATTTGAACAACAGGTGTCGCTCGAGTGACCGAAATACGTACCCACCTTACTTTCTTATTTCGTTCTCACGCGTGGAGCAATAAAAAAACAATATTATTCGACGATAATATCAATACTTAATTTATAAATACAAACACAATTGAAAACGCAAATAATATTCTCCTTTCACATTTATTATGTTGGTTTTTTAAAAAAAATAACATATAACACACTGAAAATAAATCTTCATAAATATTATACACGTTCGATTTTTATACACAAATATCCGCTGAAGGCGGTACATAATAATATTATTATGGAGGTACTGTACACAATACACATTCTATACACAATACATAATAATATAATAAACACACGGATGCGCGTGCAGCGTGCATAGACGTACAATTAATAATCACGGGCACGTAATTATCGTGGTAATAATTCAGGAAAAGTATCGCGAGAAGTTCTGTTTAATTAATATTATATTATTAATATTCGAAAATATTTTAACGTATAATCGATTGCTGTTTAGGTCCTAAAGACAGTACATTTTTTTTTTTATTTATTATTCAGTACAGTAAGTTCGTCCGCCGAGGAGGGCGTTACATAAAAAATGTTTTTTTTACACATTATTACCTACATAAAAACAAACACAAGATAGAATTAAGACGATGGATACAAACAATAAAAATATTTATAATAATAATAATAATAATAATAATATTGATAACGTACAGCGATAAAATATTAGTTTAGAGAGCATACAGCCGTAATGATAGAGAGAGAGGTAGAGGTAGGTAGGTAGGTAATACTCGATGGAGAAGAAGAAATAACGATGTTTGTAATAATTAAAGTTTGTATTTCTCGAGTCGCGGAATGAAAGAAAAAACGAAAAATTCCCGCAAACGGACGGGAAAACGTGTCGTTTTGTCGGGGGACAACCAATCAAAAAATTAGACCACCTCTCGTGCGCGGGTCATCTTACGTCAATAGAACGATTTATAATAATATTATGTTATGTACAAAACGACGAAAGAAAAATTCAACACACCAAACCAGGGCCGTATTTGAGGGGGGATGATTTACCTATGAAAATATTTGGTTATTTCGCCTTATCGTTTATTGTTATTTTCTTTACTACATTATATCCGCATCGTGACAAAATAATATCAATCGTTTTCGTTTTCGATAACAACCATACTGATATTAAAATACATTTATATTTTTCATCAGCGTGTAAGTACATTAATATTTTCAACGATTTATTTTCTTTCTTTTTTTTTTTGAAGTACCCCCCCCCTTATTTTTTTGCGCGTACTTTTAATGTAGTTTTAAAAGTGAGGTAAAAATATCACAAATAACGGCCCTGCGCGCACAACGTTTTTAATATTATAATAAATATTATATTGTAACAAAATACAATCGCGCGTATAGCACAGAAAAGAATGAATATACACACGTCTTTCTTTAATCGTTTTAGTATTATACACTCGAAATACACAATATTATAACAATGAACAGTGCGAAAGTATTAGCCAAAAACGGTTTGCAGACGACACGCCAATGCAATATTATTATGTAATTAATATTAGGTATACAGGTACAGCGTGTGGGTCGTCCGCGTGTCCTTTTTAACGCAAAATATTATGCTAAAAGTCGGGAAAAAGAAATTTACAATTATATATATATCACTGCCGTGATCACGCGGTATACATATTTTGCACGTGTCATACTACTAAGTGTTAGGTATATCTAATGAAAAAAAAATATATATATATATAATAATAATATTATGCATAATAGTATAGCGATATTACATCAATAATAATAATAATAATAATATCAAATCATTTTTATGTTTTTTCCCGAGTCGTTTTTTTATGTTTTTTTTTTTACTATTAATTTTTTACAACACGCCGACAATTTTAACAATAATAATAAATTATGATATTATCGTTATTTTTTAAAACAAATATAAATATTATTATTATTATACACACACCGCGCGCGTCTAAAAAAAACAAAAACGAAAAACAAACACAATAATATTATATTATCCAACAGCGATCGTCCGTTCGTTTATTTGATCATTATCATATTTTATAGTATTTTTGAAGAAAAACGGATCGGGGTTTTCCCTCTAACTGGGCGCCCTGGCCATGGCGGTCGTCGTAGTGGCTGTGGCCGCTGTCTCGTTGTCCGTGGCCGGAGACGTGGGCGGCAGCGACTCGGGCGTCCTGGCCGTGACCACTTTGGACTCGGCCGCGTCCACGCTGCTGTAGCAGCTCTCTGAGTCTTCCAGCGACGAGTGGTCATCGCCCTCGCTGAGAAACTTGGCACCGGCCGCGGCCTTTGGCGAACACTTGGCCAGCCCACCGCCACCGCCGCCGAGTCCGGCCGACGCCGCGGCCGCAGCCGTGGCCGGGTCCGCGGATTCCGTCGTCGTCACGGTGTCGTGTTTTTTCCACTTTGTCCGTCTGTTCTGGAACCAGATCTTCACCTGTTGACAAGACGAAAAACCGTTAAAATCGTTTCTTTACCACAAGCCATTTAGGGTGAATGCACCCCTAAACGTAAATACACATTAGGATTTTTACTATTTGACCGCACATATCTTAGTTTTTATACGTCACATTGTTAAGATAGGTCTAGAAAAATAAGCGAAAAACCCAGAACTTAATAATAATATTTAGGTATAAGCTTGAATTTATGTCGAGTTAACAAGACATGATATTATATTAATTTAAGGTAACACTAATATTGTACAATCTACATTCGCGCATAATATTCCTAGAATATATACCATTGTCGTATGGACATTATACCGTTATGTACATAAAAATAAATACATCAAAGAGTATAATATAATGTATTTATTATATATTATGTTCAATTCAATTTGAGAATATTATGTATAATTGGATATATAGTTATTGGTACAATATGCAATTCGCATACGTAATTTTAAATACAATATTATAAAGCATTTCACACGAATAAATAGCCCAGTATCACGGCACACGATGAAATTATTGCGAAATACCAGGTAGGTATGAACCACCAACTATAATATTATGTTCAATGACACTCGACGCGGTATACCTGCACGCACGGTGCACACTAGCTGATATTATGTTTGTTGAGTTTTCCTCGCGTATTATATATTATTTACCTGACAATAATAAATATTATATTATTTTTTTATTATATATCCTTGCGCGTGTATTATATTCATATGGTTTAGATATGACTATTTCGTCCCTTCTAATTGTGCCAAACGGGACACGTATTGTTTGATATCGAGTGCAGCTATACAATATAATAATGTAGGCATGCGTTATGCACGTCATATAATACCGAAAACGTTTTCGCGAAGTGCATATATAGCCTCTTATATATGCTGTCAGTGGTATAGAGCAAACATAACGTGGAACATAGAGTGTATTATAATAATACACAAGCACGCGGAATGGACTAAACCAGCGTATTGCATTATTCAAATCCGAGTAAACACCTATATTATATATGTATATTAAACCGACACCTCTCAGTATATATTATGCACATTATACACGTTTACGCCACCCTCGGAGGTCGACATTTTTTTTTCAAATTTCCAAACAATCACGTACGCGCTAAACAGGAGATGTCGTTATCTTATTTCCAACGACTTATAATAATATACGCCTTTCGAAGAGGACATACGTGCGACATCAGCCGGTCACCGACACTACAATTATTATTATAAAAGTAAATGCAAGCCGCATACTGCTACATTATATCAATATATATTAATTTATTATTATATTATGAACATGCCAAGAGCATTGCAGCTCGTGGGACAGAGGTCATATAGGATTTATTAAATAGTTTGGGGGGGGAGAGACCTAATATGACTTATCGACTATATTACATGATATAGACGTACTAACTCGACTATTAATATGGATTGACTATATTATGAGTAACCCCGTAAAGAATTGCAGCAGTCCGATAAATCTCGGAAACTCGACTTCGTCCTTTAAATTTAACTACGAATCGTATATAGAATAAACAATTATAATTAATAACATTATATATTATAATACCTTCTATTTTGAAAATAATATGCTTATAGTTTATTTAATTTTTGTTATCTGCGATCTTTGATTTAACATATTATCATCATTACGTCCCACTCATCGCTGATCTATAAAAAAAAAGTGGCCCCACCCCCACGTTGAAAATCCCTGGACCCGCCTTGATATAGGTAGGTCGTGGGTATTGTTGTCCTAGACTATACCTCCCGTATGTATATATTTAGTAAATGTTGTTCGTTCAATAATTATAAAAAAAAAATCCTAACACAGTTCGTTCGTAAAAAAAATCAGCTAATGGTCTGGATTGGACATCCGTTTGAATGTGCAAAATCGGCGCATTCATCCCTTATTGTAGGAAAAACGAATTACGTGGCGCCATTATTATACCAGCTAATTAAAACGGTTTCACTCCATCGTTTTTATACTATAAATCCACAAATAACGCATACAAATAATATAATAAAATGCACCGAGTGCAGCCAATATGAAAGGTTTTACAAAAGTTTTCGATTCTTCATTATTTTCCATTCGATTTTACACAAACAAAATGCAATGAATCGCAACAAGCAATTTTTCCGAATACTTTTCTGTCAGAAACAAACATTTGTACTGTTTTTGTCACGCCTATATCGATTTCACGATACGAAACTATTTAAATGTAAAATGGCAATCGAAGAAGAGAAATGAACACTTGTATTTCTTTTATATTTTCCTTTGTGTAAATAATAGAGATCTGACAAATGGAGCTTAAATCAATTTATACTTTGAAATCACATAAAAAAATAGTAGGTACTTTGCTCGTTTTTTTCCAGTGATAATAGATAATAAATTGTAAATAGATGTAACGATAAGTAAACGGCATCGTGTAATTAATTTATTATCATAATAATAAAATATAGTTATAACATTAAGTATAGATATTTTTAATGATAATAACACTATATTATAAAAAAATCAACAGTACATTTACCTATTAATAAGGAATCATTTTTGAATATAATTAATAAAAAATAATACAGCAGATAGGTATATTCCACATTTCCACTTGATTACAATATATAAGTACCTACGTCGTATATAAAAATTAAAAATAAACAATTTATTGAGAAAAAATAACTAAACCTAATATAATAACTTGAAACAGATGTTTGTAAAATAAATAAATTAACCATCCATAGCGGTGTTTACGGTTCATATTAAATACTTTTTATAAAGTATTATTTGTTATATTAAATATAAATAATACCTATTTAGCATATTATTATTTTTAGAATTATTTATACTTTAATACTGTGTAAAAAAGTTGTTTCCTTCTGAAAAATTATCGTAAAATGTGCATAACATATCGTAATCATCACCATATAAATATAAAATAAGTAGGTATGGTATAATCTAAACATTATTTAATTACAGACTTTATTATGTATATTGTGCTTAATATTTTATCATACAAAATATAAAGTGACGATCGATAAATGTCGACCGTAGATAAAGGTAAGTGTATGATAGATTTCGAAATGCAATACCAATACTTCTTAATATTCAGCTGGAAGGAGCTATAAAAATTAATTCCATCTGCCAAATGGGGTCAGCGTTTTATTCTTTTTAGGCTTTTCGATCGAATCGCTCTTTATTTTTGCACGAAAGCATGTTCGTTTCGTGCTCATTTGTAAACACCCTTATTGCAGCAACTGGACCGTTATGGGTTCGTAAAAAAAATACCACTGCAAACTTTTTTACCATCTATTCTTTTATATATATATATACGAGGCCTTGTCTAAACACACACACACACACACACACGAACACACAAATAATATGCGCGCGTTTACAATATATATATATATATATGTAGAGTGTAGACCCCATAACTCACAAAGACGTCCACAAGTGTTATTTGCAATTCAAAACATTTCCCAGTATAAAATTACAAAGCTAATTTATCTAAGATCATAATTTTTTTTATACGAATATTTTTTTTTTTTTATTATGTTTTCTACGTGGACACGGTCCTAAAATAATAATAAAAAAAAATTAAATAGTTTGAGTCAAAGACTGTGGAATATTTAATTTGAAGTTTCGCAAGTATTGCATAATTTAACTTAGTTTTCAGGACATACCAAACTAGGTACCTATTATACTACATAATACAATTTTATAAACGATCTTTTATGTATACATAAGGTAAATATACGAATTAAAACTATATTCACGCATAAATTATAATTTTACATTTGATTTTAATTGAGAACTAAAAAAAAATTAAGCAAATAAATTAGCAAACCCCATTAAAGCGATTTAGCAATTCTCAAGTTTTTTTTCTCTACATATTATATTATAGTTACAATTCAAAGTTTGGAATTGAAATGTAAATTTAACGAATCACGATAAACAATTCGTAAATAAAATCTGTTTTCTGCTTAAATCGTATAGATTAGTGTCGTGTTACAGTATAATAATATTATGATGTCGACTCATCGACGCTGCTATAACGAACGCAAATTAATTAAAAATTTAAATTTAAACCAATATTAAAAGGAAGTTAATTAATATAATGAAATTACAATTTTTAATACCATTCACTGCCGCCGTTAATTGTATTTAAATTGTTTCTATAAAACAAAGATAATCTTTTATTAATAGTATATAATATATAAATTATAATAATTAGCGGTAGTACAAAATACAAATAGCATAATTACATATTTTATAAATTAATTTGTACGTTGTAATTACATAATAAACGGTTTAACGGTGAGACACTATTTAAATGGGTTGGTCATTAATTTTTTTCGTTTTGATAGTTCAAAGTATTTATCGATAACACTTGAATAATATTATATTATAGTAAATCGTATTATAATAAATTGCCGTCATAACTCACTAATAATATTACGTACCAATATCATGGCTATATGCCTATATCGGTAACTACTAAGTATATAATTATCACCTGATCGTGTATAATATCGTATACGCTACACCGGATCCTATTAAATTATAATAAATTATTATAATATTGTACGCGGCGTATTAAAGCAATCTCTTTTAATTCACTTGTACACCACGTTTGAAAGATGACGTATAGGTACCAATAAAACGTTACCAGCATTATAATATTGTGTGCACATACTCACACTCAATGCATTAAACAAATAAATACCTATCTACACGGAACGACGAAATTACGAATACCGTTTTTTCGACCACGACAACTATATATTATTATTATTTTTAAACGAAAACAAAATATTAATCAAAACAGCCGCGTCACAATATCGTTCTGAATTCGTTATACGGACCGGTAGCAGCGACGGCATTGTATATACAGTGTTTAATAGGGTCTCGTTAATAAAATATTTAAAAAGCAAAGTGAATTGCTCTACATGTCATGCACTGTAGCACCGCAAGCGTAAATAATATATAGGTAGGTAGGTAGGTACCTATAATATATCATTATAATAATCGTCGTTTCGCGCGTACCGCACCACTGCAACTATATAATATATGTAACCGAATCGAAATCAGCATTCAGCAGTAATTTAATAATGTATAAGTAATGAGTGCATACCTAGGTATATAACCCACTACAGAGGTGCTCTTGTTATATCGCGGTTACGCCCACCTATACGTTATTATTATGATAATATATTGTTGAACGAATTGACTTACGCTAATATTAATAGTTTTACAAGGCGCTTTTACTTGGGAGAGGGTAGAGCGTTTAATATTTCACACCCCCCCCCCCGCACGACAATTTTCTCGGATTACGTAATTTAACGTCAGTTTTAAAATTTAATAATACGAATACTTTGACTTTGATTTTTATATATATGCTTTAACATATCTATATAGGTATAATATCTACTTTAACACTTGACTGTTCAAAGAAAATAATCAATAATCATGTAAGTGTGATATTTTACTTTGAGTGTTTAAACATTTAAGACACTTACTGTTGTGGTTATTCAAAAATTCCAAGGAAAACAGTTTAAGGACGAATCGATTAAACAATTGCCTATATATTATATTTTTTTATGATTAATAATATAATATCGGTTGCAATAAACATGGTGCCTATAGTTAAATATTGCACACACAAATAATGTTGGGAACCGATCAAATCAGCCATCGATGTATTTTTTATTTATAATATACGAACCGAACACGGTATAATAAATATCACGAATGAATGTAATACTACCTATACGGTGTCGCTAATAGAAAAACGTTGAAAAAAAAAATATCCCATTAGGATATTGTTAAATCGACATAAAATGTTTTTGTACCTACCTATATATAATATATATTTTAGAGGTCTTCCGCTGATAATTCTGTCAGGTGGATTATTGATATTCGTACAGCACGAAATCGTATCCTATACACGTGCGTGTATAATAATAGTACAATACCGTTTTTTCGCGATATCGATTTTCATTTTTCTTTTCGGGAAATCGCGCGGAGGTATCCACCCCGACTCTGTCTTTCTGTTATGATATACTCATATAATTTATAATAATATAATGTTACGCAGTTATAATAATCCCATCAGCAGTATCACAATAATATATTGTTTCAGAATCGTCGTCATTATTTATTATCAATATAACTCGATTATATTATAATATATACTGCGGTTTAACAATCGGTTTGGCCGGGTCTATTGTGAGCCGGTTTTTTTTTTTTTTATATATATACTTCCCGCCAGCAGCAGACTCCAATAATTATCGTTTCGATAAAACGAACACCGATAAATAGGACCTAACCCGGTGCAGACGAACCACTACACTACACCGCACGGCGGTATGGCATCACCCTTGACGCGATCGCTCCTGTCGGGCACATGACGATTGCACGCGGTCTGCTAATATGCTCACGTTTCGACATTTTACCATTAGTGTAATGAACCGAGCTTGCGCACAAATCGGAACTTACACGCCACCTCGAATTATGTTGTATACATAGGTAGGTACCGGCTACAGCAGTTACACCGCGGGGGAGAATTTCGCTCGGAATTCCGCGAATTGATATGGCACAATTTTTTTTTTTTTTTTTGTCGAACAGCTCAATGTAATGATAATAATAGGTACGTTGCGTGTCGCGAATCTGAAGAGAGAAAAAACGTATCTACGAACGTATAACATAGTAACGCGTGGCTATATCATCGAGAATAGCAACAACTGTGCCAGCTAGGTTTCTTTAACTTTTGAAAAACTCTTTTATGTAGAGACAGTTACGTCCCTCGAGAGTCTTGACGAAATGTATGTGCGACCACTGCGACCGTGGTTATATTTATGAGAAAAATAAATATTATTTTCAACAACAATAATATAATGATAATTGAAAATCGGGCGCGAAGCCAGATGAGTCCGGGCCGGCCAACGGATCAATTAGGGCGGTAAAAATGTTTTCATTCCGATAAAAAATATGTCCCCAATAATATATTACAATAAACATTTCATTTTTTTTTTTTCGAAACGTTAATTACTTTATGAGAAGACATGTACCGTAGTGTACGCATAAATAAAACCTTAGTCGACGGTTATATGGAGTTTTAAAAACATAAAAATATAATATAAATAACACATAATGAAATGTGTATCATATATACCTATATTCATGCATAGTTGTCAAAAATATTGTGCACCTATATCACTATAATAAATAACAACAGCAACGACATCAACTAGGTAATGAGATATATTGCGTGCCGAAAACTTGGCGGAAACTTTAAGTATAAATAGCTGGTATGCAGTTCGTTTTCAATTATTAGGCGATACGTTTAAATATAATATGTATATGATATATAATGTAAAATGTTCGTAATAAAACCCACTCGAGAATTAGATGAGATTAATGTGTTCAATCGTTCGCAGAAATCGTAACATAAGTTTTGAACGGTATATATAAAATATATATTTGATTAACGCATGATACATATATTATTATTTCATCACCGCTCATTTGTATTCACATTAAATCACTTTAGTGTGAATATAAAATACTTAATATTCAACAATCATAATATTATTCAGTTTTATACTTTTTTTTATTATTCCACGATCGAAAACAACAATTTCGTAATGATCGCGTTCGTTGTGCTGGCCTGTATATGCCTACCGGTCTTTACGCGAACCGTAAGTATGTGGTGCCCACTGCATCGTATGTAGATTATAATAAATACCTATATTGTAATATGTATTGTGTAAAGAGCTGCAGTTTCGCATATTATTATAAATCTTTATAAATCCAACGAACGCGATCGCACAAGATATCATAATATAATATATTAGTCTTGTACACGTAAATAATTTACGGGACACGCGTGCCTATATAATAGTTCGACGACGACGACGATCATTATTGCGCGAGTATTATATTATGTTCATATTATAATAATATATAGATCGCTGCCGTCTGCAAGTACCTATATACAATAGAACTGCACACGAACCGCACGCGATTTGCCGTTATTTCTTTTTTGTTTTATTGTTTTTGTAAAAAGGTAAAACACGATTCCGTGGAGGAGAAAAAAAACAAAAACAAAATCCAATTACCATAATGGCGATTCCGGTGTAAGCACATAGAATTATGTATATATATATCGTTTGATGTTGGTGTTTATATATATATATATATTTATTATTTTTTTCGGCGCGCTTTAATCGTTCCGGGCGGGCCATTATAGAGTGGCGCGTGTGGGGGAAGGGGATGGACCGACGCGATTGATTACCTCCTCGGTAAAAATAAAAAATACAAAAACTTTTAAATACGACTACCGACACGGAATAAATATCACGTATATATATTATATAGCTGTCCGCCGATGATGCTACCCTCGCGCGTAGTATAGGTTCATCGGACCGGGCCCGAGGGGAGGGCGGGAGTTATAATCGTGTCAATCCCGCCGACATCGCCGGGGCCCCGAATTAATGACCTCGCGCGCTCGGAGAGTCACCTCGACGCCACCCCCCCCCCCCTCCCCGCATCTTACACTAAGCACACCACCGCCAGTGCCAATCGTACTTAAACTGCACAGTGTTATATTATTATTTTTTATATACATTTTCGGGGAGATCCTCCGCCGTCGGAGGAGGGCGCTAGGCGCAAAAGAGAAAGTATGGAAAAGAAACGGCGTCGGCGGGTTGGGGTCGTTAATTCGTATAATGTGTATATGTATATATACGAAAAATGTTTGTGAGTGTGTGTGTGGCGCGCGTATTGAGCCATTAGCGTGTTTTATGTAGTTATAATAGTCGTCGCCGCCGCCGCCGTCGTAGCGGTCCCACTCGCCGCAACCCGCGAAACACTTTGCCACGCCACCCCTTCGTTGTTATATATACTCTCTTGGCGGCGGCGAACAGTTCGTTTTATTGATCTCCCTCCGCCGCCGCCGTACCGTATGCCATTCCCGCCATCGCCACCGCCACCTAAATCGTCCCTACCCCCGGAGTGGGGGTGGATAGGGGAAGGTATACGCGCCTGTATATATATATATATATACAAACGATATTACTACGACTCTTGTTAGAAAACCGTTTGTACCGAATAAAACGCTCGTTTTAACTCTATTATATATATATATATATATACCTTTTGTGCCGCGCGCGCTACACTTTCGGTGAACGATGGCTGGAGGGTAGATGTGTATAGTGGCGGTGGTGGGGGTGGTGGCGAGAGAGCGGCGGCTTTGTCACGGCGCCCCGGCTGCATGCGGGGCAGCACCACCAGAAACTGCGCGGGGTTGATGTGGCAGTAAAGTGGGCGGCGGCGCAGCGCGTTCGTTTGTCGCTTCCCGAAAACTCTTTTATATTATCATTATTATTATTTTAATACGATACAATAATTATACATAGGTGGGGGACGAGAATAATATAATTTAGGTATATAGCGATTGCGTACACCGTCCGGGTGGCGGTGCTTTCGTCGCGGCGGCCTATATATGTCTACACGACGAACAATAATTATTACCTCGGACGATTTCGCTCGCTGCTCAAAAATAAATTATGATAATTTCCGTCGCGGTTTTTCGGAAAACGCAAAATAACAATAAATAATGTTATTGTATATACGAGAATGACGTGTAATGACACACGTGCGCAATGAACGCCCTCCAATATTGATTTTTTATTTTATTATTATATAATACGAGTAATACGACCGACACCGCCGCCGTATCATAGCCGCCGTCGTTTTATTAACAATAATAAAACTCACAGGCCGTGAAAAACGTTTTATTTGTTTTCCACGCACACGCACACATCGCATAACGAACGAGCAAGTTTATTATAATATAGGTATATGTGTATGTGCAAACTTCTGTAGACGAGAGCGGTGTTTTTTTTCACGTTTAAGTTTTCGATTTCCGATCCGACCGGCACACATACGTATATAGGTAATAATATACTACTACTACTACTACTACTACTACGTCGATATAATAGAATACGCGTACTTACGCAGAATTCACATATACACAATAATAATAAACATATATAAACACTCGACGTCTGCTCTTTAAATTTCCATCGTACACTCCCGCGATAACCGTATGGGCACCATAATATTATAGTACGTACGGCGTAATAATATAAATTATACGTAAACCTCGCCGTTCCGGAATCTCGTTGGACTGCACCCGTTTTACGTTTAGAACTTTTACGGCAATTGTTGTAGTCTTGTCGAAGATTATAATAATATATATTTTATAATACGGTTGTCGTGCGGCAATTCGCATTTATATAATATATAGGTACCGAGTAGAGGTACTCGCGTGCACCGATCCATATAGATAGACGTATTGTATTATGATATTGATACATCGTATACCTATTGCGATCGTCGTACAAGCACGCGTATAATGCCGGTGAGTATTTAGGTTCTGATTATTATTTTTCCTTGTATATCGAATACTTGGGCACTACTACCGCGGCCGAACCAATTTGCGAGGAGCACTTATTATTATTATTATTAGTTGTGACACGCGTGGAAAATCGAAACTGTATATAATTATATAATACATAACGTCATAACATAATATAAATAATAAAAGCGAACGTTTTATTAGTATAAACTGTTATGATCATTAAGCGTGACGACCTGTTCATAAAATACAGGTAGGGGTAATTATAGGCTATTATTATAGCAGCCAGTAGTCCCCTTTTATTTGAATATTTTAATTTTCTGACACCGAATAAATTACTAGCTAGCACTATGTTATACGACATAATGAAAATATTTTAAACGGTGCATTCAACAGGTTTCACGTCGTATATGTATGCATACATGTATACGCTCGAAATGTCAATGTATATAAGATTTTCGTTCCCGTAAAAAGAACGATTTTAAAATCGGCGGATAATATACAGACGAGTAGTTTAAAATATAAGCTTCGAGTACAACGTTATAATAATATTATGATTATAGTAACATAATAAATACGCTTCGTATCAAATCCCATTTTCTATAATATTATATACGGACAAGATCTGTTTCCCCGCATAAACGAGGATGATATTGTTATTATACAGGGTTGCAGTGTGCATACTATTTTATTTAATGTATAATATTTTGTTTTAATTGCATCTATTGCCTTATTTAAAAATCGATTTCGCAATAAACGAATACGATTTAATGTTTAAACTCTCCGAGCCAACGAGGCTACTACCATAATATACGAATTACGAGCTTACGAATTACTATATACATATAATATTAATCGATGTGTCAATTATATACAGTACATACATATATACAAATATACATATTATGGCATATATAATAAACACGATGATTCACCAAGCAAGCTCATGCACCCCTTTTTTGCCTTTAGTGATGCATTTTTTAAATTTAAATTTTTTACCAATGAAGGTGTAACCAATAAACCTTCAAATGAAAAACACAATTTTTTTTCTATAAACTGTCGATCAGACGATGTTTTGAAACTGTTGATATACATGTATAAATTGTCAATTGGTATCTGAAGGATTAGTTTCTGAATATGTGATATTTAGTCTAGTGATTATTATTATATTCAGATAATTTTAACATATCATACCTATACAATTTGAATATATTAATAATTATTATTATAATTGAATTATTTATATTAATTTAGTATGAAGGTTTATAGCCATTATTTTCTAAACTATTATAATAGACTATTATCCTTTATAGTATACCTATACTTAAAGACTAAAGCTCAATTTCTTAGAAATTACTCGTTCGAATCTCGATGTATGTACATCAACATTTTCTAAAAATACATCTTCTTAAATAATTCCATAATTTAATATTAACAAAAAATGGTGGTAGGTACTCATTATTTGAAAAAATAAGATTTTGATTATCACCACAGAACAATCTTTTAATTGAATTAAAAGCATTAGAAAATGTGGTCCTTATAGGTCATAAGCGGAAATTCATTAAATTTGCAGGGGGGCTAATGTTTTTAACATCAATGTGTGCCCCCCTCCTTTGATTCGACATAGCTAAAAAAACTGTATATTTTGGGGGAAGGTCTAAGCTCCCTTATTTGTGACTTGCACCTATGCATTAGGTATATGCTTAAAAATTCCAAAAATCTGAATTTGAATAAAAAGGGAAATCGAGGGTGAATATTAACGTATGTAAACTTTCTGAACGTTGGATTATGATATGTATCCAATTAGAATATCATTGTTTTATTTGTGAGAATGTGGGTAAAGCGTATGCATACCTAATCCATGGGTACGACATACGTATTATAATATATATTATAATTGATAACTTTCCAGTGTTTTTATTCATTTTCTTAAGGGACTTGATTAGATCTAGGTTTATTAAACAAAATAAAAATAGAATGATATACAATAACATAATATACAAAAGCTGAGTAAATAATTTGGGACGACTTGTGTAATGTCCCGAGAGGAAAACATAATAGCAGTTGTGTAATATAATGGTAATATTACAACAATAACACAACTGATTATTTTGTCAAAATTAATAACAAATAACTGAATTATTGAAATAAAATTGTATAAAAAGAGAAAAATATATGAATCGTCATAAAACTAAGAAAACACTGCATTATTATTATTAAGTATGATAATGTCAGACAGACAAACTTTTATTTGAAAACTCTTTAAATAATTCCAAACAATATTATATAATAAAATATATAAGTATATTATTTACTTTTCGCACACATTAATTTTTCTTTAGGTAAAAAATATATACATGGGAAAAATAAAATCATGTACTTATATACACAGTGTATATACATAATTATACCGTATACGCCTATATCGAGTACCTACCATATACAATTTAAATCGAAGTTTTTAATTTGATAAATACTCTCTATAAAAATGTTTTAACACTTTAATTACAACCATAAAAAATAGTTACGCTTGGTCCGACTTATTTCAAAACAACACATTTATTAATAAACTTAATTCTTGTGACTAATGGTCGTTTTATTCTGCACGAGCAAGCTGCCAAAAAAACGATTTAGTTTATTTTAGTGTTAATAATTTATTTTTAAAAGCCACTATATAATAACGTTTACCGCGGTAAGCATAACATCCAGTTTATAACAATATATACGGTGTATTAATTATTATCGTCATTGTCTTATCCTGATCTTTTTTACACCGGCAACAGCGACGGGTAAATAAGTAAATTAGTAAATCGAACAGCGCGTTTTCTCTCTTCGATCGCAGCTCGCTACACTCGCTGGCGATTAAAATATTATACGCTACCTATATATTATATACTTACTGCAAACTGCAGTATAATTAGATGTGTTTTGAATTTAATTTAAGTGTAAAACAGTCAACCTATGCATACGGACCACTTGTGAAATAGTAAATTATTGACCAACTGCTATACTGCTATGCAGTGTACGATACACACACACACACACACACACGCACATAATATTATACAATATACAACATAATACACAGTATACAACATGAACTACCGTACAGGAACGACCTCTTAGCATATTAGATATACTTTTTCTGTTGGTTGCACTCCCCCTCGGTAGTCGTACTCGCGCACAGAACAATGGGAAACAAAACGAAAGGCAACCCCTTTAATGCGCCAGACTCTTGGAGTGACATCTGAACAATTTTACAAAGAACATAAAAGGAAGTTACATTTAAACGTGAACGTGACGTCAACAAACGAGTAATTCAAGTGATGAAATATAGCGTTTGCCGTATACGCCGAACCCAAGCGAAGTTCTTGCATATTTTTTCCGCCACTTTCCGAATTTCATTTCGAGCATTTCTACTCCAAAAATTTCCGTGGCCCTTTTCAACGGTCTGTCCTCGTGTACGAAATCTGCCACTCTTCCGTTTTAAATGTACTATCCTTCACTCCTGCTGCAGATTCGAGCGATAATATTTCTGAATCCGCGGGTTTTATGCACTTTTACGCAGCGCCAGTCTCAAGTTAATTAGATAAAGACGTATTCAAGTGTATACAGCGAGAGAGAGAATTTCGGATAGTCTACGTCATACTCTACACTCTAATAACCGTATCTATACATTATAAATTATAATCTTGTAGTTGTGTGGCCATAATTAAACTGAACGTCAGTCTCGAGAACGGCGGGGCAAATTAAGTTTAATTATTAAAATAAAACGTCTCGCGGGTTCCGAGTGCGGTGACAAACTGTATTATAATTCTACATGTCGTATATAATATAGCTGCTTTCACGTTAATAGTCATCCGATCGTTAAACGCATTACATGCAGAAAAAAAATAATAACATGAAAAATGAATTAAAATTTATAGCACTTTTCGTCACTATAAACACAACTGCATTGTGTAATATATATTTTAATACCTATATTATCAGTGTATAAAATATAAATTATGTATAAATTGCGTGCGTGTTTATTTAAATACTATTAAGCGGCGACGAAGACGACGAAATCACACCATACACGTTTAATGTATTATAAATTTATAAATAATAAAATATATGCCCATACGATAAATGCACTGCACAGTAGGTAGAGATTTCTATATGACCACAAATGCGGTTAAAGGCAGAGAAATATCCCGTCGTGTTTAGGGGGCTTCTTTTAAAGTGATTTAGTGATTATAATAAATGCCAAACTGTTACCAATTAGTGATAAATAAATATTGTAAAATGGAATTCTCATTTCAAAAATAGAAGTTTGAGTCTCCACAGTACACTCATGCGGTTGTATAAAAATTCTCAAAATATGAAAATATTATGGCTGGAGTACCTATATTTTAAAATTCCAAAAATCAGGTTTTGAATAGGTAACATTGAGAGAAAAAGGGGGTTGTGCTCGGATCATATATACCTACAATATGATAGTATATACTTATACGCTATATTTTTATGTTATAAGGACTAAGGGGCTCTGAGCGCTGCAGCAGAGCGCATGCTTGACGGAATCACTCTGTATACATCGAAGAACCATTGTGATGTTATAACATATACAAAACGTCCGTTCACATGACGACGGACAGCTAAATTGTCTATTGGTTTCGTTTTGTATTATACGAGAGTATATGATATAAACGGATCGAGAGAGTTAGACCTGAGAGAGGGAAAAGCAGTTTTAGATTGCATAGCTATATAAACGGACTGCTGCGGTAACGTGGTTATCTCTGATCGGCAATTAAGTACACCGGCCTACCTATTATATACTTTATATCATTATACCTGCCTACCTACTTAACCACCCGTTAATGATGTGGCGCGGGACTCGGCCATACGGATTGCCCTCGTCCCAAATCACGGGCCTTACACACATAATTTTATATATAATAATATGACGTATATACCCATATAGTATATATATATACGGTTTATCTTGTAACATATATATTATATTTTAATCGAGAACGCACGAAACTCATATAATATGTTATGACGTACCTGTAATGTACCGACGACATATTATAGGTAGGTTATGATAGGCGGGTATATATAGGTAGGCACTAGAAAAATACATCGTTGCGATGATAATATCTTCGTTGGTATTCGATCGATCGTCGCGACGCTCACGCCAAAATTTATAATAACTACAGTACATAATAGTACAACCGTGGTGTACTCGAAAGCGTAAATTTTTTACTACATATTATGATCTGGTTATAGAAAACAATTACACGCGTCGCGATCGTCAGCGATATTTTAATATACCCGCGAGACTTTTTCAAACGTTTGTTGGCGCTGATGAGATGTACTATAAATTGCTCGTATTAGATCGTCGTCCGAATATTATTCGCGTCGAACGCGTATTTTATGCGATTATTTTTACAGTTCAATCATTCCCGTGAGTTCGCCCGCAGTGGGTTTTTCTTTTTTTTAGTATCTCGTTCTCGTACAGTCGAATCGGAATTGGCAATTTTTTTCCCCTTCGTCCGACGGAGCCCACACACACACAAACGCAGAAACTGTGCCCGAGGTCGTCGTCGTCGTCGTCGTAGTCTACGAAATACGTTTAGCGCCGCCGCGCGTGTACCTACCAACCCGCGGCCGCCGACACGCGCAATTACGCGCATATATATATATATAAACGTTTCCCACACTCGCCAAACTCTATAAATCCGTTTTTTTTTCCATTTGAAATTCACAAATCACATCACGTATCCACACGACCATTGTTCCGTACAGTTAATAATAACGTGTAAATGATAAATCTACTGGTCCGGGAATAAAAGGTGTGCGTTGCGAGTGCAAACCCGGGACCGCTGCAGCAGTGGTGGATCCGGAGCTGGATTTCGGGGGGGGGGGTTAAAGTGTACAACTGTGCTGCACAAAACTTCATTGCACACACATGTTACTATGGCAATATAGGATTAACCCTACACCACCCTGCACAGTACACTGCTGCAGTTCACAAAGTTATTTTTACCAAATTCTAGTGCGTTGTACATTAGATAATATAATATTGTAGTAACTAGATTTATATAAACTCGTCCTAACAATATTAACCCAAATAAATGAGGCGCGTCGATGTCAGCCGTTTGAGAGCGGGAGAGGGGGAGACATTTTTGGGGCGGATGGTAAACGTTTGCGGGGCTAAAAGCGTAGTAATACTAATTACTATTTTGGAACGTGCACGTGGTTTAATGGCGGGTCAGAGGGTGCATATGATGGTAAACATGCTTTTAACCGTTTTTTTTTCATATTCGCCATACCCCCGATTTCATCGTTATTTCGGTAATTATTAACTTTATGTGGTTATATGATGTAAATTATAATATATATAAATATTATTATATATTCTCTGCGCTTCGCATAATTTAGAAAACAACGGCGAAAAGTCGTGTTAATCCAGTTTACTTCGGGCAAAGGTCGATCCTGAACGAATTTTCAGAAAATCGAAATTACACAAGCGGGGGTGGAGGTGGGATTAACGCACGCGAGTCCCGACCGCATACCGCAGACTACGATGCGTACAGAATATAACAATAATAATAACATGCTCGCCTATAAGGTATACATAATATCCAGAATATCAGCAAAGTCGACGATAGAAATAGGAGCTAGGAGAAAGCAGGGGATGAACGGACCCGATCGGCGCGGGTATTCAAGTTGTTTAGTTGTGTGCATCGCATACAGTACACGTATATCATCATAACCTAAATTGCTTGACGAACACGCGGGAGGGAGGTAATTCACAATAACAATAAACCCCGACACTGAAATACTTTACGATAATTAGTGGTATACAGATGGAATGTTCGGCTCGTTAGCGAATTAATATCCGTAATAGCGAAACTCGTTTCGGCACGCAACGCTCCGATGCACCTCATCATCGACACGAATACCTTACGCCTACGCCGCCCCCGGCAATCTAAGCACGCACCACACACACACACACACACACATACGCACACACACGTTGTAGACTTAACTTTTGCTCTACATACTCCTGAATGTGTGTGTGTGTATGTAAATTACACGATAGTATATATTATTTTCTGTACACGAGACAGTTATCAAGTTGCTTCTAATCGACGCACTGGCGCCGGCGTCCAACGAATTGGCTTTCGGGTAGGGGTAGGGGCTGCTGTTATCTAGCATCCTGTTATTTTCACGAACACAAACGATCGTTTTAGTTTAAGTTATTTTTATGGTCGTTTGTATTATATTATACAGGGTTGTCCAAATAAGTCATTTGAACATTTCTGGGGATTTTATGCGTCAAGTTAGCAGTTTTTATATAATATTATAGTATTATGCGACAAACGATTTGGATAATGGCACTGCGTGCGACAGTACAGAATAATAACGCATAATTTACTCGATAGGTATATAGGCAAACAATAATGAGTAAAGTCCTGGCTGGTAGAACTGTAGATTTAAATACTGATTACCGTATTATTTGTTAAATGTGCTTTAAGCTAAAAGAAAATATTTGTATGAATAAAATAAGTACCAATTGAATAAAACATTTATATCGCGTTTAGCATAATCTCTAAAACTATAACTTTTTAGGGTTTTTTTTTTATAGGTATATAGTTCAATCAAAATTAAGTTAAAATATAAACTCAGCAGAAATTAGCATGTTGTACTAGCGTAGTCTCAATTTCTGAAAAATTATTTACAATTTAGATATAAAATTGTTACCTATATAAATTAACTTTTTAGTTTATGTTTATAATTAAATAATAAGTTATGTTTTTAATTACCAGAGTGCACGTTAAAAAATCAGCCAGCTCATCCTTGACAAAATCATTTAACCGCCACTGAGTCCGGTTGGCAAATATAGTATACTATAATATAGTAAAAGCGATAGAGCTCCCTCAAAAAACCGATTGACTACGGCTTTTACTTATACTTTATTTATACACTTCTAGGGACGCCTACGAGTCGAAGTGTGTTGTTATATATATATTATACAGTTCGATTTTCGTGCATCAAAGTATAAAGTTATTTATTATATTATTATGTTATGACGTACCTACAATAGAAGAGAGAAATATAATACGACACGTTGCACGCGCGCTTTACGTAGGTACATTATAAATTTATATGGATGGATTTTTTTTTTTTTTTTTTATTAACGTGCGCACATTATATGGCCAAAGGACAGGCAGCAAACCACTTTTTTACGGTATCCACCGAGTACAGTATTGTTTTTCGATAAATGTTCGTAAATATCGGTCGAAAAAAATTAAACGTCGTGGGCGTACATGACGCGCGGCTCAAAGATTATCGCCCACTGTGCGCGCACACACACGATACGCTGCAGTATAATATTATTACTATAATTCTATGGCTCTCGCTCGGTACAGATCTGGCCTTATATATTATTATATTTTAATTCGATAGTTTTTTTTCCGTCCGACCATCTCGATCGTTATCTCTCCTCGCTGTATAATATGTATATAATTTGTACTATATATTGCAGCCTATATTATATTATGTCTATTCGGCATAATATAATAATTTTAACAATATTACATTAGATATAAATACAGAGTCCTCGTACAGACCGTCGCGTCGTGTGTGCGCATATAGCTGTAATATAATGTCTATTATATAGGGAGGAAATGTTTAACATACGACGACGTTTAGATAAGATAAAGGTTCATGTGAAGAAAACAAAAATTACCATTTAATAGTCCCCATATATGTTATTATTATGTTATGATACAAGTGGGCGACGTAAAAATGCTGCCGAGACGACAATATCGTATTGTTCGATATAATATTATACCATAGCGATATTATTATTATGATTATTATTATTTGAATGTACGACCCGCGCGACGTTTAGAAAGCGGACGGCGATGACGTCACTTTTTTGTGAACGATGACGCATAAACCGTGGGGATAATATTATTATTATTTTCGTATTTCGCGATGTTGATTAATTTTATACTCACACCTTTGAAACGCGTGTATGATATAACGACAATAAGGACAATAAGCAAACAAACATTAATAATATGTTCGGTGGTATACAGGATTTACGACGTCGAATCTGCGCACGCCGTGTTTCCGAGGGATGTTTACTATACATTTTCGTATCGAGAGCAAACAACGAATTTTGTAGTAAAACGATACGCAGCAAATAAACGTCAAATGCCAATTTAATTGGCCAAATCTGGTTTTTGTCCTAGATGCGGCTACACTCGTATAAGCAGCCGTTTATGCAGCTGTATGCTGTATAGTTCAAAACGTTTTTACAAAAGCTAATACGCTTTGTGGGCGGGGTAAGGCGTGTTTAGGCTGGGCACATTTGTTTTGTATCTCGAATTCACGAACAGCTTATAATAATAATATGTAGGTACGTAGTAGTAAAATGGTATGTGAATTAATAAAAGCAACCCTCACCGAGATTTGAAATTATTCGACGTATGGGACGAATATGTTTTATATTATATGAGGATAACCTATAAGTAAACGGACGACGATTTTATAACAAAGATGTATAGTTGTATAATGTATTATAGATGTATCAAACAAAATATATAATACGTCTTAACACCACATTTGATTGTATAGACAGGAAGACGCCAGGTATCCCATCCATGTACGGGATTTGACAATGGATAAAGTAAATAATTAAAGCGTTTCCACGGTGCGAAAATAAGTTGGTATTATAAAATATGTATAATACATGACATGTGCGTACCTATAGAATTATATATATTATATTTCGATGCAATATGTATAATAATAATTAATAACGCAATATATTTATAAAAAGCTTCTAACGGGGAATGATACGATATATGCGACTATTGAAATGCAATTAGGAATTTACACATCAAACGAATGACAAATTGACAGTTGTCGTACTTGTATAGCATTGTATTTTGTATTAGTAAATACTATATTAGGTAATAGGCACATTACGTACGGGGAATAATTTTTACCTATATGATATTATATAAGAACATTTTTTCTTTTTTTTTTTACAAATAACGTGGATTACTATACACTGCGATATAACATATTAATATGTTGTCGTAAGCTAAAATATGTACGGTATTTATATTGTGTACCCAATAGGTCCTGCACTACAGTTGATTCAATAAATCGCGTGTCATTAAAGCAAAACCGTTTCCACGTGACAAAAACGACGGCGGAAACCAACACTATATTATCACACATATTGATATAACGTTTAGTTTTTTAAATATTAAAAATCTTGAAAGAGTTATGTTTGAAATTTTATTTTATATTTAAATAGCCATGACGGGCCGTTTAACAAAAATATCACTTTAATGATTTATTAATATTTAAAAAACTAAACGTTGTATTGAATTTCTGATACTTTTATTGTCTTAAATACATAAAATCACACATTTATACATAAACTAAATTTCAAAAATAAAATTTTTAAGTTGGTAAATCGTTGTGTGAAGCGAAGAACTTTTACACATATAAGATAGAGCCGGGCCCAATGACGTAACCCGGCTATTCTGCATTTCTTAATATCTCCTAAGTATCATTTAAAGTAATTTAAAGTAAACATTTTTTTTTTCATCGGATTTTCATCAAATCATTTAATATAGTCATAGTAATATAGCTTCAATAATTTAACATTTAAAGAAAAATTATTTTTGTGTTGTGTGCTCCTTAATGTACACAGTACGCGCACTGTAATCCTGATTACATATTATGCGGACGTAGAAAAATTCTATATAAGACTGCCGATAACTGTATATTTTAACTGTATAATTCTAAGTAGATGTACATAATATGTATCTTGTCTATATAGTATATCATAAGATGTGTACGTGTTTGCCTACAACTGTAGGACTATCGACATCGCCGACAATAACTGAACCCGCGATAGCTTCCTGCACACGGCGAACGCTCCATCAAATCTGCAGCATCCATTTCCGTTTCCAACAACGGCTCTAATAATAATAATAACGTGTTTAAAAACGTGTTGATCGAACACGTCGTAGAAACGTCGTTTATCTTATGGAGAAGTTTACTCGTTTTTTATAATCGTCGGAAAAACGCGTAGTGATAATTACCGTCTTAGCCCGACTATTATATTATAGCTGCAACCCGTTTAGCCGCCTCAGCATTGTAGTTTATTGCGACGAATACCAATTATTATATTATTATTACATCGATTCGACGGGGAATTATTGCGAAGGACGCGTTGACGAGTATAATACTGTGAAAATAGCAAACGTCGATTTCTATATACCAACATACTACGCGTTTCGCTCGTCGATTTCAACTAAATGGAGAGAAGAGTGGTGTCTCGGTTAATAAATATCCGCGATTCATAGTACTACCACGTAAGTGAATGATCTTCTTCGCCGTCGTCGTTGGATAAAAAGAAGATTGGCATCATGGTTTTCAACATCCAGAACGGATGTAGGAACACTTCAAGGAGAAGGATATTATATGAGCGTGTGGTATGTCCCTGGGAGTGGTCGAGTGGGGACACGACGACGATTGACGAAGAGATATTATATTATAATATTATCATACCGAGTAAAATAAAAGGATCGTCGAAACAATAAAACGTATAATAAACATACACTAACGACACATAGTAACGGACATAAGTCGAAATCGAGGAAATCTCAGAAATGCTCAGGTAAAACAAAAGAACTTCCCACTGTTAGATTAGGTACTTAAGCAAAACGTCGTTTAATTTCAACTCTAGTCCGGGCAAACCTAGTTATAACCATAATATCAGCTGAACGAAACCGTATCAACTACATAATAAATGCATTTGAATATTTCCAAGTATTATTTAGTTATCTAAATATTTAGTAATATTTAAGGTTAACAGAGTAATGTAACAACTAATAATAAATATTATTATATTGTGTAAATCCTAGACGTTTGTCTTATGTCTATAATAATTGTAACTGGGTTCGCCCGTTTATTAATAAATATACAAATACATTATAAAATAGTAGGTACATAATAATATAGTATTATTTTATTGTAAATGAATAAATAAAATATAAATACAACAAAAATTGGCATTTCTGATATTTGTCCGATTTCAACTTTTGCCCGTAACATAATAATATTTTAATGTACATATCAAACTGTTACATTTTCGACGACAACCGAACGCGAAGGGTGAACACAAAATATAAAACGAAAAAAATTGAAAGTAAAAACGTACAACTTTTTAAACATTAATTCTATAATATAATACAGGGTGTAACAGATAGACTGGCTTTTGGAATAACTTTAAATTTGTTCTAATCAATATTTAAAATTTTTATTTATATATAATTTATAGCCACTTGCGCTACACATATATTATACAAAAAATTATTTTTATTTTTTAATTGAAAATAAAAAATTTGATTTAAATTTATTGGAAATATTCAAAATAGCCTAATTTGTGAATATGATTATGAGAACAATTTTGATAGTAAAAACATTTATCAAGTAAAAAGTTTATTTTTTAGAATATCTATATTTTTTTGATTGAATGAATTTGGAACGTAATAACTTTTTTCAAAATATTTTTTTTTGGGAATTTGCTGACATTTTTGTTTTTGTTTTCGACGGTCTTTCCATTACACCTTGTATAATATGCTATATAAATTGATATAGGTATAAACCTATATATTATAATTATAATCTAACTGGATACGCCGCCTTTGTTATATACGATTTGAATATAGAACGACCGATAAAATGACTTTATTAACCTCTCGCGAAAAATAATACATAATATTATATCTATGGTACTTATATTATAATTATATACATGGGTTAACGTTTTTTCGTTTGTACTTTTGTACAGTTTTAGATATATTATTATTTGCATGTAAGTAAACATGCGTATAATCTGATAATCTGATGAATATATTCATTAATACAATTTATGTTTGCACACGTTGAAAATGTTGTTTGAACACGCAACAATGTAACGAAAACTATTTATAATATAAGCTTTAAAGAGTTCTAAAAACATTACATCCGGTCATTTTGGTTTTTAATAATATAAAAACATAGCATGTGAACAATGGAAACGTTTTAAGCCGCAATAGCAAGCACTATAATATAATATTTGTTTATATACAATATATGGGAATTCGTGCTTATAGCAGAGAAACGAAATTGAACGGTTGCAGTTTTAATTTATAAATAAACATTTATTTTTTGATTTTAATCTCAATCGCAATAATTATATGGCATTATAATACATTATATTCAATTCTATGATCATTTTGTGTCACATAATATTATGTATTCAATTAAACGTATGTTATAATGTTTTGTAACTTTTTACTCGAAACAACGCTGCAACGAAAAGCAAAACAATATTAACATCATTAATTTATCGTTTGGGAAACAGCGTTTGCAAGATTTAAATGCTGCAGGATTTCGCTTTATATAACCGACACGAGTTTTTCTATAAGTGTGAAATGAATTATGGAATTTCACATTTTTGTTTTGGCATCCGGTAGACCTATAAAAAAATGTAAATAATCTAAAACATAATAACAGTTTTTATACCTGGTGACCTATTTAAAACCTATATCGGCCTGATCTGACAATGAAGAATATATTCACATTTCTGTTCTAGAATAGGGATTGGACAAAATTAATCAAGTGCTACTATTGTATTGATAAATACTATATTTTCCACTGTAGGATATATATTGAGTATATAAAAAGAAAAACACAATGCAACATGCTAATAATTTAAAATATTATATTATTATATGCGTTATCCGTAACATTGGTTAATAGTCTTAATGCAGAGGTTTTATAAAAAATTAAACAGTAATAATATTAATAATTCGCCGATATATTATAATATTTCACTTATATACTCGACGAAGATTTAGAGAAATGCAAACAACCCCGAGCGATATAAAATCATATTATAAATATAGGTTACATAATGTATTATATTATGTGCGCCGAATTATTGCGCATTGTTATAATAATATCGAGCATAATGTTATACACTATTGAAAACCATTGCAGCAATTTTGTCCGCCTTCTGTAATCAATACAAAATTGTATATTATAAATCTATACACGTGTTTATACATACCGAGTGATACATTTAACTACGTTGGACACTCATTATTTTAAAAAACTTTTATCGCTTTTGAAAATATATTTTTGGCATTTCTTATCGATATCATTTTTTATTTCTTTTTTTTTTTTTTAGTGACAACGTGTATTTCGAATTCTTTTTGGCTGCAAAGCTGAATATTTTTTTGTAGTCCCTACATCGACACGTGGAAATTGAATTTTGGACGAGTATATGGTTTATTATATAGCTTATGAGTTATGAGTTTTGAGTTATAACGCATAAGCAGTATTTAAAGTTTAGATGAGCAGAGTGAAGTGGTACAGGGATACACCGCAAAATGTTAGTCCACTACAATTTAAACCTCCGCTCATCAAAATTTTAAATAATTATAATAATAACTATAGGTAAAGGTTCTGGTCCAAAGTTTGATTTTATAGATAGAAATACTATCCTAATCATAATATCAGGCATCGGAATATAAAATTTAAAATATGTGTTGTCATTCAAAAGAGTAAAAAAACTCAAAAAACATACAAATATACAATAGCAAAACATATAGTTTTTTAACGACTTAAAAATATTATAATATAATATATAATAGAAAAAATCGTGTTTTTTGAAATAATAAATGTTTTGCATTAAACAGATAACCCCGTTCATGTATTATGTGTGTGTAGTGTGTGCTATATATATTAAATGTACCCCTAAACCAGGCGTGATTCGCCTAAACCAACACGCAGCAGAAAGCATTATTTTCAATATAATAAACATATTGTTAGATACATAAGTAGAACGTGCTCTTTTAGCATCCATACAATATTATTATAATAATATGCGTAAAGCCGTGTTCTGAAAATTTTCGGTTTTGACCGAATTCGTATTTCTCTCGGATTTGACGCGAACTATGACGGTCGAATAATAAAATATATAATATTATGTACCATATAATAATATAAAAGTATGTACACAGAACCAAATAAACAGAACTCAAACGACCGGCTTACAATAAATAATCAATGATTTTACATATTCAATTTTATAACTTTATTGGTGTCATATTTCGTACATCGCGAAATCGTCGAACAAGGTCGATTTACATATGCCTTTTTTATTTTTATTATCTACAGAGGAACTGCATGGTAAAATTTCATATTTTTTTAGGAATTTTAAATCGACAAAAAATAATAATAATAAGAAATAACGCATTGCTTATTAGTTATTATATTATTATGTAACACATAAACGTTTTTAGATTGTATGTTATGTTTAATCAGTTTAATGTTTGGTGAAACAGCACAGATAACTCTCATTGTAATATTATTTTATATATTTTATTATTTAATACGTTTTCAAAGATATTTTTGAAGTAATATAAACGATTATGTTCACGAACACACCGCAGCACTATACAAGTATTATACTACTACGCGTTTATGATAAATGCGTAAAATTGTTCGATTTTAATTTTTATTTTCACATCATATACAATCACTTTCGTCCACGCGTACATAAAAACGAAATACGAGAGATAATTATTACACATTCAGATTTCATTTTCAATTTCCATTATTTTAATAATTCCCAGACTTATAGTTATCGCGTTTTTTTTTTATAAGCGAACGTTGTTAATTCGATTACGTATCACATAACTAAAATTCGGTATTAAAATAATTATTTTATTGAAAATCTGTTTTCCGTCCAAATATAGTAACGATAAGTGAGTGATGATGTAATACACTTAAGTACCTACCTATATTTAACTCTATAAACGGTCGCATTTCACTACACACGCCATTTGTCGAGTTCTCACTTTACAGCTGCCAAGTTATAAGATCGTGTTATAAGTTTCCGAAAACTTTTCGGTAATTAAGTTGTAAACTTGTAACTTATGAGTATTATGCATTTAAAATATCTCACCCGAAGTTAATTTCAATATTGAATACTTAAAGCATTTCATATGTGGAGTATATAATATGATATAATCAATTAAATGGGTTCTTATATATAATTTAGTTATTATAATAACTTTATCAAATGTACTTTACGAGTACCTATCTACAAATTATGAGAAAAATCCGATAAAAGTTAAGTTTTAACTAATTACATTTAATTAGATAGTTAGTTTTAATAGTGAATTTTTTTAACTCACTTAAATATTTAATATACATAGTTTTAATGTGCAGTGAGTGTAAATTCCAAAAACGATTATTTAAGACATTATACCGCTACTATTAAAATATTATATCGCTGCGATATCGGTATGTGTAGAATAATATGATTGAATGAAACTTTTGTATAATAATTTCAAGATAATAATTTATAATAGTTTAATAATTGTTTACTCATTTGATATGAAAACGATGATAGTAACTAACATTCGAAAGTAGGTAGATAGCAAAGGCCAAAGACGTGTGATTATTATTTTTTGATCGTCGTTCGCGTTTCGCAATTCACGTATTATTATAGGCATTACGTGTAACAAAGTAACAAAAGCATATACACAAGTAACAAGGACGTTTGAAAATTGCCGAATATAGTTTATTATATTATTATAGGCTGCGATATCGGTGTCGATAGGAAAAAAAACCAACCCAAGCGTAAAAAGATTATTACTTCAGTCGTACAACGGTCGTATAACAATAATAATAATAATAATATTATAATCGTATACATATAGGTACCTACCTCCTACACGTTAAATCGACAATACGGTTTTGTGAAAGCAACCGTTTTTGTGCCAAATAGATATTATATTGTAAACAAAACCATATATCCGCAGCCGTAATACTACCATATTATAGTATTCATATACGCGTGCGCCGTGCTCTCCGAGAGAATGTTCAACGATTAATAATTATTGTTATTGATGGAACATCCATCGCGAAACGAGTAAAGAATTAAAATTTAATAAAATATAAGAGATGGCGGATGCCCGTTATATATGCTATTAAAACGAGATGACATATTCACGATAGTAATTGATTGATTTTTACCAACTCGAAACAAAACGCAAAACAAATAATATTGTAGAGCCATTCCAAATCCCTCCTTCGTGTTTTATTTGTAGTGTTTCGACGCGTGCTGTCACGCATTACCTACCATAATATTTGAAGGTGGCCGCAAGCCACTATCTAACAATTTCGGTTGATAGTACAAAAATACGGTTGAGAACAATATTTTATCCCTGTTTTGACAGGAGCTTTTATTAAAGATATATAGATATTTTTAGAAAGTTATTATTATTAATTATATTTTAAAAAAATCGAATTTTAAACAAAAATGTTTACAATTCAGAGTCTGGACATATTCATTATTCTAATGACTAATGTATCGTACATCTGTACACTATATATCATTATGTTTTTATGTCTATACAATCAGAAAACATTTTACTTTGTCAATTTTTAAAAGCAGATGATAATAGCTGCTAAAGCAGTCTGTTGTTAATTGTTACTATTTCTTAACTACACATTATTTAAATCGTTATTAAATTATATTACACTTTTAGTTTTTGATGTAATACCTTTACATTGTAATTTGTAAGTAAGAAAAATACATACAATGTGCATTGTACATACGTCGCATACATCATACGTTGGAACCTATTATAAAACTTCACGTCATGACATATTGGCATGAAGACAGCTCTGCAGCGTAGTTGTGCCCTCTCAATATAAACATCGCGTATAAAATTAATCAAATATTTTAAGAGGAATATAATCGCGAGATTTCGATTTTGCGCTGAAACATACCGGCGGCAAACGACGAGAGGATTTTCGTTTTGTCAGATATTATTACCAATAATATGAACCTATTACGCGTCTCCAACGCTTATAAATACCTATACATAATAATATAATTTCTCGAATATATATTGTTATATACATAATATAATATTATATATTATTACGTATATATAATAATATTATTGTAACTCGTCGCCGAGTGTGTTCGTACACACATTATATTATATTATTATTATTATTATACATAATGCAGCGTACAAAGCCGAGTGCGAAAGGGTCGTCGACATAGGGCTGCAGGGGTTTATTCTCTCCATATATACGATCACCGCCGTCGATATATTATTATATACAATATATATATATATACACACATGCCGCACTATAATTCGTATTATTATTACAATGCGTATATTACAACATAATAATAATATATATATACAAACGATATCTGCACGAAAGCCACGTGCATATATATATATATATATTATATACCTATGTATAGCATTATAGTAATTAGCGGAACAAATGTTATATTGTAATATGCGATATTATGTTACATATATATAATAATATAGAAGCGATGAGGAACGCCCGCCGAGCGTTTAATAACTTTATTTACATTAATATTAACCCATTCCGCGAGAGAATCCCTCTATAATAATAATACGCACTACATATAATATAATAATATATTGCACACACACAATATGTATATCACATGTATAGATCGTATTATTGTATATATTATTAACCTGAGTATGTACCATATATGGGTACCTATAATATACTACATTATCGTCATTATTTTGCAATCGTCGGGTATTAAACACTACAAATTATTGAACATTTCTGACAAACGCTTCCTGCAATCATGGTATTTACGTATTGTATATAATATAACCGACGATGGATTTTCACCGTCATGATGTAGGATACGACTGTTGAATAATTATTGTACTATATAGTAGTATGTAATTGTAATATATATAATACTATGCAGAATGGTGGAACGTTTTGGTTTTGAAGTTAAGATAACAATTATAATATTGTGATCACCTATTGGTACTTATTAATATATTTTTTACTTTTTGTACTCCAAATATTAATGATCATGCGATCTGTAAAATATGTTATTTTTTTACAATAAGTATAAGTGACGTTGAGGGTTGTAGTTGTAGTGGACTTAGTAGCCTTGAGAGAAGAATCCATCTATTGATGGAAATTTGCGGTAATGAGGATAATGATCCCTAATCATTTGGTCTCGGCACCATTTACGTTTCAGCGTCTTCGGGGGTCCCGTGGGATGTGGAATTCGAGGTGATGTTATTATGGTTGGAATTTCTATTATTAGTAACGGGACTTGAAATAATACAGTAGTAGGGAGAAGAGAAAGGAGAGGGTTTGTGATTGACTTAAATTCTTCTATGAATTTAGAAAATTATATTTCGTTGTTATTTGTTGGAGTAGGATTGGGACTTGGAAGTATGGAGACCCTCAGTTTCTTATTAATACAAAAATATTTTATTCGTTTTGCTCAAATTATTCTTCCGACCGTCCACTGAAATTCGTTAATTGACTATGTTGTTTTTAAGTTATTGTAGTAATGATTGGATTAAGTTCCTACCTACAATTCGTATATTATCCCTTACTGTAACTCTAAAATTAAGTGACTAGAAAAATCTGGTCTGCACATCGAATACGTATGTTATAATATAGATACGTAAGAATATGATAATTCCGCATTCCGGGCATTATCGTCGCCTCGGATTTCCCACCTATGGCGAAATAATACATTATGGTATCATAAATATGCATAATGCACAGTGGCATCATTTCAGAATTTTACGTGAAATGCAACCAAAATCAGAGACGATCGTCGTTCCACTCTCTTAATAGTAAATACACTTCTAAGATCCCAGAATTATTAACATTTATAAACAAAATTACAATACTGTGAGAGCGTTATAATCATTTTTTCAAAAATGAAAACAAGTATAAACACGCGTGAGTGTATTATTTAACGATAAAAGATTAAACATATTAATAAGCTACATACTAATTATAAATAATCATAAAAATATATCATACAAATAAGGGGGATAAAAATGTAAAAATTGATTACCTTTTAAATGTTTGTATTAAAGAGAGAAGCGTCTATCAATTTTATCAACATAATATGTAACTGTAAAATATAGAGATACGTCAGACTAAAAAAAACATAATCGCGTCATCATTAATTCGTCGGGAAAAATCATTCGTAGTTTATAAATAGGCCAATGTCGAAATGTTATCATAATAACTATTGGTGTGATTAATGCAAACGTTCGTCATAATATTATTATTATGATTATTCAGTATTTTACATAAATGTACGATATTTGCTGAAGCCTGACGGGTGTCTGTAGTGGCGTAATTCATATAATAATATAATTTATTTATATCGGAGTGCATTTCAATGGGGACAGACTTCAGCGGGAGGAGAAATCCTTTTGAGTTTTGACGCGTCGACAACCACTAAATAAATGTCATCGACAGCTATATCGCGTAAAATAATTTATAGACGCCGTAGACGTGCAGTAAAAGAACGGTATCGAATAATATAATATTATAATAATGATTATAATTTAAAAACTTATTTTTATTTATAGTATTATAAATTCGAGTAGGTAGTTGGAAATTTGGAATCCATAGTCGTTTGTCGAGGTAATAAATAATAATATAAAATTTCCGGTCACGGTAATATATTTTTTTTTAAATGCACACACATTGTTGAAAGGCCGAAACTCATAAAATCGGCGCAAACACACATTATTATAATAGTAGGTACCTATTTACTTTTGAATAGTAATAATATATTCGTCGGCAAAGAAAAAAAACCACAACGGTTTGAAAACCTATTGCCACCGCATTCAGTCTGTGCATATACCTATTGTACGGACGTATAAATTTAAATTCTCTATTTAGGTTTCAGGTTGGACCCAAACTATATATATGTATGATAGGTACACGACGACGACGACGACTGTGGACCGCACAAAATAGATAAAACAAGAACGAAAAAAAAGGTAAAAAAAACTCTGTTTTTCGAGCGGAGGAGAAAAAATAAAACGTCAACCCGCGTCCTTACTGTTGCAACTCGGGCGGGATTATTTTACGCGCGGTCCAGCGTAAATCGGATGACACTCGTGTGGGGCCGTCCTGTGGCGGCGGCATCATGCGAAAGATGTACATAATAATATAATATTATATACAATAATAATATACACACACCCGACGCGTAGTTTTGTGAACGCACAAACGAGGTTCCGGGAAAAAGAAAAAAAATACACCCAAACTGAATTCCAGATAAACAGAACACACGCGCGAGCAGAGTCGACTCTATTACGATATAGTTATATTATACATAGGTATATATGTATATATATTGTTATTAAAACAAAGCAAAAAAAAAATCGGACTCGGTCACGACGCCGACAACCACCGAGGGCCGTCGCTCCACTCCCACACCGCCGCCGCCCGCCACCTCCTCGTACAAAATAATATGTAAAATCATAATATTTTGTAGTTTCGTTTTTTGTACCTGCTCGTAGATATATATTTTGTATGATTTTTCGTTTAATTACGCCGTTACGTGGATTATTTATTTTCAAAACGTGTAACTTTCGAGAGTACCTAATATTAATATACTAGAGGAACACGCGCGAACGGTGAACGGTTGAAATATTTATACCGTTTTTTGTATAATGTGTGTATAATATTATGTATATCGTACCTACTGTGGGTAGTGGAATAAACTCAAAACACCTGTTAATAACTGATGCTTAAAATAAACCGGCGGTTACAAAAAATCAAAAATATTCTACTACTGTAGCCGTCGTAAAAAAGTGAAATCCCTAAACGATGGTCACTAGGCCAACCAAATGTAGCGAAAAAAACACTTTATTGCGCAAACACTTGTATATTATTATATCGCTATAATAAGTGTAAACAGAGTTACCTAGTTTAAATAGTTTGAAAACACAATAAATCGACTATACAAAAACGATAGTAGTAGGTACCTAATACCTATTAAAGTGTCTTGCTAAAAAAACATAATAATTACGTATTTAGCAGCTATTTGCTTAAAACTAATTAGTATCAATAACAATTACAAAAATAATAATTATAATTATTATTGCCGGCTGTCGGAAAACTCGCGCCGCGGGGGGTGGACGGTGGTGGCGGATGTACGACGTTTATTTTATTATTATAAATCGTTTAAAATTCCATTTCGGCGAGCCGCGCTTATTATGCGATGATTAACTGCCGCTGCCGGCCGTCTAGTATAATATACACGTCCTAAAATATTGTTATATGACCGTAGATCGTCGTAAAAATATGACGTCTTGCAGACGAAATTACGTTGAGTTTTAAATTTTCAAATATCATGTTATATTCTGCTCCGATCAACTCGGCCGACATCCGTGCGTGCTGTAAGAATGGCTTATGTAATATTATTAATTGTCTATACAGCCCCATATAGGTAAGATGCGCGGCGTTAGACGCTCGGCAAGTTATTTACGTTTTTTGCACTCAATAATATGCGATTCGCGTGAAGTTTTTGTATAGTGCAGTCGAATCGCGGGAAAATGGTGCGGATATTAGTTATATTTTAATATAATGTGAGAACCATAGCGTTTGGACTCGAGTGCAGAAACGGCAACAGCGGCGGTAGCAGTCAATCGGTTTTTCCCCCGCTAATTGCCCCCCGAAGACCTATCGGAGCGCGACGAAAATAATAATAATAATCAATCAACTCTCTGGGCCGCCGCCTCTGCTGGTCCTGCTCCTGCTGCAGTGTCGGCGGCGTCTCAATTACACAGCGTTGACGGCGGCGCGATGACAGTTGAACAAACATAAACCGAAACGAGAAAACGTTAAACCATATTATATATATATATATGTATGTGAATTTCGCCTGCGGGCCAGATCGGGTTCTCTACTTACGTTATTTATATCTTTCCACGTCGCATACCGGTGTTGTAGTTGGGTACGACCGGTAGGACGTTGTAAACTATACACGTGTAGCGAGTGAATCGATTATTATCCCCGGAGCGTATCAGAATTTTTTTTTTCTCCCCCTTGTTTAACGAACAAATTATGCGCAAAATCGATATTACTATACGATTATACGGATTACGGGGAGGCCCGAACCGTGATTTCCAGTCAAGTTAGTTAGATGTGACTAAAAAAAGTAAAATAACTAAAAAAAACTACAACGTGGAACACCATATGATATAGACATAATAATATAGTATGCATACATATTATTATATTATAATACGCCCGTTATCGATACGGGTATACGTGTGCGTGGCTGATTACGACATACAACACCATTGAACGACGGACTTATAAGATATCTGTGCATTGAACACAATAATATTATACCTAATTCGATATTAAAATATATTGTAAAATATGTAAACGATCACGCGACGACGCACGTCCCATAAAAGGCGAAACGCGCGAAGAAAATCGTGTCCAAAGGTTTCGATAGTAACACATTATGAAACAATATGCCTATATTACAGATGCAGATAACTTTACAGATAATCGACAACAGAAGACGTAAACAAAAAAATATTATGTTAGGTATCAATAAATTATTATATTGATATTGCACACGTATTACGTATAGGTATATAATACATTTAGGTAACTTACCGCGTATTAATGCAGTGGTATAAATAATGTTATGTGGTTGCCCATCATTTGCATAAAATCGTGCTATAATATAACGTGTAGTCTGTGAGTGTGATCCAACCCCTCCCCCCACCCTCCTTGGTCACCATCCCGAATGTTCGTTGAATAATATAATATAAGTGCCCCTATCCGGAGATTTGACACAACCGACTATAATTTATATATATATATATGTATCACGTATGTACG
This sequence comes from Sitobion miscanthi, assembly GCA_008086715.1. Taxonomy (NCBI): domain Eukaryota; kingdom Metazoa; phylum Arthropoda; class Insecta; order Hemiptera; family Aphididae; genus Sitobion; species Sitobion miscanthi. Next base: position 2,046,345 of record CM017800.1, on the reverse strand, counting down.
AATTTCTTGACTTGTAAGTTTTAAGTTTGCTTTTTTTCTCGTATATTTATAGTTACCATCGAATATAATGTAATAATATTATAGTTGTATGATATGCACATTTAAGTCGTTCGTGGTAAAACAAACATAATATTAAAATACTGCAAACGTGTTAGTAAAATATATAAGTGAACCGAGATAACGCATTAACTTTAACGATCGATGATGAAACAAAATAATTAAACCTAGTTTTAAAAATCGATGGCGATCATAAAAATGACGATCGTTAAAATATCAATCGTCACTAGTCGATTTGAACGAAACCTACATACAGTATAAATGAATTATATATATTATTTTATTATGTTAATACTATATTATGCATATTGTGTATGTGTGACTTGTGTATCGGTACATGTGCCGATGTTAGATTAACAGTCGACTAAGACAGAAAATCCGCGGATTAACGCATTAACTATATCTACGGAAACTTCTTCTATCGTCTGTAACATTATGTATATAAATATTGCAAGTCGCAACGGAGACAAATAATAAATAACTGTCACGCGTATATAATATTAAGATGGTTAATGGAGTCCGTTTCGTTGGAATATAATATTCATGAAGTGGGTAGATTACGATTACGTATTTTTTCATACACCCTTTAGGCGCTGATTCGTTGTCGGTTGGATCAAAGAAATCTCATTTTTTCTTTTTGATAAAAAAAAATGTACACGGTCGAGCTAAAAATGTGCAATGCAATATTGTCAATTTCAGCAAAAATGCTAAAATAAGAATATACTTACGTATTAAACCGATTTCCGCGCAGTGTATATATTATAATATAAGTAGGTACAGTGCGGTTATGACTACAGTGTATATATTGTGTTCGGAAGATTTAATTTTTATGACAATATTAAATGAGCGATTGCTAAATCTTCCAAGTTCCTACAAATAGCGTTTGTATATAATATGACCATATGGGCATAAACTAAAACTATAATAGTACCTATTATATTATATTGTATATAGGCAATAATAAATAATAATTTATTGCACATAGGTGTTCTAAAAATCGAATCGAATACTGAAAGTACCTTCGCGTCATTTTATTTATAGGTATTACGATTAATTTTTTCCATCTCATATTGTAATATTTCAGATGATTTTTTTCTGTGATATATAATTTATATATTTACATAATAAAAAATGAAATCCCAGAGAGAAATGCACAAAATGTAGTCAAGTCTACGGTACACATAGGATACAAAAGACACGGGTATAAGAAGGATATATAAACGTAAACGCGAATGGGGGGGGACTCGTACACACGCTCACGACTCGCGTGTCAAAAGAGCTCGACAACAAATCTGCGCGAAACGAACGATCGATTCGACGCGCGTGTCTATATCTGCGACCGCTTACGCACCGCGGGTCCAGGTGCACCTCCCCTGTTCATCGTATAATATATTATATTATACTTATATTGTATACACAAACCCATATAGAGCGCGTATAATCCGTCGGCGGCACAGAAGAATGACTATACAAATCTGTATATTCGGTAATCAGTTATTTATTACACTTAGATTGTGTTAACGAAGTCTTAAACAGCCGCCGGAGCGGATCTAGGCAATGCGCCACAGCTCCGTAGTTTTTGTGGGGGGAGGTGATTGGTATAGATCCCCCTCAGAGCTTTTTTGTTGATTATAATTTAAAATGTGATGTACCAACCGCGGTATATAGCTGTCCATTAAAAACATAAACCTTGACGCCGAAAAAGTAATATTGACGAGCTTTCAAAAAGACTTCAAAAATTAGATCTCTTTTTATAAATTGTGTTTACTGATTAGTAATTGGTAATTATTAAGTATTAAATGTTGTAAATTAATTAGTTTCAATGTACCCATATACATTATTTTTATGTAAATGGTGGCATGTTAAAAAAAATATAGATCTACTGGGAAGGGGAGGTTGGGCTGTGAAGCCTAAAAATATACACCAATAACAATCATATAATAATATAAATGAAATAATTAATGTAAATTTATGTACACTAAAAGCATAAAATATAACTATAGTATTAAGTATTTGTATATGCTGATGACCTAGAAATTGACTTTATTTCTAATAAAAACTATTAATGATTAGGTATTTAGGTAGGCATTATAACAGTTCTATTAGTTGTTAGGATATATATAAATATATAATATTATTATACGAAAAGACTAAAAGACCTTAGGTATATAAAACAAACTTTCTGTTCGTTTTTAATTAACTGAAAGTTTTGCTTTAGGTGTATAACAATAGAGGAGCGAACTAGAGTACCTTCAAGCAGTGATCCAAAGCATTACGATGTAATAATTATTGTAATCAATACAATTACATAATAGTAATTTAATTTCTTAGAAAATAAATCACAACACAATAAAAAACGAATATAGTACGATACAAGAATAAAAACCAATTTACGTTTTCGTCGAATAACACGCGCGCGTTACCCTATGGAGGTACGATAACATAAAATATGTAAGCTCGAAATATTATATATTCAAAAACATTTTTATTTTTTTCGAAAGCAAGTCGCGTACAATGTTATGTATGCATTACACTCGGGACGACGACGACGACGACGACAAAAAGGCACATCGATATAATATAGGTGTGGAGGTATAGTTGGCGGCGACGAGGGTATATATTTATTATTATTATTGTACGAATATACAAGGGACAGTCGTCGCACAAATAGCACGCGCCGTGGAGAGGACTGCCGCTACCCCGTCGCTTGTACCACCCCCTCGGGTCTCCTGCTCGGGGGCTTAATTGGAAGTGCAAACTGCGCAACGAGAGAAAACGTTTAAAGGGGTCGACGACTACGAAATCGGAGTGTGAGAAGAACGAGCCGCCGGCGGTCGGTTTATATATATATTATATAAGGGACGACGAGATTACGTCCCGCGCGCGCGTACTGCATAATTGCTTACAAACAGCGAGCGTTGTCCTGCCGCCCCGTCGCTCACTTGCCGAATCCGCGAGTCGTGCCGGCCATAAATAATTCATATCGCGTTGTATCCAATGCCGCCTCGTTCTTCGTCCCCTTCGCGTGTTGTAGCGACCGACAGTGTAATACGCGGCCAGCAGAATTTTAATGATATGTATATAATATTATATACAGGCTGGTGACCAAAACTCGAATACTATATTATTATATAGGTACTGACGATAATAATAATAATATCAGTACAACGCTGTTTATATAGCTCTGCACTTATTTTTTGTTTGTACACTATTATTGTTAAGCACACTATTATTTTACCTACACATATCACAAGATTTTAAAATAAATAAATTATTCCCAAGTGGCCCGGCGCGGCGCAGTGGCTGAAATCGATCACGCGACGTGATTAAGAGTAAGTAACGGCCGCTGCCACTGGTTCTCGGATGGGTGACCACCCGGACTCGTATAGTGCGCAAAAACCTTGCCACAGATACACGTGTTCCTAACCGACCGTACCAACCGTCCCAACCCTACCAACCTTACAGGCCAATGACCTCAGTCGTCGAAGCCTTATTCCTAAACAACTTTTGCACAATCGAGAGCATAATATTATGTGTTTAGTATTTATAAGTAGTTATAGTAATAGTTTTAAGCAACTTGTTATTCTTTGATTTTATAACTGCATTCTACTAAACAGAGTATCATTTAACCGTTCTTGTACATACTCGCCCTTAACTGATTTTCGTCACATGCTTGAAAAACTGCAATCACGTGTTCCAAAACTTACTGGAATAATTATGCAATTTGTAGTAATTTATAAACGCGAGAAAAATCCTTTTTTTTAATGCGGTATTCCCCAAGCGTAGTATGTCATTGATAACTGATAATATTAACCGTTGTAATATTATTATTTATTATTACATATTTACAGGCCAAACTACAATATTTTAAAACATAAAATTTTGTTAAAATAATGAATTTGAACAGTCAAAAAACTCAATAAATACAATTAATGTAAATAATGCAAAGTTATGGCTATAGGATTCGTGGGGGCCCTAATTTTGAGACAAAGGACTATTTTAGAAACCCCTACCCCCATATAGTATGTATATACTTTACGGTATTTTTATGGCCTTATCAGTTATCGTGTTTATTCGCGACGGTCTGTAAATGTCTGCATCGTATATTATAGTACGTGTCGGATGATATTCGTTTTGCTCGTCCAATCGAAAACATTCGTCTTACAGCGGCGCGTCATCGAAAACACGACTTTCTGAGAAACGGGAATTCTCAAATATTAAAACACTTGCTTTTATTATTATTTTATCTATATACATATACCAAATGCCATAGCGCAGTGCCTCTTTGAAATATATACGTATATGGTTGTAATAATTAATGTAGTCGGTGTTTTTACGCACAACCGTTTGTCGATATAATCCTCCGCGTGTGTGGGGGTAGCGTTGTAAGTAACAACCCTCGGGTGCGAGTCGGATTTCATATACGTGTTAGGGGTAGGTATATTATGCACCGTGCAGGAGAGATCTCGCCGCGTGCTCAATCGGCGTCGACTTTGCAGAATTCAACCGCCCTATATATATATAGATATATATGTACGAACGCATAAATTACGTTTATTCGTATTATATTATTATAGGTACATACCGTGGTAGTTATATCGTTGTACACACACACACACACACACCGTCGCCGCCGCCGCCGCCACCCTCAAACGCAACTGACTTTATATTATAATATATCATACATATAACGTAATCGATGTAAACCCAACGGAGACAAATTATTCGAAATACGCACAGCGGTATGATATAGGTTATATACTATGTAACACTGTATAGCCGTAATATGCCTTTGAAAGTATATATGATAGGTAATCTCTTATAAACATTCCTCTCGAACAACCCCACACGATATTATAACCTTTTACACGACGTGTTCAGTTTTAACTGCGTATATAGCTGTGTATTATAGCCATGCAGTGCGCTTCGAGCGTGTACATTATAAAATGTATAAATTAATATGCAGAAAGACAAAACGATATAATATTGTTGTTTCCTATAGGTATAGGTATATTATATTGAAGTTCCGAGTTCATAGAAAAAATAAATAAATACCATCTTCGTGTCCATTAATTGTTATTTATTATTATTATCGTCGTTATATTATTATTATTATTATTATTATACATAATATTATATTATTTTATCGGAAAGGAAGTCCGATATTAACAATATTATTACTGTAGTCGTTCACCTTTATTCGCCGGCGGACAATAAGCTATTTTTAAACAGTTTTTAATTTTAATCGTCGACACATTAATTATTCACAACTGCACACCACCGTCCGTCGTACATATTTTCAACAATGAGCCATTGTTCCGACGAGTAGACATATATAATATATGTGAATATAAAGTATACGTATAGCTTTAGCTTTTATAACAATAATTATATTATTTTTTATACGAGGTTAATTCGGTCGTCAAATATCAAACGTTTATGCACCGATCGATCATAGTATAATACTATATTTTACGGTAGTTTTTTTTTAACGTAATATCATGACAAATCAATTAGTATACATAAGTACCTATCATTATTATTGCAGCATAATATTCGACCGAATGCAAAATTAATTTTTAATATGTACACGAAATACCAGCCATGCATATTGTATTATGCCAGTCGGGCGAGGGGAATCGCGTTTTCACCGGATTATTACACGTCGCAAGTATAAATCAATCCCTGAAAACCCCAAAAATCGATAGAATACATACATCATCAATTCCGCAACACGAAAGACTTGACACGTTATTCTAATATTCACACACAAACCGAAATTTCACATATTTTGTCCTTTCGGGATATTCAGGACGACAAGTTGTCCGATTTTGAAATAATTATTAACATTACAAAAAACATACACGAAGGTGTAAATTAATATTCAAATATGTCTAACATAACACCTCGAAGGGGAAAAAATTTCTTGTCGGCGGGTCTTGTGTTTTTCATCGTGAAAATGGGGTTGGACATAAACCAGGAGCATATTATTACTGCAGGGAACAGTATTTTTTGGGAAAATATTTGTCTGAAATTATATAATATATCTCGAAGAGGAAAAATATTTCTAAAGAATGATATGATTTAGGAATACTATACAGTACAATATAGTATAACACCAATTAAACGATATAATTTTGTGGAAATAATTATCCGTACGCAGGGAACAATTCCAAATATTTCTTTAAATATTTTCCCGATTTAGAACCCCCCCCCCCCCCGACATCAAGGTTTTTACGATTCCCGTTTAAATATCGTTGCAAGAAAATACTATATTCATGAATGATGAAATTCTTTGGAAATATTGTCGCTCTCCGAGAAATCGTCACGGGGATCAGCGTTTTCCCGTGAAATACTTATCCCTGCGATTATAATATATTGTCCAGGTCAATGCGAAATGTGCCCCCTACCCCGCTCCCACAAAACGACTGCGAGAATCGGACCTCCGATTGATTCGTCAAAAACCGCGTCATGCACGTAAGGTTGGTCGGAACCAGACGCGTACCTATAGGTATAAGCCATAAGGTATAGCGAACGATCCAAATTCAAACCGCTGTTCAGTATGCCGGCCGGCACTCGCCCCGACGACGACCAGTCGTTACGTGTGAGCGGTCGCTTAAAATACACGAGCGCGGAGATCGTTTTCTCGGTAAACCAATTAACGCGCCGGCCGGACACGACCGGGCCCGTAAAAGGTGCGCAACCGTCACAGCAGCGGCACACGCGACCCGAATGGAATTGCCGGGCGACGACCACCGCCCGTGCCGTTCGGAGAAAACGGACGTCGTCGTCGTCGGTCGTCCTCGGACCCCGTTTTGGGTAAACGTGTATTTACACCGCTCGTCCGATGTGTATACGCCGCGACTGCAGTGGTCATCATTGTGCATACAGGGCGCTTCCCGTCACGGTTTCGGTCGTCGGCGATGTGAAGACTGTCCCGGACGGGGAGGGTCGTTCGTGGCGTAACGTATTATACGGGATGGGGGGGGGAGGGGGACGTCTGTTAAAAACCGTTCAAACGTTATAATATTATTGCGTATTTGCAGCACACTGCTGCTGCAAGCTGATCCTGCGTGCGGCGTGACGAATTGAGATAATATAATGCCAGTGGCCCCGTCTTAAACTAGCCGTCTAAACCCGTCTAAACTAGGTGGTATCCGTTGATTTTGAACTAGACACGCCCCATGTTTTTAATACGGTCATTTGGAGGACGGTTCGCCAAAATACAAATTATTTACGATATTATAACGACTGTTTTGTTTTAAGTTATCAATGGCAACACCGCGGTGCTTGAATAGGGAACAATTTAGAAGGAGGAAGTGCAAAAGTGTAAAAAAAAATGTACCTGATCTATACCTGAGTATATTTTAAATGTCGTATTGATTAGGATATAACTAGAAGGGGAACGCATAAATATTTATTAAAAATAAGTAAAATTGTATTAATATATATTATAATATGTTGTCACGTTTTTAAAATATTTGCACCCTCCGTAGGCTTATTACCACCTCTAAATATAAGCGAAATGCTATAAAAATATATTGCATCACTCACTTCGTCCAATGTATATTAAAACTGATGCACGATTAAGACAAATTCAGTAATAAAAAAATTAGTAATGAAGCATAATCATTGATTAGGTCAGTTAAAAATCTATACAATTGAAAAGTCGTAATATTTATAACATTTTCCCGATTATAACAGTTGTAATAAAATGTATTTTACTTTGACATGCGTTTAACATTTCTTACACTAATTTTAACTAAATATTTTTTAGCCTCTAATACGTGCCACGAGAGTAGATTTATTGTATCTATATTAAGACGTCGACGATTATTTTTTAATCTCTAATTCCTATATTATACATCGTTTATAGTACACAAAACATTAGACGTATAATATATTATATAATTGCTTTTGTAAATATACTATCATTTATCGCACTATAATTAATTATTTATGTAATAAAAACATTAATAAGAACGTTAATTGTATTTTTGACTTTCGTGGCCTGCACACTAAATGTGGCCACCACCCACCGACTTTAATAAAAACAAACGACGACGTCAAACAATATTACGCGTGTCGCCAAATAAATATAATTCATTCTGGATAGCACACTAACAAATATTAATGTTAAGTTAATATTAGGTCATATTAAATTATACTAAAATTCTGGGGAACACCAACAATACACGCATACAATTTAATGCACCACTCGATGTTTAGAATCGATCAAATCCTGCAGGCACACTTCCGTTCACCTCCCAATTTTTTTTTTTTGCGTTTTAGCGGTGTAATATTATAACATCGCGCTGTACCCTCGAATGATATAGAATGGAAAATAATTTGATTATCGATCTATATACTACTGTGGATTTCGTGCTCGGCGTCCTCCTACAGTGCGTGGCGGACGAACGGTCAATAGTGGACGATTCATAAAACGGTAATTATAATATACGAGTTTCGCGAACCACTCTGTGTACGTCCTATGGCATTTGGATATATTATAATATTAGTCGGGGTGGAGCACAATGAGGGATCGCGGAAAGTGGCCGTGTGCAGTGCGGTGCAGTTGTAGTTTGTCTGTTTAATGCCACGGCGGACAACAAACCGGAGCGGCGGCTCGTATATTATTGCACGTGGGTCCCGTACACTCCTGTACGTGTATGTATAATGTATATATATATATATATATATAGTTTTAACGAGGGTGACATGAGCTCCAACGATCCGTTCGGCCGTCTGCGTGTGTGTATATAATAATATATTATGCAGTGTGGTGCAGCGCAGCCTCTTCTCTACCACCGCCGCCGCCCGCAGATATATATATATTTGTATGTGTTTGACTCTAAATTGAACCCACACCGCCTTCGTAACGTATATTCTTAAAACCCTATACCTACGTATATTATACGACCGTTCTAGGCTTATTTACGCCGCTCCGGGCTCTCCGACATAATAGGTAGGTAATTCGCCTCGTCGTCGTCGAGCAATGTGCGATGCAGCGCCTGCACTGCACTGCACTTAAGAATTATATAAATTGTGCGCTTGCCGGATGTCGATCTGGACGCTTTAAATGCAAACGGAGGGAGTGGAGCGCTCATTTTCGAAGTATACATTTTTGTGTTTTTGAAAAAAATATCCAATATTGATACACAATCGACATAATAATATTTAGAAAAGTATATAATGATATTTTGCTTCCATTAAATTGAAGAAATAGCTTGATAATAATTGCTGTATTATTACCTACATACTGTTATTATTATTACGTTATATGAAGATAATATAATACCTAGGTATATCAAGGCGACTTGACCAACGTATTGTATTATTTACAACGTTTACATTTTGGTGGACAATCGTTTATTCGAGGTACTAATGTACTATGACGTATATTGTACAACAATACTATACGGAGCCGATGACTAAGGGCCAGTATATTACAATCATTGATTACACTTACTGACTTAACCGACTGATAAGAGATTTTCTTACCGGCGGAATTCGGCTGGTTAGGAGTCCATTAAATTTAACCACAGATGGTAATACTGGCCCTAAATCTATCAAATCGACAGACCACTACAACAGCTTCCAGGCGGCGAGTATTACATCACACGTGTCTCTGCGAAGTGGCGTAAAAATAATAATAAATAATAATATCGTCCGGGTTATCTTCTTGCGTTATGATAGACGCCCGACAGCGCAAGGAAATACGCAGACAGCAGTCCCCGTGGCGTATTAATATAAACTACGTAGCTGCATGGCGGTGATGAATTTTCCTAAATTGAAAATAACAGATATAAATTAAGTACGCCCCAGGCCCCCGTGGTTAAGTTAGGGTCCCCCCTCCTCCCTCACTACCGATCGACTTCTTCGACCACGCATTTGATTGCTAAACATCGACGTACGAATTGACACAATTATGATGAATATGTATACTTTTAGCACACAGGGCGGCACCCGCGAACTCGAGGTAATATAAATTTGGTATGGTATATTATAGTATAAGAGTTTTGTTAATTTCCGCAAAACCTCTAAAATTATAATCGCTATTTTGAAAAAATAATTTTATTAGAATTGTCGGTTTATGTTAAACGTGCGCTAAAGCAGAAGGCGGGAAAAAATAATTATAAATATTTGTTGTAAGCTGTTATAGTGCATATTATTATGATGGAATTTTCAGGATTAAATAAAATGATATGTATTCAAATGTTATTTTCAGTTAAAAATAATAAACGTATTACAGCGATTTTCCGTATAATATAGTCATTACTTATTAGTTACCATTTATTTTATAGTTCTACTAGTCCGAAGTAATCCGAGATTATAGATCTGCGAAGTTAATTTGATTAACGATTAAAACGCGCGATTTTATTTCTATAATAATAATAATATAATGAACGGTAAAAGTAAGGTCGATTTTACTGCAGTACACATTTTTGGGAATAAAGCCGTTTTATCGTCGGATATAAAAAAGAAAAAAAAAAGTAGCTACACCATTTTGATTTAGTCTCGGTAAATTAAGCTGCAAACCGTTTTGTAGCGAAGAGAGGATCAATTATTATTAGTTTATTACCTACCTTATTTATGTCGTATAAAAACATTGCGTTGTCTACATTACTACTACTACTTTCTACATACTTAAGTACTCGCACTTAAAACGGTTAATAAACAAATAATAATATTATTGTTACGAAAACGTGTTTCCCTGCAGCAGTGGTTAAATCGTTATTTAGTATTGTCATTGATTTTATAATAATATTTTATTGATATTATATCAAATCAATGGTATTATACTATCCGAAATATTAACAGTTTAACGCGCGTATATTATATTATTATTATTATCCTATACGACATAATGAATGATGCATATTGTGTTTGAAAAAAAAGAAATATTAAATTCGTTTTTTGTTGGTTTTTTTAAATCGCAGGTAGAGGACATTAACAAAAGAATACATTTTTTAGTGCACACATTTATAATTTAGGTACCTCTGGTTTTTATTTTTTCCATCCAGGCCGGTCGGAACACAACAATGACAGTTGACAAATCGCACTTTTGCAGGCTTTGTACATTTGTGTTACAACTACACCATTACACGGCAATTAGTCTGTCAGTATTATTTATGCGCTTTATATATTATATATATTATTTGTACACAGTAGTGAACGCAAAAACTCGATTTTTCGATGACCGTTTTCGGGAAGGATTACAATCGTTCATTGTGTTGTGTAAGCCCACAAAAAAAAAAAAATAATAATCATAATCGTTTGTAACACGTGAGAAGATAGGTATACTGTTTACAATAAATAATGTATAATATTATACAAATACAACTACAGTCATCCATAACATTATAACAGCCTGTCTTTCGTATTTGCTCCGACAAAATAACAATAATCGGCCGCCGTTTCTCATCGACACGATTCGACACTTAAACATTTACACCCGCCGCATATTGTATTATGTACTTACGCCATTTACGGGTCCCTCGGATGCATATTTTATTCAATATAGTACAACCATATAGTGATATAGGTACCTACACCCCTCGGCGATTCTTTAAAGTTCTTCGTTTTGGCAACGACTACACAAATACGCTCAAAAAAAACGTTTCTCGCCCTATATAGTCACTGCACCAGGCCAACTCATTCTGACGGGGCAGTACAATCCGAAAATGGCCGGTGTAGAGGTGTTTATTGCAAAAGGTGTGGTTGACGTACATAAATATTGTTTGTTAAAAACCGTTGGACAAGCATCGCTTGCAGCAGGGACATAATCATATAGTTAAAAAACTTCTTTTTCACCGTAACAAAATACAACTTTCACTAAGCCATATTGTAATTACTTTATTCGGTAAATTATTAACACGAATCAAATTAATTATTGATTTAAAATCCGTGATTTTTGTGTTTTTTTTTATAATCAAATAGTTCTCTTGAAAATTATCTAAGACTTTTCACTACTTTCCCCATGAATCTGTTGTTCTATTTAATTTTAAAATTTGTTCCACAATAACTAACAACGAGATGCAGCCCACTTGTGAGTTATTTATTAAATCAATTTATAAATATATTTTGATTTTGATGTAAGTTGCCTATATCAAGCCCCTTAAAAACGGATGCAGTTGAAATAAAATAATATGACGTATTATATTGATTTTAATACTTTGATAAATCCACCCCATTATAATAATATTCTTGAATATTAAAATAAAATACATTTTTCGATCTTCAAAGTATAGTGACTTATATGATGAGTTATTATAGATGTATTAAACTGTCGTTTTAATAAAAATATTATACTAAAATATTTCGATAACTAATCAAAATATTTTAAATACGCCACTGTAATTAAAAGGCAGTACCTACATTAAACTTCGACATGCCATAGAGGAGTAAAACCCTTGTGAAAAGGTCTAGCTGATACGTCATGTACTACACGACACCGATGCAAACCGATACAAAACTACCGATACGTCACTTGGTAAAAAGAAAGTGGCGGCGTCTCTAAATGACTATATACCTATTTATATATTTATTAGTGGAGAATAAACTGTAAGCGAATATTATTAATCGCGATACTAGAACGCGCGCGCGACATCATATTATTATTACATTTTATTATAGCCTCGTCCGTTCAAACTCGGTAACCAGTCAAACAGGACGCGGAGATAATAACAATAATAATAATTATGTGACCGAACGACAAATTAATGATCGGCCCACGGGCACCAACTACTATAATAATATAATATACGACTAGTCTATATACTACGCTGTACATATATTATAACCACGGCGACTTATAGCACGTAATGTCGTTACGCTGACGACGACCGATTGAGACGATATCGACTTCAGCTCGGATAAAAACGCGACAAAATCCTCACCAAGCAGCGTATTACAGTCGTAAATTCCCACGATATTACGTATATTCGATACATATAAATAATATATACGAGTATATGACGTACCTATTGTATTATATCGTAATTACGGTTTCGTTCGCGGAAAGTCAGAATTAAAAAAATTACATAGATCAATTAGAGGTACTTTACTATATATGAGTATATCGAGTAGTGAGTACCTACATACGTCGTACGTATTTGACGCGAATAATTAACGAAAATAATAAAAAAACAAAACGCGTCGTACGCAGTATGTTATTGTGTGATTAATTATTGTAATCAAATCTACGGTGATTTCGATTCCTATAGCATAGTTTTTAAAAATTGTTTTTTATGTTTGTAGAAAGTATATTTTATAAGTGCAGCTCAACACATATTATAATATAATAGCTCACATATATAATATGTATATGCATGTATAATGTATCGTATGTAATAGGTAGATGGGATCTTTTTCGACGGAAACAAATAAAACCGATTAAATTAGGTAGGTACTGGTTCAGTTTTTTTTTATTACAAATAAAACGGGTCGCATGAACGCGTGTTTTAACTCTTTAACGGTTTGAAAAGTTATAAAAACCCATCTACCCCTCCCCCACTCACTCGTAAACACGCCGTTCGTTGCAGCCCATTATATGTGTATATTATAATACGATTGTGTGTGTGTGTGTGTGTAGTTGCAGCAATGTAATTTGTTCGGGACAATGAAATGTTAAGCACGTTATTGCGGAATGCGCTCGGTGGTTTTTTTTTTTGAAACGACATAATATAATAATAATATATCGAAACGTTAACCGAATTAAATTCAAAACAAACTCGTATATGGAAAAAAAAGCACCCGGTCAGTCACGATGTCTTAAATAAGTCATTATTATTATAGTATATTATGCGGATAGATGAGCACTGCAGCGAAGAATGCCCGAAAATTGGTTTTTTTTATCGTTCAATCTCGACGGTTTATTTCGCCGAGTCTCGCCCCCCCTCCCCTTCCCCCGATTTAGAAAAAAGGATACACAGATAGGTCGCCGATTAAATTGTTGCGTCCCACATTACAAACAAAAATATAATCGATCCGATAAAATATAACTAAATCAATAAAAAATATTGTAAGTACACGAAAATCATTAGTACTACGGTCTGCGAGATGCATACAAAAGATTACTGTAACAGTAATTTTATCAGTAATTTTCTGAATGACTCGGATATTATGTGGTAGTGTAATAAAATTTTTTTTATCCGTTTCTCAATAACAAAAGTCATGAGTCGGTTTCTATTACGTTCAAAATCCTTATGTTAATTTCAGACACAAATAGGTAACCCGTGAAAATGTATAAAACTACATTTATTTTTAAGCTAACATTTAAAAGTATAGGCAACATATTATTTTCATTTTAATTAACTGGCGTTAGTTATAAGGACAATATTTAAAAATATATTGTAATTGAAATTCAATGTAACATTCAGCACCACATACGTTACGTATAACAATTTATTGTATTTATATAAAATATTTAGTGAATCATATACGAATTAGTAGTTAATTACCAATTATTTTGAATTACGGTCTATCACCACACCACGGTAATTACACTGCTACACGATGATCGGTAATGACTTTAATATTTATGTTTTATAATAATATATTCATTTACATGCGTGTAGATACTATGAATTCGAAGTTTATGCTTCCCTAAAAAAATATACTATAGACACTCCTGTGTTGTCTGGGGCGCAACTAGTCTGTCTGGGCTTGCTGTAAACGATTATACGGATATAACACGTGTTTGCAATTCCGCATTATAATATATTATACGAGCATGGAGGAGACGGAGTTTTATTATTATATCAGAGTGCGCGGTGGGGTCGGTGGAGCCGAGGGCGCCGAGGGACGATAACGGAACGTTTTGACAGAATCACTGCGAGAAATATTCAAATATTATGTGTTGGCAAAAAGACGACGACGTCGAGGGAGAGAGAGATTTTAAAACGCAGCGATACGATAAACGGCGGAGGGGAGGGGAGGAGAGCACCGGATTGTTGTCAATATTAATAACAAGCGGCGGCGGTCGGGCGATATTGTGCGACGATGGCATGCCGAAGGGGATGAACGAATTATTTATAATTAAAATATGTCCGAACGCCGAGAGTCGCGCAATCGGAGATGATGATAATAAAAATAATAATAATATACCGTCGCCTCGTCGCCGCACCAAAAAAAAATAAAAAAAAATATGCGTTGCGACATTTCCATTATAATATAATATTACTATACACTACGTTTCGTGTATTATATAAATCGGAAGCGAAAAATTATTTAATATAAATAATATAATATTCGTCGTCGCCGCCGCCGCCGCCGCACATTGTTGTGTACAACATAATATAAATATATTATAATGGCGTGCCGTATGCGTCGGCGGCCAGATTTATCGAGAGTGGTACGACGGTATAAAAAATAAATAAATAAAACATCCACTTTACATTCAGCGTTTTAACATTCGGAGCAGTCGGTGTGCGGGAACGAGTTGTTGATGGTGTAATGGGGTGTGGTGGTAGTGGTGGTGATGGTGGTGGGTAGGTTCGAGGGAAAAAATGCGCAATCAAATGCACACGTGTTTTTAGTAAAACGCGCATATCGTACATAATATTATATACGGAGTGATCCATTTGACAGCAGACCATTATATTTGAGGCACTAATTTTCCGACTAGATTTTTGTCGTATGCGTTTATGGCTGTTCGGCGGTTATCGATGCGTTTTAGGACATTATCGATGACCGGACGGAGAGGAATAATGTGCTTTACGTCCAAAGATTGAACAAACAGTCTAGTTTTTTATTACCGTTTATAAATAGGTAGGAGCCGAGTGAAACGAAGAAATGGCAATAAATAATATCACACAAATTACTGTCCGTCAGCTCGTGTTACTTTAACTGCGTGTGTCGAGATAATATTATTCGAAATCACAAAAGTTGACTAAAAATAAGCGTAGAACGGACCGGGAATCACTCCGTATATATATACCACGGTGTCGCCGGCTACACGAGGGGCCGAAAAATGATATTCCGTCGTAGTCGACGTCGTATATAAATGTTCAACTCCCGTGGGGCGGCGATAATATTAAGTCGGCCCGTTTTTTTTTTTTTTTAATTAGACAGAAAAAACTGTTCAGAACTTTTTATCATATAATAATATATTACACGTGCGATGACGAATTCAAACCGCCGCAGATGATATTATTAACGTCGACGTGTATAATAAATGTGTATAATAATATTATTATCACATCACGACCACGCGGTGAAACGAAAGTGAAATAAAAATAAATACACAACGCGACTACTATATTATTATAATATATATCGCGTATAAATATTTACTATATTATTATTATTATTATTATTATTATAGAGGTGGAAACAATAGCGAAATGTGACTCTTTTTCGCACCGTCTAATCAGGCCTGCGAACGTCCACTGCTGCAAAGCTTATACATATTTCACGAATCTATTTAGAAACGTCTGTTTTCGTAACGTCAAAAAACTACACGAGTGTGTGGGGTTTTCTAAAATTTGTATATTACTGTATTATGTACAACACGCAAAGTAAATAATATAATACAATAATGTTATCGATCGATAACAAATAACTGAAATAATGGATGACGTGTCGGTTTTGTTTTTTTTTATTCCAACCAAAGCGTTTTTTTACCACTTTTTATTATTATTCATCGCTCCGAAAACTATAGGGCGCCGCTTTAATAGGTTTTATTATTATTACTTTTATTACTCTAACTTCAAAGCACACTCATTACTGCATATAGCAATTATAGATAGTAGGTACCTGTATTATAGGTATATGTCAATATTCGTTGAATTGGTCTTAGTATTAATTTTATGCGACAATATTACATAACAGAAACAAATAACGATTACGGACAATCTATAAAGAGTTTAAACGTATATAATAATTATTATGATATATCGAGGGGCCCGTTCGTGGTATTGAGGATATCATCGTACGACTTATGATTTTTTACTATGTGATTTCGGTTTCGTTTTATACAAAGAAAATCATAACGATTTATTTTCGATAAAACAAACAATAAAATATTGCGTGCAATAACCATTAACCATGATAAATCTAATAATCATACAGGTATAATATTATGGTTTATATATATAATATATTATATGTGTTCTGAATATATATAGTATATAACGTGACCGCATGATAAAAATGGTATATCATCGCACAAACGTGACGCGTGAAAGTGTAACATTATACACATAATTTCGTAAAAAATTAAAACAGTTATCAATTACGAAAAGATAAAAAAGATAAATAAAACATAATAATATACAACATACATATTATTATTATTATACTAATACGTATTTTCAGTGAAATACTATATTATATTTTTAGTGTCGAAAAAAAACAGAGTATTATGCGATAATGCTTGCCCGTTTAGAAGTAGGATCAAAAATTTATCGAATCACGTATTTTAAAGTTACTATTGTTAACTATTAAATCTCCGACAATAATAATTATTATCTGCGTATTCATCTTGTGGAATGATTAAGTTTGTGTGTCTATGTGCCGTGAGAAATATAAGGCTCGAGCAATTTAATGTTCTAAAAATGTACTTACATGTATGAAACCATAGTAAGTATATCCAAAGGATATGCGTTTAAAAATCAAAATACAATATTATATAGATACTTCCAATTCCATATTATAAACGTCTGCCTTTTTAATTCGGGAAGTTGTTAATATGCACATTGTCATTAATATTAATAGTTATATTCATTAGCAAACATTACAAGGAATTAATCAATTTGCTTTTAAAATTTAAAATTCTTCATATATGCAAAGAACCTAACTAATATGAAACTAATGTATAGCATACCTGACAATAAAACTAATAAGCTAAAAACAAAATGCAGAAGCAACAAAGTTCGAGCCGCATTATAATTTATAAGTCATGACAGTATAATACTACTATATCATTACACTATCGGAACGCTGAAAACCACGAAAAACGAAAATATAATATAATTTTGCAGTGAAACGCGAACACGTTAAATTGTGTATTTACATACATTATAATATATAATGTAGGTGTATATTAGCCGATTGCAAATAACTATAATTATAATTATTATGCTATGAGTGCATACCGAAACAATTAATTTGACGAAACGTTATTGCAACCGTACGCACAACCACCTAATAGGTGGAATATTATCGTCGGAATGTGGACAACGACCACTTCTGGTCACTATAATATACCGTTTCAATATTGCGTTGTAACAATAATTATTATTATTATTCCATACATATATTGCATACGCGGTGTACATGTCGAAATGTCTATGGTCGTTACACCGCTCGCGACGATGATATTATTACAATGTGCTGTAGATCCACGTGGCGAGAACGGCGTAAGTATTAAATGCATAATATTATAATATAATATATTATACAGAAATAACACGACTGTCGCGTACGATACCTGTGATGTTTTACTATTGAACAAAATTGCTATATCAACGCGAGGAGGACGAATAACATCGGAAATTTGTGAGCAAAACACATAGGTACAATATAATATCAAATACGGTAATCGACGGCGCGCGAAGTGTGGAGAAGAAAAAAATTGAAAACCTGTGAAAACGCACAGCTGCACTGTTCGGTCGACAATCGACACCTATTGGCAATATTATAGAGGGGGCAGGAAAGTCCGTCAAATAATAATCCGGGTTAGGTTTATTAAAAGGATTATCCCTCCATTCCTTCCAAAAATCCAACAAAATTGTCAATACTATATTTTTCTTTAGATGATTTTTTAAATAAACTAATAATATTATTTAAAACAATACAAATTGGGTTTTGTAAACTGTGGTGAAACAATGTCACCGAATTAATAATATTTACCAAGTACTGTGTACATGATAATACCATAATAAATTATGATTAGAACGATATTATGACGCGAAATAAAAATTGGTTCCGTCGATATGTTCCAAATACCCGTTATCTATAATTATACATTTTGCGAAACAATATTATTATCGCGTGCTCTTTGTTGCGTCTACAAAAGTACAAACATATTATATCGATCAATTCGCGCAATTTATTAACGTGTTCGTCCATGGTCTATTGCACGCGAATTTCTCTGCCTTTGGTATTTTATAGAGACGACGACAATTTTACGCGAAACAAAAACAGACTGAAAACTATGCAAGTGCGTTGTTGACAATATTTTATTAATACGCTCTCACTGCGAGGATTTCTATTCGTAGTATAAAGCGCTTAAACACGGTTGAGGTTATATTCTCATATAAAATAGTCATCAATAATTTATTAATTGCTACGACACCGGGTAGGGACCAGTTAATGTATACAGGTGTCTCACATCATGCTCTTCCTCGTACACTCCTACCCTCCAACACGCATGTAGCGTGTTAATGGAAGTCAGTAATTCGTCTTTTAAAAACTTTTTGAATCTGCCAAATCATAGGTTCACTGATGACTTTTCGCATTTAATTCGATCAACAAATCTAACTAGCCCAAAAATTACCATCAAATGTAACTACGATTTCGAGCCTGTATATTATTTATTTAATTAATAATTATTATAGCTATATAGTAACAATTTTCTGAAATATTCAAAACGTCTTGACGAGAACAAACGCGGTGTAACACCCTGTATTAAAAAGTCGTAACATTAGCCATAATAACAACGAGTGTGACATTTTACAATATTATATAGGTACACGTGGGGGGGGGGGATAAACTGGATCCGTCTGACTTTCTCCGTCACCGCCGCCGCTGCAGTACACGACGGACAAATCGATAACAATAATAATAATATAAGCCGAGTCGAGTCGGCTTAAAATAGTAACAGCAATAATAATTAGGGTGAACAATGTTCGTCTGTAGTCGGACGTCGATTAACGGAAAATAAAAACAAATATTACGTTTTAGTACCCATTTTCAGTACTTGAATAAATAACAAGGAATTATATTTAACTGTTGTAATTTAATATTATAGTTATAAGTATTCTAACTGGTATGTATTGATCATTAAATTCTCGTCCGCTTTTCTTATTTATAATTCATAATATGTTATATAATAACTCTCTACCACCACCACAAGCATGTGCTTAAAGGTAGTAGATATTTTTGTTCATAAACCCACAGCGATGAGACAAGAGCACAGCAATGTCGCGTGAAAAGCACATATTTTGCTTCGCGTTCGGCTTTGCTTTACATATATTATGAGTGTTATCGTATATATTATATTAGTATGCGCATCAAAATAATGTACGTACACGGGGGGTGTGCTCGCATGAATTTGACGTGGTCGATTATTCGTATAAGGTCGTGTACACGCGTATATATATATTTTAGTATATTATGGTATTATAGTCGTCGTAAGGGTTTACGAAACGCCCTCTTATTTTTTGTATTTCGTTTTTATTTTTACGCGCCACGGAACTCGGCTCGCTAGGGGTTGGCCTGCGTCGTCTGTTTCCCCGAGGAAATCGTTAGCCCGGGGTGGCTCTCTGCTGTCTCTGTTCTCGCCCGGACTCCAGAGGCCTGACAGTTTTTTGACAGCCGCACATTTCGTACATATATATATATATATATATATTTATACGATTCGGCCCTTAATGAATTACACACACACACACACACACACACACTCATACTTATATGTTACGGGAAAATCGTGTTCGCGGCGGACGAGGGTGCGAGCGGACGCGAAGCGAAGGACGGACAGACGCCGCAGCCGACGTTTTTAATGGGACCCCATTGTTGACACTATTACGTTATTATATTGCACTCGCACCGACGACGACCCATTATCATTGTCGTAGTTATTATAATATCAAATAATATTATTATGTACCAGGGAGAAGCGATTCGTTTCCACGCGCGTGTATTATAATATAAAATATTATTATTTAAAAAACGTTATAGGTATATGGCCTTGTATTAATTACAGACCTACACTTGTCTTGGGTGTCAGCAGATGGTGAACAGTTACCTATAACGCTTTAGTACTTTATACACACACACACGAGGGTGCAGTTTAATTAGAGAAAACCTGTGGTGCGCATGTCATATGGGACAGGAGGAAAAAATAAATACGATTTACGTGTTCAATGTACGTTAATTTTCTATAAATCGACCCGTTCGGCGATAATTATAATACCCACCATCCTTTCTATCGCTGCTAATGCTGTTAGCTATTATACGCACACATATTATTATTATTATTATTATTATATTATTAAATAGCATCCATTACGAGGCGACGATGATCGTAGTGCGTTTATTTTCTCAAACCTTTTCTGTGTACTCGATAATATTATGCCCGGCGTATAATCACACAAACGAAACCTCTGTTGGTTTTCTACAATAATAATATTATTATGACATAATAGACAAGGTGTGAAAACGATTTTTCGTCATCAATTTTTTTTTTTTTATCGGCTATATTTGCAAAAACCAGACACGTTGATAATTAATTTAACGCGATATGTAAAATAATTGGTGGTGATGGTCTTGGTCGACTATAGCGCAATGTCGAAAAGGATGCTTAACGATTACGGTCCGTGTATATTTCTTCATGTATTGTTTCTAATCTCACCGCATGTCGTAGTAATCTGCATACATTTTAGGACTAGAATTTTTTTAATTTTTAGGGCACGTTGACGACAGTAAATTATAGTTGACTCCTTCGTTTTTTAATGTAACGTCGTAGGTTAACATATATGAAATGGATATTACGAGACGATAAAATCAGAAGTTAACCGTCGAGTTTTCTATTTTTTTTATACATAATAAGTCAAGAAATAACTTCTGTAAAGATGAAAGTCGAAATGAAATGTGATTACAATATGCCTACAAATCGTATTGTCCGAACATATTTTTGTACGTATAGGTTAATACTTGTTTATAAAACGTATACTTATCGCGAAAAACAATAACGTTATTCGATTCGAACAGTTCGACGTTATTGGTTGTATATTATTATGTACGACGATGATGACGTTGCGTTTATATTATTCTACGTACATTATATAGGTAGGAAGTTATATAAAAGTGCATGATATCATCTGCTATAATAAGTACGTGCAACTATTATATTATTATAGGTACCGATATATCACGCTATCGTTTTATTTTATTTAAATAATACTATGGCTATCTCTGTATATATTATAATATAAGATATAGCTTCAGGTATTATTACGATAGAAGTTTTTCTTAAATAAAAATTAGTGCTGAATATAATATGTGATAATATCAAGTGCTCGACCGCGCGAAGTGCGAACTGATTACAATAATAATAAAGGACTGCAAACGTCGACCGCGGGATGATTATTATTATTATTATTATTATTATTATGATATAATTTTATCCACACTAAACCTTTGCGATTTAAAAAAGTGCGGTCTGATTGAAGGTACACGAACTGTTTGACTTGTTTTCCGCTGCCGCTACACTATATTATATTATGTATATATACGATTTAAAGTTCTAATGCGAAATATTTACTACAACGTTGTTAATGAACATAAATTATGCAGTAGGATTACTAACATAGGTAATTAAAGTTTATTTTATAACACAATATTAATTTACGAATATGGACTTAATAGTATTTATTGTAACTTGTAAGTGTATTATTTGAGATTTCCAAAAATCAGAAATTGAATAAATTCATTATTAAATTTAAAAAACGAGCGTGAGCGTGCTGGCGAATCGCCCTGTATAATATCGTATGAATACTATAATCGTCCAGAACTCAGAGAAGAAAAAAAAACGTTGTAGTCGTTGCGTTCACATCGATGGTAGGTGTTAATTGGTTGTAAGTTCGTATACATAATGTTATGTACGGGATAATATGAAAAAAAGGGTTGAGGAGCCCGCGGGCCAGTCGAACCTTCGTGCTATAGGTTTATAACGACACGCCGAAAGCGAGAAACGTAGAGAGACAGAGTTCAGAGTTGTCGGTGAGCGTGTGTGTGTGCGCGTGTGTGTATGAGAGAGAACAAACAAAAAATAATCGATTCTTTTAAAAACGATTTCTTTATTATCCGCTTTTTTCCTTTGCCGACGGTTTTTTTTGATACCTATACCTACACACATAAGATCGTTCTCTACTCTCTCCCTCGACGACCTCTCCCACACGCACTCACCCTCTCTCTCTTCCTCTCCATCTCACTCTCTCTCTCTCCCCTTATTGCTGCACCAGTATATACCATATATTATATACCGCTATATAATAATATTATATTCGCACAAATAAGCGTACCTGCACTACGATATACGCGCGACTGCTGCAGTAGAACGTGGTTTTTATAAGGTTTTTTTTTTCCGCCGATTGATCACAACGACTGTTTTGCAGTGTGTGTTGTACATACACGCGTCATATAAGGGGCGGTGGAGAGGTATATAAGTGGCGTATACGTATGTACCTATGTACTATATACATTTCATATAATATATAATATATGTACCTATATTCGCAGTGGCGGAAGGGGAGATTGAACGTTTAAGCCGCGCGCGCGTATATGATATTATTATGACTGAGTGATAAATCGTCGAATTGACGTTTTTTTTTCCCATGTCGCAATTTGTCGTATCGCCGCCGTCACCGCATACGACGATTTATATATGCGTTTATTGCCACCGACGAGACAGATTTGCGCCGGTGTTATACGTTTATGTATATTATAAATTATTGCGGCAAACGATTACAGTAAACGATTACCGCACGTACCGCGGTTTCGAAAATCGTGATAATAATTAGTCGGAAAAGGAAACCAAGCGTATATGATCTGTTTTTCTCGAAATATAATGTATTTTATTATACATAAGTCAAGGTAAACACAACAATAATAATATGTGGCATACATTATATTATGTACCGGCACGGACCCTATACCTATAATCGACAAATGGCGAGCGTGCAATAATTGATAAGCATTGTTTGCAAAGTACATACCTATATAGTTATTGACGACGGTCGACGAGTGTTTGTCGATATATTATACAAAAACGGAATTCAATAAAATCGCTGAGCGTACGACGAACAGTATGCAACTATATTATGATAATACCTTAAGAGGATGTCGGTACACTTTTTCCACTCTCTGATCCACGCGAAACATACCAAATTTACGTTCAGAAAAAACCAACCCCGAGTTGTTACCTTTAGTATTAGAGTGAATTCACCTATTATCAAACTTTGAGTTAAGAATATTACCTATGTCACCTACGTCGGCTATTTTATGATATTTTAATTTGCATGTAAGTTATGACTTGAACGTGTAAAATATTACAATTTAAAAATGCTTATAAATTGCATTATATTATAAAATATAAATCAGAATATCGTTAAGAATAACTCAACGTAGGGACACAGGTGATGTCCTAGAATTACAGTTTGATGATGAGCAAATTAACTCTATAATATTATAAAAGTATGACAACGCACAGGGTTGGTTCTGCTAAATGTAAATTTGTTTTGTTGGTGTTGGATCAGAGAGAGAAAACAAATGGTGCGCTGACATCCTTTTAACAGTATTATTGTAACTGATTATAATACTCATTGATGCCGATTATATTATTTTATGTTCTGTACATAGCTGCTGGTAAGGCGAGGAAGTATTACTGCGAGTCAGCTGCGCTACTGCTATTAGTCATAACTCATAATTCACTGCAAACAGACGCGGATTTCGCAAAAACTATAAATACGCGATTTGCGTGTCAATATTGGTTTAATTTTACGAGATAAATATACGCGTTTATAGGTGTACGCGAGTTATCTTCTGGCGATCGAAACGACTCGTCGTATATTATTTCTACGTACAGGTACCTATTACCTATATTATATTATTATCTAAATAAATATTATAAGAGTAGATTTCCTGACTAATCAAAGCGTAGGTACTGTCAAAAATATGATAGCTATAGGGGCTTCAAATTTTCATCATACCACCAAGTACCACCGAGTAGGGGTGCAAGGATTTTCTACAATTCGCTTTTTAAAAAGAGGGCTCACACATGGGATTTGTTCGCCCGCGAAAAACGAATATTTTTCTATTACCAGGCAATTTAATGCAAGTATAAGACATTGAATATTTCAAAAACTATATTATCGTTTTTAAAAATATTTGTTTCTACATCATTTTACGTGATTAAACCACATTTTTTTTTTTTTACTTTTTATCGTTATCAATTTTTAAATTAGTTACTTTTTTAAAATGTATTTTTAATACATCGCCGAAAACGTTTTTGATATCCAATGTCTACTATACCCAGGCAGCTACCTATCTAGTATAGGTACATACAAATTTAATATTAATAGTATATAATTTGATAGTGTTGGCGTTCATTTACGACAATATGGAGAACAATTTATTGCGGTCAGATTTCCCAAGGTCTGAAGTTGTTTTCGTAATAGCCTTTTTTTCTCTAAATACTCGTCTGTTGTTAATAAGTAAGAAAATGGTTAGTGAATATAATGAAATATAGTATTATTGTTTGTCAAAAGTGCGAAAAAAATATGTACTTCATAATTGCATCATCTGTGTTTTATAAATTATAATATAAATATTACAATCTGAAAGTAAAACGAATGGTTATTTCGTCGAGTACTGCTTGAGAATCTAGACATTTAAATCAAGCTTGTTACAGACGTAAAATAATTTATAGCATAATTCTTTAAAATCATATTAATTATAATTAAATAGAGCAAAAAGAAACAGTTTTATAAAGACTTAATAACTTCAGTGATTAATGCACGACGGTATTAACTATTAAGTAATGTTTACTGATCAAATCGAAGAACGCTTCTTTAAAACTGATAATTAAATTAAATAAATAATATTATATGGTACGCAGAACAACTTAGAAGTAATACTTTTGTTATTATACGGTTAAATGCGTAAATATTTTTATAAGGAATTCGGTGAAATCGAATACTATAATGTTACAAAATATTTAAGTAGGTATAAGTACGAACACAGTTTTTATTAAATTCTATGAAGACTTACGAAAGAGTATAAGATATTAATCCCACAAAACACACACACTCATGCACACATAAGTTCATACATTGTTCAAATTCTCAGAATCCGTTTTTAAAATATATTTTTAATAATATGTAATATTAAACATAGGCTCAAAACAAAGTAATTAATTAATCTATTCAAAAAACAGTTATACTATACGTTGTCAATGAAATACAATCTTGAAGTTCAAAATAAAACGAAAATTGAACTTGACACATGTGTAAGGTTAAGTGGTTTAACCATCGATATATTTTGCAATATTATACTATGGAGTGATATATTATTATTTTTTACCGCCGAAAATATTATTTTGCACAACTAATATTTAAACGTTGCCCAAAAACTATATGAGAAAAAATCCACTCGTGACCGGAAGTCAAAAGGTAGTGCTGTGAAAGAGTGATGAATCATCCCGAATTGTGTTTATTTTTTAGCCGTAAACTGCAAGGTGTGTCAAAAAAACGGTTGGACCATCATAGATGAATATATAGACCGCATTCCGAGATATGACATTGATCGACCGAATTTCGATAGCGAAAAAAAATCACCAATACCATTATATAGGCGAGATTGTTCGAGTACTAACCTATAAATGATTAATTATATTGTATACAGTTTCTCACAATATTATGAACATATTATTAAAAACGATTCAATAGTGTCTGCGTCAATAGATACGAGAAAATATATATAATATGCCTATTTATGAGTAACCAGCCGGAAGAGGGTCGCATCTAAAAGTGCTAAAATTATTGTACTTCTATTTCACGATTGCTGTGTAAAATGTTTTTTAGTTTTGTCGGATATAATATGCACGTGTGTCATCGTCTGTGTAAACAAGTATGAATGAATCTATATATTTTATGATATCCAAATATTATAGTATATTATTTAGTCTGATTTAAAAAAAAAAACACAATCGTAAAAACCGATACAAAAGCCCAACTGCGAAATTCCAAACGAAATTCGTCCACCGGAGCACAAAATAAAAACGATTAACTCGATCAAAGTATATCTTTTTTTATATGTAGCACCTATCGACGTAAGTACACCGAATTCTTAATTCGCCTATGTAAAAAATATGTAAAATATATTTTATACGCCACTGCAGTAGCATACTATTATTAAAATACGATAATGGTTTACGGGAGTCAATCGCGACTGCCGGCGGTGGCAAACGTTGTTTAATTAATTAATTAATTGGCCGGAGATGGAGCTAGTTTAAAAGCAGTGTCGTTACCCGACGGCGGCGGCGGCGGCGGCGGCAGTGAAGGGCAAAGAAGGCTTTGGCGGAGAGTGCGGCGGCGGCAAGGGAGCTATACGCGGCAATATAATAATATATGAAACAACTTGCGTGGAGGAGAGGGGATTGAATTAATTGAAGCCGTTCGCAATATTCCCTCGCCGCATCCCTTTTCAGACCGCATTTATACATCGTCCGAAGGTATATACAGCTGCTGCTGCTGCTGCTGGTTATAATAATATATAAGTAAGTACTCCGCAGGCCGTATAATTTTGCACGGAAAAATATTTTACTTCAGGCGCCCCCTTTTAACGCATAAA
Organism: Sitobion miscanthi; assembly: GCA_008086715.1. Classification (NCBI taxonomy): domain Eukaryota; kingdom Metazoa; phylum Arthropoda; class Insecta; order Hemiptera; family Aphididae; genus Sitobion; species Sitobion miscanthi. Next base: position 2,018,709 of record CM017800.1, on the reverse strand, counting down.
ACTAACTACATTGGTATAGTAAATATTGCTAATTGTTAAATTGTTAAAACGGTCCACGCCACAATTACGACTTTTTAAATTAAAACAAGGAGACGGCCGGTTAAAATTGTTTTATACCTAATAGTAGATAATAATTATATGTAATATGACGATGCGCTTCAAATTTAAAATGCCATAACTATAATAAATGTCAAAAGTATATAACTGAACAATCGATCTTTTTACACAGTTTTTTTATTTGCCACCTGAAAATTGGGATAATGTATACCCTCAAGACATCGCCCATGCAATACTATTGTAAAATAATATAGTGAATTAGCTGTAGGATTCCATATCGTTTGCAGTAATAATAATGATTATACATTTTATACCCTTTCTCGGCCATCACTCTGCCATATATACTCGTTGTCTGACAGGTGAATAAAAACCGCTCGGTAATAATAATAATAATAATAATAATAATTGTAAACACGTATATTATTGTATTGTTATATGCGGGTATCCCGTATTCCTCGGAAGCCTATGTATTCATTGTATTAAAAAGAAATATAAATTTAAATTTAAAAAAAATTACCAAACACGCCTATAGTAATATTATATTGTAAACAATGTCATATATGTATAACGTCGTGCAGCAGAAGCGAGACCATCGCGACAGGACCCGTGGTGGAACGACATGCGGGGCTGCGCGGACCACCCTTCCAAATCACCCCACAACGATGACACCTCCACCACCACCACTACCCCTGACCAATCTATACTCACGCCGGGCACGTATTATAAGCACACATTATACAGACTGTAAAATTAGTCGTCCGGGCGGGGCGGTAAACACTAAACACCACACACATCACATCCGTCGCCTCTGGCAAGTGTCCTCGCACGCACACGCATGCGAGTATCGTTTTAAACTCGGATTTATAATACACACATATCAAGAGCAGACTGGCACACCGGCTATTATATAGATTTAATGACGTTCGCACGAAATCGCGGATCGGACGATATATTTTTTCGTGCGAGTGTGCGCAAAACAGTATTAGATAATACAATATGCAGTATAAAGAGGTACACCGCGGCAATGATGACGAAGTTTTTCTCGTTTGTCGGGTTCGAGAACTGGGAATTAAAAAAAAAGAAAAAAAAAGCCGTATGCCTATTTTGAACGAACGACGACGCTGCGAGAGGTCCATCGGCCACCCTTCGCCACAACCCCCCCTCCCACCACCACACACACGCGAACGCAGACAAAAAACAGCCGAGGCGCTGCGCAGATGTCGGCCAATTAAAACGCGCATCCGACGTGTACCACGGTATTGTTCGGAATTCATCGTCGTTGTCCAATTAGACAATTTATGAACCCGATACGGTCGGACGAAGAGCGTGCGTGTGCGGTTTTGTAGGTTTTTGTTTCCCCCTCCCCCCTCCCTTCGGAAGTCTCGCATTTTATTTATTTTGTCCTACACGCGTCTTTCGGGACTATACGGAAATCACTTCGGCGGCAAAATTATATTTATACGCACACGATAATAATATATTATGCGATTCACAAACGGACGCCACTCGCACATACGCGCGTATAAATACCGTACGGTTTTTCGGAGACGATTTCGATGTCGAAATAGCTATATAATATAGTATACTGCTGCTGCGACAGGTCCGTAGCATGAGAATAACGAGTGCTCGCATAAATCAATTTGTACACGCGCGATTCGCCGTCGTCACTTTCGTTTGGAAACGTGCCAATTAAAAGTTTCCCATTGTCGCGACTGCCAGCGTAATTAAAAGCAATTATTATACACATTGGTTCAGTTGAAATATATAATGTGTATAATAATAAATAATATATTGTATAATATTATTATATAGTATATCCCATCGGCCATCGCGTTTCATCTAAATATCGATATTCGCGATCGTTTTAACTCCATTTTACCTTACAGTGTTATGATATGATAGAAAATTCAAACAACATTCTCTTCATATTTTTTGGTCTCGATCATTTACCCTTAACCAGACACTCCGACATCTACCACGTCATCCTCCACTGTTTACTGCCAATGACTATTATTTGGTTCTGCTACCTTTTTACGCAGTCCTTTCACCTGAACAATGGTCTTCCAAGAGGTCTCCTCATTACTGCAGGGTACTAGTACTTTCTTATAATCGAATCACGCTTCCTCTAGGCATGCTTCCTGCCCAAGCCAACTTCCTTTTTTAAATTCATTTCAGTATACTAGGTGACGCTGCAAAGGGGATTTCAACATTGTCAAAACAACATTATACAGACCATCATAATAGTATTTTACAAAACGAATTACATGCACTACATAATTATAATATAATACTATTATTAAGTCCGGGCGTGGATTTTAAACACAATACTGTTTTTTCTTCTCGTATACGATTTATTTCATGATTGCGTTCGTATTTCGAGATTAAAATTATTTAAAAGTATATAACATATCATCGTCAAAGGAATCGCACGCAGCAGCTGTCGTCACTCACACGCTTCGGTAAAATATTAACAATTTATATTCACAACAATATGTATTCGCATCGGCGTTAAAAAAAGAAGTGAGAGTGTATAAACGAAGTATATTTTTATCGATATCTTGTGCAATTTCACCAGAAGATTAATATAATAATTAATAATATAGTTGGGCGATTAATGTAAACTGGGCCGGCAATTACATATTATACTAGGTCTTGGTTTAGTGCAAAATCTCCCTAATATAGAGCAGTCATATATTTTGTTATAACTCGTATGGGATGATCAAGATTTACAAGAAGAAAAAGTCTATACGTATCGATAAGGAATACTTCACAACAAAATATATTAAAATACATTAAGAGGTATCTTATTATATCACTATAAATCACATAATATTTTATAATATTATATATAATTATAATTTATAATAATATCGTTTGTCGTTTGAAATGTTTAGTGACAGCAGCGATCGGCTTTTTATTTCGGTAAAATCTTTTAGAAAGTGTTTTTCCGTTATTTTTTTCGACTCTACACAGTTCGAGAGTACGATCGACGCTATTATAAAAACGTCGACCCGTTAAAAAAGCTTTTCCGACAGTGAAAACTTCAGCGATCTGTCTTCCGGTGGCCGACTATTATAATATAATGTACACTTAGATTATAATAATGTGTATAGACGTACAGTATAAAAGTATAATTGCTGAACGCGAGAAGAAAAAAAAGCGGTACAGCGGGCACGCGGCGTTATTTTTAATTTAAAGGGGACGACGGCCGTCGTCGTCGGCTGCTGACACGAACGACTGCGCTGCGGCGCTCGTTAAAAACACGTCATTTTAAAAGTATAATAATATAAATAACGAAACGTCACAGTTTAGTTTTTTCGATTTGTCGGATTTTACTGTTGGCATATCTCGCCATTTCGGTCTCGATTTAAGTCGCCGTCGCGGCCAATAATTGTGTGAAAAACAACAGAAAATCGTGGTTGGCACACCCCCGCGCCGTTCTACACTGCAATATTTTGTGTAGGTGTAGGTATTATAGGTGAAAATACATTTATTTTGATGTAAAATTTCTGTAGGGCAGTCCGAGATGTCGAGCGTCTGCAGTTTAGTTTATATTCGTTTTATTTTCGTTTGACAGACGTGGATGGAGAAAAACGCTCATTCTGTTTGCTGTTATAGAATATATTTATCAATCGAGTTGCAGTGCGTTAAAAAGCAATGTTTAACCATCGAAAATATAGGGAATTGTATATGCGAACACGGCAAATGTTAGCAATCACGTCGCAATAATGACCTATACGGAAGTAGGAGGTTGGGTAAATTATATATATATTGACCACCGTGTGGCACCGTATATCAAATTAAATCTCGTCCAATATACATGATGTCTGTAAAAAAAAATGTTGTAAGTGATTAAATTTGAAACCTCTATAAGAACACGAGGGGACACTCTCGATCCTTCCCCACTCCACGCCGCCATCCTTAGCATGCGGTTCTATAATCTAAGTATAATCATTATTATTATTATTATTATTATTATGCGCAAAAGGTGCACACGGACGAGTGTAGGACGACGACGGACAGAAACGTTTGGCAACAGGTACATAATAATTTAATATAAGCGGTGCGAGTGTGCAGTGTGACGGCGGTGGCGGTGTTTATGAACTCGAAAATTGTTTACTCGTCGTTTCGCGCGCGCGGTAAACGTGCCAAAAATAACAATAAATTGTAATCGCCCGAGAGACAGAAGTTGATTACGTCGACGAAATAACGAAAATTAAATAAATAAATAAATAAAGAACACATGTTTCGGAAAACGTCCGTCTTGATGTGTGTGCAGCCAGTGTAACATTATTACTATTATTATTATTTTTATTATTATTACATTACCTACCGTTCGTGTGTGTGAGTGTGTTATCGAATGAGCAAAAGGCAGACGACAGTGTAATACAAACGAACAGGATTATAATAAGTAGATACGTATATAATATTATCATAATATGATATTACACACGCGTACACGCGTTGAATCTAATTACGCGCATAAATATATTATATACAGTTGAGGTATTCGGCGTACGAGATCAGACTTGAAAAACGTTTTGACGAAACGTATAATAAATAATATTATATAAAAGAAATGGTACCTAGGTACCAAAAGAACGACACTTAATCGTAGTTCCTAGTGTTTCCACACACACGATATTATACGCGTTGTAACCCGGTCCAGTTGACGACGACGACCGGGTGATAATTGCAGAAATCATCGATTTTATTTTCACCGTAGAACTTTCGGAGCGCCTCTTTAGAAATTCAGGAACTTGTCGGTGGTCATCAAAATCGAATGTTTTATCCAAAGAAAGTAAATGCAAAATCATAATATGAAAACCTCAATTTACCATCAAACAAATAACTAAAACAATACATTTCGCTTGTCTGGCGGGCCGGATAAAGTTCTTGCACGCGGGAGCCTGCCATTTGGTAACCCCTGGTTTATTAGTTCCCAGTTGATTTCACGAGTAGACATAAAATAGTGGGAAGTTTTTATTAGAGGACGTCTTACAACTATCAGAGGACATCAAAAAAATTGAATCCATTACACAGTGATGGATACACGGTTTTAAGGACAAATCGTCCGGGCACCGATTGATAATTCATAATATTATATACACGGTGCTGTAGAAGCCAAACATGAATGAACATCTTAAATATCGTATACGTCGGAGGTTTAAAATCGTATAATAATTTAATCGTATTAATCTTGTTTGACGTTATCAGCTATGTGTTGTAGTGTCTTGCTGCATTATTAATAAAATAATATAGTTTGTTGATATAGTTGTCGGTTAAAATAAAAAATACACAAAGCGATGGACTTCTGCACCGAAACGCCCGCCGTCATTATTGTACGAGTATACTGCAGCGCGCTAATTGAAAGCGACGACGAGCAGTTAAAAAATCGTTAACGCGTCGCGGTGTTGAAGATTAAAATTTACTCACGGTCGAGTGTATAATTAGTTGCTATTTGCTGTATACTACATTACTATTATTATTATTAGTATACCGCACGACGACGAATTGGCGAAAAATCGTAATGGAGTTTTCGCGGCGTGACGAGAGACGTTATTAAGACAATATAATATACATACGTTTTGATGTGTTCTTAATTGCGACGAGTCGTTTGTAAATCGAGCGGCGAAAGAAAAATTATTAATTTTTACCGAACATTTTTAAATGTCACGCGGTTTCAAGCGTATAATATAATAATATTGTGTTATTTAATGTGCTCGATGTGTAATTACGCGGAATCAGTTTTGAAATACATTTTATTCATTTACTGTCACGCACGCATTCAACAAGTGGAACTCGATCAAAGACCGCTTCGGCTTCTACTGCGGCGTAATCTCATATTATTATAATTCTAACAAACATTTTTGAGTAATTAACAAAAAATAAAAACTGGCGGTAAATTAGTGTGAAATTAACGTCTTAAAATATAAATTTTTATGTGCCACGCTGCAGCGGCAGCAGTGACGACACTAAATAATAATATAGCACAATGACTAATTAGCCTGCACATGTTTGCAAATGTACGTGTGGTATTTTTTTTTTTTTTTTAATGCGGTGGTCATAAATCACGGAAACGAGAAGATATAGTTATATACTGGTGTTGTGGTATATACGACTCGTTCTGTGAAGCTGTTTTCGTTCGTTGCCCGTTATTATTATTTGTTTTATATGGCTTTATGGGTTATTTAGGATGCGTTCGATTCGAACACTGTATAGAGTTTTGCTCCAAACTTTTCCCCGGACGACTGTAAAACATTCCAATCAGCATTTGAACCTTTTTTTTTCGAGAAAGAGAGAAAAACTTTTTTACACTTTGTATTATTATAGTATATAACGTCTTTTCAAAAGATTTTGGCCAGAGGGCAACATAATAAGGTTCTCATTGCGCAATAACTAATAAGTATATTGAAATTAACTAGTTAGCCCGAAGCTCCGTAAAACTCGAATTTAAACATCGAAAAATAAACGTATTAAAAATGTAAAACGTAAACAAGTATATAAATAATATGCAGCTATACGTAGTTAATTTCATGGTTTTGTAAAAAAAAATTTTCATTGACATATTATTACATAATAATAAGATACAAAGTGTAAAAAATTCGTCGGAGCGAAATAACTCGTATATCATTATTATGTGATGTATAAAAATTCACATGCGTAATGTCATAATAATTATTTTCGCGTGTCTGCTCGCTCGCTCATAATAATCTATACCCATTAAACACATCGTTTAATTGTGTCAAACCAAGCGGAGTGCTCAACAACACAGTTTCTCGAATAGTTTATTATACAAATTCAAATTTAACTTTTAGTTGCATATAATAATATAATACACTTACTGCGCATATTATTATTATTATTTGGGTCACCCTGACACGAGTCGATCCCAGACAAAAATCTCTGTTGCAGTCTAGACGTCCGATGAATACAATATTAGCTGTCACAAATATAGATGCATAGCATACGAATAATGATATATAAGTAGGTAGTATATAGACATCGTAAACCGCGCGCGCACACACACACACACACGGGAAAAAATTCACGTAGTTAAAGTTATATCGGAAAGTGTATACTGTTTGTATAGTAGATTATACTGAAAGCACCCACCTGCAGTCACCACGCCCCACATTATAATCAACTATTTATTAATTTATTTTTTGACATAAATGCTTATACTACAGATTAATTATAATAACTAATAAGGATAAAAACTGGGAAACGCTAAATGTTTTTAATTTACTCCACTACAGACACCTCATCCATGTGGTTCTCGCCTCTCAAGGATGAGAATTTAAGAAAATCCTTTCTTAGTGCGTCTATATCTACATAATAATAACTAATAAGTACATTCCCTCAAAATCTCAAGTGGATCAGTTCGGTAGTTTCTGCTCCTCTGTATCATATCTCAAAATATATTATAATACAGTATTAATTGAGTCAATAATATACTTTCTAAATTTTTAATCACAAGTTAAACACTTTGTGTTCCGCTTTATTTTGCGCCTTAAAATCAAAATTTCACAAAATCCGTTCTTCTAGTTCACCCATCTGGCCTTACACGGTGCCATGACTGTAATTCCAAGTCTATACAGCTATACCTACATCATAGTGTTTGCTGTGATCACAGTCAGTCAGGACTTATCCTCTTGTCTGTAATATAAACGCAGGTAAAAAGCACATTTCCAACAATCAAAATTTGAACTTGCACTGCACATACCATGAATAGAAAATAAGGATACGCGAGTGGGCAAAAAACGATGCGGTCGTTGAGGCCTGTGAGATGTGCGCACATACGCCTGCTGGCGCTTTTCGCTTATTTAATTTTAACCGACGTAATCGCCGCGTTTAAGAAATCCGTCAACGCGATCACTCCCGCAGCATCGGACGAATAAAACCACCGTCTCGGTATCTAATGTTACAATAACAACACGTATAATATTATGTACGTGTGCATTTATAGATGTATGCTATAGCCGCTGCAGACGCTGTTCGACGGCTGTCTAAAGATAAATCCGTCGTGTTTGCTTTGGCCCGAACGGCAATCGACCTAGCTTGTACCCCTCCGATGCACCCGTATATAATACGTGCTCATAATATCGTTTAATGTTATTATTTATGTGCACCGCGAGAGAGAAGAACGGACGGTCGACGGACAGACGGACAGACGGAGACACGGAAACACGCACAATATATTATAAAAGTTACGCCTGTAGGTATATGTAGAACACAATTTTTTGGTCATATTTTATACACAGATTATATTATTATAGTTATGAACTTTTGAAAACGATAAATATTGAGTGATGCAAAGCCCCACCGTGCATGATTATCTGAAGAAATATTTATCTGAGTTCGGTTCTGCACGGTCCGGATTGATCTAGGACTGGTAAAAAAATTGGAGGGGCTGAAATACTAATTGTTTGCTAAAACACTGTCGGCTAAAATACAATCAAGCTGAAATATTTGTCGGCTAAAATACTGTTGGCTAAAGTATGGTTCTGCTAATATAGAAGTGCGATTAACGATTTTTGGGCTGTAATATTGATCGGACGCATTATTTACAGGTTTTTTATGCGCCCTAAAAATTGCATAGCTATACAAGAATATGTATTCATAAATAAAAATAAAAATTATAAAATATAAATATCAGTCACTAGTAATCGAATATAAAAGTTACAACTTTTATAACGTTGACAAGGAAATATTAGGTATACATCGCAAAAATATTTTTGCTAGAAAATAAAATGCCAAACTCTTTACGTGATGTCTCGTGCAGGATTCTAAAGCTAATAAGCTGTCTCGTATCAAATATTGTATAGGTATAGGTGCATGAAATATTATGTTCTATGATGTAATACCCAAACGTGCTTTACTGTTATGTTCCAAAGAATATATTATAATATGACCAAACCCAAACGTCGTATATGTGCAGGGAACCACTGGGAGTACCTGTTTGGCATGTTTGGATCAGTTAAATAAAAATATACAATCGGATTCATTTTGGGAACCGTTTATTCCAAAACTATATTTGTGAGCACCAAAATTATAATATTTCGAACAACAAGTAAATAGTTGACTTATCGTCTTATATCACTTGGGACAAGGCCGGTACACGGGCAGTCACGGGCAGTCACGGGCCTATGCATATAAGGCGGAATTTTCTTAGTATGTTAATGATTATATATTTTTTAAATTTATTAATATATTATAAGTGTACCTTGCGGAAGTACCTATATACTTCACTTTCAGAAATTATACTAAAGATAACGTATTTTAAAGACAAATATCAACTGCGTAGGTATAATATACCTAGGTATGTCGTATGTAGTCAATCTAGTGTACAGTGTACTATTATACTACTATATTATATCCGAAACGCATATTATTGTGGTATTGACAACGGCCAAATCGAACACATTATTACATTTTAATCAATGCAAATGTTTTGTATATTAGGTCAATAAACCCAAACGCGGTACAGCCGGAATTATACGCATAGACTGGTGATTTTTTTTTTACGAGACGAGAAGACAACAACTAAAAGGTGCGGCGCACAAAATAAACGTTCGACGTACAATATAGGAACCAGCTATAATATTATTCAGTATAATAATGTGTTTATATTATCAATTATAATAAAAAAATTAATCGCGCAGTATACCAACCAGCTATACCTACACGCGTGACATCCGAAACCGATTTATTTATTAATTAGACTCAACTCCGCGGGATCTCGTGACACGCACACGGCCGCGTCGACTAAAAATAGAAGAGAAATATTGAATAATATAATATTTTTAATTATTATAGTCACTCAAACAGCAGTGGACGAGAACGTTAAATACGTTTCCCCGTCGAAATAGAGGGGGAAAACGCGCGTTAAAAATACGATACGTGATTCGAGTGCCATATTATTAAACGGTTTTCTGGCGACGTGTGTGATAATAGTAATATAACAATTATTAAAATATAAGAATTTATTGATGTATTGTTTAATACTATAGTGATACTGCCAATACTATAAAATGCGATAGCAACCCGAGCAAACCGTGCACATCCGAACCGTCGAGTCGATCGCTAATTTATTAATTTTTCGGGGAAACCCCTGCGAAAATGTCCTGATTTTTTTATTTGTCTCCGCAGGCGATTCGTCTGGAAGAGAACGCGAAAAAAACCGTTCCCAGAGCTATTCAGGCGTATATATTTGTTGTTTTCGTTATTATATACGCTGTATAAACAACAATCGACGTTGTCGTAAGAATTTATTCGAAAATATTGTATTTAAGTCAATAACGTCCTAATATGGTATAGGTTTTATTTTAGTTCTCTCTTCAATTGTGTAGTTTATGCACGCATTATCTTGTCTTACCTAATCGGTAGGTAGGTACTCAAAAATATCTTTGAAATCATACGATCTGTATTGATACTCATGTATATTATACGTCCGTCGATAACGGTACTTTAACACTTATAATAATTATACTTATACTAATTATGATACGTCGTCACCCGACGCCTGGAGGAAATCTACCTCAGATAGTCAGATCTAAAACTATAATAGTCCCAATTCATAATAATATGAACACACTAGGAAAATTCATTACCAGAGAAAACCCGATGCGAACGCGTTTATTTATAGGTACAACACTGCTAAGATCAATACCGAACGGTTCTTAAATTTTACAAAGTATAATCCTAATATTTTATACATAAATACTTTAATAATAATTTTATATATAAACCACTATTACATAATATACGTCTTATATTTCCTCAAGACAATAATATCGATTATCGAAGCCCTACGACAATAAAATATAACATTTGCCCGTGAGGCTGTGAATGAATGCCCAAACAACGTGATTGTTATTACATATAATATTATGATTGTATCGCTGTGGTTATCGGAATTCAATTAAACAATTTTTTGCACTTTTCCCAGCAACGACGCTGCTTTTTCGGATAAAAACGTGTCTTAAAATTATAATCTTAGCGGTGACGAAACGACGCGAAACACATGCATACACCCTACCACCATTGCCATTTAATAACACGCTCATATAATATTTAAGTTATAACAAACGGTTTGCGCTCAATCAAAAATCTCGTGCGTGCTATTACATAATAATAATAATAACGCGATGAAGAAATGTTATTGGCGCAGAGCCAAGCAATTAGTCATTTTTTAACGTTCAATTTATTTCAAACGGTTTTGACTATATATAGTTTGAACTACTTATATAGGTATAAAATGTACAATACCGCACACAAAAAGAATGACGATAATATTATACGATACGATTAAATGATAAGACGTATTTAATAATATTATTATGCCAACATCGCATATTATATTATGACTTAGGCCGGGCGCACACTGATAGAGCAAAACTGTTTCGAGCTGCTTGGAGTAGCTCGGAGCTGTTTGTAGGCAATTATAACATATGTAAAGTAAGTGACGCGCGCACACTAATCAGTCAACATCAACACACGACAAGACAAAACGAAGCATGATCGGTCTTGTTCGGTCTGGTTCTATTTTTTCTCCGAGCAAAATACGAAAATGTTAAGTAATCGTATAAAATAGTTTATTATACGAATAGCTTACAACTGAACACTATCGTTATTTTGGTGTCACATAGATTTTTATGATTTTACTTGATACTTCTCATACTATACTTCATAAATATTTCATAATTATACTTCATAATTATTTTAAAATGGGATGCGATCCAGAAAAATTGATAAATCTTGTTTTTTTAAGAAGATCTATTTACGATTTTACCGATAAAGAGCATAGCAATAGAATCATCCAAGACAGATTATGGAATGAAATCAGCACAGAAATGGAAACATCAGGTTAGTTAATATAAATATAAAAATAAAATAATTTTACTTTTTACATGATGAGTACGTAGTGTATTTCTATATTTATGTATCTGTAATATAAATCAAAATTAAATCAATAGTCAAACTATTTATACATTTACATTTTTGAGCTATTTAAAATTATAGTATTATAATATTATAATATTCTAGTTGATTAATTTTAAAATTTAAAGAAATGTTATATTAAAACTTATAAATTGTACATATTTTGCCATGGAACTGCACCAATGTCTGAATTGAAATAATTCATGAACTTCTCTCGGATATCCATTGCTGCAGTAGATGCCCTATTAATTGGTCTTGATGTAATTTGACTTTGAGCAACCGTTTGGGTTGTTTGAAGTTGAAGTTCATCTTGGATTTCAGATGGAGCCCCTTCTTTATCCATTATTATGTTATGTAAAATACAACACGCCTTTGTGATAATAGTAGCTTTTTCAGGAAAAACTAACATTTTATTTTCTAGAACATTAAATCGTTTCACAAGAATCCCAAATGCACATTCTACTATTCTTCTGGCTCTCGATAAACGATAATTAAAAATTCTTTTTTCATTAGTTAAATTTCTTCTTGGAAAAGGTCTCATTAAGTTTGTTTGCAAAGGATATGCTTCGTCCCCAACAAATACAAACGGAAACTCGTCGTTAATTTGAGGATCAATTTTTTTGCCTGCGGAATATTTAATTTATTGTTTTTTAATAATTTTCCAAAATTGGATTCTTTAAAAATACCACTATCACTATTTCGTCCATAATCACCGATATCTACAGCTATGAATTTAGCATTAGCATCAACGACAGCTTGAAGTACAATAGAATGAAATCCCTTATAATTATAATATTCTGAACCAGCATTAGGAGGGCATTGTATTGATATATGTTTTCCGTCAATCGCGCCAAGACAATTCGGAAAGTTCCACAGTTCTTCAAAAGCTTTTGCTACTTTTATCCAATGTTCAGTTGTAGGTGGTGGCATATAAGTAGGACATAAAATATCACATATGGCACAACATACGTCACTTATTATTTTTCCAATAGTTGAAGCGCCAAGACGAAAATGATAATGTAAGCGTTTAAAGTGTCCTCCAGAAGCTAAATAGCTGAAAAATAATTATTTATTCTATTATACCTATTTATTATACTAATTTTATTTCACATTTTTGGGAATTTTAGCCATAAATGCTTATTTTATTTTTATGTCATTTTTAAATTCTGAACGGAGTGATGAATGTTTTGATTTTACAGAGATGTTTGTTTTTTATATGTATGTCCACGATTACTAATGAAAATAATGCTTCGATTTTAAATTTTAAATACTTTCTTACCTGAAATGTTCACCAAATATTTATTCGCATCATCTATACATAGTATAACTAAATTATATTATTTATCAAACGATGAATAAAAAATCTTATTTGGTTAGGTTGAGGACAACAATTTATATTTTAATAAAAATATTAAATGAAAAAAAAATCATAATAGAATAAAAAAGTTAGATTTTTTATAAAAATTGGATATTTAAATTTATATATTTTTTTTTAAACCAATACATTCATCGCTCCGCTCAGTCTAAAATATCTATAGATTACAAGTTTTTTGAGATTTTGATGCAGTATATCAAAACTTTAAATGCATAAAACAATAATTAATTAAATATACATTTTCTAGTAGCAGAGTGTAAAACTAAGTGGGCGTGTCTTCGTAATAGTTTTGCAAGAGCTTTACGTGAAGAAAAATCAAAAATATCTGGTTCTGCTGCTTCGAGAAAAAAAAAGTGGTATTTATTCAATGAAATGTCGTTTTTGTCAAGTTTCATGTTGCAGCACAAGCAAACATCAAGTAATCTGGAAGCATCAGATGATGAAAGTGAGGCAACTGATGAGAAAGGTACAGAAAATCCAAATCTCAATGAGAGCGTAAGTGAAATTGAAAGTGAAGGTACAAATGCTACATGTTTAATTGACAGACAAGAGCTGAGAAGAGTATCTTCTGAACCTGTTTTTAAAAAACCAAAAAAACTCAAGTTAAAAATTCGACTGTAGAACAAGTTGCAGGGCCTATGATCGAATTTTTACGTTCAAAAACAAATAAGTCAGCTGTAGAAGATGTTGATTTATTATTTTTTAAAAGTCTTTTGCCCGATTTCAAAAAATTAAATGGAAAAAACCAGCGCCAGTTTAAACAGTTTGTGTTAACAACTTTAAATACATACATAGACAGCCAAGAAGCTCAAGAATCAGTAGGTAATGATAAAGTATCATATGATAATACTACATCAAATGTACCAGTACAGGAATTTCAAAACTACAACTATACTTTCAGTCCACCCGGATATTCATCATCAAATAGCTCAACATACTGATTTTAAATACTTATTAAATTATTAATACTCATCGTATAAATTTAAAAATAAATAATACATTTTAAGTAAATAAATAAAAAATAAAATTTTTAAATAAAAAAAATAATAAATTGTATTGTATAAATTTGTTTTTCACTTACTTCACTTACTTACTTAAGTTTGATTAATAAATATTTCTAGTATATAATTATAGTATTATTATTTGAACTCACCTCAAGGTTACTAACAATTTTTCAGCAGGAGCTATACTTTGACGAAAATTTGTGTCTTGTGATCTTATTGCCTCTCCAATTTCATTTAATATAAAGTCAAAAGTAGTTGAACTCATGCGAGTGAAATTTTTAAATTTTAACTCATCTTTACGCAATTCAGCCAAAAAATTAAAAATTGTATTATTCTCTGTACGTTTTTTATTTATTTCGTGCACCCAAATTTTACGTTTACGTTTTTTTTCATTTATTTCACTATTTAACAAAAATTGCCACAAAAGCGGTATAACAACATCATCTTCATCAGAGCTCATCTTGACGACTGGTGTAAAACAAAAAATGAAACGGAAATTATTTTGTCTTGTTCGGTTTTGTTTTGTTAGTATGAATGAAATTTGTTCGGAGCGGTTTGAAACAAAATGTTTCGACTAGATCGGAACAGTTTTGCTCTATCAGTGTGCGCCCGGCCTTACAATAAAACGTCGCTGATAATTAAAATAAGAACCGATTGAGAAATCGAAATCGTGTAAAAAAAATTATTGTTTTATGAACGTGTATATTATAGATAATTCATCGGTCGGTCGGAGTGTCGTGCGCGGCTACCGAATTACGACTCGCACCACCTCATTTGCAGTACAACAAACAATACACTAACAATAATCATAATATAAATTGTATTATTACAGCAGCAGCTCACCACGGCGGGTTTATTGCGTTATTTATTTATCGTTTATCATTATTTGAAAACAAAACGATTTTCGATTAAGTCTATTATACAGCAAACAAACAACACACGACCGTCGTTGCTGATATAATAATAATAATAATATAATATAAGACAGAACGGAGACGACGATAATAAGAGTATAATAATAATAACTAATAAGTAAGAACGAAAGCGGCGGCGGCGTCGGCGGTAATGAAGATTTATGGACAAGTGTCGTGACCCGCAACCGCGCCGCTATTAAATGGAAGTTATTTTACGGCCGCCGACCATTACCAACCGCTCTCCTCGTGATAATAATAATTGCAATTATAATATTAACGATTATTGCGATGATAATTATTTTTTGTTGTTGTTTACCTGTGTCTCGGTGACGCCCAACATTTTCGCCATTTCGGATCGCTCGGACGACGAGAGGTACTTTTTCAGCTCGAACTGCCTCTCCAGCTCGAATATCTGCCGGCCGGTGAACGTGGTCCGAGCCTTCTTCCGCTTCCGGTCGCCGCAACCGTCGGACGAGTGTCCGCCGTCACTCTCCCCGGCCTGCAGACCGGCCGGCGAACCGGAAGAAGAGCTCACCAGCAGACCCGGCGACGACGACGGCGGCACATCCTTCCGCGACTTCTTCCGCACCGGTGGCGGAGCGACCGTCGCCGTGACCGTGGCCGTGGCCGCCGCTGTTGTCGTTGCCGTAGCCACGGTCGCCGCGGCCGTCATGACATTGTTGTGTGTGGTAGTCGGCAATGACTGAAGGTGATGATGCTGCGGCTGGTGCTGCTGCTGCTGATGGTGATAATGATTAAGGTGCTGTTGATGATGATGCTGTTGTAGGAGATGACTGCCGTTGATGTTGATGTTGTGGTTGTTATTGTTGTTCAGCAACACTGCAGTCGTGGGTATTACGTCTGCTGCAATCATAACATACGATATAGGTACTCGTTTTTTTATTTTATATACGGAAAAAAATGTCAGACATTTAGTGATTTAAATACATAAATTATATTGTGCATACAAAGTACAAAAAAAATGCCTTCACTCAGTGTGATTAACCTAGATTTAATTTAAAATTCATACATTTCGATATATTATAAATACCACTCGTTTAATTTTTGAATACACCTATTATACATGGGTCGACGTAATATAATCTAACTTTATTATTTACATTATATAATTACAAAAATAAAGCCAAACAAATTAATCATGATGGAGTATGATACATTTCACAAACTAGTTTTTCATAGTCAAATTGTATCTATTTGAATATCGATGTAACACACATATTCTTAATCCTAGTATTTACAAATTGGATCAGTATTTATTTATAAATATTAAAAGTCATACATTTTGAATGATAGATGTAAATCATAGTTAATCATTGAGTTTTTTGTCAACATTATCCAGGAAAAGCCGCCCCACCGATCACATAAGGTCGCATTATAAGACTATTGACAATTTTTATTATTATTATTATTGTGACCCGCGGCGTCATGGCTATTGCACGGTTTTAAGGAGTTACTGATATAATAATATATAATATATACTTTATATAAAAATGACATGTTGTATGATATACATTGATACCTACGAGTTGGTATCATATTTTGGTTACCTAAGAGTTTTGAGGTGATGATGAAATTAATTGTTGTTTCGATCGAACGCGCGAGGGTTGAAAGCTGAAGATATTTAGTCCGGAAGGTTATATTTTATTTTTAAGAACATGCGGTATTAAGTTTTAATATGTTTTACTTAAAGGTGAACTTCGCATGAAAGACACATTGTATATTCTTATTGTTATCATTTATCAATAAGGAAACTGCAGTGGGTGGTGTGTGAAATGAGTATGGCCGATACGTAACCTCATTATTAGGTACCACTTCGAGTTTCCTTGGAATCTCTTGGGGATATGTCCATTGTGTTGCGTCTTGTTTTATTTAATTTAGATGTTTTGTGCCGGGAGTTCCAATTAACTTGCCACTTGGATTTGAGAGTTTCATTTTGATCTTATTATTGAGTATATATATTATGCTGATTTTGGATATTATTGAACTTTTTGATGTTAAAGGTAACGATATATAGCGCTTTTTGCTGCTAGGTATTTTTTTTCATTTCCCTCGATGGTGTACTACTCTGCAGTATAGATTTATTTGAATCACTTTATTTATATATATATTATGCTGTGCATCCGATTTTGTACTTGTATAATATTAATCCCTATAACGGACCCCCATAGACGGAAATCTCCTCACAATGGAAAACAGTAACAGTCCTGTATGTAACCCACATCCCGTATATTTTAGTCTCCTTATAACGGAAACTCCTTTTCGGCGGAGTTCTGTTGGTACCGAGCGATTCAGTTATAAGTAGGTTTTACTGTATCTGAAGAACATGCATATTATTATGTTGTATTGTTGGGATGTCAATTTGTCGTGCTTATTTAATTATAGCGCTGACGGTCTGCAGAGCATATGGCATTTTATTTGGAAGAAGTAGTTTTTGAATTAGATGGATAGCTCTTATAGTGTCACGTGACCGATTCCGCGGCACCATAAATGGTGCACTTATATTATAGTTATGGAGTTTATACGTTCAATGTTTTCTATAATACCGCGGCTGCGCCTACCACTTTGGTTTTGTAATGTAGGTATTTTCATTATTTTTTCTTAAATATTATTTGTCGGACATTTTGAATACATCATCAGGGATTTGTTAATTTTTTTTACGAGGCAAACTCAGTGTATTTATAATGGCGAATGGTATCCAAGGGGGTCAATTTGTGGGTATGATTGCTGAAATTATGTCTGAGATCTTAAGTTATTTTCATGCAGTACAGCGCATATTCGGAGTGAAATTGAGACCCGATGATGAGATTGCTAACTTTAATTTTTGGTCAAAAGCAAGTTGAAGCTTTTTATTTCTAAAGGAGAGGTATAGTTGTTATCGTCTTTATTTAATTATTATTAAATACTTTTTACAATTATGGTTTTGTTGTTGGAATAAACGCTTTTTTCGCGTAATATACCCACTACAAATAATGAAAGAAAAAAAGTTCGCTACATTATTGCAGTTTTTTGTATAATTTATATTACTTTTTTAATTAAAAAATAATATATTTATAGGCGCTGGTTAGCAATGAAATAATTTCAAGCAAAACAGTTTAATATTATGCCAGTGTTCACAAGTCACAAAAACGTTCTTTTTAAATCACTGCACATGGCACGGGTATTATTATTATCACATACCTATTATTACTAAAATAATATCATATAAATGTCTATATGGTATTTTGTTAAATATTATAGCACGATGTGTAAACATTTTTAAATTTAGAATGAATCTTATTTATTTTAACTTAGGATACTTGGATATTTTATTAGATGGAAAGTATAATATAAAGGTTTGTAAGGGATAGCTATTTTTAAACTGTTGAGTCGCTCTTGCTAAACGCTATACTATATCGAAACAAAAGAGTACAATTAATCGTTACTATTAAATTTCTTTAAACGAAAAAAAAGGTGGGTAAGTTAATGTCGCTCTGCTGTGCAGTAGGTTACAAGTGGATCACTATAATGGATGCACTGAACGAAAATTCATTAGTAAATTCAAAAATGCTTAATTTTCATTTATTAACAAATAGTAATATGTTAAAATAAGAATTATTATTTTAATTTGAAAAATATATTATTGAGTTAAGAAAAATTATAGGTAAAATCGACAAATACTATCAGTATAATTAATTATACACACAAACATTAATTTAAGAAAGAAATACATTGAATTAATAGACATGTCATTCAATTTATAAAAATCATTTTTAAATCAATAGGGTTTTTGTTAATTTTTTACAAAAAATTTAATAAATTTAATAAATATTACATTGTACAAATTCTAAAAGATTTTTATCGAAATAACCATAATAATATTTATTATTAACAATATTAATGTTAAAAATTCAACATAATATTATTAAAAATAAATCCTAAATAATATTTGATACCCGTATTTTTGCAGTGTACCTTCTAGTGTGGACAACATTTTTTTTTACTGTTATGTCAAAAACATGGAATTTAGACAAGTGGAATAGTGTTTTATTTACAATTTACCTATTAATATTCAAGGTGATAGGTGAAATGGAAAATCATAATATATTAATGTTACTTGTTATTTATGACTGTCAAACTTCAAAAGGTAAGTTTAATAGTTTAACAATAATATTTTTTGTACTTTTCGTCGTAACCTAAGCATACAACTTAATATATTATATTATATTTTAAATATTATTATTGATTAATAGGAATTTAATATTTAATCACTCTTTACTTCTAGTTACTGCAGTAGTTCTTGTTTTTAGAATTTCACTAAGTAGGTATTCTAATTAATTGATTTCCTAAGAATATTTTCCATAGGTACCTGCAGGTACTTATAGACTTGAGATAAATATCAAGAAATATCAGCAATATTATTATTGGAAAAACCGTAAAATACTCGGAGATTCTGTCGATACTTGGAATCCAAGGGCTACAATTGTGTATTGAATTCTTTAACTAATAATTTTATGAATATTATGATTTTGATGCCTATTTTTTTTTTCATATTATGGACACTTTCCTTCTTCATTTTAACGAGGAATCATCTCTCCTCAATCTCTGCCAAGTATATTATTCATTATTCACTGTTTCACCGTTTAAATCGTGTACGTACTTTCGGACTTTCCTATAGTATAACTTGCATTATAAATCTGCTGCCTGCAGTTAATTAATTATTAATTTGTGAATATATTGTTTTACCCATTGGCTACTTGTAATTCGTTAGTACCTACCTATGTGTCTATCTATATGTTTCAAACTTTTATCTACACCTCGGTGGCGGACCCAGGGCGTAGACCCCCTCACATGACTTATGTATTTATTTTTATATATGTATATATTATATGTTAAATTATAAATTTTATAAATTTTGTCAAAATTTAAACTTTAAATGCTTGTAAAAAAAAATTGTGCCTATGTATTTTTAATATTTTTCAACTGCTATTAGAACGAAATATCAGAAGCCTTATATTAAATTTTCACGCTTTTTTAGCCAACAAATAAAAATTTAATGATATTTGTAGAAAAAAAAATTAAAAAAATTGAAAACTGACAATGTCCGTAAACAGCTCAAAAAGAGTCAAATTATTTTTAAAATTTTATCGTGTATAGAAAATGCTAATATAAACATTCAGTGAAATTTTCAAGTATTTACGGTCATTTGTTTTTGAGTTGCACCAAAAACCAAAATCGATTTTCTCAAAAATAGATTTTGCGTAAAAATTACCGTTTTCCCTTAATTTTTCTTTTGTTTTTCACGGCGCTTTTGAAAACTACTAAGGAATTTTTACTTTTGACCCCCTAAATTAGCAACTAGATTCACTTTCCTATCAGAAAAGTTACTATTGAAGAAAATCCGAGCACTTTTACTGTCCTAAAAAGTGATGACAGACAAAAAAAAAAAAAACACATTATTGTAAAATCAATACATTCATCGCTTTGCTTAGAATCTAAAACTAATAAGTAGTGCGCCAACTCCAACCACTGTTATTTTCCTTTTCGTACTTTAGAGTTAATTACTTTTATATAGTAAAAAGTACACACATGACCGCGGTTAATTATAGTTATTTATCGACCGCGGAAGTGCAAGTGCAAGCATATTTTATGTGGCCCATTTAGAATATTATTTTTAATAATCAGATTGGTGAGTGTTATCATTAATACACTTAAACATAGTTGGACCATAGGTACAATAATATGTCAATAGATTAAATCATAATAATAATATATCATTCAATTTAAAATTTAATTTAACTACTTCAGATAATGGGTCCTAATTGCAGGAGTATGTTGCACCCCTAACGGCAAACACCTACGGTAGTTTTAGCAATGCAGGGTATATTTATTTGGGCTATTGATTATTGTAAATTGTAATACATGTTATATATCAAAGGTCTTTACATAATACCATAATACCATTATATACCTACATAATATTATGATTTTCAAATTTTGTTAGTAATATATTTCTACATTGCTTTTAAAACGCTTATTTAGAAATAAATGGCAAGTATAACGTTTCGTAATATTATTTTTGTGCACAACAAGACGTATTTTTTTAAACTGTTATTATTACTTCGAAAGTATATGTTACAACATGGTAAATTAAAAAAGAAAAATGTTTTTCTTTAAAAATTTTAGATTTCTATTTGTGGTTAAGCTATTCAACTTATATATATATGAACGGTTTGTCTGTGTCGGACTGGCTTTTAAATATATATGCCTACATATGTATATATATATATATTTGAGCGAATACATTTTATTAGTTTTGGGCTTGTGACAAAGTTACACATGGCGCGGAGGGCTTAAATCAAAGAAACATCAACGCCGTATTATTATATGCTTATTTCAGATAAAGTCAGACATTCTTGGTCTACCGACACACGAGTGGTAAAAAATATATACATCGATGTAAAATGTTCGTATAATATAATAATATAATAATAATAGTCTGCAAACGAACGGCTGTGCGTGTGACGCTGTTCTGACGACGCTCATTATAATATATAAATTATATAATATAAGACAAAAACACTTATGTTTTACTGGGTTCCACAGACTTCCGTTACATAGACTTCAACACGGATCCTTAAATATTTAACAGACCCTTTTAGACATCAATTAGTGACCAGGAATCGGTCCATTAGTGTTTAATCGGGTCCGTTAAATGTATGCGATTTTGATTTAACCAAGCAACATTTATTATATTATTATGACACGTCATATAGCATAGTTTTACACTTTTACTATACAGCTGCTTACAAATTCTCCGATGTAAAAAAATAAATACTAAGTAGGTTATAAATTATAATCAATTTACACGCCATGACATAATTATCAACTATTTTTTATTTAATTACTAACGAGACTGAAGCCCATAAATTAGATGCATATCTTTTTTACTTGTATACAGTGGCGTACGTAAGGGGTAGGGTTCTAGAGTTCCGACCCCCCTGAAATTTCTTCCTTTTATAAAAAAATCGTATTTACCACCATTTCATGATACACAAGAGTCGATCAATTGTTGTAATTTTTAATAGACACAAAATAAATTGTTATAAATATGACAAAGACGTCAATAATCATAGTTTCAGATTTTATGGCTGATTTAGAACATTGCTAAACGTTTACACGTCTACCATAATCGCCGTATGGTATATCATATATCATCCACCGATTATTACCACGTTTATTACGACACGAAGAGGCTCTATAGATGACCAGGTGTCCAGGTTAAATACCAGAGTGTTTTAAATGTAGACTAAATTTGAGACTAATAATAATTTGTTATAACCAATTATATAAACTGTTTAAGAAAAAAAAATGTAAATTATTTACTCGGGTAAAACCCTAACCGAACTAAAATCCTGCATACGTTACTGTACATAGGTAGGTACTCGTCGCAATAGAGTTCTGAATGAATATAAACACAAAAAATATATTTAAACTATTAAACTACTTACCTAAGTGGTAAGTACCTACATGTTGTGTAATTTACATATATTGTATATGTATAATACATGGTTATTTTAATTTTCATTATCAAGCCCTCCGCCTCCCTTATTTCTCTGCAGTCTTCTTACGGATCTTTAACCCCCCCCCAAAAAAAAAAAAAAAACCAAATGAAAATTCCTGAGCACGCCTCTATATAAACGCCCATTGTTAGGTGGTTAAAAATGCAATAAACGCGATGTTAATGCGCTCGAATACAATTCTATGTAGCCTCTATAGTACCTATTAATACAATATAATAATAATATATTATAACAAGCGGCCGGCGCTCACAATTTTATTCGTATACATACTTAAAGCGCCCGTTACATATAATAAAAATACAAAAATAAACTTTCGGCCGAAGTGTGTTGCTTACGAAATACTATCGTTATAGAAGCACTATTATTATAATATGTATCATTGTCTCGTACGGACGTGGACGTGCGCATATAACTTTTAAGCGGCGCGTAAACGGTTTTTCTCGCGAGTTGCAGTGCAGTTATATTAATATACGAAACGCAAAATATATATATTAGTTTATCACTCGCCGTGAAAATGTGTTTTTCGGTCAAGTGGCATTTAATTAATAATTATGTCCCATGGCATCGGGCCAAGTCCTTTTTCACGTTCAATATGTGTGTTCACACACGCACACGCACGTGAGGAAAAAAAACCTAAAACCCCTATTATACACAACCCATATGCCGGCCGAAAGCAAATGTTTGGCATCGTTAACTACAACAATGTTTTCGGGTGCTATTCGATAATGGCGATCGCCAAACCGTTCATGTTTGTGCTCATTCATTGAATAATCACACACACACGAATCGTATATAATAATAATAGTATAATAGTGTATGGTATATATAATAATACGAGTGGTCGAGTATAATGAAACGGAGAGGAGGTCGCAGTTAAAATAACACTCGGCTTTTTATTATCGTTAAGTATATAATAATGATATTATGCAGCAGGGTATCTATGATTTTTATTTTCCGTTATTATATTTTATGTGTGCGGCTTTTCACTCGTACACATTATTATTTACACCATCACTTGGTATTCATTTCTGTGGCCAAATTTCGGTTAACATCAGACGCAAAAACGTTGAGTGAATAATAAACAAAATTTATTGTATGAGAGTTGCAGTGAACGAACATCTCTCCATTTGGCATTTACGTATAATAATGTGATATAAGCGGCGCTAACGAAAAGCGAATTCGTAATAATGCTAGATACCTATTATAGTATAATACTATTGTATAGGTATTATACAATATAATATTATTGTACTCGATTTCATTATTAAAACGATATTATATATATTATACAAATAACGTCACGAAATTATAATAGGTATACGCTACGTATTTATTGCATAGTATTATTATTATTATTATTATTATTCGTTCGTTATTTAAAAAAAAGAAGAAAATTGTATACTATCTACATTAGCGCGTGAATTCAAGATTATGATATCATAATCGATTGATAAAAAATATATAATTGCACGAAGAGAGCTATATAGTTGTAGGAATTGTCGAGGATATGTTTCCGGTTGAAATATTATCATAATAAAATAATTATGTTAGTACAAACATATCAAATGCATATACTACATAATAATATGTGACATGAGCTATATTAAATCGATTGTATTATCATTGAATACATTGGAGGGGGCCCTGGTTAAGTCCCCTTCAAATTAAGTTTTCATCAAGTAGGTGCTTTATTTGTAAAATTTTTGTCTGCAAGTTGCAACATGTGACTAAGAATATAATATAATGATTTTCATAATGAGTGGTAAAAAGTTGTAAATATTATATGTTATAGAACTTAGAGTATGTAAAACTATCAGCCGTGAACACGTGCCCATTATATACCTTTTTTTAACAGGGACGGAATCGGTATAAAAAAAGGTTCTTGGGACGGAACTAGGATGCAGCCATTGACCCATGATTCCCGTACTTGAAAAGTGTCTACCGAAATGAATCTCTATAATCAGTATTAAAGTTAAATTAAACAGCTGGAGACTTAAGCACTAGCGCTTATATGTCATAGTAGCTATCACGGAACTACAATTTACATTTGAAAGGTAATTGTATTTATAGTCACTACAACAAATAAGCGCTAGAGCGTACGGCTGTTTAATACTGATAATGGAGATTTATTTCGGTAGACACTTTTCTAGATTCTTTAAGCAACCATATACTATCTTTAATCGTGGTCGTGAATTATGAATTATGATAAATGTAATCATTGGTTACAAAATATGGTTCCTACTTTAAAAAAAAAAAAAAACTAATAAAATACAATTATTTTGTTTAGATTTCGATGAATATGGATGATGTGGTGGGATAAGTATCCTACGTCGGTTTTTTATAAATATTTTTAAAAAATCAGCTATATTAAATCAATCAGCTATTTTGTACCTGTACGAATATCATATAACTAATCGATTGAAACTATAATATTATAAAATATTTTAAACGATTGACACGAATCTATGATTTATGTATATAGCTGCTGTCTGTCTGTCTATACGATAAAAATGGGTGTACAAAGAAAGGATTTCGATAAACAATCGAAACAGCGAAGCGTATGGACATTTTTTTTTCTCACATCGCGGTTTCGGCAAAAAATTCCGGTTTTCCTATTTATAATAATGATATGGTATATGTACAGAGTGTACACACCTATGGTATGACTTGCACTCGACGACAATCGCGGCGATGACGGGGCGAAAGTATTCCGCACACGAGGATCGTCGCTCGAGTGTATTATATTAATATTATTACGATGATGGGTCCGCGAGCGAAAAATTAGTATAATATATTTTATTCTTTTTACATTTTACATTTCTTGGCACGACGAATCGTACACGACAAGGCGCGTCCGCGCGTACGAAACGATTCGTTGGCAGAGGACTGCTGCTGTAATACACGACCGCCGCCGCCGCCGCTGCACGCGCGTGATGTGATTTTAGTATTTTACCATTCGTTTATAATTATAGTAAAACGATTTCGTCCGCTTGTAATAATAATATTATCTTTTCCACCGTAAAAATTATCTCTCTGCGGAGTGTATCGCCCGGCCGGCCGGTTCCCGCTGCATCGCTGTCCGTCCGTCCGCGCTCGTTTGGCAGCGGTTCGGACGCGTCGGGGACATAGTACGCGCTCGCGTTTATATAAATCGTACGATGGCGTTTATATAAATCGTACTACGACGATATTGTATATTATTATTCTATTCGAGACGAACACATCGTTCGGTTTTTTTTTTCCGTTCGTACGAGATTAATATCCGTTTACCGATCCGCGCGCACGTTTACGAATATAGACGAGTTAAGTATATGCGTGCGTCGTTCGGCGTCGCGATGGCGGCCCGCAGCAGGAGAGAAAAACTCGGTGCCGAGCCAAAAATCACGCCGGGGAAACGGAAACCGCTGCAGCACAGCGCGTGTCTTTGAAGTCTTTTAACGCGCGTCAACGCCCCCCCCCCACCCACCACTCGGGCAACAGTATACCATAATATAAGCCATCGCGCCATCACCGCGGTTGCACTATCGCAATCGATTTCGTCGTCGTCGTACCCACTATAGTTCCCCGGGGGCAGCAAAGAGGTTCCACATACAAATAATAATAATACGTATTATTATATATTATTATAAATCGATCGAAAAAAAAATAAATACGCGATGTACCTACCTATATCATAATATCGAATATACCTCTCGGCCAGATTGATTATTCCTAGAGCTCAACACCACCACACCAACGACCTACACGCACTTATATTCTATTATATATATATGATATGGGTATAATATGCTGGACGCACGAACAATAGACCACACGCAGGACAGGATATTACGATATATTATAAACGCGCGAATCACGATGACGGTCTTCGGACAATGGCGTGTCTTCTGTGGAAATAAAAAAATCAAATCCCCAAACGACGAGATCGGTGGTTCTCTGTGGGCCGATTTCGATTTTGGCGGTGCCATCAATATAATAATACAACGGCGGCATCGTCGTCCAGTAAACAAAAAAAAAATGTATAAAACGTTTAATGCAGAGGTATTGATGTTAAAAAACACTTTTATTTGGAAAATCACAATTATTTAATAATATTATAATGTATAAAAAAAAATACGTATGTTACCGGCGAACCGCGATTAATCAATGCACAACGACGACGTACACCGCCCGCCTGTGTTCATGAAATTCATTTGGAGATAAAGACCGATTTAATAACATGTAATAATAATAATATTATAACATTGTAATAGCTATTATGGTCTTATCACGTTCATATTATATAAGGTATATAAAGGTACACCTATAATATTATGTATAACACTAATGACTACTTCTCAGAAGATAAGCGAGCTTATTTGTTTTTCTCCTTTCATTCATCAGCTATAATATATTATTATTCTATATACGCATTTTTTTTTCTCGTTATATACAAATAGTAATATTATAATGATATGCACTCGTTTAATATTAATAATTATAATACCTACACAAAATCCTTGATTTTTGAAGTATGAAAATTCGAGTGGCGTTTATCGACGTCGCGATATTGTTACATTATTATTTTACGTTTATTTTGTATATTATAACAAGCTCTCAAATACGAAACACACTATTTGGTATGATAATATGTATTTTAATACAAATTGAAATAGTATGCGAATTTTTTGAAATCAAAATTTGCCCAAATATATCAGACGACGCGATTTCAATCTGCTCTATACGATCGTTATTTGCTGCACGTGGTTTGCAATAAGATATCAAACTTTATATAGATAATTTACTCAGATACTAGATAAACTAATAATAACGCCATATATGATTTATGTAGCCATGCAGGTTAGGTTAGATAGGCATGTTCGATTATTTAATTAGCCATCGTTTTCCGGTCTATCGCGATGCTTATATATAGGTACCTACTAAATAATATCATATTATGCCTACTCTCACCCGACCGAAAACACTCAAACACGACGACGACGACGACGATAAAATGGAGCTATATATAGTGACAGGCAAACATTACATCACGTGATTCGAATATCACGGTGTAAATATGTATATAATATTATGTATACATGCGTGTGTGTATATAGCCCACATAATATAATATAATATAACCATTATCGCGTACAACCATAATCGAAACGTCATTTGATGATACATTTAAATAATATTAATATGAGCAATCGACAGGGCATATACGGTCAAACGCATCCAGGATAAACGTCTGCACCTCAATGCGGTTATGGGGTAGGTACACGGGTTGTCACACAATATTATTATCACAATGTATCCATTGTCTGCACACAATATAATATTATTTACCAATGCACCGTGCAGAGCGTACAGAGATAGACCTAATTCTATACTATAGAATATTATATCGTCCATCCATCTCCCCGTTCGGTCGCGGTCATTATTGTTGTCGATAAACCGCCCATCACAGTCGTTAATTACAACGTATTTATAAACGCACGACTCGTCATTATCGCAAACGCATGACAAATCGTGGGACGGCAGAGATGAAAAGAACGAAAAAATTGGATCCAACTTTTGATACAGGTACCATCGCGAAGTTCTTCGATTCAACTTTTGACCGATCCAATAACTTTTGATATTTTCTCGTCATAGTCGTTGCAGAATAATATAAATATATTATAATATTGGCTTCACACCGTTGGGGAATCTCCGAACAAAAGTGCGACGAAAAAAGTCCAACAAAGTCCACGAATACCCGAATAATATACTTATATTATATTGAAATGACTGTCGTAAATTCACTTTTAGGTGATTGTATATTAAGTAGGGTACCTATATAATATATTAGCAAACTATATCAGTATTAAAAATAAACCAATAAGTATTGTGTTATATTTGATACGGATTGGAAAATCATACAATATTCGAGTTGGTCGCGATAATTGATAAGTATATAATATTACGGAGTTCTTGACTCAAGTAGGGCATCATTTTAGAACACGGCCGAGATTACGCGCTAAGTCAGGATATATTTAATGTTTTATTCATCCTATAATAGTTAATTAACCTCGCATAAATCGCGCGGTATTAATTTGTGCATGTGTTGATTAAATAATATATATAGCATATCTCCTACATATTATACCAATATTTGCATTATAACGTGTAATAATAAATATATGTTATAATAAATTATAAAAATAAATATTATACATTTTACCAGACTTTTATTCTCGGACTTTTTTCCGTAGTTCCTTTTTTTCCAGTCTCTATCACGTCGAATTTTTTTGCCGAACTTTTAAAGAATATACCGCCGCTAGGTCTTATATAATATTGATTATTAGCCGCTTTTTAAACGACGATTAAAAGGCAAGTTCACCGTCGTCGTCAGCAAATAGTACATAAACCTCATAGCCTAAGTCGATAATGCTCATATATTATAATAATATACGCGTTTGTACAATTTTTTTTTTACTTTTATAGCATCGTTGACCTTATGGCTTATAGTCGGCGTTTAATGGCGTTTCTCGTCGTATAAAATGAGTGTGTTCGTGTACTGTAAATAGGTACAAGCCCATTATACACGTCCGCTTATGTGTTTATCTAAACGTTTGATTAATTTTAAATGGATGTTGTTTCGTACATTAAATTTTCAGAAATCAAAGATAATTATTTACCACGATAATATTATTGTTAAAAGAATATTAAACGGTGCTGCAATTACGATGATTCTTCAAAACCGCCTCGTTTATTTTCACTTTCCTTCGCAGAAACTTTAAGTGGTTAAATCGCAGTTTGTAAACTAATCTAATCAAAAACTGATTGTGTGTTACATCAACGTTTTCGAAGAAGGAAAATATGTTTTATTTTTATCATTAGCATTTGGCAACTAACGAACTAACAACAAAATATTGCAATATAATATACCTAAGTAATACCTTAGGTCCATCGATACATTATTAATATTTAATACAAGTGATAATATTATGTTATAACTTATAAGTTATGACTCAAGAAAATGCTAACCTTTTACGTACATTTTTAAGTAAGACGCGGTAAAGAGTAATGAGTTAGACTAATGAAAAATTAATAAAATGTTTAGAGCAAAATTATAGCTTGAAAAAATGATTAGTTACTTCTTAAGTTCCTTTTATCGCGATTTAAATAGATTTGAACAATATTGAATAAATGTGTGATAATTTTTTTTATTATTTAAAGATAACAATAATATTATCTTGTGAAAGAAAAAATGGATTATTTTTTTACAAATTCTAGAAACTGTTAATTGCTAATTAATAATTAAAAGTGAGTAATAAATTGTGTAATAACTTATATCGTAGGTACCTACATTAACAATATTAATTACTATTACATCGATATGAACGACTTGTACAATACGACCCGTCAAATGTTATGTAAACACGGTAGGTATATTCGGTATACAATGTATTATAATTATTAAATTTGTTCAAACTCGGAAAATTGACGTGCGGAGTGTTTTAAAATAAAAATTAAACCAGTATGTGTATTTCAACACTAGCGTATGGTATGGGTACAAAATCTATATTCATTTCTACGAATTCGCCGTCGAAACTAAAATGAAAAAAAAAATAATAAAAACCAATTTCATTGCTTATAACATGTTGGTTAAGTTTGAACGACATGTCACACGTATATAACGAAATAAAAACGCGTGGCTTTTCACGGACGTAAATCTTATAAATCAATTTTATAGGATTTTTAAAGTTTTTAAGAGATATTACATTATATTATTATTACTGTCTGTCTGGCCTTATCTCTTCTCGTTTTATGTCTTTCGGTTCCGAGGATAGGTTATTATATTATTATATACCTACTACCGTTATACGCACACGTTACCATAAAAATAGTAATATTATTATGCCGCGCCGGGTGTTTACGGAGTCGTAAAAATTAAAAACGTTTTTGTTAATGCGTATTACTGTTGACACTTATACTTTGAACTAAATTTAAATTCGAGGATAAAACAACACGAGCCGGAATTATTGTAACAATCGGCGATAAAAGTTTTTGTTGTCTCGTCTCCCATTATAATAGCTATTATAATAGTTGCTGATTTATATTACATACCAACGTGTATAGATAGTGGATTATAATATTATAATGTAGTCGCACTTAAATTTAAATTAGAATATAATCCGGCACGTGTTTTTTTTTAAAACAGTACCTACATGCAAATCGTTCCGTAAACAGTGTTATTATTGTTAAATTACATATAGTACCCACCTATATGTATAATATATTATTATGTAGTCTAAGCATTAATGAATTTAATTACAATCATTGCTGACAACCTACTATTGTGTTAGAATCTGTTAGACGAACAATATTCGTACAGACAAATCAAAAAAAGCTGTTTATATCCGAGTTCATATTATGATATCGACATTTTAGTATCCAATATCCATTATCCAAGTATAGTAGGCTATATGAAACGGTAAAAGTCGTTTGTAGATTCGGCGCGCTAGAAGCCGATTATTGCGGCGAAAACGGTTTTCAAAAGCTCGACACAAAAGCTTATTGTTATTATTATTATTGCGGTACACTATAATACAATATAAACACTGCGATGAATACATATATAATCGTCAACAGATTGGGGTATAACTACTGTGCCACGCGCGAATAGCCATAGTATGGCGGAAGCCAATAAATGGAAATTAGTTGAAATAGACTTACACGGAGGGCTGAGTGAAAATGTACTTACAGGCCACACCGTTAACAATGGATATGTTTATGAAATAAATATTACCGCCACACACCCTTAAGTGAGCGAGAGCGTGTGTGCAGGCACCTACATATACAGGGTGATCCGCATTCAACGTAAGACAATCGCATTATTTCAAAAACTACAAACATTTTGAAAATATTTTTTTACACAAATCTATAGCGTTAAAAAAAACATTTTTGACCCAAAATCACGTAAAAAGAATTATTTTCAAAAGCGTTAGTGTTTTCTGAAATAACGAGTGTCAATGGATCACTCTGTATATTACGCTAGACATTCGATAGGCCCATTGTAGGCCGTGCGCCACGTACAAATAAAATAAAACAAACGGAGAAAAAACCATTACGAGTGGAGTGGAATAAAAAAAAATGTAAATATTCTGAGCGTCCAAAAAACCGACGGCGGCGGTTCTCCTCTTCGGGCGGCCGCGCGTGTGTGCCCATTAGTATTGTGCAAACAGTCCGCTCGGGAGATACGGTAAAATGTACAAATGATGATTATGATTATGATGATGATGATGATAATAGTAATAATAATAATGTCAAAACTGCCGCCACACCGATGACGTCACATATTATACTACACGCCATGCGTTTATATATATATTATAATATAATTATTATTACGATTATTGTCCGTTTCACGTTTAATGGCCATAACCGCCGCACTTGTCACACAGCCGTAAAACGCGCAACACAATGATTTCCGAAATAATATTATGCACGTCCCCCCCCCCACGTACTTGCTTCGCGTTTAATATTATTTATATACTATACAATGATTATACCGATTTCCGGTATACGGTATATACCTATAATACTATACATGTGAATGATTGTGCACACCCGTCGGTGGCTTTCTTCGTCCGTAATATGTCCAACACGTTGTCGCCGATAACAATGCATGCACACAATATACGCGCACGCAGTATGTATTATTATTATTCGATTGTTACGATTTTGTTTTCGTCAACTCTCACCGCTTGCCGATCGGTTGGTAGGCATTTAATTTTTTCCCTCGCTGTACGTTTTTCGACCGTACGTCGTTTCATAACATCACATTATTATTAAATATTTTAATACAATATTATTGCGACAACCCGTTAATATGTTTTCAATACACGTGTGCTCGAGAATTGTCAAATCATTTTTTTTTTTTTTTTTTATCGAGTCCGACGAACCCATAAAAATGAGTGTACACACATCCGCCGTCCGCGCATAGTGTTTCAGTTTAAATTCGCTGATGGCACGCTAATCACCATATGCAGTCAGTGCGCCTCGAGACGATTCATGAACGATTAAAAATATACATTTTTTAATCAGTGAATTTTTTGTACGTTATTATTTTTCCCACTGCGTCGTCGGTTAACACATTTGCCATTATAAATATATATAATAATATAACTACTTATACATTAGCACGAATTCCGTCGCGAAATATTAAATTACCGTCGACGATAATAATAAGAATAATATTATAACACTGACAAATGTGAACTAGTTTTGATCTTATCGTCTCCGATTTCTCGTGTGATCCAAATTTGTGAAAAATTCATCTGGTTTGACAAGTATTTGCGGTGCGCGGGACTTACATCATTTTTTTTTTGTATCGCGCAAATATTATAATATATAAATAGGTATAATTTACGGTAGTGGTTCACGAGCACATGTGTAGAGTTAATGTATTATATTCGACGACGCGATTATAAATATGCGGCAAAATGTGAAAATATATGCCACGGTCACAATATATAACCGCACGCATATTATAACCACCGAGTATAATATTATACGTTATCTTGAAGTTAGGTATATCTTATAATAATTTAAAACAATTTTATTACACCGGTATCACACATCACACATCATAATATAATATAATATAATAGGTACGAACATTTTTATGACCATTACAACAACGCGATTGCCAAATATCCGAAAACCCTCGATAGACATATTCGTGTGACTATATTATGATATAATTTAATGATTCGACAACAGACATAAAATTATAAATATGTGTCTAAAAACGCACTGGCCAGTATCATATATTATTATACCTACCGGCTACGACGAGATAATACGATAATTTATTCGTTGTCGTCGAGGAATGGGCACTCGAGGAGGAAGCCGGTCGGAAATCACAGGCCACGGTCGACCGCGTAACATAACACACTCACTCGTTAAATTCCAATAACGATTAAAATAATATTCGTGTGCATCGTAAATCGGTCGGTCGATTGGCTGCCGGTTGTTGTTACACACGATTTTATCAACGCGGTAATTAAGAGGATGTCAGTGGTGGTGCATCATATTATTTTGGTTTCTCTTTCTCTGACCTCACGTGGACAATTTGCGTTCAGCTGGTCCAATTGTACGTAGATAGCGTTAATACTGTAGTGAATTGACCTATTATCAAACTTAAAGGTATATATTGTATGAGAATATTATTATTTATCGTCTGAGGCACCTATGCAAGGGGTATTTTAATAGGTATATTGGGTATTTTAAAATTGTAATACAATATTATGTTGCATAGTTATATAATTAACTTTTAAATTAAAATATCAATAAGACCTATATGAGGTTTGAGGTGCACATTTAAGTTTGATAATAGGTCAATACACTCTGCTAACAATTTATACTAGATCGGATGTGCAGCTGAACGAAAATTTGCTGTGTTATGCGCGTATAGGTCAGAGAACGAAAACAAATAGTGCGCTTACATCCTGTTAAGAACGAAACGATTAACGCGATGTTGCCACTCACTATATTTTGCTTATCTGCTTATGTATTTCATCAACGTATGTTAATTGCCTCGTATTTTAAAACAATTTAACCAATAATACCGATACGATGGAATGGATGTCGGGACGTTTCTCGTGGAGTTGGTGGCTCGGGTGTGATTGATAAACCAAATAAATGATATTATATTAGAATTTTAGACGATTTGAATCTGCAGCTCGGACTGCAAACGGAGCACAAAGAAAAATGTATTTATGGATCTGACCTTTTGTGTAACTTATATTATTATTAAACTTGTATACATAAGTACCTAATCACATTGCAACCGCCACCGACCGTCGATTAAAAATTATAATTTCGTGTACTTAATGCGTAGTTGCAAACAATAAACAATAATTTACACACGAAGAGAACACACTTTGAACTCTTTCCATTCTCGTTCCGCGAATAATTACGTTTCCCGTCTAGTGCGTGTTCGATTCAATTATAAACTACATTTACATAAATTGTTTTTTTTTCTTTGCCAACGAATTAAAGGACATATTATATTAATTTTGTACGATAGTCAGTCAGACGTATACAAATAGCCAACGAGGAGGAGGCGGCAGTTATATGAATATGTATAGATATAATAATGAAAATCGTTATTATTATGGTAACTGTATTATGATATAAATAAAAATATGGTACAACCTCGTCGACCACAATAAACTATGGGTATAAAAAACGTAAGTAGGTATTTTAACTGTGAAAAAGGGAAAACTCACAAGGGCGATTTACGTCGGTAAAATCGATAGACCGTGACGAACACACAACAATATTTCTAATGATGGTGTACAACAACAACTGCTGCACAGGTATAAAACATATTATACCTAATAATATAGACTATATACGAATTCAATCGGTCGAGTACCACGACGGTCGACGACTATTACACGTCTCAAAAGAGCTTGTCAAAATCTACTCGGCAAAACGCGGTATAGGTAGTTAACGAGATTAAACGTCATCTGAATGACGGGGATCGTAATACTTTTTTGTTCTACAAACAATATAATACTCGACAAATCGATTTTCCACTCCCTTTCTATATAATATTATGTATCTACCCATCTCAAAATGTCTGTATAGAAGGGGGGGAGTGAGGACTATACGCACGTCAATTATTTCTTAATCATGGGTTTATAAACGTCCTTTATATTATATTGTTTACATTTTACGATTGATCTATAAAATACTGGTGTTTATGATTTTATATAATACTATATTATTATATGTGCAGATACTGACTGTTTAAGGTGACTGGCCGTGTACAACAACGACACGACACAATATTGATCATTGTGCGTCGTCGAGAGAAGGGGGAGGGGGCGACAAAATTGAACGATTCCATTGTTTTTTAAACGCACCGAGTAAATAACAGTGACATGTATAAATTATAAAACCGTAAATGGATGTTTTTTTTTTAAAACAGACGCATTCAGCAGTTTTTGGAAATCACAATCAGACTAAAAAAATAACCGTTTGAATGTTTGATGTATAATATTATTTTAATGGGAATTTATGTTTTATTAAATAACGACGTATTGTGCGTTATATATAATAAATTGATAACTAACGGCGTCCGTCAGTAAAGAACAAACAACAGTCATACGCCGATGTGGATAAATATACTGAATATGTCGAATGATAAAAAAAACAATACAGCATTTTTGTATTTAAAAAAAAAATAATACGAATTTCGATGTAGGCTGTAAACATATATTTTAATATTATGATGATTATAGTTGTATACGAAATACGAATTGTTATTACTGTCAATTAAACCAACTTCTATAGAGGTTATATATATTCTATACATTATAATAATATCGTCCGCGAAACTAGTTAATAAATTATGATAAAAGAGAAAGATGAATTAAAAAAAAAAATGTTCTCGGAAATCTTTTACGTATATATTAAAACAACAACAACAATAATAATATCGTTTGTATATAAAAAAAAAGGGCACTATTTATACGCTAATATAACCGTTCCGCATATATGAACAATTTATTGACCAGACCCGCGCCCTCCCGAGAGAGAGAGTTAACATCAGGAATCCATTTAAACGGTTTACATTATATTATGTGCGTGTGTGTTTGTATACAAATCCGCAACCGTAACGACTGCAACGAGTGCCGCACGATGGATGTGCCC
Organism: Sitobion miscanthi; assembly: GCA_008086715.1. Lineage (NCBI taxonomy): Eukaryota > Metazoa > Arthropoda > Insecta > Hemiptera > Aphididae > Sitobion > Sitobion miscanthi. The sequence continues at coordinate 1,982,144 of CM017800.1, read as the reverse complement.
TTCCCCTCGCAATCACTTTTTTTAAAACCAGCCATCTGTAATCGATTTTTAATTTTAGAAAATGAAAAAATCGTCGTCGGAATAAACGGAAAAAGCTGTGCGCTTGTTTCGAGCGCGGTTTAAATAAATGTATAATAAGTAATAACCGTATAAAAGCTATCGGCAGGACGGTGTTCGGCGGCGGCGGTGGTACTATATTTACGATATAAAAATAATTATTAATTACAAACTATAAACCTAAGCTATTGTATCGAACACTGCCCGTGTACATGTGCACGCACAGCACACATTGACATTTTTATCGAATATATTGTTCCGTAAAATATGTTCGTAAAGTCACGTTATATAAAACGAAACACAACGTGGCGCCACAATGGCCGATCATCAATTTACTCCCTTAAAACTGTGTTACTCTTCCACGGCGAATTCGACTACTGCGCCGCTGCTGCTACACGGACAGGTGTGAGGTGCATTTAAAAAAAAAACAAACACACGACATGTCGTATAATGTATATATTATTATTAGTTATAGGTAGTCGAATGTGCAGCGATGTTACCGAATAAACATAAATGACTTTATCAGGATATATAATATTATGTACCTACGTTATTATATTGAGTAATTTATATAGTAAACACGGTAGAAAAACGTTAAGAGCGCTCGGCGTTATGTACACATCCGTGTGTATATTTTCGATTCATAAAACGATTTTATTTTTTAATACGTTGCTCTGTACCCATAGTACTTAACAGTTAATACATGTAGGTATAAAATATATAAGTATTTTATTATAGCCGCGCTCGCGTCATCATAATCACTATATAATATGTCCGGCGGACATGTCACGGATTATTATTTATTATTATTTGTGGTTTTTGGTGAATGTTGGAGTTTGCACTACGTCTTCCATCGTTTAGCGTACATTGCGTGTAAACGAGTTTTGGTATATTCAATTTTTAACGCAACGCGCCGACCTAATTGACCATCGTTTTTGTTTACAAACAAAACACGAAACTGACGAAAGTATCGCACGAAACAAGACTGCCGCAGCATTATAATTTATAATATTAAGTCTATATAGAGAGACGCGGAAAGACGATTATTGAGTAAGATAGAATTTAAATAACAGTAATACTATATATATTATAATATGCGTTCTGCCGCACTATATACCAGTACCTACACATGATTTAATGATTCATGATTTGAAGGCGTTTGGTATTTTCTGATCGCAATCGAGAAAAGTAACCGACGAGAGTTGAAACTATATATTTCGTCTCCGCGAGATTATACTGAAATTCAACGTCGTTTGGCGCGCATGATCGACGTGTAGGTTTTGTTTTTTAATAATTTCTACGATCCTTCGTCGTCGGTCATCATTATAATATTATTGTTGGCGCTTAAACGTGTAATGTATATAATGCGCACGTTATATATTTGAACAACAACGATGAGCAAAACAAACATCATTTTTGTGCACGCACGTCCGAAAAGAGGATAATAAATATACATTATACACATATATATATATGTATATGTGTAGCGTATAGAGTGCATATACGGACAAGTCGTCGTCGGCAACAGGAAAAAAAGGATTACAGTGGCGAAACGAATTACCAACAACAGTAGCAGCCCCTTTTGTTTGTTTATCATATTACGCGCCGAGAAGAATAAAATAATAATAATAATAATATAATATGACTGTGCAAAACGTTCGACGGTACAAAACGGAACTTGGACGCGAACAATATAATACAACAATAGTATTCGCTGCTAACCTTTGCGCGCCAATAATATAATATTATCATCTCTCTCTCAACGGCCCGGCCCGAACATTATTATAATATTATTATATTATTCGACAACCGACCGCCACCACCGATTACGCGCGCGCCTTTGCATCAATATATATATTATAAAGGACGCGCGGGTAGTACTCTTTGTTTCGCGTATTATAACGACTCTATATTATATTGATTCTCCGGGACCCCGTCCCCTTCCAGCCCTTTGAGGTAATCGATTTCAATTGCCGTCAGTGCGAAAAAATAAAGCGAAATGTTCTGTATATACGTCATATTGTGTAATGTGTAATGTGTATTATAATATTATATTATGTATACCTATAACTGCAACAATCGTTTAGCGAAATATACGATTGTTCTGACCGGCAACGAGCGTGCAAACAACATTTGAACTATGAAGTACAAAGCTGAAAAACAAATCGTACATGATGGTGGGATGATATTCAATTATAATAAATATTATGTACTTTATATATATGTCATAGCGCGGGATTCATTAAATATATAATGACACAAGTGTGTGTTTCCAGTGAAAAAACTAATAATAATATCACATGGTCTGATTCGTCAAAAACCGTCCATGATTTAATGTTTAGCATACACGCAAATTGTATTGCACGCGTATAAAAAAAAATTAAAAATTAAAATTGCGATCATTAAATGTGACTCATTGAAACATATTTTTCCAATCGTGACTTCCGAGTAAAAACATTTATGTGTATACATAATATAAATTAACTAGGTTCGATACGAATATAACAGCGCTGTGTATACATATAGGTATATTATAATATACGGTTTCTAATTTAATAAAAAAAAGTAACATTAATACTCAGAAACCAAGAGTCATGAACTGCTTCGATATTAAATAATATAATAATTAATTTGTGTACAATATAATATGTAGAGGAGATTGAACACTATAATATGAACTACTATGGTTATCAAAAAAAAAAAAATGATTAATAATTATAATTGTGCGTGGGTTTGGCTGTATATAAAGCAGAACGAGCGTTTCCTAGCGTCCCTAAATAATAATATTATATTTTATGCGGACGGCGACGACCAACTGTTTTTTAATGAATCACGCGAAAGGTCTGTACGATAATAATAATTAGTCCCCGTCGTGTTTGCTTTCCAAAACGTTTGTTAAACATGCGACGACGACGAGGGCATAGTATATAATATTCATTGATCGAAACCGTAAATAGTATATAGAAAGAAAAAGAAACCACCGAGTGCGAAATACCGCGGCCGTCAACATGATAATAGTCTAACAAGATCGTTTCCAACGTGACGTTTATATTGTGTATTTAAACTCTATTATATTACATTTTAATACAAGATACTTACTAACCAATAAACTGTATTATAATAAGAGTCGTCTGGACGGATGTTTCCGATTTTCCGATTATTATTTCTACAATGCGTACCTACTGCAATATTAGTATCTACCTCTAATGTACCGCCAAATAATACGCAACATACCGTATATATATACAGCGTGTAACCCAAAAGTATCGTATAACCACCATTCGATTATCTCCGCGGCAAATCAATGAATGCCTAAACCCGAGTTTTTCGACGGTAATTTATATTAGAAATGTATGCCATTAAATTGAAACTTTCTTAAAAAAAAGTTGTAATTTTTCATTTGTCGACATTATTATCGGACTACACAATGGACACAACTGGTGGTTAGGGATCACTCCGCTTAGCACCCTAAAGATATTTTTGTAGCACCCCAAAATAACTTGACTTAAAAAATTATAACTAAATCAACTACTCTTCAAAAATCTTATTTTTATACGTAAAAAATATTCTGTTTTATAACAAGAAATCAAAAACGTAATATTATGTTATTATTTAAAAAAAATAAATACCTATATTTTTCGTTATAAATATGTTGTTTTTCAATAACTTTAAACCATTAGTGTCTTACGTTGAATGGATCACCCGGTATATTATTCGTATACTAGGTATATTGTATATAATATAAAACTGCAACGGCCGAAACCGGTGTACAATCGTTCGTTGATGTTTTAGCGTTTCTTCGAAATTTCTCTTCTCCGCGAATAAAGCAAACATGTTTTTTTTCTATTAAAAAATAGATTTTTCGTCTTTGGCGTATGTTATAGCAACAAAAAAAAAAGTAAAATATCGAATAACGATTTTGGAATTTTGGATGTCCGCGAACCGGTTGGGCGAATGAGAGGTACGACCCTACCTTAGAAAATGAATATCGTTCATAAATATCGTATATATCATAGCTCGCGACGATTATGGGGTAGATCGTGACGATTGTGTGCACCTATAGATATAAGCCGGTATACGTAGTTAGGCACTTAGGAACCATATACCGCAGTCGTGTCGATGGGTGGTACCTATATACATATAATGTATAACGCGCATCACTCGGTAGACTCAAACAAGCCGGGCGATTATCAATTATATACGGCTTGGCGTTCAATTATTGCGGCGAGAGGACGAGGGGAATTATACCGATCGATTATACTACACCGGCCGCCGCCGTCGCCGCCACTGACGGACCTATATAGTCACCACGCGCGAGGATGACGGGATAATATTATAACGCAACGTTTACCCCACCTCATTCGTATTACCATATACCACGTGCTCGCGGATAAATCTGTCAGGTCGAGTGACACAACGAGTGACTGTTGTTTATTAATTATTATTATTTTCTACGCATTTGAACCTGCAGGAGCGTTTCCCGCATACGACACAGATTTGAAATTTTATAGATTATTCATTACTAGCACCGGATCCGGCGCGTCGGTATTTCCGTCAAAACAATCTACTAAATGTTTCGAGCGAGAGAGCGAGATTTATGACTTATGTACTTACATAAATCGTTTGACGGAAGTAGTCCGCACCCACTGACGGCACTACCTATTTCGATACCTAGTTTGGATTTTCGTGGTTATTGGTTTTTAAGTCATATATCTGACACCATATACGACACCATTTGCATTTAAAACGTTTTTTTTTTTTTGGGGGGGGGGATTACCGGGGATCGCAGGGACTGCTAGATTTTTTAAAGCGGGTTCGGGTGGTTGGCTATAAATTGCTGGGGAAACGTTGTTGTAAAATAATATTGCTTTTTCTTGAACGGATTTCAACTTGATATCCGAATGTACTGTGTGGTTAGAGGCGTAGGGTGAGCGTAGTGGGTAATTTTTTAACTGTCTCAAAGCGATATTTTGGAATTTTTCGATTTTTAACGATAAAAAACGTTACGGTATAAATTGAACGCGTTTAACGGAGGACAGCTTTAGCACCTAAACAATATTACGTTTACATATACAGTTAACTCGTATAATAGGCTTATTACTATTATTATTATTATAGTAATGCGCTTATAGTCTCGTATGGGTTTTATTTTTTTATTTAATTCTCGTTATATTGGCGCCTGTACTGCACCTGAAACGACGCCGCTGCACTCCCGCCGTGCGACATATTATATTAAGACGTCAACGCAATTACACCTTAACATCGAAAACGCACACACACACACACAAATATGTATTAATACGACAATGCACGCGAACCGTATAGTTTCCAAATAGAATTTTTATTGAGCAATCGCGTATGCTACTTTATAAACGGTTCAATACGGAAAAAAAAACTGCAGCTACCCATATTATTGTTTATCGTACACTGCACGTAGATAATTAACGTTGTTCGACTAGTTATAGGTATGTATGTAATAATACCGCCGGCCCGGAGAGGCGGAACAAATAGTTTGTCGTAGAAAATGTAGTGTACCTATTGCAAGACAACTACCTACCATGCCTACCTATATAATTTATAGAATTATATACCTGTACAATATTATATCCTTGTTACGGATGGGTGGGAAAAATAAGCCTAATTTAGAGTCTATATCGCGGTGTATAAACATATAAAACCCGCGCACATAATGGATTTTAATTAAATAATCGGTCGTGCCACGTCTGAAAGAGAGAAAAAAAATTGGGTCTGGAGATTGATTTCGGCTGCTGCGGTGAGGTCGTAACTGGAAACGTTTTTCGCGCGCGTCGCGTGTGACATTACCTCAAATCCGAGTGATGATCCAAAGATTGTTCCACGGCCGAAGGACATGGCGCCGTAACCCGTCATCGTTTTCGTCGTGATTTGTTACGCGCGGACGAAAACGGCGTGAGATTGAAAAACGAAGACTGCACCGCAGTCAAGGTGAAGGAAAAAATATAAAACAGCGAAGGAAAAAAACATATAAAAACAGCGAACGAATGTGCAGCGCACGGAGCGTTTTTTGTCGGGAATAATAACAGCACAGTCACGACGTGACGAGAGAGTGAGTTGAACGTTTTAAAAAAAATTCCACGAGTATATAAAATAATAATATTTTAGTATAATATTATGTTACATAAATAATGATACACCTGCAAATCCCTGCTTCTGGTAACCACGACATTACCGCGGTATATAGATGACGATAATAATTATAACACGGTATGCACATATTACCGCGGTAGGTAAACCAACGATCTAAACGATGTTAAAACAAAATATGTTCGTCTCGTCGTTTTATTGTTGTTATCAAGCCCCGGGTTCCGTATAATACATGTTACCAATAAAGTTGGGAATATGGGATATAAATGTGGTCCTTACCTTTGCGTTTGATCTTGGTCAAGTCCAACACGGTGCCGTTTGGCCGCTTGGCCGTCGACAGGTTCAGGGGCTGTTCGTCGGGGCCTGCCTTGGTCCATCCGAGTATATCAGCCACGTTATGGGCGGTTGGCGTCCTGGGGGGGTTACCGTACACGTGGGGGTGCCACGTGCCAGCAACCGCCAGCTCCGGCGACGACACGGCCGCTACGACCACGCCGGATGATGACAGGTCCGCCGGCGGCTTCCTGTTGCTGCAGTCCATCATCATCAACATCTCACACGGATCGCGTCACACCGGTGCGAATAACGACGACGGACGACGACAGATGACGACGACACATCTCACGCGCGCGACACACACTCGCGCGCGCCCGCGGACGACGCGAAACCACCCTTAACGCACGGCTCGTACGACGACGATACAGGTAAACACTGAACGATATTATGATATATTTTTGTATTCTCTTTGTCGGGAAACGAAGACGAGGCTAAGCGACACTCGGAATTATCGTGACACTAAATAGGCCGAAAAAAAAATTTAACAACGACCCGTTGTGCAGCGATAGAGACGACCGGACACACGCTGCGCGGTTTGAGATGGTAGAAAAATAATTGACGATGGAAAAAAAAACCGTATACGATGATAAAACACGCGAACGCTCCACTGCGGTGCAGAGCGAGAGAGAATAATATTACACTGTTATTATTATTATTATTATTATTATTATGACGACAACAACGACGACGACGGCGACGAGGACGAGGACGCGCGCGCGTGTATAACGTCCGTACGAACGGTCGGCTGATGACTATAAACGTGACTGTAATGCGAGTTTAACAGCTACTGAACGGGTGCGCGGGGCGTGCGCTCCTCTCCGCCGCGCCGTCTCGCGTCGTCCCCACCCTTTTATAGGGTCCGCCGCTGCCGCCGCCGCCGCTTGTTGAAAACTAAACGGTTCCACCTTAGATTACTTTTCGACGAGTTATATATATATATATATTTGCGTGTGTATGTATGTATATCACATGCGTGTACTTACATATATACATATTATATAATATATATACTTATACGATTTTCCCTCTCACTCTGTCTCTCTATTCTGCCACAGTCTCTCTTTCTCCCTCTCAGAGTAGACTCGCGTTTTCTTCACTCGGTGCTGCTGCTGCAGACGTGTATCTCTCTCTCTCTCTCTTTTCCTCATTCGCAGCCTCCGCCGCCGCCGCTTTCCCGCCTACATAATATATCGCGAGACTCACCCCGACGACGGTGAACCCCCAGCTAAATTAATATAATATGTTATATTATATAATTATTCTCTACGTATTTCTCGCCACTAAATGCGCGACCGTATTATAATTCCACCGCGCGTTTTTGGTTTCCGACTCGCACCACGCAGCTTATAATATAATAAATGATGATCGTATTCATATTATCATAACGACGGCCGAAGAAAGTGTTTATAATCGCACCAATAGTACTTAATGTGTTATTCACATTTCGCATCGCATCGCAAAAATCATCCCGTCGCGTCCAATCCATAACCGGCCGTTTTATGCAACTCACCAATTATCATAATTCATAATAAGTGCCTACAGTATTTTGCTTTTTTAAAACCCGACAAATTTCGTCAACGATTAACCACGTCTTTTATGTCTGGGTTGGATATTCCTATATATAGCTTCATGAAAAGATAATAAATTTCAAGTTTGTTGTCTAACGAATTAATAGTTTTTATCTGATGATTGCGAACGGCGTATTTAGTGAACTTTTGTTTTCCACACTATATATATATATATATATGCTTATATTGTATATATATAGAGATATGTACACGCTATATCAATTATTAAAACGTCTAAATTCTTTATTGACAGAGTATTATCGCTGTCCACTGTTATAGTACTGTTACTTTAGTTGTATAAAAACTACTACACCAGTAATTAATATTGAACAGTAGTGCAGTGTTAACTTGACCATGAAATGGCAGTTAAAGCTTTTAACTTATCGTAGATACATTTATTTCGGTTCTAATAATGACAATGGTATTGAAGACCTATATATATATACTATTGTAAATCACAAGAGTAGTATTCTAACATTTTATAATCATATCATCGATAATTTGTATAGGTATATATAATATTATACAAATGTACAGTTGTATATACTTTGTACATAATGTATTTGAATATAAAATGTTAATATTATTATTAAGACGGATTAAAAGCAAACAGATATATTTCTTTTTATAAAAAATCCGTTCTTTATTAATTATTATCATAGTCATCAAATCGTTCTTTTTGAATTTCATAAAAGATACCCTCTTGAATTTAGCAAAATTATTATTCAACCCTCTTGTGGTCTCGTCGAAAAAACATTCAAATAGAGGTTGTTAACAAAATTCTAAATGGAGGGAGAATCTTCTCGCCTGCAACATTTCGCGTCCGTATAATTTATTTATTTTGATTCAACGCTTATAACGGCCCTAACGCCGTCTTAAATTAGTGATTTTACCTCATTGGGTATTAAATTAAAATTAAATAATGGCGAATAAAGACATACCGTGACTTAATTTATTTATGTAATGTGAAAATCAATAGTCTTATAAATACTGAAATTACTAATGGAATTGTTATAAGACAACGATCGACGATCGTACTATATAATTTGTATTTTTATATATATTATACCTACAACTTACCTATTTTATTATTTTGATTTAAAATTATTACACAGGGTCGAACGTTGGAAAAGGAAAAAATCTTGAGCCTTTTATTTACTCTGTGTATTATATGCATATATATTGAATGACTTAAACGTATTTGTGTACTAAACAACTCTTGAGTATTTTGTATATCTTATAGTTATAATATAATTTATTAGTAATAATACAGTCTATTAGGTACCTCGTAAGTTTATTAGATTCAAATAGTTCATTTTTTGTTTAGGATTTAACAATAAAATTAATGTGATTCATAAACTGATTATATAATATAAGGTGTAATCTTTAATCAAAAAGATAAAAATATTGCAGTGTATTACGCTGTATTAATAACTATAATAAGATAACATAACAACATAATAAGATTGTTAATTGTTTTTGTCTTCTCTTTAATTGTCAGAGATTTTTCAGTCGGTCACTCTCATTAAAATATCTCGTGAATACATTTCAGTCAATAATTTTTTTTTTAAATAAGATGTCAACCTTTTGTTTATCATTAAATGAACATCACTTTATGTACCATATTTTAACGATGATTTATAATCGCATTTAAATGACTAGGTATATACATTATACAATTATGCATCTCATAATATCAACAGGTTTGTTTAAAATAGTATAATATATTCCAATATAGTTAGTATACATTTTTGGTTTTTATTAATTTATATAAATGAGTTTATATTCTAATGATAATTACACAATTCAACAATATTAACTTTAAAAATTTAGCTGATTTTTAAATCTAAGTAAAAAAACATTCACAAAAAACTAATAATTTAAATAAAACTTATTTTTTTTCAGTTGAAACAATTTATTATTATGGAAAAATATTAAAACATAATAGATCGGAGCCGCTAATGCCCGTAATAATCCTTAAATTATATTTTTTATTGGGTATTCTATGAAGGCAATTTATTCTTTCTCTGCGGTTTTATAAAATATTTCTTGATGTCTTAAAGAAAGTTTATTAAGTTTAAAATTTATTAACAAATGTTGTTACTTAGACTAATTCCAAAGCTTAATATAAATTAACAAATTATAAGTGTTTACCATTATCAATATAATGTTTGAATGTCCATTCTTAATCATTTATAGAAATAATTGTAACATTTGTTTCATTGTTATATACTATAAATTCAAGTATTGTTTTGTCTGTAGATTATTATTATTATTTTTTTGCTTTGAAATGATTTATCTGTTTTGCTATAAATTATAATAATATGGTACCTATACAAATATTTAATTATCTAACTAATGCATTGTTACATTCATTACAAAATAACTTAGTAATTGATAACACAGTTGATTATGGTATTATAATAGTATTACGGTTATTCAGTTTATTAGTCAATATCACAATCACGTAGGTATCTATATTGGCTATTACGTTTACTATAGAATGAGTTCTCTGAAAAGTTTGAATGTAGATCGGTGTTTGAACTCTGTGCCTCGTGACTTATTTCATAAACCTTTACGTAGAACCAATTTCGCTTGAAATGGTCCACTGATTAACGTGATACGGAATTATAAATTGTTTCCCAACACATAAAATATTACCGTGGTCACCGCATGATGTTGTTATAGTATATTAATTACTTACATTTATTATATTTTTATTTTTTAAACCTTCATATGGTACATAGGCGCAACTAGGGTTAAAATTCTAGGGGGCTAACAGAACTATTTATTTAAAATAACCCATAGGGGCTTATATCTAAATCAATAAGGGATATTTGGGGGGGGGGCTAAATCTTAGTCGGGGGGCTAAGCCCCCTCCCTAGTTGCGCCAATGATATGTTAGCTATATATTTACCAAGTTTATTTTCGTTTAAATCGTCATATTCTATACTTCCCAGCTATGTGACTATATGTAGGCTATCGCCATACTGACAAAAGTATTTTTTAAAACTAAAATGTACATACAAATTCTATGATCCAACAGATTTTAATATACAGTGAAACCTCCAAATACCGGACACTCGATCGCCGAAATGTTGACCACCATTCGGAGACGTACGATATTCAGAGGGTTCAGATTGTAGAAAGTTTGTAGTTGGTTCCAAATCGTCCGCCATTGGGAGGTATTCATTGGGGAATGTTTAGCTGTGTAATTATTACAACATGTATTATAAAACATAACTCAAATATGTTGAACATTTTATTTTGTTTCTAGTAATTCTCATTGGTATCAATCATAGACTTATTAGAATAGTTTAAAAACAAAATGTCCGTATCAATAGCATACTTAATTTGGATAAGAACAAATCACAAAAAATTGAGAATATTGAGAAATTTCCTGCACCTATTTGTACATAATAAAAATCTCATAAAATCTCTATTTGTATTGTGATTATTGAATTTAAAACTTCAGAAAGTTATTACAAACTTTTTACGACGTCTATCGTATATTAATTAATAATTATTAATTGTTGATCATGGAAATATGTAATAACTATTAAATTATTACGAATAACAGTGTATTATTATAATGAATACGACTTATTAAATAACAATTTCAAAGACGAACGCGTTTACCTATTTTATAATTACTGCAGTGAACAATAATGAAATTCTGTTTAAAATTGAAAATGTTTTCGTGTACAAAAAGTTATTGAATACATTTACATACTTTCAAAAGCATGTTTATAGTAAAACACTTTGATTAAACTATATTAATCGCGGGGAGGGGGGGCGTTTCGGTTTACACTAACTTCAGTTTAGGTTTCAGGTTTGTGTGTTTACGTGTACACAATACTAATACACTTTACTGTGCACACAACTAGCTGTTAGCCAATCGCGTGACCGTCCCATAGATTGAGTGGTTATACTGTAATAATGTATATATATGAACTATTATTATTTTTATTTGACGCAGCCAACACAATAGCAATTAATAATTCATTATTTTTTATTACGATACACCATGATAAAATTGCGTTAAAATAATGCATATAGGAAACATGCTCAGAATTTTTTTAACACCGACAAAAGAATGGAAAACGTTTTGTTTAATTATACTCCAAGTGAAATCCGACGGTGATTGTACGTTGACTTCTAAATAGAAGTTCAAAAAACGTTGCTGTGCTACGTAAAAAAAAAACACAATATTGTTGTATTTTCATCGAACAATATTATTATTTCAATTGGCAATTATATGTCCTTCACACTATTTTAATCAATTCTCGAAATATTAGAATGACAGTTAATGATTGTTCGAGTATTTCCCTTTTTAGTTCTTTATACGAACCACTCTACTCTACCTATTTATATTATATTATGTATATACGTATAATTAATATTTAATAATATATATATTATTTTTCATAAATATATTTTTACAGTTGTATGCGAATTTCGATTGTAGAACCCATAAAACAGATAAACTCAAGTAGGTACCTACTCTAATTTATATATATTATGTGCCATTGTACTTGCAGTGCATTGCACGCAACTAAAAGAGCTACATCGATTCCATTTTGGTCGGGAAAACTAATTTACATCCACTTTCACGCTTGTAGAAGCATAACTGAAAATGTGAGCAATGTGCGTTTATAGTAAATACTAAATAGCATTTTATATTTGTATACTAAGACCGCGTTTTATTAAAATAAATAGTATACCTATGCTATAAATTTATTAATCATTAAAAAACTAATATTCATATGACTGATAATTACCAATTAACACATCGCGTTACAAATCATGATAAAAACATTTGTATAATAATTTCTTTATTACGGAAGCGAATTCCAATTACAAAAACATTTTTTGTATACATATTAGTAAATATCAAAAAAACGACGATAATTAATTTTTAAACAAGTGTTTTTTTTTTTAAATAAAATATATTATATATTATTTAGGATAACATAAATTATGATATTAATTCTAATTTAGCCGTTAAATGTGTACTTCTATCAAATGTGTTAACCTGTCCCGGCGGCTGACGAATCATGCATGAACAACGTTGCTTTCGATAAAAATAATATTATATTCAACAATTTTTTTTATTTATTATTCTTTTATAGGTGAACAATGTACATCACCATAAATAGTTTTAGGAATATATAGTTATAAAATGTGTATGTATAATTAGTCACGAAAATCAATTATAGTATATAGAAATCAGTTATGCTTTAAAATCGATTACAAGGTCCGTTTATGACTGAACAAAATGCATATAATATAATATTATATATACATACCGTAATAATAATTACAATCGTTTAAACAATAGCTATGCAGTGACAGACACAATAAATAATAAATGCACGAATTTCTCTTTTTTTCCACTCAATAACCTAATCAGTATTTTATTTTTTTTTTATTTATTTTAGCGTAGATATATAAAAGTATGTGTCTAAATAAGTATCTACCTGACTCTGATTTTAGCCGGGTGGCGGAAAATGGTATTTCGTTTTCGTAGCCTGAAATTTAAATTATGAGATAATAATAAAATCACTCGGCAAATTGACAGAATTCTATAAATAATATTATATAATGTCACGCACGAGCGAACACGTCAAAATTGGATTAATACCCGTGTACGCGGTACGTATATAATATTATAATGTAAAACAGGGTGGCTCGATTGTCATCCCTTTTTCTCACGATATAGCAATGATGCGCGTCGGACGTACAAATTAATTTGTTCGGGTAAAATAATAGCGAGTGTATAATATAATACATATATATAGTAATGAAACATGTTTTCCGATTTAATCATACGTTCATATAATAATAATAATAATAATATAATATGTATAGGTACATTATAATATTATGTGTACACGAATGCACCAGATAATGCCGCCGATCAATATAATATTTGTATACATACGGTTTAAAGGTTTTCAATATGAAATTATTACACAACTGAAATATTATGTAGGTAGGTATATATATGTTTTCTAATACGACTATAACGAAATTGACTTGTTTTTTAAAAATTAGGTATGTCGTTATTTATAGTAATTATTAATGTATGAAAATCATTTATTTTTCATCACAACACGAATATTATTGTATAAATTGTTTACGTTATTATAACACTATGTCGCCAATCTCGAGGTATATAGGTCATTTTATTATATCACTAATCAGTGTCGCAATAATACGCATGTGATCATCTCTCACATAATATATAATTACAATCAACGATTTGTTTGGAAAAAAATATTTTAAATATATAAGATAATACTCCGCAGCAGGTACCTTGCCCCTGCACATACTTTGCAGATAAAATTTCCCGGGCGCTGAATTGTACGGGCGAGGAAAATTAAATATCTGTAGTGATAAAAATATATCAGTGGTGCGGGTTAAGTATTTTTTGGCGAGTCCGAATCAATAACCTAAATAATTATTTGCACTCTAACCGAGACACGCGTGCGTCAAAATGCCTACAGTGTATTTATAAATATTATTGAACACACTTTATGGGCATCGTATTCAATCCATTGTAGGTGATGGATATGCCCAACCATGTTTGATTTTCACGGATGGTGACTGCAGATAACTAGATACTCAAATTCAGTTCTAATAGATGACGCTATACATCCACGCATCCGTCTTACAAACGCAGAACATAGCAAAAATTTTTATGCCCGGGACAACTTTACGATATGCTCCCTCTGTATTTATAGTTAAATTACCAAAATTCCACAACGCAGAGGGAAGAACTTATTATCCGTGTCGTAACGTTTTTATTATTTAGATAACATAATACAGTTAAAATTATCAGTTTGAGAACATTAGGTTTTTTTTCGTTTAATTATTAAAAAATATTGGTAAGTGCTATCAAAAAACAAAAACGCTATATGTTTTAGCGATAAAGTTCTTCATTATGTTGTGGAATTTAGGTAATTCTACTATAAATACAGAGGGAGCATAGTAGTTGTCCCGCGCAAAATATTTTTTGCTGCGTTGTACATTTGTAAGACGGATACAACGCATGCGGGTGTAGTGTCCTCTTAAACTTTATTTTATATACAAAAAAACCATTGGACGACGGGTGTGCCAACTGCCAAGTAATTAACCTGTACCAATATAACAAAACCGATTTGCACCTATAAGACTTTTAACTACCTACAGTTACCTACCTATAGTTAAAACACTGAAACACACTCGAGTCAAAATTATAGATACTTGAATAGCCTCAGGCGTGCACCCAGGATTTTTGTTTGAGGGGGGCTTAAAATACTGTCTTACTTACCTTACGTACGTCCTTATCACGTACTAATTGAACTATTTATGTGTAGGTATCAAATTTCAACTATATTTTTTTGACCATGTACTATAATATATAATTCAATCTAAAAATATTGGGTGCACCACTGATGGACGATGGTAGGTACTCCCGACGAAATGAGGTGCACCAGAGATAGTAATAGTGATATTTCTATAATACTGCATGTTACATACTATTCAATAGTTTTTGTTTGAATCTTAGAATTATTTACTTTCTACAAAGTAAAAATTATATTCAATTACTTGTGTTAATAAGGATCGCAGCTATAGTGTACCTAATGGCGATTTCTCGAAGGGATGTTAAAATGTTGCTCCTGCAGGGCACATCAGGTCTAAATGTGGCACTGTCAAACGCGTCTATTGAACACCGCAATAACTATATATACACAATTGTTTTATATTATAACGTTATATTATAAAGGTTTTATTTAGTCTCGGCTAAACCTTAAGACTCGCGGTGTATATAAGAGAGACAGAATTCCGGATTGGGTCAAAACGTTTGCGTGAACATCCATCTCGTTTATTGTCGGTCCGCAGAACTTTAGCGGTTAAGTAGAGCGTGACTTTCGGCAGAGATAACCGCCTCTGCCGTTGCTTATACGAGGATTTCTCCGTCGAACAATATAATATAATATATATAATATACTTTTCCGCCGGACTGGTCGCGCTGTTAACCCTTTAATCCCACTCGAACACGGCAAACAATATATACCTAGGTATATATAATATATATATAGGCTATGTATATGCGTTATACTGCTGCACGCAGTACATATATGCCTACGTTTTCCAGATTAAACACCGTCGTCACTTGTCCTCGTAATTCGATGTGTGCTTCTCTCGAAGGTTATCCAATCTAAGAAATTCGTTTGATTTATAATATTATACATTGCGATATCTATATAATATATAGCCTATATGCGAACACTCGATTCGGTGAACATCTTCTATAAGCAGTAATATAGTTATTGAGAAGATGTCAGCGCACTATTTGTCTTCTCTCACGCGTAACATACATTTTTCGGTTTAGCAGAACCAACCCTCTACTATTACTTTTTAATATTAGAGTGAACAACCCTCTACTATTACTTTTTAATATTAGAGTGAATTCACCTATATTATCAAACTTTAAGTTAAGGACATTATCTTTGTCCCCGCGTTGGCTATTTTATGATATTTTAGTTTTTATCTAATAGTTGTGAGCGTGTAAATTATTACAATTTAAAATGCTTATAAATTGTGTAAAAATTAAAATATCGTAAACAATCCAACACGTAGGGTCACGCAAGTATTGTTTTTATAGCTTAAAATTTGATAATAGGTGAATTGGATCTATTATATTAAAAGTAACAACACCGCAGGGTTGGTTCTACTGCAGCATCATTTAATGTCATATCACGTTCGGTTTATGTTTTTTTTTTGTTAATCTCCTCTCGCTCCCTCCGCGAGGTATAGTTTTATCACTATATATCGCGACGCTGCAGTTATATATATATATACAACATCGTCCCATCCTCCGCGACGGTCGACCGCGACTTTGGTATAGGTAGATGGTAGGTGGTATTTATCAAACCACCGGCGAGGGGTATAAAACTTTCGTTTCGTTAAACGGCCAAAGTTCGATCATTTTTAACGACTCTCCCGCCCCGACCCCCACGCAGTGCCTCAAACCCGTCGCACCACAACCCCTCTGCAGCAGCCACGCGCCACCACCCGACGTTATATAATCAGCCACGCGCGTATCCAAATCGAAACGACCTTTTGTTGTCAGTTTATATTATATATATATATGGATAGGTTCACAATGACTTCCACGGCGATTATTGATTAATATAATATACAAATTCCAGCCGCTGCTGCACCTATATATACATAATATATACTATACTATGCCTGCAGAGCGTATCTATCTGGGCTGCGAAAGCTTGCTGCTTGACGTGACACAATATTTCAGCGAATTCCCCTGTATAACGCATTTAGGTACAGTGATTGTGTGATTTACGCACTTGTCGCGCATAGCAATAATAATAACAAATGTGGCAAACGATGACAAACGCTGCGGCGACGAGGGTAGTCCCTGCCCCGTTGTAAAACAACCATCACCGCCGCTTTTGCACAAAACCGATTCTGATACAAATCGGTATCATAATAATATAATATAATATAAATAATATGGAGTTCCTGTACTGCAACAAGAGCGGTAGTAAAACATATTTGCAATAACTCGCAATGATGACGTTTTCCGGTCACCAGCACGAATTGCCTGTCGTGTGTGTGTGGTTTGTGCACCGAATATTATACTATTTTTCGAGCTTAATGGAGCCCAAGTGAATTATTACACTATATCGAACTGTATTCAGAATGAACAATATTGACTGCATTATTAATCAGTGGTTGGAACTCGGAAGTCACTGCAGTATATTATGGTATACATGGAGATAACTACTTTTCATGTATGGTGCTATATACCACTACCGCGACTTTAACCAATGACAGATAAAATCAGCTACTCATACTCAAATCTCTATGAAAATATAATATAGTACGCTATATTTTGGAATTTGTTTAGTTATAGCAAAATATTGGCAATATAGGCCCTGGTTAGAAAAAAAAAACTTATTGGAAACTGGAAAGGAATATAAATCAATTGAAATTGTTATATCTGGCTGCAGTGACCGCTAAACGTATAATTTATGTTAATTTAAGCACGATTTGTGCTCGCCATATGGTTGCAGCTGTGATGTCATTTCAGTATCTCCTTACGATACGTACGATTTTTTTAAAATTTTTAATGATTCCTGTATTTGCTTTTTAGTCTAGCATAGTAGCATAAAATGGAAATATTTCAGTAGGTATAGCTTAAAAGTGTATGTATATGTAGCAAAATTTCAAAAAGATGAAAATTTACGGTACTTTCAATATCTGTAATCGAAAATTGTATTGTAACTCTCGCCGAGTGCTGTATACGAAACTTACAATGCGTTCCGAAAAAAGTCGTATATACATAAACTAAAATAAATACAAGTTTCATTTTAAATACGTTTTACTAACGCAGATCTTAATAATATAGTAGTCGACAAATTAATATTTAGAAAACTCAATCATCTTTGTAGATTATACTTTATGTGATTTAAATTTAATACCTAAATGGATGCAAATCGTACATGAACTTATATAATCACCACGCTACTAATAAACATATACATATTGTGATATAATTATAATTACTTTATATACGGTTGTATTATTGCAATTTCTGTATAGTGTAACAACAACGTTGCATTAATTATTCCGTTTCATTTTCATTTAATGTAATTAATAACATAATGTTAAGCGCAATTAAATGTAATTGAGACGTTTTATTTTTTTTAGTAAGAAATATATTTATAAGCAGTAACACTAATATTTAGTATCTACCTAACAACATTTATATTAAATGGTAATTATAAATATTATCATTGCAGCTTAATATAATTAATATATTATAATGTTTTAATTTGACTTATAAGCTATCTTAATTAATTTCAGTCAATTAAATGTTTTTTTTTATATTATACACAAGGTCCAACCGGCAATAAAGCATAATATTATGATATGATAGTTTAGTATACAGTTATTATTATTAATTGTATAATATTCACGTTATATATACAATATACAAATATATTTACATATGTTTTTATGAATTTTATTTTAGAAACCATTTATTTTTAAAAATATGGGGAGGGGGTCACGAGGGGGCAGTTGCCTTCCCAGAAAAAATATTAAGACTACAAACTAATAATTTTAATTGGGTCAGTAAATAGTAATCTACCCTCCCACACAACAATTAGAGGCAAGTGCCGCCTATATATACCTACCATAGTAATAAATTAAGTAGTTATTTTTATTTTTTTACTCATATTTATAAACACAATGGTTTTTAAAGAGAAAATTATTAACGCGTATTACTTGATTCAATACCTATAAAATATAATTAGAAAACAATCGGAATAAATAAATCGGAATATACGTACGTACAGAGAAAAGAAAATGCAATTCACTAATACAGCAATAAATTCATATTTTTTTCTTCACATACATACATACTGCATATAAAATCGTTTGTCGAGTAGGTCACTGCTCACAATTTAACCATGTAGATTTGTTCTACTCTTTTAATACTGAAAAGTATAGGTAGTTGTGGCGACCGGTGGTTACGATTTGTTTTAATGTCTTATCTGCAGAATTAGAATACATTTCGTTATTATTAATAATATTGTAATCAATGTCTTTACGACCAATTTGAAACTTGGTCATACATTGTCGGTAAATACAATATATTGATAAGTAGGATACTTACCTAGCCCATATATAATTGTTTCAATGATAATAATTTTATTATTATTTATTACCTACTCTATAGAACGGCGTATAGACCTATATTGTTGTATTTTACTAAATGTATAACTCAGATGCTGCAGGATTACATTATATTGATAGTACAAAATAGTATAGCTGATTATTTTACTGTAACCAGCTAACAATAATTTACCACTTATTTTACGCAATTAATATTTTATAACGTAGCGAAAGTTTAAAATTGAATATCAGCTCACTTCGCTAATATAATATAAACAAATTAAACCAGAATGTTAAAACGTGTAAATTAGTGAAAATTAAATTAAAAATATATTAGGCTAAAATATACGAGTTAATAAAGGATCGTTTTGTACGGTTATATAAAGCTGCTGAACTTAAGGGTGGTTTGCAACTTTTAAAAAAAAGACAACTTTAAAACAACCGATTATAAACTTCTTACTCGCTGCAGTGTATTTACGGAAGCACTGATGTTATTTATATTTTGTGCGTTATAACTTTGGAGATAAAATAAAGATTTCCTGTATAAAAATTATTATTAATTATTATTATTTCGCAAGCGGTTAAATGCAAATTATTACGAACCTATTATGTATAGTTATGTTCTATGTGATTTATGAGAAACGAAAACAAATTCATAAAAAGTTTGCAAAGGAATACTTATACTATCGTCGGAGAGCACGAGTTCTATATACTTATATACACAATGTACATATAATAAAATGTAAACGTTTTATAATAATTGCAAAAAACATTTAAGACCGTATAAAACGGTAATTTTATATATAGGTTTACTATTCGAACCTTCAAAGTACCTCGCTAGAAAGATTTTTATCCTGTACAACAGATTTATTTATTGTCGGGACGTATTTTTTTTATCATTATAAATTATTATATTACTAAACATATCGTGCACGCGACTCCGGAAAAGTAAGAAAAAGAAATACCAATTAGGTATT
This sequence comes from Sitobion miscanthi, assembly GCA_008086715.1. Classification (NCBI taxonomy): domain Eukaryota; kingdom Metazoa; phylum Arthropoda; class Insecta; order Hemiptera; family Aphididae; genus Sitobion; species Sitobion miscanthi. Next base: position 1,961,392 of record CM017800.1, on the reverse strand, counting down.
AAACATTTGCTATAGTATTATAAGTCATAATCATATAATGTTACTATATCCAAGCCATCTCGGCTGTCGTCAGCGCTCTTATAATAATATGAAAACTTATATATATTATATAGGTACCATTTCTTGATATTGTTTTGCCACCAACTGCATTAAGTCGTGCACGATACTGTAGAGTGTGGCGATACGTTAATTTCCGCATATTAATATATATACGAGTGTATTATAGGTAGCTGTTGGTATCTATCTATACCATCATTTCTCATTATACACATTATAATATAGCATACATTAATGTTGGATTATTTTTTTCTGCTGAAGACGCCAAATCTATATACTGGAGGACCGTTTTCAATAAAAGTTATATTGATATAGATTCCTATGAAGATTTGTTTCTCAGCCCGTTTATGTCGCTATAGAGTGCATTTTGTTTCGGCTCACGAAAACTAGTATGATTTTGTTTATGAACAGGGTTACAGTTGGTCACAGTCTTTCAGATAATAAAATAGTTATAAATATATTATGATTGGATATAATTGTCTGTATTGTATTATATTTTTTCACTGCATCCAGATCTTAAGACTTAAGACAATAAGTGATTAACGTTCGTGAAGTTAGCTCACCTAAGTACTTCAATTTTTTTAAATCTATGCCATTATTTTGCAAGTTATTTGCAAGTATTTGCAAGTCTATTTCTAGAATTTGCAAGTCCAAACTTTCACCGTGAAACCAAAAATGTAAAGATGGGTTAACTTCACGTAACCCATGCATTTTGATCTAGAACTCCGAAATTGGTATCAAATGAAAGCTAATGATTAGTAAGTATTTGAAAGCCCCTTTTTGAAATTTGCGAGTCCATCAGGCGGCCACTATAAACTTTTGAACTTGTGAAGTTGGCTCACCCACTTTATCCTAGAACTTTTAAATCAGCACCAAACTAAAGCTAATGATTAACAAAAATTTGCAAGTCTGTTTTTAGAATTTTAAAGTTCCCTGTACGACCACTATGAGCTTTGAAGTTTGGAAGTTGGCTAACCCAAGTTGTTCTAGAACTTCCAAATAGGTATTAAATGAAAGCTCATGATTAGTAAGTATTTGTAAGTCCAGTTTTAGAATTTGCAAGTAACTGGGAAAGCCAGTAAGAGCTTTCAAAGTTTGGAAGTTAGCCCACCCAAGTTGTCCCAGAACTTCAAAATAGGTATCAAACGAAAGCTAATAATTAGCAAGTATTTTCAAATCTATTTTTAGAATTTGCAAGTAACTTAGGCGGCCAGTAAGAGGTATCTAAGTTACAAAGTTAGCCCAAAAAATACAGTTGTCCTAAAACTTTGAAAATGGTACCGAACTATAGCTATTAATTTGCAAGTATTTGCATGTCCCTATTTTATAATTTGAAAGACATTCATGAAGTGGCCGCTTACTTTTGAAGTTTTGCAGTTTTCGGGGTGTTTGAAGCTGACCCTTGACTTTTCCCGATTCACTACAAACCTATGGCAATATTTTGCAACTAATTTGCAACATGCTTTATGCATTTTGCAACTACATACTTTAACAACTGGACATATTTCATAGCTGGCCTCCGATACAAAAAACCTTATTTTTTAGGTGGGCCAAATTCACAAACGTATTAATCCAATTATTTCTATAAAGTATAATAAACAATTTAAAAACCACTTGAGCACTCTTTTGAATCGTTTAATCAAAAATTTGGCCTCTGCTATCATAACAGGTAATTCTCAAGACGCCTATTAAGCGCAAATGGTGTCTTGATTTCGTTATAGATATAAAAAAAAAATTTTAATATTATAGTATTCATATTATATAATAATTCCCTAATCGAAGGAAGTTTCATCAATGGGTGGCTCATTTCATCAAAATAATGTATGCTATATTACTTTTAGCCTAAATTCTTATTGCATCAAAATAATACAAATTGTATATTGCTTATAAAAAAAAAAAAAATAAAAAATTTAAAATTAAGTAACAGCTATTATATATAAATAAGAGTCAAAGTATGTATGATTGAGATTTATTTACCTAGGTACTATAAAAACAGTCGACCGATTTTGACAAAAATTCGATAAGAGTACATTTCAACAGAAGCAAAATAGAAAACGATAAAAATCGATAGATTATAATAGATAGTTGGCTTATACATAATATTATATTATTAGTCAACAGGTTATATATACATTATGCATATGCTAAACCACAGTTTTTGCCTAATTGGCACCAAATATTTCACACATATATTATTTGGTATCCCAGACAGGTCGTAAGAGTATTAGAATAATATAGATCACGGTCAACACTCAACAGGTATTATAATATTATGTAAAAGGCAAGGTGGTATGGCTGAGGTTCATAGAATCAAAAAATACTCGACCGATTTTGACAATTTGAGGAAGGTTTATAGAATTTTAGATAATATTTATCGAACCATTTATTTTATAAGGTGACTCTTACCTACTATTAAGAGGATGTCAGCGCACTATTTGTTTTCTCTCTCTAACCCACGCGCAACATAGACAAAACGCATTTGCGCAGAATCGTTTTTCCATGTTTTCAAGTAATCTTAGAGTAAAATCACCCATTACTAAAAAGATAGATAATAATATTTTAGAGGGAATAACATATCTATTTTATATTTTATTGTTATTGGACTTTGTATTCGACTTTCAAAATAAACAAAAAAAAATGTTTTGAAACAATATTTAGAGAAATCGATATGTCATTCCTTCAAAAATATTATTCTCTATCTTTTTTGCAATGGGTGATTTTACTCTAAGTCTCTATGATTATTTAAAAACATAGGAAAAACGATTCTGCGCAATGCGTTTTGTTTATATTACGCGTGGGCCAGAGAGAGAAAACAAATAGTGCGCTGACATCCTCTTAATAATATTTCAATCATAATCGAATATTTGTTTATTTCTTCTTGGTTACACGTCAGAAGAAAACATACTTTACTTTTACTAACCGGTATCCGCCATAGGTTGATTGCCTATCTTTGTTTCATTAGTTTCATTGTGCAATGCCTGCAGGTAATACGCAGCTATAGTATTATGATGATATTATACATTTTTATCGAATTATATGTTGCGAAAAAGTATATGATTTAGAAATGGGTATAAAGCAATTATTTGTTAATTTATAATACTCCTCCTCCCTTTAATTGGTTTTCAGTCGTGCCTACAATTTTTACACTGTTGACAATTAGTAAACTCGTCGCTTTGTCTGTGAAATCATTCCTTGCCGCCAATAGTCAACGTTCAAAAGAAGAAAGAAAATTCAAAAGTTTAAATAGGTAATTAAAAGGTATGAATAAAATAAAATATAATGAAGGCTTCAATCACGCAGGCTAGAAGTGATGTGATTGTGATTGTGATTGTCTGTTCACTTAAAATTATGTTTAATCAACTTTTCGTAAATAAATAAAGAGTACTTAAATAATCTGAGCTTGATTTCGTCCTGAAAATCATGATTTTGCCAAGCAAATTGGCTGTCTTATTTTTATGAGTTATTGACTAATTTTAGAACTTATATTGTTTTAACTATTATAAAATAGATATGATTACAGAATAAAACAAAAGAAAATATATACAAATATGTAAGTAACTTGGAATCTTTGGAAGCGTAATGTTCAAATCGGTAAATTTATTAACATTTTTAATACCAAATAAATAGTTTTTAAAGTTTTTGTTTGTTTTAAAACTAGAATATTTCTAAAATCAAATTGAAGTTGTTTCTGCTATAATTGATCATAATAATATGATTAGTAAAATATTATAGTAAATAATATCATAGTTAATGTTGTAAGTATAGAAGAGAAATGTCACACATTTAAGCTTACAAAATATGGCTAATTAATGCTCAAAAATTGCACAACATGTCTACTATAATATAGCCTTTCCATGAAAACGATATAGTTTCCCTGCAGTGTCAAACAGTGGAACCAGGGGCGCCATTAAGAGTTTGATGAGGATTGAGGGGAATATACCAGCCCAGAGTCTTTATAATACACATGTACCACTCACCACCGTACTTGAAAATTGGTATTTTGTGTATGAAAAATGTCACCCCCCGGGATAAATTCCTAATCACGCCACTTAGGAGTGGAAACAGCACAACCGCGTCAGACGTTGACCTATGTCCGGACCGGTGCGGTATAGTGACGCTATAGACGCTGCAGAGAAACCGCACCTTTGCAGTGCATATAATAATGTATGGTTACATAATATTATATTATCATACGCACGTGGCTTTTGTTTCGAAGCGATTTGACCCGATTTCCTCGCGATTCGCACAACGACGCCGTATGTATAAACACGCGCGTTGTCGTCGTCGTCAAAGCCTTTTATCATTCGATTGCGCAACGGACCGTTGTTGGCGCACGTTTATATTTCATATTAATTGTACAGTATAATATTATTATTATACTTGTAAGGACCTGCGTGTGACTGGATGTATTATGTATACATTACGGTATAAGATGCGGCGACGTCACGGCCACGTGGACCGGTGGAAATCAATTAACAAAATAATGTAGATATACATAGGTATAGACATAATACCTATATTGTATATATACGGAACGGGCGAAAACTGCGAATGCTGGCGCACGCGGCAAAATACTGCTGCGGGAATAATATATATATCATGGCTATGAAGCGGATTTAAATGTTCTAAAAAACAACAAAAATGCACTAAAAAAAAATACTCAATTTTGCGCGATTAATGACCGTGTTTCTGAAGATATAGGGACGTGCGCTATTAATTGCCTACAGTGTGTAAGTTACTTAATACATTTTAAAATAGAAATACGATTTTTTTTTTTTTGTCATTAAAGGAAATCAAAATAAATTTTATCAAATTTTCTGATTAGAAAAAAAAAGGAAAAATGTAAAAAAAAAATGCTCTAACAATAACAAAAGTAGTGGCTTGGCTTAGCGTAGTGGTTGCAATTAGTAAAGAAACGTGATCTGAGGGTAACCACCGGCTGGTGCTATGCAACTAGTTCCCGGATAAGTGATCTCCCAGATTCTTAGTGATAAATCCTTGCCATACGCATACACACACGTGTCCAAAACCAACTGTACCCACAGTAACAGGTTAATGACCTCAGTTGTCGAAGCCTTAAATACATTTTTTTTTTAAATAACAAAAATACAAAAAATACAAAAAAAATTGAATTCATTGAAATTCGCTCTCTAATTATGACTTAAGAGTATGTATGTGGATTATATTTAAGTATATAAAATAATAATTATAATAATACCTATATTGCATTACATAAGCGAAAACAGGATGCGTGCGTATACTGTATAAACTATATGGAATTTTCGGCTCGAATGACCGTATAGAGTGTCGGCAGGTATCTATATGTATTATTATTATTACCCATACGTAGACTTGACCGTTTTACATACAAACATATTATTGTACTACGTATACACCTGTTATATGTATGTTGTGTTCAATTCTACGTCCGTCTATAACACACATAAACAACATAATAAACATTATATAATATTACTCTATTCATTGCGTGACCTATACATATAATAGTATGGTTGATGTGCTATAGGCAGGCTTTCGTCTGACCAATAACTATATATATATATATAAATTGCACACCTATTTATATGCATTACAATGTAGTAATGTGTAAAATAATGTATACTATTATTTTCATTACAGATTGATAGCATAATGCGACGAATAACACGACAAAATAGAAACTTTTTTTGGTTGCTGATTTTTTGGATTGTTTCCTTTGGTATAAAACAATTACACGGCCCATCATTATCGCGTGCACATGTTATATATCCACTTATTACTTACACTGCATATGGTTACATATACTTCTTAAAAAATTCGAACGAAACCGTTTCCGTATTATATGTGTATACTATAAACATTATACAGTGATTCATGAAGGATGCTCATCCCCAATTTTCAAAATTAATTTAAAATCTGTTTTTGGAAATCTTTAAATATATAATTAAGGGGATTGAAAGCCGGATATTTATTTCCCGTTTTAGACCTAAAAGCCTGACAAGATTACGCATACTTAAAATAATTAGATTTAAATTCTGTAAAAAAGATTTAAGTTGATCAACGTTTTTCTATGTTATTGTGAAAATTGATTTTTGATATCTCTTTAAAAATTGTTCTTAAATCTTTAAATATATATTATAAGTTTCAAATATTTAGATTTCCTTAGTGTCTTTTTTAAAAAAGTTGAACAGTTATTCTCAAATTGACCATATTTTAAAGCTACTTAAGGAGGGTCCTGTGGAGATTCGAAAATTCTGTTTTTCAAATGAAAACTTTCCTTTTCTACTAATAACCTCGAAAGTTTTTCTGGACATTTTAACGTTTCAAAACCAAAATTCAAACAATAATTTTTTGAGTTATTTAAATTTGTGTAAAAGGATAACAGGCTAATGATAATGGGTATTGAGTTTGGAATAAATATAAAGAGGCTATGGGATTTGAAAATCTTAGTGATTAATCTATAAACATAAATAATTTGTAAAAATGGTCCAAGTATAAGAAATATTAGATCCAATATAACTTATATTTTATAATTTGATAAAACCATGTTTAAGGACTATTATTCTTAAAATAAACATTTTAAAAACTGAGAATCTACTTGTTCGAATTTCAAGTAAAATAGGATTTGAAAAACAGAAGTTATCACCACACAGGAATCTCCTTAATTAGTAAAAAAAACAAACAAGAAGTTTAAAATATAGTATTTTTATTTAACAATTCCAAACATGGGAATTTGAATAAATTAATTATTAAAGGAAAAAATGAGAGTGAACATACTTGTCGAATAACCTTGTAAATTACATAATATAATATAGGTAGGTACCATTATATCAAATATAGGTACTATAGAAATGTCGTAAAAGAAAAATCGTATTATTCTTCATCGCCCACGCGCGAATGAAGCGAACAGACACAGCGTGATTCAAGAATTATTAATTGTTTTAATTCAAAAGCCTTACCGCGCGCAGAAGTATAATATTTTTTGGAATTAAAGTTTTTTTGCATTTTACACAAATTATATAATATCATTTTTATGAAAAAAATAAGAAAACCAAGATAATTATAAAGAAACTGGGTATAGTTTGTCCTTTGGTAGAAGTCGAGAGATTTTGTTTTATTTTTTAAATCTTAAAACTTTAGAGTTTTAATAGTATTATTTCCCAAGCATTATTGTTATTTTCAAAGTATAAGATGTTATCAACGAACGTTTAACACACAGATTCAACTGATATATAAGGTAAGGCATTAAATCCCATTCACACAATATTTTGATATCTTATTTTCTGGTTTTATTAGATGAAAGTATAGAACCAGAAATTTAAGCTAATAAAATTATATTATGATTTAATCACATTAGCGAGCGGTGAGACATGTTTTTAACATTCGGTACATTATGAAATGTACAAACAACTAAATGGCACTACTATAAAATCTTCAATTGAACTTTCTAGTTTAGTAATATTATTATGATTTATGACAAGCGTGTATTTCATGTACAATTAGAATTTTACCTTGTAAATATCTATAATACATATATAGCAATATAGGTGGGATTTTGAAGATTACACTTTAGAGTGAGAAATTATTTTCCTTTGCCCATACCCGAATATATCTAAAATTATATAGTTAAAAAACCAATATTTGTGATCGCCGGTCAAATGAGTATAATTATATAATACAATTAGGTAAGTAATATTGACAATGGAAAATCAATTAATAATTAAATCACACATACACGTCATATCCAGTGGTGTACACACTGGAATGATGGTGAAGGGGGATTAACCCCTCCACCGTGGTTTTTTTCCATTATAATGTAAAAACATGAAAATGTTTTTATATAAATCATAATAATATATACATATGTATGTATAACATACAGTATTGTGCACATATATATGTTATTGTAATATAACCCTCCCCGTCCATTTGGTAATTTCTAGGTACATTATTGGTTATACCAATCATAAAGTTATAACTTATAACTTATTACTTTTAATGTCTGAAGTTTAATAAAATATTTACATTATTTATAAAAAAGAACATGGAAATAAATATTTAACTAAAAATAAAAATACCACCTGATATCTGTGTCGAATAGGTAGTAGCCACTATAGTCTAAAGAGTATAGGTACCAATTAATTAGGTATTATTATTATCATTATTTGAATTAAACAACCTATTATACAATGAAAATATGTACTATGTTCAGTGAGTTTATGAATTAATAATATGATGATACAAACGTGAAGGAGTTTCAACTTGAATTTTTTTTTATTTTGCCGTGAACTTGTTAATTATATATTTGTAGGCTAATTTATGTTATAATATCGCAGTAGGTATACATTTTTCAATCGATTTTTTTTTCATCACAAAATAGGTACGAATATATTTCAATACCTGCATAAAGCCATTGTAGGTTGTCATAATGATAATTATAAATGTAATAAATATTTAATAAATATAAACAAATTTGAACGTGACATGAATATGAACGTGACAAATATTCTTTTCTCCATCAATAAAGTCAAAATGAAAATGGCACGAATTTCATATGATTTATTAAAAATGTCACTTCCCTAAACTGTTGTCAGCGTTTTACGTATTTATTTTGACTTAAAAGTTATAATAGCCATTTTAAAACCTAAAACCGATTGACAATTCAATAGATGGATGTATAGAATTTATACATAAATGCATTATATAACAATATCCTGTCTACAAATTGTTATGGATCTATATTATTATAATAGCGATTTATCGACAATTGAAATTGTCGTTTCACGGAGTTAAGAATTTAAGAAGTTTACTTAGACATTTTAATGGTTATTCCTATTATTTTTCATTACAACGAGTGGGTGCTTTTGTTAAACGGCTATGGAATTATTTCCAATTTGTTTTCAAACACTACAGAATGAGTTAACTATATTAAATGTATACGATTAAAAAAAAATTAATACGTTTAATTCAGCTGATATATAATAAATTGGTATTTAAATACTTTTTAATTAAAAGTTAAAATATACAATGCTATCAGTATTTTAAAAATCATCAATTTAATTTATGCAACAGAGATATTGCACAACAACTCGCAATCAAAATATGCATATACTTGGAACTTGGCTAATTTGTATATTATTATCATCAACTGAATCCGTCACAAATTACAAATCCAAGAGAAGCCAATATTTTTAAAAATATGGTTTGAAACAATTTAGTTTTAGACCTTTTTCCAAGCAATCAAAAATATTTACAATAACGAATAACATTTAATAAAAATAATACGCCGTGATTTAAAAGTTGAGAAAAATATTTTATTATTTTTATTTTTACCAGGAAAGAGAATATTATAGAACGTTCATTTCCCCACCCATTAAAATTGTTCAACTCTTCCCAACGCCAATATTTAGTGCTCCATTCCTACCAATTCCTGTCGCCACTCCTGGAATTTCTGCTCAACCACTGCCCCTGCATAAATTTAAAAAAGGAATGGAGCACTAAATAGTGGCGTTGGAAAAAGTTGAACAATTGGGTGGGGAAATGTACGTGAATATAGATTTACAGTCAGTATATATAATAGGTATTCCATTTATATGATTAATTATTATATAATTTCAACTTTCAATAAATATTGTGAGTAGGTTAGGTTATTGTTAAAAAAAACATATAAAGTTAAAATAAATAGCCCTATCAACTCTTATTTAGAAAAAGTATATTAACTTTAATATGTATCTACATAATTTAATATAAATCACAACATTTTTAAGTCTGAAAATTAATACCTATATAAATAAATGTACAGTTGTACAGAACTATAATTTATTTAAGATTTTGAAGAATTAATTTTTGTTCTATTTTATGGTGGATTAACAATTTACAGTTCATAAAAATCTTTTTATGAATATTGTACTATAGAATAATATTTCATGAGAATTATAGAAAACGTAACTAATTTTATATTATAATATAATAGCCAATAGTTGTATAATATACAATCGGTTGATTTAATAATACCTATTCTATTTTTTACGACTTAACCGGTCATTGGTTATTGGTTTACTCACTCTCTGTTATCGTCAGAAAATTGATCTTGAGAGTGCTATATATTTATACACCCTCTCGTGGCGTTCACCCTTTTGATTATTGTTTGTATAAAAACAAAAGAGAATAAACAGCTGAATACACCTTAATCGACTTTTATACAATTAAATCCATAAACATTGTTCTATACTATTGTTTCCTTTTGTTGCTCTTCTATAATTATACGCATTTCTTTAAAACGTCAGTATTTGGAATTATGTTTCTAAACATTTATAATTTACATATTTTGTTCAATTCTCTTTGTATTCTCGGAGTATTATCATAATATTAAATAATATTATTATAAAAAAAAAACACAAAACCACAGCCAACAATACAATTTACTAACAACATACCTCTAATATTATAAAAATGTAACACAGCTTGTAATAAAGTGCAAACTAATCTTTTGAACTTGTGACTGTTAACTGATAAGTATAATAATAATAAGTATAGAAAATAATAATTACTTTCTGTTCACTCTGGTGTTAAAAAATTGAAGATTGATTTACCTACTTTATTTTAATAACTTTATACAAACATAATTAAAAATATTGTCTATAACAACGATTAACCTAGTAAAATAAAAATAAACTCACTTCAGTTAAATATCACTGAATATGATATTATGTAATTATTGAGTAACCAAGTCGATTCATATCCCATATACTATATTATATTGTTATAGGTACTAATGTTTGGATAATATCCAAGTGTAATATGTGACATGGCAGTTAGGAATTATATATTTTAATATTTGATGTATAATATGTATGCAGTAATCATGACGTATAGACTGTACTGCTGTAAGAATAATATTCTCCGTAGTGCGTTTGATGTGGGAAATGAGCAGGTAATTAAAATAACTTAGTATTATTAAAAAAAAAAAACAAAATGTCACGAATATAGCCACATAATCACTCTGCAGACACTCGGTAGTGATATTACAGTTAGGCAATTAGCCCAACCTATAATCGTATACCTAGTATAATAGTCTATACGATGTTTGGAGTTGCACGATTTTTGTAAAAACGCACTAAAATACTCAAGACGACAACTTTCGGTTCGAGACCGGTTCGATTTTATGAGCGTACTGTACCGGAACAACAACAATAATAATAATAATAACTTACCTATATAATATACTTACAGAATATGATGTTTTATACAGTAATAGAAGTACTGTTCGCCGATTGAACGTTAGAAAGCTATATAAAGCAGCCTTATAATTGATCGCCTTTTGTATTCAGTTATATAAAACCTGTGGCCAGCTCTGTGTAATTGTTTGTACGTATTCATTAAAAGGCCAGCATGGTAAAACCGGAAAAAGGTATATTTTTTATTTGTCGTTCTCAGAATCAATTCCCCTCGAAAATTGATTTTTTTTTCATTTATTCTCTCACAAATTGGTTTCATTGCATAATTTAAATACGCACGTAGCACGTGTACTGTATAATAATACACGTGGTGTCCAAATAAAAATACAATGAACAATTTGTGCTACATTTTCTTCAAAGTATAATACATTATATAATACTAATAATAAATAATGATTTAACGGTAGGCACCTACCTCGAAATTTCCAAAAGACAGAAGAATATTATAAAGAGGATGTCAGCGCACTATTCTCTTTCTGGCCCACGCGCAGCATAGACAAAACGCATTAACGCAGAATTATTTTATCTATGTCTTTAAGTAATCTTAGAGTAATATCACCCATAACAAGAAAGATGGAGAATAATATTTTTGAGGGAATAACATATCGATTTTATATTTTATTGTTATTTGACTTTCAGAATAAACAAAAAAAATGTGTGCATTTAAATGATGTTTAAATTGTTTTGAGACAATATTTAGACATATCGATATGACATTCTCTCAAAAATATTATTTTCTATCTTTTTTGGTATGGGTGATTTTACTCTAAGATTACTTAAGAATATAAAAAAAAATGATTTTGGATAAATTCGTTTTGTCTATGTTGCTCGTGGGCCAGAGAGAAAAAACAAATAGTGCGCTGACATCCTCTTAAATATTGTTTAGATTTATGAATATAAATACGCACGACAAATATACATTTTATAACAAATTAATTTTAGGTCGTGTCACTTAAACAAATATATGGATGAAAACAATGAAATTGATGAAAATGTAAGTATTAATTTATATTGTCTATCCGTCACGAGTCTCGACCGAATACGAATTGTTGACATCTATAATAATACTTTTTCGGAGCATGCGATGAAAATCGAAGTTACTTCCTTCTGCACGTTAGGGTTCGTCATTAATTTCACGTTTACTTTTGGTATAATACTCAGTCCATTGTAAATTATAATATCAGTTTTTCTATTTCGTGTTATTCTGTTTACTTGTACTCGAGAACTTGAGAGAGTACTTATCTATAGCAGTAAATCAGTATCATGCAGTTATTGAATATTTGATCGGTGAACACAAATGTGGTATTTGCTTATGTCATAATATTATGTAACCAGTAATAACCACTGCATTATTTCAAAACTTTTTATCATACACACTTTTTACAATTAATTTCTGTCTTGTAAGTTGTAAATAATAATAGAAAATACTACTAATTATTAACGTAAAACTAATGTTTATATTATATTGTACAATATAGCGACGACCGGGCTAAACATAATAAAATGTAAACATGCAATTATTGAATGACAAATGTTGGGTTTTATGTACTTTATTGACCTAGTAGGTATTGGTATCTTGTGTTGCAATAGAGAACAAAGTGAACTAAAAAATAAAACGGCGTATAATTGTATTAATTCGTTACCATGTACCTGTAGTAAAATACTTTTTGTTCGACTGTTAATTATGTTTATCTATAATATTTTATATTTGGTTACTGAGTAATTACTCATTTTTTTTTTATGACAAGCAATACGCTTAACATTGAGATAAAATAGTATACAAACAAAATTATAAATAACATCTATATAATACAATTAATTTCAAGGATTTATCGTTATATCCGATAGCGGTGATATACCTATAATAATAGTGCAACGGTCTATTAATTTGATATTACGTGTTTATCTCTTGTTCTTAAAACTCGAATCTATTGTACTATAATATATGCTTAATGTATTAATCATACATTTAAATTCGAAACAGATAGCAAACCATGTTTCCACGGCAAAGCTTATTGTTGACACAGACGTCGTAAGAAATTTGTGTAAATAAAAAATATATCATGTTATTTGTTTAAAAAAAAAAAAAAAATGTTCATTAATTTCTCTGTTTGGGTTTTTATTTTTCTGGCTTTAAAATAATATTTTATTTTCGCTAATGGGATCATAAAGAGCTGTAATGACTGAGTTTCGAGAGTACGCTTATTATAACCCTTCTGCTCACTCTTGTCGAACACGAATATTTAGATTGGAGATTATTTTTCGTATGCCACTGCAGCAGAAAATAATATTATCACAGCTCTAATCTCATTAGTACGTCATAGAATTAGATAGATTATATTGATTATCATATGCTATTATAAAAATTATTATATTATATTATTATGATATCTTATAATATATACCTACCTGCAGGAGGAACCCCGAAGGCTCGAACCAGTGCGTGACAGTGTTTATCAGCGACATAAGTAGGTACCTGGTATGTATATAGTATATAGAAATCAATATTTAAAAGAACCTAACTATAAATTCAAACTCTTAGTGTGTTTTTACGAGTGTAGCAGGGCAATAAAAAAAAAAACCTTAATTGATATTGTGCGCTCGTAGAAAATTTGTTTTTACGTCTGTATTTCTATGGAATTGTATTTTTTATTCAAATGGTGATCATGATCGTGAATAATTAGAACGATCCGCGTATTTTATTGCTCTCGCCCGGCCGGCCAACTGCTACAGGTTTTATTCGTTTGACGTCTTGACGACGATCTGCAGAGAAGACTTGCGGTCGTTTATTTACCCCGTGGATTCCGTCGTGACAAAGTGGTGGAAAACTCGCGCGTGACCACTATTTCGTGAGTACATATTATATTATATAATAGAAGTGTGTGTAAAAAAATCAAATCGGAAAAATATCGCTAACCCCACGTCGTACGCGTGGTGATTTATATCGGTGCTGAGGCTGCGCATATAAGGCACCTGCAGTCGTCCGTCGTCTCAGGGAGTCTACTGCAGCGGCGGATTGAATGTGCATTAGATTTTGACAACAGCGTGCTCGCCAAGAGGGCAGAAGATTCGTGGATAACTTCGCTGGTCGTATAGATAAATCTGGGGAAATCGAAATAAATTCGCAAAAAAATAAATATAAACCGCTCTCGTGTAGCTATTTGCGGTATGACGGTACAGTGCAGCAATATAGTTATAGTATACACCTACACAAGTATAATGTATACGTATGGACGATGAAGAAATAAAAACGATCCTTGATAACAATAATAATAATATAATATATATATATATAACGACGACGACGACGACGCATCAGCAACATCCGACGACGACGACGACGACGACGATAATATAATGATGTAATCTCGATGATTGCGGTCGTCTGAAAGAAACGACGATTTTTCGATTTGTATAGAAATGAATTTGTTACCTATACCTACTCTCTCTCTCGAAAGAGAGTTTATTATATATTTTACTTTTTTCTCCCCCTCTCATTTCGTTGTCCCACGCGCGCGTGATGTATATCGCGTGATATTATACTTATATATTATATATATATATCCTATATATATATTATATATATATCCTATATATTATATATATATATGGCTCTGTGAGGGGTGGCGGCCAACCCACATCGGCGTTGCGGGGGTGGTTGATGTCCGGAAGACGACTACGCGCGGGCGGGGCGCGGTGCTCCCCCCCGGTAGGTTCGTGCCAGGTTGGGACGGACGCGCCACGACTGCCGAGGATTGAATTGTGCCGTTTGATCTGTGCGAACAACCCTATATATACACACCGGCACGTCCGTCTCCATGGTTACGGCGAGCGCGGGGCTGCGGACGTCTGTCCGGTTTTTGTTGCGCGCGTACCGCACCTCCCCCCCCCCTCACGTACCACTCGTATAGCGACAACACAGCCCCTGCAGCAGCAGTATAGACGATTCCTCATCCCCGTGGGTTAAAAGGGAGCGGAAAGCGGCCGGGACGACGACGACCCCTCGGGGGACTTTCGCGTAGGGACAAGAAATTGATATCGATGACAGCCGTCAAAAACACACCCGACCGCCACCGCCGCTGCCTGCACCTCCCCCCGGCCGTATATATATTATATTTCCTCTCGCCACGTCTCTCGCTCACGCTGTGTCCCTTTCTCTCTCTCTCTTCACTCAAACACATACATACACATATATACATTTCGCGGGTTTCGAGATGAATCTCCACCGCCGCCGACCGTTATTATTATATTAGTTTATCGTATTGTTTCGGCGTCCATATATAATATATATATATCACCACAGAGAGAGAGAGAGAGAGAGATAGGGGAGAGAGAGCCTATATATACCTCTGTCCGTTTATATCGTCGATTTACCTCTCCGTACTCTCGGGTCTTATGGTCCTTTACACGCGTCCAAAACGGTAAATCTCTTTCTCTCCGTCTCTCTCTACCTCTTTCTCTCTCAATTTCTCTCTCTGTCCGCGCGAATTCGTCGTGTCAAACGGACCGAGCGCTCGCGGAATCGTGTCGGCGGCAGAACAAACTCCCTTCGCAATTTTCGGCGCTGCTGTTGCTGCTCTGTCCTCCGACGACGACCGCGATGATGGCGTGATGAATGTTAGATATACCTATATGTATATATATATATATATATATTGTTTCGAAGTGAATTGATTGTGGCATATTATAAGACGAGCAAATGCACGATCTCTGCCCACAGTGGAAATAACAATTATTATCGCCAATAATTTTCACATGGAGTTTACGACCAAGTCCTTTTCAATGTATAACATAATATTATAATTTATAACAAACGTACAGGTACGGGTTATCGCCCTCGAAATATGATGTTTTTTTAATAAGCCACATGTCGTCAACGATTTAAAATGATATGTATACCCGTAATAATGAAACATTATAGTAATACATAGGTCATAATCTATTAGATACAGTGGGTAACATATATATTATATATTATGTATAAAATATGCAAGTTATCAGATAATATTATCACCAAAGCCCATATCATATTAACATAATTATAATTACTATAATATATTTCAATGAAATGGATAGACGTGAAGCAGGCATCTCAAACATTCTGTCAGAAGCCCTCCACCCAGACAACACAAGACGCATGATAACCTTTATTACTAAGTCTAACGTTATCAATAGTATTTAATATGTAAATTATACAACATGTAAATAATTTAGAGTTAAACTCTTTGTCGCCAATGGCCATAGTTGCCGAGGCCTAGTTCAATTAAAAAAAAAATAAAATATATATTTCAATATTTGTGATGCACAAATTGGTAATGCGCATTATTCTTTTATAGTTATAATTTAATATTTATTAAAATATAAATGTTTAAGTTGACTACTTACAATTTTTCTGCTGCAGTATTCATAGGTTTTTAATTATGGATTTAAAGTATTTAGAAATAATAAAATTAATTGCATACAGATCACAATAAATATTGTATAATATACGTTACACTAGGACACCTCAAACGTTATGAACCTGCAGTAGCCAGTATAGGTTGTAGGTATACAGTATGTTACAAGTTACAACTTGTGACAATGTTTGAAGTTTATAAGCTCGTAATAAATTAATAATGAGAAAATTACCACTTTACAGAATACTGTGAGAAGTCCATGATTCGTTGTACAGTTTGTAATATATTATACAATGGTCGATGAATAATGACAACCTGCCAATTTTATGATTCCGCGAGCTTGCACGGTGCAGCATACATTTATACTGCGATATTATATAGGTATGGAATTTAATCGATTTCCGCATTAAGCTTAGAGTTCATAAATAAACGATACACTCGAAAAGCTGCGGCGAACCCTTTATAATCCAACTTCCGTTTTTATTGTTCGCGCTACCGCCGACGTGACGTGTCAACTAATAGTTTGATTATGTGCATTTTCACACAAAACACTTTTTGTTTATAAATATAGCCTTTGGTTTGTGTAAAATAAATGAAAATAATATCAAAAACGCTTTTTAATTTTTGCATGCAACACGATTCCATTATAATATATATATATATATATATATATATTTATATATCTACAAAATTCCAAGAACACCAATAATAGCTGATGCCTTGATATTTTATAAAATGTTTAGCCATCGACCATCACGGTAATATAAAAGAATTTCAATATTGTAAAAATACATTTTTATGTCATGGAGTATAATAGTGGGGGGAAAAGTATTGAGTATTCTGCAGAAATTGCTTATTGCATTAAAAATATGGAATATTATGTTCGAAAGAGTGAACTCATTATTTTTATTCTGGCTGGTTATATTATTAAATACTAGCTGATCCAGTGCACTTCGTTGCCCGTGAAATGTACCAACTCTATATGACTCAAACTTTGTTCAATTCGTTATTTAATATTCGGTGTACGGTGTTCAAAATTTATCTTAACTTTTCTGTTGCCTGGAATAAAAATTCTGATTCGCAGCAGTATATTATCAGGTAGGCAATCTATCTGCGGTAGATCGCGGACCCAGTGCTGTTTGTACGTAAGTGTATGATTTAACTTTAAAGTATCAAAGTTATACCAAGTTTATTTTGATATAATACGGTGGATTAATGTAATCAATTAATACATAATCCTAACCTAACCTAATCGTACTAAAATCCGATAGATTAGCCTATCTTCTTCCCAGAGATCGTGGACCATAAAAAATGACAAAAAAATTGTGATTGTTCAACTCCTTTTTTGGTGTAACTCACTGCAACTCAGCCACCCTGGTAGGCAATGTGCGAAAATTCGATTTGATACATGCTTGTACCTGATCTGCCCGATCAACCAATAGCAACCAATAATAAATAAATACTATTTCTATTAATTATTTCTCCTATAACCAATAGCAACCATTTATGAACAAATATTTCCATCGTAAATCTCAAAATCCCTGTTTGAGAATGAATAGACTATCCAACAGAAATAATTTTTCAATTCGAACCAGTATAGCCCCTTACAGCCTTTTTTTAGCATTAAAAGGTAGCCTATGTTTTTTCTCAGTGTCTAAACTATCTATGTATCAAATTTCATTTAAATCAGTTCTGTAGTTTCGGAGCTTATTCAATAAAACAATCAAATCTTTCCTCTTTATAATATTAGTATAGAATTATAGATTATAATGTTATACAGTATAGTTCAAAATATTTTATTTTAAATTAATAATATCGTATTTTAATTATTTTAACTGTACAACAATTATAAATTATCATGTATATTTATGCAATTATGCGTTTATAAAAAAATATTATTGCATAAACAAATTAAAATCAAGTTTCGAGTTCATATCGTAGAAATGATAAAAATAAATTGACCGTCCAACAA
Organism: Sitobion miscanthi; assembly: GCA_008086715.1. Taxonomy (NCBI): domain Eukaryota; kingdom Metazoa; phylum Arthropoda; class Insecta; order Hemiptera; family Aphididae; genus Sitobion; species Sitobion miscanthi. The sequence continues at coordinate 1,942,730 of CM017800.1, read as the reverse complement.
CAGGTATCTAATATTCCTATACCTATATGTACATACTAACTATAGTAATAAACTAAATATGAAACGGCGTTGAGAGCTTAATATAATTTAAAAAATCTATTTACAGTTGTATTGCGCTTACATAATAATAATATATATTACGCGTTTTAGTAATTTAATATTGTTGTATACCATATATTTTTTTTTTTAAGTAAAACATACTTATACTACTGCATTACCGCTATATCCGAAAAAATAAAACTTCAATATTGTATTAAATCTCTACACAGTATAAAAAACTTTCATTTATTAAAGTCCATTTATTATTTTTATTTACTCGAATACCTCGCAGCGCAATGCGATATTGCCTTATTGCCAGAGTAGTGTTTGTTCAAACAAAATAAACGAAGAATAAAACATATTCGTGTAATATAGCTGGCCCGGTTTGGTTTTTGTAGCTACATCAATAATCATTTTCAATAATATTTGTATTTTTTAACTTTATACAGATGCGTTTCTATTATATAGGATACGTATTTAAATAGTTTATGGTTTGAGTTGTTAAACAAATATTATAAAAAGTATCTTCAGGCTGCTGCTTTCGACTAAAAACCACCACTTTAAATTTATAGCAATACATTATATATTTTTAACAATAATTGTTACCTATCTGATCATTTACTATATTTATTTATTTATTAATAAATAATTTATATAATATGATTATCTATATATATAATTTTAGACGACATTTCCTATTGGTGTGCGTATTTTGCGATCCGTCGATATTATTATTTTGGTTTTAAACGAAAAATTACAAATGGTGCACAACGATAAATGTCGTATTTATTTCGATTATATTTTATACTGTTCTTACAACGCAGCTACATATTATAACGTGTACGAAGACCGTGTGACGAGGAAAAAAACCTTTACCTAAAGCCTTCCCTCGATCACTAGAGCACGCTGCGCCTATAATATGACGTATAATACCATCGGGCACTACGCAAACAAAAGTTCTCACTTGCCGTTTTTGTAATTCGTTATAAAAGGGGTTTTTGTCGACACTAAAATTTGATACGACATACATATACCTAACCTATACATGGTCCCTCATATCATCCCACACGATAATGGTGTGTAATGTTTCACAGGATCGAATATCGCATACTGCAGGGGGAAGGTAGGTCATCATTATGATTATATACCAATAGAAAAGCAAAACTCATGAATCATATAATGCACTCGTTATATATATATACACATGGTATATTATGTGTAGCCGTACATTTTTCAAACATTTAACATCAAAATAATGATTTTTTTTTTAGCAATTCAATCGTATGACAAAAAAAAAACATTTCTGTTTAAAATGTTTGCCGTTACGTCATAGACGAGGTAAGAAAACACAAATTCCAGTGTAATTACTCTATTTAGTTTTATTTCGACCAAACTTGGTCTGGAAAATATATTAAGTATATATTTTTAGATATTATTGTTGACTGCGCTGCAAAAATGTCAAATGTTTATAAAAAAAATCAAATCTCATCAACGAAACCTGCTGGTGTATTCTTACTGTATATAATTATATTGTACTATTAAATCTGAAATCTGAATTCAGAGTTTAGTTTAATTAAAATCGTTCAAATTTTGTTGCAGTAGGTATTTTAATATTTCTTTGTATACAAAAATTCCCCTTTCGTTTAATGCGACTGAAAAATGTGAACGTTTCAAAACTATTTCAAAGTCTTGTTTTTTTTTCGCGAATTGCTTCTTGTATAGTTTCGAGAAAAGATATTTTAATAACAATTAAAAGTACAAAAATGTGTACACAAATGAGCCAATATCGGTAGAGCCGTAGAGGCAATATATACGCTTATAATCGAAGGCTGCAGCGGACTGACCCCAATCGAAATACTAAATGCTTACACGTATTTTAGATTGTTGAATATCTGTAACAAGTCGGCGATATTTATTGGTTTACGACACTTTTGTGTGGTTAAGTTTTCGCGATCACACTATAATACAACTGTACATTGACATCAGCTGACACTGCATATTATTATGGTAAAGTATTCGCGTTTGGCGATTAAAAATTTAAATTCGTCAAGTATCAATTGTTAATTTAAACGAATCCTTCGAGAATAATGTAGTTATAATATAGTTATTAATCGCAGCCAAGGTAAAACGTTCGTTTCGGTTCGACAATCAAAACAGCGACGTACCTAACCAACAACCGTTCACAGTATTTAAATATTATAACTGATTTGCAGTCACAGATGCAATGTCAGACAGATTGGTATAATTATAATAATAGAGTATATAGTTCGGTATAATAGCCGTACCTATATCTTTTGTTGGTAGTTACCTAAACAGTATACGTAATGATTATATTATTATTGTTTATATAATTAGCGGTTTATCATGTACAAAACATATTATTTTGTGTCGTGGAGTAATATAGTGCGTGTAACTTTTCATTGATTAATGTCCTAAACTAATTTGTTTATAACAATATATACATAATAATATGTTTAATATGTACCTCTATATACTATACAAACATAATAATATTAGTATTATCATATTTTACGCGTATTATAATAAACGACTTAATAAATGTTTAATGGTTTCATTAACGCGTTGAATAAGTGTTATAATAACGTGTAAGATTCATATTATTATTAAATTCATCAAACTTTCTAGCGATTATATTGTAATATTATCGTCATGATACGGTGCAGAATAAACGCCGATCATGCGATATAACAATATTATATACGGATATAATACATAATAATTAATAATATTCTTATTATTTGCGTTAATTAATGTTTATTATTATTGTCGGCAAAAACGAATTTATAAACGTCCCCTCTACAGAGTTTACGGTTCACGACGACGACGATCAAAATAAATACAATCTCACTCTAGTGCAGTTTCGGGACAACGGCGGAGTTTGCGAATCCTATACCGGTGCGGTGTAATTAGTCCCACAGGTCGTTTATTTGCGTTGTTTACGTTTGTGCCGAAGAAATTGAAAAGTTATTCCCAGCGAGTTTCGCAGCACGCGTCGGACTTAAAGGGCTCTTTTCGCGCGTTCCCTATTTTTCTTCGTCGTCGTCTTCTTCTCGTTCTTCTTCCTCCTTCTCCTCCTCCTCCACCTCTTTCTTCTTATTCTCCTCCTCCTCCTCCTCGTCAGTTTGCAGTTTGTCGGCTTTTATCGATTCGTCGGGTAGACGGACTTTTATAATATATACAAGTCCAAATTATCATAATATGATTTCGGGGGGAATAAGGCGCGTCGGACGATTTTAACCCTTTTATAAAAATAATTCTCATGTATACGACGTGCCTTACTACTCTCTCCAGGGAGCAGAGAGAAAAGCCAAAATCAAAAGTTCTTTATTGGAATAGGATAAAAAAAAATCTTCTAATCACACGCTATATTATTACCACCGTATATTATATTAGGTAATTCAGTGTATAGCGTGTTTGCTCGACTATATAGCTACCCGTGTTCTTTGAATAAATATAGGACGTGACGACGTGAAGAATAAATATGTAAACACCATAAACACTTAACGATTGTATGTATAAAATATAAATGGTTTAATTATTCTGTTTAATATGGTAAGTTTATGCGTAACGGTGTACAAGCTATATCATAGCTGTTATTTAATATTATAGTAGATAGTTTATTATCACATATTTTAACCAAGTAATCGTTTCTTTATATTATTATAACGTGTATCATTTGTCTTAACACGAAGTCTTTGATAAATCTATAGCTATTTAAAACTCTTATAGTCTAATATTTTTTTTTACAATATTTTTTTGGAAGACATAATATTTTATTTGCATAAAAATCTGCACTGAAGTACGTATAATATTAGTACGCAAATACGCTGCAGAGTGTCTTGCTATAGTCATCGTGTTTGTCCACATAACACAGTCTTGGTCGAATATTATACAATATAACCGTATCGTCTGTACAGACTTTAAAACGTACATGTGATAATTATTTCAGTCTGTTTGAAGTCTTGAAGATACTCAAAGGAAATATGAAAAATATCTATCTCTAATATAAATATACTGCAGACTAACTGTAATTATTAAGGAAAAAATATCTATGCGGTTTCAATTTTAGGCCCGGATCTATACCTATATATATATTAGTACCTATACTATATAAGTAAACCCAAAAAATTGGTTTCCGGGTGAAAATAAAGAGCACAAATATTATTTAATAATACATATATTTTATAAGTTTACAATTAGTAAAAAACTAAAAAATGCATGTTGTATTAATGCAATGTGTACCACATTAATTTTTTTATTATTATTTATTTTAATTGACTTCAACTCTCTTGATATTTCAGGGTTGGACTATCGATATATATACCTTTAGTATTGTTACTAGTATTGAAAAATTCGTGTGTACAACAGCTTATTGCTTATCTTGCATATATATATATATAGATTAAATAGTAACACAATCTAGTTAAGTGTAAAATGTATAGCTGGTATTCTAGACACTCCTATATAAGTGTGTATGTGTACAATTTGAAGGAAACTATTGTCGATTATTAGTTATATCACTAGTTTCAACTAGTTGAAAAAGTTTATAGATTTATTATTAAAATTAAAGTTCATCGGAGCCAACCTGTATTTTATTTATGTATAGACCACCCGGGAACCAAATTCCGTATTATTGGGTGAACCAACTTGTGAGCGTTACAAAAAATATTAAAATCTTTGACAGTGTTAATATTATATTTCAAAAATCTTTAAGTACTTGCTATAAAAAAGAAATAAGCTAGCTGACGCGACGGGGACGTATACCCGGCTGTATATATTATAATATTACACATAAATATATAACATATACAATTGTGTATAGCAGTTAAACCGCCTGCATGCAGCAACCGCGTGGACGACACATATAATAATATACAACTATACAAGTACTATGTAGTACGTACACCTATTTATACAGTAAATTGTCATTATGGGACACCATATATATTTGTGCTTCATTTTGGGGTCGGTTTTCTAGTCTCGCGCACGTGATTAGCGTTCGAAAAATAAACAAAAAGAAAAAGGAAAAAGGTTCGTATCCGAGGACGACTCGTGTTATATATGTGTGTGTTTGGCACTTGTTCTCGTTTCGTAGGTACTTCCCTTCCTACCACCCTGCACCCCGTTCACACCGGTGTCGTTTAAATTACGCGAAAACAATCTATACCGGATGACAGTTGAAATGTGGCACATTTCCACTGGGACCCCACGAACACACTATATATATATATATATATGCGCTCTGTATAGGTGTACGCCCGCCGATGTGGACAATTTTCGTTTTCACATTGTTCAGAATACGTTCTGACGACGACTATATAGATGTATAATATGTTCACATATATCTGCAGAGGTTGTATAGCTATTTTTCGATAATTTTCTTTTTTTCCAACTGCAACCTTGAGCGCTGTAAAATATACATAACATAAATACTTAGGTTGTGCGACGTAAAACGCATTCGACGTGCGTTTGTGTGTAACAATAATAATATAATACATACGCAGTCCTTGGGCGGATTTCGCGGTCGACCCAGAAACAATCGGATTCGGTGATCGCGGCCTCGTCGAGGTCATCATACTATTATTATTATTATCCTCATCGATACTATACGACAAAAGAAAAAATAACGATCGCTTTTCGAGATCGCTCTCCGTCTTCGACACGGCGTTTTTAATGATATAGTTAATACGTATATAGGTTACCAGTATAACCTATAAGTACAGGGTGATTATTTTGACACTTAACACTCAGTACCTCGATATTATGTCATGTATATTTAACGTTTTTGAAAAAAATGTATTGTAAAACATTACTTTTGAAACTAATTCACTATAGTTCAATACTCGTTCGAAATTCAATAGTTTTTAAACGTCATATAATAATAGTTTTCAGAAATATAATAGCTCTGTGAAGGTAAAAATAAAACAAAATTGATAAGGATAAAAAATAATAAAAAAAGAACATTTTTGAAGTAAAATTTCTTTCTTGAGTTGTGGGTGGAAAAAAAACGTAACGAAATATGATACAACAGGAAAAATAAAACGACACATTTGTTTATTTATTTATACATGTCCATAGCAACCATTAATAAACAAAAATGTCTATCGTAAATTGCATATTTTTTTATTGTTTTGATCTACTCATTCTCTCCCTAATTCACTTATAATTTCACCGGCCCAAATTACTTATGAAAGAAGTTTTACTTCCCCAGAGTGTAATGGTGGGCTCACACACTTGTCTCTCACTTTTTTTTCAAAATTATGGTTTTGTAATTAATTAAAGTTATCTAAAATCAATATTTTAAAAAACATTTATAGTTTACGAGATAATAGAGTTTATTGTTGAAAAAAAATCACAATACAAATATGCATTTAAATAGAAGCTAAAGTGTGTAAAGGATCGAGCAAGGTCGATTATTCGTGTAAATAATACCTTACTGTTCCGATATTATACCTAAACGATGACGGTTTAAGCAGCTAAGTCGTACTATATATAGGTGTGAAGTATATAATTGTGTATATTAATTAGCTACGTAATTTTGATCATGTTGAACGAAATCTTAAAAAAAACACAAAACGACCGTCGCTAATGTGTTTTTAATTATTCTTTTATACGGAACGCCCATTGCGAATAAATACGCTCATCGTATTATAATCAATCACCGTCCTCGTTACTACAATCACAATTATAATTTTGTTAGATTTTTACACTGGCATTGAATGGCGGGGGTACTTAGACCGTGTAAATAAATATAGTTTCACACACATTGTCTTTGACTTTAGATTCAACACCGGTTTTATTCTATTATAGTTTTACTTTTTAAGCACCTGTCATCTGGCCACCTATACTTATGCTAATGTAATATATTATGATTTGATAATAATAATTTATTGGAATATCTGAAGGTACATTTAAGTAAAAAATAACAATAAAAAAATACTAAATAGCCCCTGCACCAACTCTTTTTAGTGAAATTGAAGTATCTATGTTAGTCTATAATAGATATTGTTTGTTAATATTTGTATAATAGATAAATTATATGCTTGGTTATTTAAACTTTGACCGCCACTTTATAGTTTTGGAATAGCGAAACCAATTTAGCGACCAAGTCAAAATCGAACAAACGGTGGACAAAGGCAGAATGACCTCTAAATCCGATCGAAATAATAATAATCGAGCATTGTAAATAATCATCAAAGTGTGAGTGTACCTACGAATCGGTACGCGACGTTTTAACATTCGCACACACACACACACCACAGTTAGATTAGGTTAGGTTAGAGAGTAAAAATTATGGTAAGCGCTAATGTGCACCTACGAATATTGATAATATTCAGAACAAGATTTGAGGGTGGAATAACAAAATGTACTGCATTGATCGAATAATTATAAAGTTGGACTTTGACGATACGATTGGAAAACGAAAAATAAAAAAATGTAAGAATTTCATTAGAAACAAAACATAAAAAAATAGTAAATATTATCGTCTATTATTGCGTTTTATAATAATAATATTATGAACGATAGTCGATATGAACCAACGATGGCATAAGCTATTATTTTGCACGATCGTCAATATAGATTTGAATAAACATCACATCCGTTGTCGATCGTAAGATTTTCAGTTCGCTCTTCCACCCCTGCGTAGAAAATGGCGTCGGGCTCGGTGGTGATGAGAAAAAAAAATTCCCTGTCGGTTGACACGGAATTCGTAAATCTGAAACCCGAACGCCGAACGAGAAAAAAACAAAAAAAAACGGATACCAATACGGCATCGCTGTCTAGTGGTCGAGTGTTCGAAGTCAGTGTTTAGCTTACTGACAGGTTTGATTATACGTCGGTAGACAGCGTTGTTGCAATCGTTGGGATCGACAGTTTTTAAAACTATGTCCATGTTATGTTTTTACATCGATTTTTAAAAAGAAGGAGCTTATTTTGACGTCTGAAACGTCTGTTGAGTAAAAAAGCTTGAACATTTAATAGAAGGCTCCTAGGTTATTGTTTCAAAGGCAGATGAAAAAAATTAAAAATCCTTAGTCACAGTTTTTATTTATAAGCATTTAAAAATCAAATCTTGACAAAATACGGAAAAATCTCGAAAATTAGCAAATTATTTTGAGTTGAGAATTCATAAAAATTTTTCTTTTTAAATTTTAGATTTGAAAATGTAATACAAGATTACCCATAAGTTTGTCTACCTTTATCAAAAACAAAAAATGTCTACAAACATATCAAATTAAATTTTTATGAGCGTTTGAAATTCATATTTTTACAACATTTGATATTCACTCGATTTCTCATGTAACGATTTTCTTATTTTATTGTAATTAAAAAACGAATGACTGTAGATACTTGAAAATTTTACTGAATGTTTATATTAGCATTTTCTATACATGATAAGATTTTGAAAATAATTTGACTCTTTTTGAGCTGTTTACGGACATTGCCAGTTTTCAATTTTTTTAGTTTTTTTTCTATAAATATCAATAAAATTTTATTTGTTGGGAAATAAAGCGTGAAAATTTAATACAAGGCTCCTGATATATTTTTACAATAGCAGTTGAAAAATATTAAAAATACATAGGCACAATTTTTTTTATGAGCATTTAAAGTTCAAATTTCGACAAAATTTATAAAATTTATAATTTAATAATTATTTTGTAGTTAAAAATTTATAAAATGTTCAACTTTTATAGCTAAGGATTAAAAATTTAAAACAAGGCTCCACGTAAATAGGTTATATATAAATTACTTTATTCACAATAATATCATCAAATATACTTAGTAACATCATAGTCTGACTGACCGTTTTCGCTCAGAATCGTTTTTTTTATACAATGATATTATATCATTGAATTCAAATTTAACACCATCCATTACAGTGACTTACTTGTTACTCAATGTACAACAGAGCGACATCCACTTACCCACCTTTTTTTAATTATGTTACACTAATTAGTAATTAATCATAATATAATAAAAATCACACAACCTAACCTATAAGATCGCCGCCACTGGTGTCGAAGGTGATGAAAATTCGTCTATAAGACTTATAGGCAATTTAGTGGCTTAATACTCATAATACGCCAATATCATAGTTAATAGAGTAATCGACTATAATAAACGTGGTCCAGGAGGAGGCATTATTCCGATGTTGAGTTCTCTTCCTGTTATTGCAATATATTATTTAAAATTATTTCTTTATTTGTTTATTGTAATTATTACATTCCTTGAGTTTATTGTTATTTTAAATTATAAAAACGTGTTTACAATTTGAATTATGTTATGGTGAATGCTTCCTAGACTGCAGGTGCTCGTTAGATATTTAGATCGATTATAACATTATCAGTATTGGTAGATGATTTTTCTGTGGTATTCTTTTGTTCGGCGTGAACATTTTCTGCTGTATTCAGATCTGGGAAAGCTATGTTGTGCACCAAAGTTTCAATAGCTATCCGAGCTTTGAGTTTCTTGTCCATTGGAAGTGTGGATAACATGGGTAAAAGACTCAATACAAAATGTTTGTCATCAGATATATTTTCGTCTTGATTCGTAACCTCTGATGTCCCTTTGACTAAAAAAAAAAATTTACATAAACAAAAATAATAGTTCTAAGTAACTAAAAATAGAACAAAGTTGATTTTGATGAAAACTGGTGTTGCATAATTACTTGCGTATTCTACAGTTTAAGTTAACTTTTCCTAATTCATTAGAAATAGTCGTAAATCTTTTTTCAAATAGTTTTAAAATTGAAATTGTATTATGTTCAATTAAGATTGTACGATATTAATATCTTAGTGTTATTGAATGTTATAATTTATAAATAATAATGATTGTAGTTATATACTCAAACTTTTATCCACGCTCAATTGGGCTCCGGCCATTAAAGGTCTTTCAAATCCTTTTTGAACACAAATATACCATCCATCATCATGGATTGTCACAGGTTCGATCATCAACTTGCCACTTAACAATGTCACCTGTATGTACCAATATGTTAAAAATTTAAAATGATTGTTTTTATTGTTTATATCAACAAACTAAAACAGTAAAATGTATTAATAGAGTACCTATTGTGATTGTATTGAATACACATTCACCGAATTAGTTGTATGTAACTAATTAAAATTTATAAATATTTATAATTTATATTACCTAATTCTCAAAATACAATATTAATGAGTACCTATATAAGTACTGTTACTGAGTATGTAAAATGTAAATCGATATCACATATTAAATTAAGAACAACATAAGTTTTAATTATATACATAATAATCATAATCTCACGTCATTGTCATTGTCCATCTTTTTAAATTGTGAAAGATCCACAGTTTCTATGTCTATGTCCATTGGGTTTGTATTATCCAAAAAGTACCAGTCGATTTCTTTATTGCCGTAATCAAAAGCATGACAAAAAAACGTTGCTCTGTCTCCCGACTTTAATGACAAATCCCGAGGATATTCGAAAGAAAGAGGCTCTTTGTTTTCATCATCTGAAATCGAATTATAGCAACTGATCAAATATTAACTAATAATTTGCTAAACGTCATACCGTAAACAACTACAGCGAATTGGTATTGGATTGAACCGTATTTGTTTTTCACCACGCATGTGTAATTTCCAGCATCCGACAATTTTGCAGGCTTTGAACTGTACTCATTATCGATAGCTCCAAAACCTTCAATTATTGCTTTTTTTTCAATGAGTAATTCATTATTTTTAGACCAAGAAAACTCTGTATCACTTGTACCTGCAGTTAAATATTAGGTATTTAGGTACCTATTTATAAATTATGTATAACACATCCAATAGTTATTATATTTATTTATGATAAACGTCTTTTTTAAAGTGCTGAAAAATATAATTATGTCAAAAATGAATAATGTGAGCACAAATTAAATATAATAATATATTTCACGTTCATTAGACGTTCTGAACCGTTTAGTAAAGTGAGTAGATAGTATTATACACACCACGTGGCTCAACACAACGGGTTACGTACCTGCGTTTTCAGTTTTAGATTCTGAGCGGAGTGAGGATCTAATGGTTTTACAATGGTGTTTATTTTTTTAATTTTTAATTTTTTTTTTATTTTGTATACAAAATTTCTACCAGAAGAAGTGCTTCGATTTCAACATATCGTATCTTATCTTTTAGCAAATTGGATCAAATGGTACTTTAGGGAGGTCATTTTTCGATTTTCTCAATAATTATTAAATGTCACGGGAAAAACCACCGACAAATTACAAAAAACGCTAAAAAAGGATTTTAATTTCTAATACTTAGTTATCACCATAAAAACGAATAAAAATAACGACTTTATTTATTTTGTAGTAATTTATAATATTACTAGCTAAAACCGTGCACTCCGTTGGCCGTAAAAAATTGCAACTCTTAAAAAATGATGATTGTTCAAGTCCTTTTGGGTGTAACTCGCTGCAGTAAGTGCAACTCAGCCACCTTGGTAAAACAAAGTACAATTCTTCCACCTTGGTAGGCAATGTTCAATAATTTGATTTGGTGCTAGCTTGTACCTGAACTGCCCAGATAACCAATGGAAACCAAAAATAAATAAATACTAATTTCTTCTGTGGACCAATGGAAACCAATGGCAACTATTTATAAAATTTCTAATTTCCATCGTGAACCTCAAGATCCCTGTTTAAGCACCTTTTTAATATGTGAATTTCAGCAAATCCTTTCTTATTGCTCGGTTAAAGTATTAGAGGAACCACTATTAAAAATTTTAAGTTTGTACGTTGAGTAGTTTTTGAGATACAGTGATCAGTGGTCAGTGCTATATGGATTTTATATATTTTATAGATATACAATTTACACGTTTATTTTAATTAATAGATAACTCAAATGTTAATTGACTTATACAAATGCTATTAAGATAGGAACCTTCTCCGTGATATAATCTTTCGTAAAAAAAAGGTCAAGTACCTAGTTTCCGAGAAATTACATCAAAGGTTTCAATTTTGGGTTATATATAATAATATAATATATACACAGATTAATTCAACTTACAGTCTATAATAAAATATAATAATATCCCCCACCCGGGCATGGCAGATACCTACGGGTGCCCAAATCAAAAATTCTGCCAAAACAGGGTGTTCCTCCCCCTACCAACATAAAACCTACAAACAAAAAATATCTAATGGCCTGAGTCGCAGGACTCAAGATAAAAAAAAAAAATATTATAACAATATAAAATATCTAGTCTGATAAACCGTCTCCGCTCAGAATCGTTTTTCGTACACAATGATATGATATATTGATATCATTGAATTCAAATTTAATAAATCATTATACAGTGACCCACTTGTAACCTACTGTACAGCAGAGCGACATCCACTTACCCGGTTTTTACACAATATGTGTAAGAATTATACTACCTACTTCGAAATGTATTTTAGTACTGAATTTGTTTTTCAAATATATATTAACTCATTTAATACAGTATAATCAAGAAATTGCAAAACGGAAAATAAACAAAATAGTATTGATATAAATCAGAACACGAAGTTCATCGATATAATTTAAATAGAAAACTTACATCAATATTCATAATAGAAAACTCTTTTATTTGATTAAACGCGCAATTATTTTATTGCAGCGGCTATTGTATTTAAAACTAGTACAGGTTCCCTCGTATCAGCAGGTCATGTTGTTTTATTAATCAAAAAATAGTGTTGAAATATGCACTCTTAAAATCAATAATTGATATGAAGAATAAAAATCATAAAATTAAGTTAAAACACATAATACCACTATACCCAGTGTCGTGTCTAGTATAATAGGTATGCTAATATGAATATATTTGTTAACAATTTGAAGTCTGTGTGTTATTTTTATTTTTGAATTACAACAAAAAAACGATATCGATATTTTAGAAAACTTTTTATGTGTTAAAATGCTCGTTTTCCAAAAATTTTTTGTTAAGAACTGAATTTTTTTAGTTTGACCTCCCTAAAGTACTAACTAGATTTACATTTCTACTAGAAACCACCCTTTAAAAAATATTTAAATAAAAGACACATTGTTGTGACCAATACATTCATATCTTCACTGAGAAGCTAAACATAGCCAAATATGCTATTTTGTCGATTTGATATCATTCAAAGATCTATATAAATGCAATAATACAGATTCTGTAGTCGCAAAGAGAATATTATAATATTGAATATTATTGTTTATGAAATAGATGCATTATCGCTTACTCGTGAATGGACAATTCAGATGTAGTGTCCTGTTTACAAATAACGGTACATCCTCTGTGAAAACTTTCTGAAACTTTGGTTTGATTTTTCCATGCGGTTCCCTAGTATAATTTATAGTTTTTAAAACAAAATCACACTTTTCGGAAAACGTTTCGTTCCCTTTAAAACCATTCGTTATGCAAGAATATTGTCCTTCATCGTCGAATCTTACATTTACTAAATCCAACCTATTTATAACCGTTTAAGACAATTATAATTACAATTTACAGATACCTACTCGTTTAATTATTGGATAAGTATCGAAGTAATTATATAGGTACCACTGTGATGTAGACAAAATTTCAGTTGGTAATACCGCAAAATGTCTATTGTCTTTAATTTTTTTCCATTCATATTCATCAGGCTCATAGTCTTCAGAATAATGACATTTTACTTTTAAATTGCTACCTTTTTTGGCCAAAACAATGACATCTTCTTCATCTAAAAAAAAAAAAAAATGCAACTGTTTAGAAAATAAGATAAATAGTGAAATATTATGCAATCGTAACAATATCTCTATATTATGAGAATATGAGTATTCATTTGAATAACGTTACATTTTTATCAGTCATCATAAAAATGAATGTAATACTCGTATTGTAATTAGTCAGTTTGATATCACTGATATAGGTACCTATGTATTATTTTTTTTCAATTCTGAATTAATTGCATATTCATTTTTGAATTACTATATAATAATATTATTATGATGTTTGTACTTTGTATACGCAGTGTTTGAATTGGGGGAAAAAAAAATAGGAAGAGTAAAAAATGTATTTATATTTATATTTAAATGTCATATTGAATAGGATATAATTAGAATAATTGGTACGCATAAATATTTTTCTGAAAAAAAGTCTCCCGCCTCTCAGCTCAGTTCAAGCACTATGTATGCGGTATACCATTGATCGTTATGATTTAAGTTATCAAACTTTTCTATAATCGTATATAACTACCTACCTAATGACTTTGTCATAGACCTATAAACTAATGTACAGCGCATTCCCCTCCGCCCTGCCATCAATTCACGGGAATCATATTATAAGAGAAAGAAAGAAGAAAGAACGAATAGAGAAAAGAGAGAAAGAACGTGAAGTAGTAATCATAGACCAATGAAACTAACTCTCAACACTGTATTTATCCCTCGTTCTCTTTTCTCTTTTACTCTATATCGTACCCCTGACGACCTAACCTCTCTCTCTCTCTCTCTCTAAGCGCCGTCCATTAGTTTATAGGTCTATGGAACGTCTTTGTTCAACAACCAATAATATTGTGTAGTGATTTTTTTAGTACATTTTTAACTGTGAAAAAGTTTTTTTTGAGTATTGTGAGCCTTTACTAAGTTGTTTTATGAAATACTGTTTATTTATCTAAATATTCACGTAATCTGCATGTAATTAAACAGTGAATTAATTTTACACATAACACTTCTGAAAAACAATCGATTAAAACGTATGTGAACAATTATTATTATTGTACGAGTTTATGTAGATACGCAAAAATAAACTATTACTTTCTAATATTATATTTTTTGAATGAGATTTTCGGCACAATCCTTCGGTCAGTAAAAATATTACGAAAATTGCCACTGGTAATATTTTCAATGGATTCGGATGATCAATCATTTTTCTGAAATAAAAAAAATTCTTTTCTTATATAGTTATATGGTGCAATAAATACAATGTTATTGTGCATGGTTTTAATTAAATAGAAAGTATATTAAATAATAGATTATAATAAATTTCTATGTTTTAACTTTCAATGAAAGAAATATTCACAGTTTAGATTCTGATTCGAGATCAGTGAATATATTGCAGGATTACGGGTTTGTGCCTGTTGTCAGGTTTTGGAGCACTGAAAATTCAATTTTCGAAACTGTTGGTGATATCTTGGAAAAATTAAAAAATTTTGAACATTTAATGCAAGATTCCTCATCAGTCATCATAAGTTGTTTTAGTAAAGATCAAAATTATTAAAGATACATAGGCATTATTATTTCATATTCATTTAAAGTTCAATTTTTGACAAAATTCGTCAAAATCCTGAAAATTCGCATATTATTTTTCAGTTAGAAAATCATAAACACTTTTCTTTTCATAGCTAACATTTAAAAATTTGATATAAGATTCCTTATAAGTTTTTCTACTTTTAACAAAAAAAATTTACCGGAAAGTAAAGTTATTTATAGCCATGAAATATTTTCGAATTTAACTTTTTTTAATTATTAAGTTTGATTATTTATACAAGCACTTGTCCAGTTGTCCACCTTTTTTAAATATTTTAATTAAGATTTGAGATACCTAGATATTTGATATTTTTATAAAGTATTTATATTTTAATTTTCTAATTGTGATATAATTTTGAAAGTATTTTAGATCTTTTTGATCCATGTATAAAAAACTACTATACATAAAAACTATTATGAACAACTATTAAGAAGATAAAAACTATTACAATAACAGAACTTTTCAAGTCCAATGTATTATTTTTAATATTATCAACACAATAATGATGTTTGACCTATGAAACATATATGCAATTATGATACCAATCACGCCCTTTATTATTAGAATAAATTGATAGTTGTATAACATAATACAGCTTATTAAGGTTGTACATGTACAATAAATAATAATGCATCAATGTCATAAGTGAAAATACTAAATAGCATTTGAGTTTTGGCGGCTAAAGCCCTAATAATATAACATTTGCTTAAAAACAATTTAGGAAATGTTTGAAGGGGTTTAACCACTACTCCCACAACTATTTACGCCTATGAACCACATATAACAGAAAAATAACTTTAGGACTCTGAGCGGAGCAATGAATGTATTGATTTAACAATGATGTGTATTTTATTTTTTATTTTTTTTATGACTGTCATCACCTTTTAGGACAGTAAAAGAGTAAAAAATTATCTTTTCTGATAGGAAAGTGAATCTGGTTGGTACTTTGGGGGGTCAAAAGTAAAAATAAGGTCAAAATACGTAAAAATTGCGAAATTGTGCAAATTATATTGAGTTAGAAACTTATAAAAAATTTTCTATTCAAATTTAAAATTTAGATACATGAAAATTTCACTGAATGTTCAAATTTTCATTTTTTATACACCACACAATTTTGAAAATAATTTGAATTTTTAACGTGAATTTTCACGAGTTAATTAATAAACGAAAAAAAATACATAGCCACAATTTTTTTTATAAGCATATTAAAGTTTGAATTTTGTCAAAACTTATCGAATTTAAAATGTAATAAATATTTTGTAGTTAAAAATTTATAAAATGTTCAACTTTTATATCTAAGGATTGAAAATTTAAAACAAGGTTCCACGTAAATAGGTTATGTATAAATTACTTAATTCACAATAATATCATCAAAAAATATACTTAGTAATATCATAGGCTGACTGACCGACTTCGCTCAGAATCGTTATTCTTATACAATGATATTATATCATTGAATTCAAATTTAACACCATCTATTACAGCGACCTACTTGTAACCTACTGTACAGCAGAGTGACACCCACTTGCCCACCTTTTTTAGATTGTATTCCTAACAATAGTTTACTATTTTTACCATTACATATATTAAGCTATTTTTTATTGTCAAATAACACAATAATTTTTAACAACTATAAGTACTTAACAAACTAATATAAAATAATTTAACAATGTATACACTACCTGTCTTCGTAAAATTACAATATTTTGAAGTTGCGTTGACTTGCTTGTGAATGTAAAGCGATTGGTACAACTATCATAGAATGTTTATGATTTTAATCACTATAAATTATAATTATGTATCTTCCCCTCTTTATGACGTGTGCGATAAATTCTATACAAAACATGATAAAATATTTAGTAATGATAATTTTTTCATTATTTTTCATTAGGTATAGACATAAAATAGTGTATATACAATTATAATTAAAATGTGTGTATTATGTATATTATTACATGTGCAAGTGTGCAACCTTATAGATTTTCTATTGAACAGGCTTACCAGTTACCAACAAGCTAAATCATTTATTCTGGTTTCGTGTTTTGAGTGCTGGATGTATTCGGGTGTTCAAACACCGGAATAGAAAAATTCAGGTTCGACAACCGTTATTATTTGGGCTAACATTGGTTAATACAGGTGGTCAGTAGTCTGCAAAAACATAACTTTTGAGGGCTGAGCCGCCCAAACATTGTCAAGCCGAAAAAAAATTTAAAAAAAAAAAGTAGCAATTACAAATGGTTTTAAAAGAAATTATAACAATTAACAAGTTATGATAAATTAATCAAGGTTTAGACATTGATGTGTACCATTAAATCACAGAAATAAAATTCCATTGAAAGTGTAAAAATCTTCTTAAAAATCTCAACAGTAGTACGCTTATTGGTTACACAAATTTAGGGAACGGATTTTATTGTAAATATGTAGGTGCGTACCTAATATTAATTTCTAATTGCAATGTAACTATTTTACTTCCATATTCTTACATATTATTTTAATAATTAATATAATATATTTAACAGATGTTGCAAAGAGGACGTTGCAACCGCATGTGGCTTTCCGTCTTTCTTTCTTACAAATGAACGACATAGCAAAAAAATGTTTGCGCAGGAAAGAACCCAGAACGCTACCGTCATACTAAGAAAAAACATTTTCAACACATAAAAAGTATATTATAAATTTCAAAGCAGTCCAGCATTTAAAACAGTAAAAACTATTCACATATTTAGTTCATTGAAGAAGGATTATTAATAGGGCACCAGGTTGTCAATATTCAAAACCATGAAAATATTTCAACTTATTACATTTCTAAAAAAAAAATTGAAGGAGGCTGTTGGCGCCCGCAAGCAAATGCATTTTAGAAAACAAAAAAAAAATTTGAATATATTATACTGTGGGAATACACATTACAAACTTCTAACTAAAATGTCTAGAATAGTAAACAAAAAATAAAAATATTCAAAATATTTAGTTAATTTATGATGGATTATTAATAGGGCACCAGGTTGTCAATATTCAAATCCATACAAATATTTCAACTTATTACATTTCTAAAAAAAAAAAATTGAAGGAGGGTGTTGGCGCCCGCAGGCCAACTGACTTTAGAAAACAAAAAAAAATTGAATAAATTATACTGTGAGAATACACATTACAAATTTTAAACTAAGATGTCCAGAATAGTAAACAAAAAGAAACTATTCACACATTTAGTTCATTAAAGAATGAATATTCAAAGGCACCAGGTTATCAGTATTCAAGTCAATACAAAATATTTAACTTCTGACATTTCTAAAAAAAAATATTGAAGGGGGGTGTTGGCGCCCGCAGGCAAATGCATTTTAGAAAACAGAAAAAAATTTGAATATATTATACTGTGGGAATACACATTACAAATTTCAAACTAAAGCGTCCAGAATAGTAAACAAAAAAAACTATTCAAAATATTTAGTTAATTTATGATGGATTATTTAAAGGGCCCCATGTTATCAATATTCAAGTAAATACTAAATATTCAACTAATTACATTTCTAAAAATAAAAATTGAAGGAGGGTGTTGGCACCCGCAGGCCAATGCATTTTAGAAAACAAAAAAAAAATTGAATAAATTATACTGTGGGAATACACATTACAACTTTCAAACTTAACTGTCCAGAATTTAAAACAGTAAAAACTATTCACATATTTAGTTCATTAAAGAAGGATTATTCAAGGGACATCAAGCACAGATATATATAACAAACTAGATTGCTAACTGGCCTATACCGCTGTGTATTTAATTGAAGCCAATAATCCGCCATTTTAATCGAGTTCGGAACACCATATCAATTATTATTAATGACTAAATTATAGATGGATAGATGGCACCAGGTTTAAACGTTTTTAAAAGAAGATATATTTAAATAAACCAAAATAGTTAAATATATAATAAAATTAATTGAATGGGTAACATTAGTGAACCTAACCAGCCTCTTTTCAAATTATAAAGTTTGTACACAGGTACTTGGTGTACTCCCAGGTATAGCTGGTAATTTAGAAAAATATTTATACAAATAAATTGTTTGAGAAACCCGGGTGAAATAACACTAAACAAAAGAATACGGTGGAAGCTAAATACAACAGTACATATTAATTACAATCCAAAACTAGGTATTGTTTACATTATAATAATACGAACAGTTATTATGATCAGAGGTGTATCACCGTAATATATATATTAGAAAATGTATAAAAATGAATGTAATTTAATAAGGATGCAAAAAAATTATATGAGAAAAAGGTCCTGCACTGACTCTACCATGTGATTGTAATTTATGAAGGACATAAAATAATGTTCAATTTAAAATAATATTGTGTTTGGCTGGGTCTACGGTCAATATTAAATTACAAACTGTAAAGTCTTAATGCAAATAAAAACATAGTCAGATATCTGTTTTAGTCTTTGTAAATATGTGCGGAAAAAATTAGATTTAGTAAAATGTAAAAAAAATGTGGCAAGAAAAGCTTGAGAATTCTTTGACAATAGGATATTAAAACACAAAACCATATTTTAAATTTAAACTATTGACTTATACATTTTCTATTTACAAAAACTCATAAGTATTGAAAACCTTATAAAATCCTAATAAAATAATATTTTGTTATATTTTACAATTTGTTGTGGTAAAAACATCATTAATTAATGTATTTAAGTTTTTAATAACTATACTGGTACAACTCTAGCTGACAGTCTTTAAGACCGTGTTAAAAACTATGATAATTAGTTAACGTCTAATTTCCTGTCCTATCCTTACCTAACCGAACCAAATTAATAATATTTAAATATTTTCTTTCATTGTTATGTTTACAATATCGAATACCTTGATAGTTAATAGGAAAAGATCATCGCAAAGCTCACGACCAGTGATGATAGTCGTCTATCAGCACCATAGCTTCAACTAACCATAGGTTTACCTAACTAACCTTCTTATGACTTATTAGGACACTTTGAATAAAAAGATCCTGAGTTGCAGGTTGCCGAACTTAAGTGTTTGATTATCAAGCTGATCCTTTGATTGTTGACACCTTAATCTATGCTATGGATGGAGCCCATAGATAATAAAGATATGGATAGGCCACGCCTATGTTAAATACATTTGAGGCCGCGTTCCCGGAGGGGAAGGCAATTGAGGCTCCTTTATATTGACAGTCAATACTCGATATAGGTATACTTTATTTGGCCTCAATTGTTCCCCTCAAAGACCGCTGATAAGACCATTATGTCCTTTCCATATCTTTATTATCTATGATGGAGCCATACTCCCATCACATAGCATCGTCGTATATCACAAAAACATAACACACAATCATCAATGAGTCTCTATTAATGATTTATAAGCATCTATCCTCTCACAACACACACTTGGAGACAACACATGCACATGAAAGTTTTTTTTAAAACTACATTTTTAATGATTTTTTTTAGCTGCATGTTTTTTTTAAAATACCAGGATAATGTCAAGCACGGGAGAAACTTTATAACATATTCAATTAATTTTATTTTGGACTTATTGAAACATGCTATGAAGGATGGTCCTTTTGGTCGTCCAGTGTCCACAAATATTTCAATTCATAATATGAAATCCCAGCCCTGTCCCCCATACTCAGATATTAAAAGCCCAGCCCAACTTCATATTCTCTATGCAAAAAGTAAATTTAACAGTCTCTCTATTGTATTAATATTTGTGATTTCATTAATTTTCAGTATTTTGTATAATTAGATTGGGCAAAACATAAGACAATATCATTTACACAAGACTGTGACTAACACAATCATACTTTGATAAAAGTATATGATATAAGTACCTTCTATATTTGAATTAATCGTTTTTTTTTTCCGATACTTTATTGGTGGACGGCACTTTAACTACGGTCCCTCAACCTACTGAGGCAACCTTGAGGCATTTTCTTTTAGGAAATTAATTAAATCCTCAAACAAAACTCTTAATTCAAGAGTTTTACTAATACAATCATAATATAATATGAGTATAGTACATTTCGTAATATTTTTTTATAATATTTACAGTTAGTGAAATATTAAGTTTGTATTTATAATATTGTTCGAACACGGACGCGTTTTCGCGTCACCGTAGTTTCGACACACTCCCTCAAAGCTGCGCTTCGGATGCCGAAGCTCACAAGGTGGCTTACCCTCTCCTCGGTCCAGCGTTGGGCCGTTCGCCGCCGTAGGCTGTGCCGCCTGCCGTGTTTTTTTTTTTTTGTCTCTGTCCAGCGGGTCTAGCCCAACGCATAGTTGCGTCCACCGCCGCCGCCGTGTGCTTGGTACCGGCAGTAACCGCGTGTGCGGACAACGCGTTGTCGTGTTTTTGTCGGCCCGGCCGAACACCGTTTTGTTGTTTATCGCTGACCAGTGCCGTGCCGCTGATTGTGTGCCGTGGCTAACGGTTGCATGACGCCAAAACCCTCGTGGTGTGGCTGTCGCCGAATTTGCCGTTAGTTGTACCGTTGACCATTGCCGGTTTGTGTCGCCGTTTGCCGTGCCGCCGTAGTCGTTTAGGAACACACAGGCCATCACCAACGACAGCGGACCAGGTCTAACATATATATTCTGTATTGTCACACTTAATTGTATTATTATGTTAGGTCTCGTGTGTCTCACGGCACCTTGGTCGCCAATTGCACTGGTTGTTGTGTCCCGCCTCATTGTATGTTAGTACTTCGATTCGTTCCAAGTCTGCGGGTCCCGGGATAGGCCCGATACCAAGGAATGCAGTGCGGTAAATAATTGTCCGCCGGAAAGAAATGAGTGGCATAATATTATGTCCACGGTGGATTTATCACTCACCAATAACTTAATTTGATAAATGTTGTTGGGTCCTTTTGTGTCACATGTAAGCACTATGCTCCCTAAAACAACGCATCAGCTCACCGACCCAACCCACCTGTTAATTATTTTGGCGTGTTTCACGTTTTTAAACTTTGTATACATCACGACTGGCTGGGTGTTGGGACCGGTGGAGCCCTCACTATATAATTTTATTATTTTTTTGTATTATTGTTCTGTACTTGGTATTATTAGTTATAACTATGTATTTGTTTTGTCTTTATACAATTATTTATTACATGAACCATATTATGTTCATTGGTTTGTTTTTTCAATTATAATCTATTAGTGTATTGCTATGCACTTGTTCATGTATTATTATGAGGTGTTAACATTTTGGCGTATGCTAAGCACCCTGCAGCATTGCTGCTTTGTATTATTATGTTTCACATGTGTTTATTGTTAACATGTGTTCTTACACTGATTTATATTATGTATTACTATTTGGTCATCAATCATTATTCGTACCATTACGTATTAATTTTTTCAAATATTTTGTTTTCTATCGTTAAAAAAAAAAAATAATGTACACCACAGGTAAGGCACTAAGGCGCATATGTGACCAGCAGCTATCGATTTCATACATCCATCTACTTCGGACCTTCATCCCCTGCTACGTCGTGTGTCCGGTTCTACGTCACTGCATGTGAGGCAGAGCCTCACGGGGGGAGTATGTTCAAACATAGACGCGTTTTTGCGCCACCGTAGTTTCGACACACGCCCTCAAAGCTGCGCTTCGGATGCCGAAGCTCACGAGGTGGCTTACCCCATCCTCGGCCGTCCAGCGCCGGGCCGTTCGCCGCCGTAGACTGTTTTTTTTTTTATCTCTGTCCAGCGGTCGAGCCCGACGCATAGTTGCGTCTGCCGCCGCCGCCGTGTGCTTGGTGCCGGCAAGTAACCGTGTGTTCGGACAACGCGTTGCCGTGTTTTTATCGGCCCAGCCGAATACCGTTTTGTTGTTTTCGCTGACCAGTGCCGTTCCACCGCTAATATTGTGTGCCGCCACCAACCAGTGTGTGTCGCCATTTTCCGTGCCGCCGTAGTCGTTTAGGAACATACCGGCCATCGCCAACGACAGCGGGGACCAGGTTTAACGTATTATATTTTGTATTGTCACACTTAATTGTATTATTATGTTATTTGATGAGGCGCCCTTTTGTTTCAGTACTATTACCGCTGATTGTTTTAATATAATATATTGTTTATTTTTGGGTAACCCTTCCCGCTCCTGTCCCCAGCACAATCGCGAGTCGTTGCCGACGACCGTCAACTTCGTAGGAACGGTATCGGCGCAAACAAATATAATATATTTTATGATATTTATTGACGGCACTTGCACCATGGCCCCTCGATATAGTAATGTGGCGACCCGGCACATCTTTTTGAGATAAATGATTAAATACTTAATCAAGTTTTCCAATTTTCTAAACATTTATATTTTGTAGATAATTTGGGATAATTTGAAGAAAAATTTGAAATTGAAGAGAGACTGTGTGAAATAACAAAATATGTGGTTTGAAATGTACATTTGAACACCCGTTATAATGTATTATATTGAACTTAAGTTATTTTTTTATAATGTACTATAATAAACATTTGAACATTTATTACAATATACGTATATTATACATATATGTCAAGTATGATTTTTTTTAGTTTTTTTTATGGTAGTTACCTACCTACAACAATACAAGACACTTTATTTTTATATTTTGAAGCAATATATGTTTTGGATTATTTAGATCTATGTAAACTAAATTTCAGACCCGTAGTTTAGTATTTAAAGTTTGTATGATCAGAGTCGTGGAACCGAATATTTTCAGACTCTACTAGAATGTTGTAGTTAAATTAAACTATAGTGATGTGGAATAACAGTACCTAACCTTCTATGATAATTTGTTATGAATATAATATTATAAGTAATAGCTTAAATTTAGCACTTTTACGGTTCTTAATACATTTTCCTAATATTTTAACAGAAATTATGGAGCTAAAAATATAGAAATACCTATATTATGTTACGGTCCATAGTTCATAGTTTTATTTCATTTATAATAATAATGTTTTTAATATACTTTTTCATAAATTAATATTTATTACAGTTAGCTTTTATGATTTGTTTGAACTATTAGTACGTATTTTTTTGGGAGATCCCTATTATTACAACACCGTTACCAATATGCGTCTCACTGTACCCCGGTTTCCACTACAGATAAATTATTACTTATTACCAGGGCTGTGAATTAAATTCATTTACATGCTTTTTTGCTACACCGTGACCATATAAAAAAATTGATTCAGCCAAAATCTCATTTAACATATTATTTTTTTAGGTTAGTTCATATAATTGCATGTTTTCATGATTTCTTCGCATTTATGCTTATTTTCTTAAAATGTTTTTAGATTTTCGGTTCATTCGTTAGAAAAATAAATAGGTACCTACCTACCAAGTGTGTAAATAACGAATTTTTTTTTGTAAACCAATTTGAATTATTGTTTATTAATTTAAAAATTTTTAATAAAAACGTTTTCATTCAGTATTTTTTTGAATTTTAAGTGCATATTTTTGAATATTTCCGTGCCTGTTTTTAGTGCATACATGTAGACAAATATTTAACACTTTTTCATTGCATTAAATTCACAGCCCTGCTAATTACTTTTATTTCTAATCATAATACCTACCACAGTTAATGTTAAATGTCAAATTGTTAACAATCAACTGCTTCTTCAACTTGATAACACTTAAGAGGATGTCAGATTTTTAGCGCAACATTTATTTCTCTCTCTGACTCACGCATAATTATTTTAGTGTTTTCTGAATCATACATTTGGTATGCTGCGAGTGGGTAAAAGATGGAAAACAAATAGTGTGCTGACATCCCAACCAGCAACAGATCTTTTTATTCTATCCTATAAGTCAAGGTTGTAAACCTATATCAACTGATAACGGTATAGTTTCAGCCAAAGAGTCAAGTGGTCTTTGCAATTCAAGATCCTTTCCTACGTATTCGGCATTGTTAACATAACTATTCTACCTATACACATTTTCTTCCCCCGTCTCTTACAGCTATATACAGGTTCAGCCACTCTCATTCCACACCTCCATATGATCGGTATTCTGTCTATCTATCTTTTTTCAGATAGTCTTCTCGCCCCTCATTTCCCCCCTAAATTAATTTCTATAGCCACTCTCACTATCTCTTATCATACAGTGACCGATCCACCTAAACCTATTCTCTCTTATTTTCACTACAATATGTACACTACCCTACACTACCCTTAATTAATCAATTTCTTATTCTATGTATACCCTTTTGTACCTTAATACCTAACTTGATATTCTCATATCTGCTACTCACACTCCACTTACCTACCCTAACCTTACAATTCTTTTTCGTCTTTACCTTTCATACACCAAACATTCTGAAATCCTGTTAACCTCTTTCCTTATCTTCGCCATATCACACACTTCCTATTCACTCAGTCTCTAGTTACCTACAAGTCATCGTACTTAATTATAGGTGAAAATATTTAAATATTATTGAGCGAATTTCCTACGCAAAAGAATAACTTAAAAAAATATTATACCTGACCAATTTTCTAATTTTATCACGACTTTATTGATAGCCAAAATAGTGTTATACCAGTATAGTTACAATACAAATAATTGAAAAGTTGCGGGCAATACATCTCCTGTTCGATAAACAATAATAAAAAGAAACCTACCGACAAATAAGAAAATACATACCCCGTGACCGAATCAAAATCTGCTACGAAACGTAGTCTTCGAAACACTGAAAAGTTCACTCATTTCAGTCTGCTTATGATATATTATTCCCAGTTGGTAAATTTTCACAGACGAATACCATTTCCGAAATAACACGCATCTTGCAGTAAAATGTTCTACAGTATTCTTATGACGTATATGCGTTACAGATATTATATAAGCGATAAGCCTACCAATAAATAATGTTAATTTTTATTATACGAAGTTTGTATTTTTAAATGTTGTATTCAAGGATTTATTAGTTTTTTACCGAACGAAAATTACATTTATTCACAAGTCAGTTATCAACTAGAACTCGATTACCGTCAAAATATCGTGCTCTTTGATATTCTTTTGATTTGTATTTTAATAGTTTATACACAGATTTATTACCATTACTAATTATAGTGGGTGTAGTTAAATTCAATAATTTACAAATATTATACCAATTAATTAAATAAAAACTTTTGAAGCATTGTGTTAAAGTAAACAAGAGTTAAATAGGATTACAATGCATTACAATCATGTAATGTACCTGTATGTAAAAAATAAACAAAAGTAATAATAATCGTAACACCCATGTTCATGTTTTACACTTTTAAAATAGGTACACGAGTATATAAGTATATTAGGTATTCATAAGCGTTCACATAGGTGGGTCAGGACCGACAGTCGACAGTTGACTAGGTACTCCTTGAAAACTTTTGTATTTTAGGTATGCAACAGTATACGAAGGTGCCAATGATATAGATATTAAGTGGAAAAATAAAAGTTACGTAAGTTAAGTGACATACCCTCAATGCTTAAATTAAACGTCAGGTTTGGGAAAAAAATTTACCAGTAATAAATGGTTATGACATTAAATATTTAAGCATACCTATCCCATCATATAATATTATAATCTAAAATAATGATTATGGTAAAATATTGAATACCTTTATCTAGGGTATAAACTACGCTAAAGTCTAAAATGTGTGTAAATATTAATAAATTGGGTGTATAATGTATACAAAAAATCAACATTAATAACATTATATTGTTATAAATACTTCGCGCAAACCTAAAGTGTTACCCGGCGAATAGTGTAGGCAAATAAGTTACGCATATTAAACTGGTCGTGGTAAAACGAAAACAGCGTTTGAATTGTTCGAACTGGCGTTAATTTATTATTTATTATACATTGCGCCTTTAGTAGGTAGTAACGTATACGCTTCTACGTAACCGAGTTAAGAGATTTTTCGTGACAATAAATATTTAATTCAAGTCTAAAAATTAAATTTAAGCCCCAAAATAATATGAAAACAAACTTACGCGTAAACATCGACTCTTCCGGTGAAAACTAGCTGTACTGCAGCACACGCTGCCGCCGTAGAAACAGTTATCTTCATCCGTCTACATCTCGTTCCGAATCGAAACTAGAAAGTATGGAAATGTTTTATGAAAATAACCTAAACGTTACAAAATGTGGAGGTTCAATATTACAATATTATAATATTATACTGCTTAACGAACTGTCCGTCAATTGCTGGCTTATTTTATTTTTTTGTTCACTGCAATTATTAGAATAGTCAATCGTCTCCGCCGAATATCGACAATTGGCGATTGCCATGGATGACATAAATATATTATAATATGATAAATCCATAGAACTTATATCCTCAGTATATACAGGATGTCCCACCAAGTTCTGACAAATGCCATAATACTTTTACTATATACAACATTTTAAAGTTTTTTTTTATATACAATTTATTATCACTCACGCTAAACGTATAATATACAAAAAATTATTTTTATTTTTTATTACTGAAAATAAAAAATTTTAAATTTTTAGATGAATTCAAAATAGCCAATTTGTGAATCTGATATAATAACAATTTGTATGGTAAAAACATTTAATAAGTCAAGTAGTCTATTTTTCAGAATTTCTTTAAATATCTATAATTTGTTTATTAAATTATTTTGGAACGTAATAACTTTTTTAAAAAATATTATTTTTGAAAATTTGCTGACATGAGTATATTTCTTAAATTATTTACTTATCACATAATATTAACAATTTTTGTAGCATAATTTTTTTTTTGTCAGATCTTTCTGTTAAATCCTGTATAATATGGCTTATTGTTAAAATATCATATGTTCTTTACAGAAAACTTTGTGATCTGTAATATATTCTGGTTTTCTATTTCAGGGGGGTTGTTCTAGAAAAGTGAAATCGATGAAAAAAAATTGAAATAAGATAAAAATGCATATGTTAATGGTTTTGAATATGAAAGTTCTGAGATGATCGATATGAATTTCGTGAGAAATCTAGAGGCCCTAGAAAACTAAGATGAGCGTGTTGGATGAAATAAATTAAAAATGTATTTTCACAACAATCGATTAAAAATTAGTTTAATTCAAATAATGAGATGAACCTTATTAAATCATTTAAATTTTCCAGAACAAGCCCTCTTGGTCGCCTGCCAATTTTAACCATATACTAGACTTCAAGTTTATAGACATTCTATATAATGCATTCTCCTGCCGGTGGTCCTAGACACTGTTGGGGAAATTTTTATTTCTTTAGCAATTAAATTACGATACGAATTATAAGTTACGTATAGGTATACTGTCCAATACTCGATTACCGGAATTTAAATTAAAGAATGTGATATACCTAGATAACCTATCTATTATAAAACAGAAACTTAACCTAGGTACCAATAATATCACAATATCAAATAGTGAAGTGTGAAAATTTGAAGAAAATGTCCTATAAGTATATCACGTAAAACCCCAAAAATAAAACGTGCATTTGAGGTGTTCTCTTAAAACCCAAATGTTTTAATGCCCGTAGCCCGTATGGATAGAACATTTATGTTTTATAAGACATGTTAAACTATGTGTTATGTGACACATAAATGCATACGGACATAATAGTGGGTGGATCCATTTAACGAAACTAAAACTATCGTGACAGAACGGAATTACGAAGAACGTATAAGACAAAAATAATCGTCACCGAGTGGTAGGTATAAACTGCTATGTACCTACTTACAAATCATTAAATAACATTAATCATTATGTATTTTCTTATTTTAATAGGTAGGTATAAATGCCTACCTTCTATTTATAAAAGCATTGCCTAATCATTGATTTTAAATTTTAAAAATTATTCTTCTATAACAATGAATAATTTAAAGTATTTTCATAATATCCTAATTTCTGTGCACCTATAACAATTGGATTTTTTAAAACTATTCTACGTCTGGCGGATATATAAGTTTGTCTGACAATAAATATTTACATTAGGTCTACCGCGTCAAAAGAGTAGAAGGACAAAACTTACGTAATTATTTATTCTTCCAGCGAAACGCGTTCCCTTCGAGTGTATACTGTACAATATTGTCTAGTGTCAGAGCTGTGCATCTCCGACAAGGAAAATCCGCAGGTCTTCATATCTTCGTCCAAAAGTTCAGTCTGGAAGTATTGAGATTAATTACATTTGTAAAAATAGGTACCTAGCTTAATAACCAGGATAGAACGAAATATGTTAGTACGTATTGGATTCGCTGTTCGTCTCAGACGATTGTCATTTGCCATAGATTATTTGTAATTATAACCTATCCGTCCTAACCGATGGATGATGGATATTTTCACATTATCTATAAAAAACATTTATTTGTTTCTACGTTCTATGTTTCTACTAGACGGAAATATAGTAAATTTAATTCAAATTTATAATAAATAACGGTTTGTTACTTGGTAACCATTTATTTATTACTTGGTTTATTCAAATTCTAATTGATATAAAATAATAAATAAATAAAAACAGTTTTATTAATCCCAATATTTAAAAATAATGTTTCGAATAAAATAATAAAAAAAATTTAAGAAATACCTATTAATTAATATTAAAACTAAATACATTTTTTATTTATTACTATGCACTAAATCAATGGTGTCTGAAGTTATAAAAAAAACACCGCTTTTTTAACTTATCAATACTACTTTCTGGATGTTTTTTTTAATTAACTTGTGTGTGTACAAAATTACAAATTCATTGAAAAAACCACATTTAAATAACATTCAAATCTTATATAATCGTAAATTTAGTAAAATTCATTTTTCGTGTTTTTTTTAAACATTTTTACGCTTTTTTTAATAGCACTATCCAATCATTTTTTATAAGCAAATGAAAAAAAAACAAATAAATTAAATGCTTAGAAGCATATTTATTTTTTAATTTAGCTTGGCCCTAAATCGTTTTATAAAGTGGATATTTGTTTTGTGTAAATTAAAGTAAAAGTAAAATTTTTCGAAAAAAACCGTTTCCAAAGTTGTTACCGATAATCTAGTAGAATTAAAACCGCTTCCCAACCGATAACCGGTAATTACATTTTTAGGGATCATATTGGTAACCAGTAATCAATTACCAATAATTCTAAAAATCCCTAAAACTGGTAACCACTTACGAAATTGTTTTTGGGTCCTACCGGACCCGGTAACCGAATTTTTCATAAGTGGTTTCATGTCATGCTTTTATTAAATAATTATCATAGCTAACAAGAAAACTA
This sequence comes from Sitobion miscanthi, assembly GCA_008086715.1. Classification (NCBI taxonomy): domain Eukaryota; kingdom Metazoa; phylum Arthropoda; class Insecta; order Hemiptera; family Aphididae; genus Sitobion; species Sitobion miscanthi. Next base: position 1,912,194 of record CM017800.1, on the reverse strand, counting down.
GATACCTTAATTTAATTAACGTGTCGTACTATATTATGAACTGCCTTGATAAATAATATTATAATATAATTGCCACATTTTGCTATATCGATATTTTTCAAAATGTTTTTTTAGATTTTAGTAGTTTTAATAAACGAGTAGGTACCTATTTTGAATATCAAAATTACATCGAATTGCAATAGCAATTATTCTCGAATGTTTTTAAATTCTAAAGTCATACGATGGTTAGTAGACGATTTTATTTTTCAGAACTAAAATTACTATTCCACGTCAACATGATTTGATAGGCGCGTGCTTAAAATTAACAATATTGTATTAAAATATCTCGTAAATATGCTTCTAAATATAGAAATAAACGAAATAATCGTGTAAAAAGTTTATAGATTTTAAATGTAAATTTCACTACTTAATCTAAATCGTGTATTCATGTCACAATGTGGTATGATCCCGATTGCGCTGAAATCGGAATAATTTCAAAAACATTCGTAGGTTTCATTCATCAAAATTATTTTTAAAGTATATAGGTAATATGATTTAATTTAAACTATTTGCTATACTTACTAGTTGGCTTCAAGGTAATTATATACTAGCTACAATATAACACTACTACCTTAGGAACTATAAATTATTTAATGTAGAAAACATAAACAATTGTTTGAAACCCGTCATTAAGTGTTTAGCTCTTGTCCTGTTCATAGTTTTCTGTTCGCCGTCCGTTTATCACTTCGTATATACTACTGCAGATATGGACGCCACAGTAGGAAGTGAACAATTCAAACAGTTGTATGCCAATAACGAGGATCGATCCATAGTTGACGTCTTAGATTTGGCAGTAAACCTCAAGATCACGGCCGCGGACGGGTCACCGCTACTGCAGCGCTGCGGACACGCTACAGAGAACGGTTGTAGTACCCGGTCTTCGCCGGAATTGAGTATCAACTCACCCGTAAACCTGCAGGCCGCGCTTGTGACCAGACCATCGATGGAGGCACCTTTTCGCGTGACATCCAATATGGACGCACTCGGTGAAACCATAGTTGACGTTCAAAATTTGGCAGCGAACCTCAAGATCGCGGCCGCGGTCGGGTCACCGCTACTGCAGTACCGCGGACACGCTGCAGAGAACAGTTGTAGTACCCGGTCGTTGCCGGAATTGAGAATGAACTCACCCGTATACCTGCAGGACGAGCAGCTTGTGATTGGACCATCGTCGGAGGCACCTTTTCGCGTGGCATCCAATACGACCTCGTTGATTGACGCGCTGGATCTAGCCGTCGACCGCAGGATCACCGCGGTGGCGACTGTCCTGCAGCGACGACCGATACGGCGGAGCGAACGTTTCCGGTCGTCTCCCGAACTGCGAATGCAGTCACCTGCAGTGTACGACAGCGTGAAGACTCTTGTACCGCCGGTACTTGCGGAATACCCGGCACCAAGGTCTGTCGATCGGCGGAGGTCTGCCTGGAAGAGGACCAAACGGTTCGTTTGGAAGTCGTTGGTAAACATGGCGCGCAGTGTTTGCTTCTGTCAAACCTTCGTAGACGTAGAGTAATAATATGTTCACCCAGTTTTTGACTTCTACCCTACCTTAAAGTTTGTAATATTATTTTTCGCCCGCCGACCGTCCGATGTCTTTTGCTCCCGCGTGCACGCCGTTTTTCGCTGCACGCGTACTTCGTGTACCGTGCTGCCAAAATTACCATAGTTATCTTGTTTTTGTAAATCAGCGCGTTTTATAATGTACCTCGGGGACAGTAGTGTCAACACCTCTTGTTACTGTCCCGGCTGCAATCAGTGTTTTGATTTATTAATGCGAAATCTTCGTTGCCAATACGCATTCGCGCGTATGCAGGGTCAACTTGTCCCAATTGTACTTGTACAAAATTTGTATTAGATCTATTATACTTACGGAACCTGGTACGATAGCACCGTGATTGTGTAAAACGAAATGTGTGGTTCAACTATCCTATGAGTCGACCAATTATTTATGTTTATTCGACCGGACGACGGGCTCTAGGTTTATATTATATTATCACAGTTCATTGGAAATTATGTATTATTATTGATTATATGAGTTAAAAAAAAGTATTATTATATTATGAGACAGCCGTCTAAAAATTGTGTACCATTAATTGAGACTGTTGTCTAAAAGTGTAAAAACTTTGTACCTACCATTGACTTGTAAATATATAGCCATGAATTTATTAGTGTTTTGTATATGATAACACGCTCAACGTTTATTACTCACTGAGTTTTGTGTAGCTACTAGCTAGCCAGCTAGGTATATTATACTATGTAACATCACAGCATTTTTTTCCCTATTATTATAAAAACAACGAGCATACCTTATTATTATACTGTTATGACTTGTGATTATCGCGCGCCAATGCATAAATGACCGCAGTATTACGTAATAACTGTCCCCCAAACTCCACAACCCGCAGTAATAGGTGCCCGCACGTCGTTGCTCACGGCCGCCGATGCCGTCAGCGCCTCCGTCAAGTCCGGCGGAGCAAACTGTCAAAACAATCCCATTATTGTACCAATTCCCTTTAATAGACGGCACTGACCTGCCACACCACGCATCAACAACAAAAAGCTCCGTCGCCAGGCCACGGCCGATCTCCATCATTATAAACCAATTCACTTTTTCAAACGGTCCTTCCACGGATGGTCGTTTTTTCCAACGGCTGCGTGCACAATTGGTCGATTTGTTTCAACGACTCTTTTTTCGCCGTCACACCATCTTACGTCTCCGATCCATCGTCAACATTGGACACCGGCGACATTCCAGCATGACGGGCTAAGTCCACCCACGAGGGCCCGGCCGACGGGCAAAGCCATTTCCAGTCAACAACGCCGACCACACCGTCAGCGTCATCGGCCGTAATATGTATTATTTTTCTCCCCTGGTCCCCCCTAACAAGCACGTAGGCCACAGATTATATAAAGTTATCCTTTACAACAGGGGTCGGCAACCTTTTTGGTGTCAAGGGCCAAAAAATAAAAATAAATTTTTTCACGGGCAATAATTTGAATACACCTTATTTTATTTAAACGAAATATTGTAGTAATTTAAAATTTAATTTATTTAAGTACATCACTGCACCATAGAGTTACACGTACAAAAATTTGTAACACAGAATTGAGACGAGTACATTTCACTAGAAAATCAATTCAGTAATACTAAGTCGTATTTCGTTTTGTTAAATAAATTATTATCGATGATTAACGAAACGTAGATAACGTGTACAATGTTTCTATACATAATATCTATTTTTGTTCAATAATTGTATAACTAACTTCTCGTGAGAAATCCCAATTTTTATCAGCAAAGATAACATGTTGTATAATATTTTTAAACTAACTATAAATTATTATCGCGGGCCGCATAAAATTGCTACGCGGGCCGCATGCGGCCCATGGGCCGCGGGTTGCCGACCCCTGCTTTACAATATAATCTGTCTGTCCCCGGTGAGGCGTCGCAAGACGCGGGCCCCTTTTGGTTTTCGTTCCCTCATTCACATCTAACCTCCCGGCTTTAACGGGCCACACACACATTTTCCTGGTAACCCTGTGAGGACACACCATGAATAATATGGTGTGCCGCCTCCAGTGGGCCGGAAAAATTGTATCAAAATATGCCACATTATTATTTATTCTATGCATTGCCATGTGCCAAACTTATTGTTGTTATTATTATTATTATGAACCTGCATTTAAACTATTATTTTTTATATATTATAATCATGTAAAATATAATCACATGATTACCAAACTTATTATTTATTATTTCAAAGCAACCCTTTATTACCCAACATAAATTTTTAAAATTCATTTTTTTTAATGCGTGTACCAAGGCCTATGAGCTCCACCGACTTGGCCCTCGGGTCATCACGTGGTGCGGCTCATAGGTCACGACAAAAGTGTTCTCCTTTTGTCGTGGGTAGTTTTTGGTAGCCTTAAAACTACCAAATTCTTACAACTATTATAAAAATATAACTGTACTACCATTGATTTTTTATCGATTTGTTTTTTTTTTATTATTTAATTAACACTAAATGATGCACAAAGAGTATTGAAGGAAACAATAAAAATTATCTACACCTTTAAGCTAAGCGATTTTCAATATTTTGATTACTAAACTCAAAAATTTAAATTGCAAAAGTAAAATATCACAAGTTTTAGAGTTAAATACTGGACATTGAAAATTAAAATTCGTTTTAGAAAAAAAACGAATTTTTCAAACTAAAAAAAAACCCCAAATTTGTCTACAATACACTCATATACAAAAGCAAATTGATCAAGCTTTGACACATCAGTTGTTGAATTCAGTATAACTGACTACATTTCATCCAATTTCACAATAGACTCACAGTAGTTCGGTAATAACATTATTATTATAATACAATTGGAGTATACAATTGATTGTTATTTTCGAATTACAAAATAATGTCACATATTGTTTCATACTTTTGTGACTATATATTTTGTCATAAACCTGTTTATAACTTCGTAAGTTGATTGTTAATGTATGTAATTGTATATTTGTATCTATTTGTTGCTAATAAATAATAATGAATTGGCCATTAAATTAACCATTTTTATATTATCTATAACGGTTATGCCGGACACTGATTACCAAGACCAAGTACCTATTAAAATGATACCCACCCCAAACTTTTTGGAGGTTTATGGATCACAAAATGCATGATCAAGACGACTCTGCTTGTATATATTACGGATAGTCCGAGTATTTTTTCAGAATGAAAATCGTGATAATTGTCGACACGTATCGTTGGAATTAGAAACAGTAATTTTTAACAAAAAAAGACGTGGTAGTGAGGACCCTTAAGGGTGCCTCCTCATAGCATTGATTTAAGGAAAAACATTTAGGGAATTTCTAATCTCGTCGTCGCCACTCGAGATCTATGTGTTAAATGATTATTAGTGTGTGTGGCGTCCATGCGGGTCAATTATAGCTGTACGGAGGACTTACGCACATGTCAGCAAATAATATTGAAATCATGAAAACATTTTAGATTCTGAGTGGAACGATGAATGTATTGATTTTACAATGATGTGTGTTTTTATATTTTTTTTATATTTTTTTTTTGTGTCTGTGTACACGATAAGTAGTCGAAATAATGCTTCGATTTTCAACTTCGGTATCTTTTTCGATTGGAAAGTGAATATCGTTGGTGCATTGGGGAGGTCAAAATTTAAAATTCCCAGTAATTTTCAAAAGCGCCAAGAAAAATAAAAGAAAAATTAAGGAAAAACGGGAATTTTTATGCAAAATCGACTTTTCACAAAATTGAATTTGGTTTTTGTTGTAACTTTAAAACAAATGACCGATACATGAAATTTTCACTGGTTGTTTATATTTCCATTTTCTATACACCATAACATTTTCCAAATATTTTGACTTATTTATAGCTGTTAACGGACATTGTCAGTTTCCATTTTTTTTAGTTTTTTTTTTCTATAAATATCAATAAAATTTTATCCGTTGAGTAAAAAAGCTTGAAAATTTAATAGAAGGCTCCTAGGTTATTGTTTCAAAGGCAGATGAAAAAAATTAAAAAAATAAAAATTCTTGGACACCGTTTTTATTTATAAGCATTTGAAGTTCAAATCTTGACAAAATACGGAAAAATCACGAAAATTAGCAAATTATTTTGAGTTGATAATTCATAAAAAATTTTCTTTTTAAATCTAAGATTTGAAAATGTAATATAAGATTACTCATAAGTTTGTTAATTAATAATATGTATCATTGATTCTACAATATGTGTATTAATGCTTTAGATAGGATTATGAATTAATTGATCGATGATTTATTTGAATCAACCATAGTTTTGTTAATTTAAACACTTTCGTTTGTTCAAAAAACAAAATATTTTGTTAACTCTACAAAATACCTTTATTACTTCTATTGTTGGCCGATACATATATTTGTTAATTTAACCAATGCATTAATAAATTGTATTATTCATTCTACAATATATTTTATTAATACCAAATATTAAAATGATAGGTAATTATTCATATTGGATAATATTGTAATAATCGTTTTGTTAAATCTAAAAAAGTATTTGTATTACTTACAAGTACAGTGAAATCTCCCCCAACGGACACCTCCAAACAGCGGACTTTTTTTGAGATTTAACTACAAACTGAACTCTCTGAATAGCGGAAAAATTTCGGTGACTGAGAGTGTCCGCTTTATAGAGGTGTCACTGTGTAGGGAAATATAATGCCTTTTAATACCTAAGATAATTAGGAAATGCCATATGAAAATCTATTCCCTTGTAGACCCTTCAAATGTGTAAAGAATTTAACAATAAACGTCTACCTACCTATCGTATAAACTCTATAAACCATTTTAAAAATAAAAATGAATAATTATAAGTTCAATTATACCAGGTTACACAATATTTAATAAAGTTATAAATGTATAATGGTATATTACATTTCCAGATAGCCCGGGGAAAAAATGCTAAGTTTCATTCAATTTCATCCTAAAAGTATTAGGTCTATAAGGCATTTTAAAAAGTCATAATATATTTGTTTGAAAGAAATAAAAACAGAATAAATCTTAAAATATTTTATTAAGGATATTATCTAATATTATATAATTATTAAACAGTACCTAAAAATAGTATTATATAGGTAAATGTAATTACTTAAGTATGTATAAAATGTATAAAATGTATAATATTGTAGTTTTGTACTTTTGTAATCAACTGCATACATAATCTTTATTTATAATCACTAGCCTGGAAGTATATAAAAAGTTACAATTGTACCTACAACTAACAATAACAATATTAGGTGCCTATATAGCTATATATAGATTATAGATACAAAATAGTTACAAAATAAGCAAATCAATTTTAAATAGAATAATATAACAGGTTATTAGATAATAATAAAAAACACAAAAAAAAAAGGGATATTTATGAAAACTAGTAGGTACCTACTACCTAGATATTATACACAATGTTAATTGTTAGATATAGTAATTATACCTAACAATAACATAATATATCAAAATATACAACATAAAGCTAAGATTTATTTATACTACTTAGGTCAGTACATAAATTCTATATGAGAAATGAACTCAAACATAATATATATTATTAACACATACAAGTATCTATGTTATAAAGACAATTGTCAATTATAACATTTAGGGAACAATAATTATAACATATAAATGTTTAAATTAAATAAATAGGTATGTAAATAATTACCTGTTAATATATCTTGCATTGAACTATCAAATTTTTCCAATAATTTTCTGCTTTCGCAATCCTTGACTCTCTTTCAAAATGTTAATTAAATTATCAATATTCTCTTCAAAAATAGTTTTGAAATTTGTGTAATTGTTATATAAATTTTGAAAATCTATTTCAACCTAGAATAAAATAGTCAGTCATTTTTTTTTTTTTTTAATTAGAACAATTAATAATACCCAATCATATGTTTTATTATATTATAAAAACAATAATTATAGACATGCAAGAATTTATACAGTTAAACCAGACATATAAGTTAATTTTCTTTAACTTTCAGTCTCTTTAATTATAGGAGTTTTATACTAAGTATAACTGAAAATATAGTCAGTAAATTATACATTTAATAATGATTGCTTAAATGCCTATAATAATGTTTAAAATATTACAATCCATTAATCCATATATATATATATAGTTTTATTAATCATATTTAAACAATTCTGTCAATATTTATTCTGTCTAGCGTGTATATATTTAAATATTATTTTAGTAAGGACAACATTAATACAACTGTAGGAGTCTATTAAAGTTATATTATGAATAATAAATCAATTTTTAAATGTATATAAATGCTGTATAAAATAATATAGTGATCAAGAAGTAACGTAGAAATAACTAGAGTACATAATTGAACAATAGTGGGGCCTAGAAGAAAAAAAATACTAATTTTTTCTAAACAACATTTTCTATGAACTTATTAAATAATATTTCAGACTTACAAGTTTATAACCCATTGGTTGTGTATATTTTCGCCATTTATTAAAAATGTCTGTAGCATTATTTTGTTTTATATAGTTAAGACGGTAATTAATAGTTTTTCTCCAAATATCTTCTATTTCTGGCCATGTTAAATCTTTATCATTTAGGTATGTTGATACTTCTTTTGAATCAGGGTCAGTAGCTGTGAATTATATACATAACAACATAAGACTATAAGAGTAAATATTATATTCTGTATTACCTATATTAAACCATTGTTTTTAAAGATAGTTAGGTATATATTATTCATTCCAAGAAGACCTGTAAGGGGGGGGGGGGGGTAAATAACTTAAATCAGCAGTGGTCAGGTGGCAGAAGCGGTTTGAGTACCTATGCAATATTTTTGGTACAGAATATATACTGAAATATATTAGGGGTAGGTAGTTTGTTGCTGACATTTTAATTTTTAATAAAGCAACCAATGATTATCATGGTTGAAATTAATTTAGTTACTAGATAACAATTATATTTATAACAAAGTCTACTGAATACATGGGGTGGGTGGCTACATAGACTATGGGTCTTTCAACATTTAGTATCATATTCTCAAACCGCCCATGTCATGTGGTACGTGTGTTAGCTGTTTACTCCACCAGTAACTGTGTTCAAAGCCAGCATGGCAGCATACATATTATAATAAATAATAATACATTAATACATGAGTCCAAAAGACCTATAAAAGACCGTCTGTCTTTGCTATGAGAAGCTTTGAGTAGTAATATTAATACATAGGTAACTTAAATAAATGTTAACATTTTCATAAGTAAGTTAATACAAATTGAAATATTTTTTGAATAATTATTTATAATTAATTATATTACCAAGTATACTATTTTCTTTGTCCATTGTGCGACTCAATGGTTTTGAAGATCTCTCTTTACAAACTGTTGGTATTAAACCATTTTGTTTCATTGATCTTATTGTGTTATAATATTTGGAATATAATTTGCCTTTAGGTGAACTATTTTTGAAATCTTTTACAAAATAGGTATTCTATAACAAATTACAAGCACATTAAATTACATTAATTTTATAAACTCTTAGGTGAAATAATATAAACTAACAACTTTTATTTCTGTGGGAAAAGTTCCAGTTATAGCATCAGCTACTGAATCAGCCAACCTGAATGTCATTTGAGACTCTCGTTTTATAAGATCATTAATGATAATCTCAACTTATACATTTTTACAACTTTCATTCAAAACGTTATGTTTATTAAAGTAATTCAGAACGAAAGATCCTTGAGCATTATTTGCCAAAATGGTGTGCAATTGAAATACTTGATTATCAGTTATAACTTTGACCTTTTCACAAATGTTGTCAGCATTACTTATAGTAATTGTAGATGTCTTATTTACTGTAGTGTGTTCTGAGTTTTGAATGAAGATTCCTGATATTTTTTCACTTTATTTTCAAATTTGATTCTAGGTCCCAGTGGAACATTTGACAACAATATTTCTAAATGATTGTCATTCATTAGCCCTAAGGCCTCCAAATCCATCTGTTGTTCTAAAATAAAATAATTAATTTTAATAAAACATTTTTATATTTATTTTAGTATTATTACTTATACATGTTTGGTACTAACAATCAAGTTCCCATTCTATAAGTAATTTTTTTAACTGATCACTATCAGAAGATTGGTAACTTGTTGAACTCTTAGATGTACTGGCCAGTTGTGTGTATTCAGGTTCAATATGGTCATCATGCATATTATTTGTCATTAGACGGTTACTACTAGTATCCATAATAGAACACAAGGCATTATGATTATTTAATAAACTATCTATTGTTGTGTATTCAACGTTTTCTGTGTTTTCATAAAATATACTCATTTTATAACACTTAATAACCTATTTGACATTAATTTAGAACATAATTCATATATTTACAAAATAATAGTAATTCAGAAAATAATAATTGAAGTATACAATAATTATATACATAAAAAAAAATATTATATACAGTATGTACAGTGTTCGCTACCTACCTATACACTCATATGACACATATTATCAATCCGAAAAATATTCTTTTAATCTTACCATTAAGTTACCATTAGATAGTTCATTTATATTCACTGGTGGCCCACTACAGTCCTCTGGACTCAAAATAGTTTTTAAAATGATTTTTTTTGTTTTGTTTATTTGATATGCTCTAAGATGGGAGTTATAAAAATCTATTTCTATTTGTTGAACAATAAACTTAACTCTGAAATTTTTCATAATAAATATAATTTCTGAAATTTCACACACACAAATTTCATCATTAAAATTTGTTAAGAAGTAACATATATATTGGTCACTTGTTAAATGTAGAGCTCTTAAAATAAGTTGATTGTAATTAGTGTTGTTCACATATTTATTATCTGTATTAATTTTAAAATCAAGAGAAGAATTTGAATTTAGAATACTGTATGCAAATTTGTATTGATATTTTTTGGCTAAAGACAGACAAATATTTTTTCTTGGTGTAATTGCATGTGCATATATTTTCATCTCTTTGTGTTTGGCCTCATACCTAAAACACCAAAAATGTTTGGGAGGACCAGAGTGTTTAATAATATTTGGATAATGTACTAATAGATGATGTTTAGGTTTTAAGGTATCTTTGAACAATAAGATATAGTCAGAATTATGCTTTTCTATTAGTTGTTGTAGATGGAAAATTGACGAATAAGACATTTGACAAGTTAGTAAAATCTCAATGATTTCCAAGAAATTTAAAAAAGATAACCACACATTATCGTCCTCAGGAATTAAATCTCCTATCATTAAAGAAAAATAATAAACAAATGTCATAATTTCTCTTGCTGACATTTTTAAGTGGAAATTTGTTATATGAATTGGTTTTATAGGAGTTGATATATTTCCTACTTCTATAGGACCATAATTAAAATGTTTTTTCTATAATTTAATGTTTCTAGCGAAAAGATCTTCACCACCTCAGTATAATAATTAATTATATGGCACAAATTATAATGACAAATACCTTCAAAGATATCATGCATAATATCAATACTATAATTAGTAGTTACATGAAAAGAATTTATGTTATTTAATACTGAATCTTTATAAATACCAGTTTGCTTAAAGTCATTAATTGCAATGTCATCTGCATAATTTAAAGAATTACGGAGTAATGAAGAATTTTCTTTACACAAATGTTTAGTTAACGTTTTATGAACCTTACAAAACCTACAAAAAAATTTGCTGAAAATGATTTGCTAAATTCAGTTATGGTGTTTAATCCTAAATTATCTCCAAGAAATAATCCTTAAATAAAATGTACTTTTTGTGTACCATTTGGAGTAACTATATCGATTCCATTTACCTCAATATCATTTATTTGGTTTATTAATTTATTTAAGCATAAATCATTTCCAAAATCCTTTATGTCTACAGCCTTTATTAAAGCAGCAAAATATATATTTTTAAGTTGTGATTGATCAGATAAAGGGAAACTATAATAAATTGCTGAAATAGAATGTACAGATGCATGAGAACCTAATGGGTTATTGATTTCAAAGTTGTCTATATACATAAAATATGGAATTACAATTTTATTTTGATATGGAGCAATTTTATCTTTCCATAACTGTCCTTGAATAAAATGTTTGATTTGTGTTTCATTATTTGAGTTGGTTTTTATTTGTTCATACATTTTTAAAGTCAAATCAAAATTGTTATCATGTTCAAACAAAGTTTTAAATTGAAAATGTAATGATAATAACACACCTTTGGTAACATTGTCATTATAAATTGTTTCACCAGCATTACAAACTAAATTAATTTCATCATTTATAGTGAATTGTTGGATATTATTAAATAAATTATCTTTGATTAACCAGTTGTTTAAATAAAACTCAGTGCTACAAAATTCAAAAGTATTTGCAATTGCTGTTGTAATTGTGTGCAAAATTGATACTAAAATAGATTCTTTAATTTTTTTTTGTGTGAAACTAGTAATTAAGGTTTCTATTGGTTTAATTAAATTTTTTTCCATTTCACGTTGGATTTCAAAAACATCTTTTCTACTAAAATTATTTTTATTAAGCAACGATAAGGTAAATTTAACAGCAGAAGTATGAAATGAATTGATAGCATTATTAAGGTCAAAAATATCATCTATAGATGTAAGTAATATGGGGTTGTCATCAGAGGTGTTATTGATACCAACAGTAGCATAATTAATATTGTTCACATATTGAGATGCATCTATTATGTGAGTCAAATTTGTATCAATATTATTACTTCCATTATTATCATTTAAATTATTACATATTGCTGATCGAGTTGGTACAGTAGTAGTTTTACTTGCAAGTATTAATTCATTTTTATTAATATGTCTTTTAAAATTTTTTAAATTAGGAAATGATTGAGTACATTCATATTCTGTACACTCATATGTACTTGAAGGTTTTAGTAAGTGAATTATTTTATAATGCGCCACCAGTGCCGAAAAAGTTAAACAATTTTTTTTACAAACAAAACAAATCATACTATTAAATTAATAGTAGAATTTAAAAAAATATAATAATAAATTCTATATTATATAAACATATATTAATTGATACAAGTAGGTACTTACTAAGTAAACAATTGTATAATGTTTAACCGTATCTACAAACAAATTATCCTAAAAAAAAAAAACTATTAGCATAATACCTACATTTATCGCTATTTTCTATCTTGTTAATTAAGTATACATTTATTTTATTACGCCTATATTTTAGATTTAGAATAGCTAAACTAGAAAAGTAAATTTTTATGAAAATGTTAATGACAGCTGCTGATGTATACATTTCTAGTATTGAACCATATTAGGTACCTAATTAATTATCATAATTTACGTCATAAAGCTTAAAAGTGCATAGTGGTCACTGTATATAACAAAAAAAAATACTATTAATAAAAACTAGCAACAACTAAGTTCAACTTTCAATCTTTATACTTCAAAACATACATTTGGAATATTATAAATTCAAAATATATCATTTGTACAAAAATTTAAAAACTAATAGTCATCAGTAAAAAGTAGTCATTGTTATTTTTAAAATATAGATCTATAATAGGTGTCTTATAATTTTATTCACTACAAAACACATTTAAATAAAACTGAAAAATAAAAAAAAATAAAAAAATTTTCGATGACTAAATTAAAATTTATTTTAGAAAATAATCGGCGCATTAAAAAAACTAAAGGTATTGCATATTTAAACTATACGATATGGGTACTTACAGGTATGAATTCAGTATTGGATGTCAGAATACAACGACAGGCGACAGCTATGGGAAGAAGAGAGCAAAGAAACAAATGCTTGCACTAGTGCACTAGGGAAACGTTCTGTTCAATGTCAGACAGTAGAGTAATAACTAGCTGGTCTATAATTTTGAAAGTTTGAGAGCGAAAACGGTTGAAGTCATATTTTGTGATCTCATTAGACTTTTCTCCTAATACGACATTATTGATAACTAAGATAAGTAAACCATAGTTTGTGTAGTAAAATTGTCATAAACTATTAATATAATTATTATACTACGTATAGTAAGATATTATGTAACTAAAATATGGAAGATATTAACTTAATTGATTCAGATTTCCAGGGAATACGTACAATCTCACATACTTAACTATTAGAAAACTAAATTATTAGAAAAATCATGTATATGTACCTGGATAAGGTTTAAAAATAATAATGCAGTACTTTATTACCTACTACCTAGTTTAGTATAAGTTATGATAATTTCATACTTACCTTCAAATTAAATTACTCCTCTTAATCCTTAGTTTCATTTTTTTCATATAAGTACTAGCCATTAGGTACAGCTGTAATGCACTTTAGAATATACAATTTAAAACGATTATTATCTAAAATAGGTACTGAATTCATAATTTACCGCGAACATTATCACTTTTATGAAGTAAAGCACAAAAAGTAGATATTTAAATGGTTTTTAAATAACAATTATTTCTTTATTTCAACAATAACAACTGAAATAATGCTAGGTACAACGGAGTCTTCTTCAGTATTGTGTATGAATTTGGTATCTATGATTTGGACTTCAATCTGGTTATTTTTTTTTCCCGCAAAACAATTTTTATAAGCATACAGTGTACGGGCATGTTCCGAACTCTACACTTCCGCTTTTCAAGGGGTTACCCGTAATACTTTAAAATAATTTATGCCCAATCTCGAAATTTGAAGACACGGGTATAATAACGTTCTTTGTGAAAATATATGGAAGTAATAGTACAAATTGTTATTTTGAACATAATTTTTAATAATTTAATAATATTAATTTTTTAAATGATAAAATATGTATTAATTGTACAACTATATTTTGTTAAATAATAACTTTAACATGTTGTACGATCTAAAAACAAAATTGTTATTTTAAACATAATGTTTATGAATTGAATAATATATTTGATTGAAATAATAAATAAAGTTCCATTTTAAAAATTAAATTTATTAATTCATTACTCAAATATTTTGTAAATTCTACAAGCCCAATTTATTATTAGAAACACATAATCTATTAAATTTATAATATTTTTGTATAAATAATAAAATTAATATTATTTCAATAAATGCATGTTTATTAAAAATTGATAATTGCATATTATTATTTATACTAGTGATATTTGGTTCAGTGCATCATCACGGTTTGGGGCAATAAAACTGTTTCGATTTTCTTCAACAGTATCTTGTTCGATGGAAAAGTGAATCTAGGTGCATTCGGGAGGTCAAAATTTCCAATAGTTTTCAAAAGCGCCGGGAAAAACAACATAAAAATTAAAGAAAAACTGGAATTTTTACGCAAATCGGTTTTCCACAAAATCGATTTTGGTTTTTGGTGTAACTCCAAAACGAATAAACGTATATACATGAAATTTTCACTGGTCGTTTATATTTGCATTTTCTATACACGATAACATTTTAAAAATATTTTGATTTGTTTTGAACTAATTAGGAACATTTTCAGTTTCCAATTTTATTTGTCTTTTTTTCTATGAATGTCAATAAAACTTCATTTGTTGGGTAAAAAAGCTTGAAAATATAATACAAGGCTCCTACTATAATGTTACAAAGACATTTGAAAAATATTAAAAATCCTTAGTCAGGTTTTTATTTATAAGCATTTAAAGTTCAAATCTCGACAAAATACTGAAAAATCACGAAAATTAGTAAATTATTTTGAGTTGAGAATTCATAAAAATGTTTCTTTTTAAATCTAAGATTTGAAAATGTAATGCAATATTCCTCATAAGTTAGTCTACCTTTATCAAAAAACAAATGTTTACAAGCAAATCAAATTAGATTTTTATGAGTGTTTGAAATTCATATTTTTACAATACTCACTCGATTTCTCATGTACCGGTTTTGCTATTTTATTGTTATTCAAAAACTGTGGATACAAGAAAATTTAACTGAATGTTTATATTTTCATTTTCTATACACCATAAAATTTTAAAAATATTTTGACTCTTTTGGGGCTGTTTATGGACATATTCATTATAGATATACTGATATACTAATATTATAGCCTGACTGACCTCAGGTTAGGTTGTCTTCGCTCAGAATCATTTTTCTTATACAATGATATTATATCATTGAATTCAAAACACCATCCATTACAGACTATAGCGATCCTATTGTAACCTACTGTACAGCAGAGTGACACCCACTTGCCCACCTTTTTTTGTTTGAGCACCCCCTGTTAAAATCTTCTGGATCCGCGCTTGTTTGTAATTTCATATTCTTCACAGACTATTGTGCATATAATATGTATATTTTGTACTATTAAATGAGTCAGTCCTTTTAAAATTGTTAGAATTTCTTTCTTTTGGATTTACAATAATTGTAACAGTAAAGCTCAAGAAATGAAGTCAAAGCACATTTATACACCATAATGTTAACAAGTTCCATATTATAGGTAGTACAGGTATATTTAATTATTGCCATTTATAATTAAAGTTATTGACTTATAAAGGAATAAATGCAACATGTAATAGGATAACAGGAATCAATATGACAGTTAAATTCTAAATTCCAAAACAGTTAAATACCTTAAGGTAATCATATTACATTTAAGACTCACTAAATTTTAATTTATGATACTTCAACATTTTTACACTGTAAACAATATGTATACTATCGCTAAGCAGCGTTTAAAAATTTTTTATAGTTACCTAATATTTTGATAAATAATTTAATAACATAAGACATAAAGAATACATTTAAATAAATGTTATGCTACTAATAAGTATTTAAATTATTTTTTAGTTAATTTCAGTTTATTCTTTTTCGACAGTTATTTTGCTTTGCCTTGGGCAGCAACAGCTTCGATTGCTTTTTTGACAGTCTCCTCGTCACCCAAAAACTTCATTGAAACAACAGGTTTAAAATTCTCATCTAATTCATATTCAAATGGTATACCAGTTGGTAAGTTAAGACACATGATTTGGTCTTCCGTCAAATCTGAAAAATATAGATTATATAAACAATTATATTTTTTTTTTTATAATTTGTTACCATAACTTAAATATTAAGACTGATGGCACATAATTAAAATTTTTAAAAATTGAATAGAAAACTTACTGTCTAAATGTTTGACTATTCCTCTAAGACTGTTTCCATGAGCAGCTATCAATATTTGTTTTCCTTCTTTTAACTGGGGAATAATAACATCATTCCAATAGGGCAATGTCCTTTGAATTGTCAATTTCAACGATTCAAACATAGGAAACTCCTCTTTTAAAGGTTCATCTTTGTAGCGAGGGTCATTTACGATTTGATCATAGTATGCATGGTCGGTATCCATGGCCGGTGGGGGAGTGTCAAAACTACGTCTCCATATTTGAACCTGAAAACGTGATATAAAAACAATTAATACTAGAATTAGATATGCTAATTAAATTTATGAATGTAATATCAAAATAACGAATAACTGAAAGACATGTGATTATTACCTGTTCTTCGCCGTATTTGGCTGCAGTTTCAGATTTGTTCAATCCAGTAAGGCCACCATAGTGTCTTTCGTTCAAACGCCAAGTTTTTGATATCGGAATGTCTTCTTGGCCAAGCTCTTTCAATATTGACCCCAGAGTGTTTTGTGCCCTCTTCAACACAGATGTGTGGGCCAGGTCAAATTTGTAGTTGCCTTGTTTCAATGCTTTACCAGCGTTTGCTGCTTCCTCTTCACCTATTCAACAAAAATGAATTGCACATGCCCTTATTAAAATTAAATTAATAGAATATATAAAACTGACAATATTATTCAAAATATGACTCTGGAACACTAATACAAATCTGATTTGAAGGACTGAATCATTTAATAATACAAAATATACATATTATATGCACAAAAGTCTGTGAAAAATATGAAATTACAAACCTTTAGGGCTCAACGAAGCATCGTACCATCCGCAAAACAAGTTCTTTTGGTTCCATTCACTTTCACCATGTCTGACCATCACTACCTTGTACTTGGCCATCGTTTTTCGTATGAAAATCGGAAATTTGGAAATATTGAAGTATTCTAACGAATAACTGAAGGTGAATTGAAATGAGACTTTAATAACCTTGTGATATGTTAAAAGTCAAATTTCAATAAATGAGCAAAACTCTTCGAGTCATGACGTCACTACTGATAAGCATAAATCCAAGTGTTACCAAACTTCAAAATGTCAATAACCTTTAAAGCTTCTCTACAATAGAACTCACTGTCCACCACGGCACAATGTTGAGAAGATTTTCACTTCATCCATACAACATTTTACATTACTCAAAAGTAGAGATCATCCCGCGCTTTTTATGAAAATCAAATACGTTACCTATTATAATTACCTATGAACTATTTCAAATTGTTGAGCTCTAGCTTCTACAGTTCCGTTTTTTTAAAGGGAGAGATAAGTTATAATGTCATGGCGAAAAAAATGAATTGTAAACTTCATCCATGAATGTTCGTTTATCAAAATCACAAATATAATACAATGATAAATAATAATATTATTAAGTATTCACGGCGTTAAAAAATATTCTGATCTTAGTATTAAAAATATAATATTATATAAATTATAAACATTAATCAGTTTTCATGATCACGAATACATTAGACAAGTACAAACTACTATAACAGTACGAATTACATTATATACTATAGTATATTGTTATTGTTATAGTTCAACGGTTTAACTTTGATTTATGAATTATGCAATAACATAATATAGGTAGTGTTTGGTAATAACTAATAACTATCTAAATATATTGTAAGTAAACAGTAAGCACTATGTTCACTAACAAAACAGTAATGCAGTATTAAGGTTAACAGTTTACAGTATAAAAATAAATGTTTAATTTTGAGCATTTGTAGTCCCTAGTCTAGTCGACATTGTTAACTCGAGACTTGAGATGACGAACGAACCTGAAAATTGCACTATGCATCATACAAACATTGTAAAAGTTAAGTGTGACTGGCAGTCAAACGTTTGTGGATTGGACATCGAGGACTGTGTTGTTTCCAGTCCAAAGCAGTCCGAAACTGATGCCAACAAACTGTAATACAGTTAATTTTACAATGTAATTAATAACTATTATTTACTATAATTATTGTTGCAGTGACGTCTTGCAACTAATAACGGAATTTGATTGTAAGGGTGTGAATTTCGAAAAACCTGAACATTTAAACGACTTTTTCATAAACATCAATTGCGATCCGATGCATGTAATCAATACAATAGTTGTATGTTCTGAGGTACTACTGTGTCATTTTACATTATAAATAAGTTTGAGCCTTGAGTGAAAACAATTTTTTTTTTGTTTTCCAGGCTAGAATCATAGAACTGTTTGGGAAGACGGGAGAATATGTGTCTATACATCAGTCTTTAGGTCACGACGATTTAAGTGATGGAGTTAAAATGTACTCTCATGTAATACCCATTAACAGTACAGAGTGTGCTTTAAAGTTGAAACAATATAATAATTCAGATTTTGTTTGGATTTTCGGCATAATAATTTATTTAACCGATATGAAAGAGTATCCTAATAAATTCTTGGGCCCTATAAATATGCAGAACGTTCAGCATTTGTTGGAGTCAAAACCATTAGATTTAAATGCTTTAAAACTCTTTTCTATGTTAAGTCTGAAAGAATCAAAATCAATTAATAATGATATTTTAATGTCGATTTTCAATAATATGGAAAATTCTAAATCTCCAAATAGTGATACTGAGGGCAATCAATTCATGTCGATTGGTTTCAAAGAATTCGAAAGAAAAGTAGAAGACAAACTTCAAAGTATGGCTGTTCAAATTAATTCAATTGAGAATAACATTGAAACATTAAATAAAAAGTTTGACTTATTGTTAAGTGCACTACATGATAAGAATATTTTGTTATAATGTTATTTTAATATTATGTTTTGTTTGAATCTTATTACAATCCACAAACTATGACAAGATTAAAGATAGAATTCTATTTCTATTTTGTAATGGTTGTAACTGTTTTATTTTTTAAAATTGTATATTTTTAATTTTATTGAATACACAGACTGAAATATTTAATTTAACATAAGACTTATATGAAACTTATCTGAAATATAAAATAATTGTTATATTTTTTATGTTTATTCATTGATAGATTAACCTTATGCACTATTTTAGCTATGCAATTATACTCCATTCGTGTTTAGAAGGAACCTCGATGCCTCACCATATCAATTATCCGTACGGACTCCATGTAGTTAAGTTACATCCAAAAGTAAGCGGCCAACTTAGACTTAATGTGTATATTCCATACATTGAAGGTTGAACAGAATGATACCATACTGATATAAAACAATCTTAAAAAAAACTATTTGAAATATTGTTAGAATTTGTTTTAAGAGGACGCTGACAGATATTTGTTATCTTCGTCTTACAAGTGCATAACATAGCAAATTTACGCTCAGCAAATCACATTTAATTCAATTAGTTTAAAAAATAGTGACTTGATTAAACTTGATGAAGAACATTATCTGAGTTAGTATGTTGGATTTTTATGATAATTCAGTTTTTAAGTGAGTTATGAGCATTATTAATTTATACTATATTATATACCATAACTTACTAAAAATTGAACAATTGTAAAAAAAAACCACATACAAACACAGCTAATGTACTTACCATCAAGTTTCATAATAGATCAGATTCACTCTTATTTATAAACTACAGTGTATACAACATTTTAATTGTATAACAATAGAGAGATAATTGTTAGAATATAATTATATACTTTTCATGACGACATAGATCTATGCTACTTGAATAAAAAAAATTTAAATACACAAAGTAAAGATGTAATATAAATATATTGAAGATTTAATTCTTAATCCATCTATAGCAATATAATTAAAGTAATAAATATACATTATAAATTCAAAATTGTTACAAATTGGTACAAAATATAATGTTATGAAACCCTTCAATTGTTTAAACAAGGTTATAATAAATGAAAACAATAGAAATAGCATATAATTTTAAAACTGACTCAATACGAATATTGTTACAAAAATAGAAAAAAAATTATATACACGTACCTAAATAGTCATATATATATATATATATATCCAAATGAATTAACTAATATTTTTAATTAAATATGTAGTGATCAAAATAAAATACTGGTATCTATTAATAAAAACACTATTTTAACACATTTTTAGTTTTAAGTTTTTACTGCATAGAAAAATAAAAAAATTTTGAAATAGCTTTAGAGAAATAAACTTTTTAGAATTAAATATGATACATAAATAGCCTAGATTTTCAAAAATATTATAATGAATGGTCAATAAATGTTATAAGCGTAAAATGTAAAAATATATATTAATTGTTTTCAGTTTTATATTTCTTAGACTTCATTTGATTAAGAGTAAGAACATCTTCATGGCTTTCTCGTTTTATTTGTGATGAAACTTTAGACAAACTCGGTGGTGGCGTTGATGGCCTCGAATCTGACTCCTGTGAACTTGAGTCCAAACTAGTCATTGATCCAAGTCTAGAATAAAAACAAAAAGTCAATGCCAATTCATGGTGGGTTTAAAATTTTACAGTATAATAAATATCACGGTGGCTTGGTGGCTGCTATCAGTCACGCGACGTGATCTGAGAATAAGTACCAGCCGCTGCCACTAGTTCTCTGACGGGTAACCACCTGGGTTCATAGAGGCAAAAACTTGCCCCACATGGACGTGTTGCTAACTACCCATTTCAACCGTACCAACCGTAAACCCTACAAAAGGCTATGGCCATAGTTGCTGGACTCAAGACCAATAAAAAAATAAATAAACATAACAGCATTGCAGAGTACCTTTTATCTTGAAAGATTATAATTAATCAGTTCTAATTTTACAATAAAATAATTTAAGTTGAAAGAGGCTATTAACCCATTATGTCCTAGCGCACCCATATGGTAATGCAAAAAATAATTTCTAAAAATAGCTGTGGTTCTCCACATATAAGTGTTAAAAAAAACAATAAATATTTAAAAAAAATTATTTCGGACTTAATGGGTTGAATAAAGTTAATAGTTTGATAGCTAACTAAATTAAGGGGCCTCGCTATAGCATTGATTTAAAGAGCAACATTTAGGCGATTCCTAGGTGTCATAATATATGTTTCTATATGTCAATTTCTGTAAGATCTATGTGTTAGTCGTAAATAATTATTAGTGTGTGTGGCATCAATGCGGGTCAATTATAGTGGTACGGAGGGCTCATGTCAGGAAGTAATATTGTGATCATGAAAAAATATTTATTTTTCACTCAAACAGATAACTCTAATTCCAACAATACGTCACAACGATTACTTCAATTTGCATTATGACGAAAAATTCTAATTTTTCACAATATGTACAAGAGATCGATAAAGGCAGTTTTTATAATTATATTTAGTAAATTAAATATTTAAGTTGGAAATTTTGCAAATTTTAACAACATTTATTGCAAACTAAATTATTAAAATTAAAATTGTGGCTTGATCGATCCCTTGTACATATTATGGAGAATCAGAATATTTTTTCAGAATGAAAATCGTAATAGTTCTTAACATGTATTGTTGGAATTAGAAACAGTAGTATTTGACAATGAAAACGTCATTCATGAGGTCCCGTAAGTAAAACATAAAATCTTCATTTCATTACTTATGTTTATTTTGAAAGAACTTTTATTTATTAAACTCATAACTTTCAACGGTATTTAGAAATAATAGCATAAAAAGGATTTTTGTTAATGTTTGTATCATCAATATTGAAAATTTATTAGATTTTCATTGTCATTAAAATTATAATTTCCTAGGAATCAAGTCATGATTTTTTTAATGTTATTTCCATTTAAAGCAAAATTAAATATTCATAATAGTAAGCTTTCCATAGTAATATCATTGTTAACTGCTTTAAATTTTAAAATAAAGGTATATTAACCCTTTCAGGACGGGCGGGACGTTTGAGTCCCGGCTCTAAAACGTCTAATATTAAATAAACAGTAAAGCCGATTGAGCCAATCGTACTGACGGGACATCTGAGTCCCGACCAAAAAAGGGGGTGAGGGGTGGTTAAAAATTGTTGACAAAAATATAACAAATATTTCATGCATATAAAAAAGCCTATGAAAAAAAAATTCACTTTTTTAATTTTTTTTAGTCTCAGGAATGAAAGGGTTAAAATAAATTGTCCAGAAATCCTTTTTTAAAAATACCAAAATAGTATTTAATTAATTATAGTATCGTGCCAATACTTTCAACAACCTGATCCATTTAAGTAAGCATTGTTAAATAGATAACGCTATTCTTTAAATGTATCAATATTATAAATGTAATATCCTTTTTTAATTTTATCAATTTAAAATTTGGTATATAATTAGGTTACCTTGTATTTGTATTTATAAAATGTTATTTCACAAAAAACAATTTTTGGTCATAAAATATCAATAAACTACCCCATACAAAAACTATCCCATCAGAAAAATTCCTGATTTTGTGAGATACCACTCTAAGTGCACAAATTGACTAAAGGTTGATGCAAAAGTTACATGATAAGTATAAATATCTAATGAGGTTTTTAGGTCATTAAAATCCTACCACTAAATTTATCACCAACCCAAGACACTAAGTATTAAACTGGCAAGTGTACAACCTTTCTGTTCAATGATTAATATATATATATATAATTCACATAATTTTTTATTTTCATTAACTTACGAATATAAATTAGAACTTGAACCCGTGGTCAGGGCATCATCATCATCATGTCTCCTATCAGGATCAAATAAATGTAACTTAACTCTCCAGTTTTTAATTAATCCATCCCAGGCTCGTCTAGTATACTTCAAATTTTTTGGAGGAGTTTTAGGATGCCTCTTTGTACGCTCATGTCTAGAAAATAACAATAATCATAATTTATTTATTTATTTGTAAACAATATAAAATGCATACTTAGGAACTTGTTCCAGATACTTTACGTATCCAATAGTATTTTTACCAAAATCTATTTGTTTTTGTCTTCTTGATAAAATTAATGGGTCAGTTTCACGTCCCAATTTTACTCTATAAAAATAAGAAATAATATAATCACTATAATAATATTGAATATGTTCATGCCCATCAGCATAGTCAATTTATATATCACATAAGACATATTAAACTATGTCTTATGTGGCACGTAAATTGACTATGCATACAAAATTAAATAGTTTAAAAAGATTCAAACATTGAAATTTTCATAATTTGAAAAATATTTTGTTTAATATTTAAACTAATTAGGTACTTTTCAATGTAGTAAACACTTGTGAATATTGAAAAGGTGACTCAGCAAGATTATAAAAACATTTCAATAACCAATAGGTTAATTTATTTAACAAAATACATTCATACTTGGGGCTTGCTACAGTGTGGTGTATATTTTTATGCTCAGTGGACTTTCTGATAACTTTGTTGACTCGTTCAGGTGACACAGGATCAGTTACCACGGACTCGGAAGTCAATCTTCTCTTTGCGTGCTGTAAATCCTTCTTTAGATTTTCCTCTTTACAAATCACCTCCACTTTGGGTTTGATATCTGGTGTATCAATAAACTCTTGCTTTACAAACGGGCTACAAATAGTGTCTTCGTCGAACGCCACCGTCTTGTCGTCGTATTCCTGTTTGACCGGCGTCACCATGTGTACATTGTTCATGAAGGAGGTCAGACTGAGGTCGTCCTGGGTCGAGGATTTGACGAATTCCTTTTTGACAGGCTTGAAAACCAAGTCGTACAGCTCGTCCTCTTCATCGCGATTCTTTGTACTCGCCTCGCCGTCCCGCTTTAGTGGCGAATCGATGTCGGTCTGCGACTGCGACGATTGCGAACTGTCGCAGAGTTCGGCCCAACTCTTGCCGGACAGGTCGGTGACCGTGGATTTCAGTTTCCGATCCACGCCGGCCATCGCGGTGTTGTTACGGAACAAGTCGCACGGAGCGACGACGATCGGAATAAATAATAGTCAGAGGACAGAGGTCAACTGCAACGATAGCGCGTGATAGCCGATTGTATATTATTATAACAACAGTGTAGTGTAACGATTGACGATATTATAATAATATGTAAAGTGGCGATTCTACACTATAGGCGTGTATACAATCCGTTGACTGTCGGCACGACGATTGAGAATAACGACTTACGAACAACAAAAGTCGGACTAGGACCGCCTGGTGCTCGCACAAAGGAAAATACGAAAAATGAATTATACAGTCGTACACTTTGCGCCTTTGAAGGAATATGATTGTACAATATTAATTATCGCTTTTCCATAAAATTATTCGAAAATTGAAACGCAGAAGGGCGCCGCGATCGAGTGATAACGTGACATCGGACAATTAAATAATAATAAGTATAACTAAAAATCTAATACATTATTATTGTCATATTTGCGGTGTTATACGGAATTATACCGTCGTACCGACTACCGAAGTAAACAAAAATCGCGGGAAATCAGTATTTTTACCAACACAGTCGTGCCACCACACTTGAATCCACCGTGCCGGTAGATGTAAATGAAAAGTGTGAAAATCCTCATTGGATTAATTAGTAATTACTATGAATTATTTTTTTAACGCAACAGGATGCCTCGCAGACGACGTTAAATAAATTAACAATATAATAACCACTACAAAACAAAAGGATGAAAACAATATTTCCTAACTCTGTAAGTAGGTGCCTGGTAGTTTTTTGTCGGCTTTCCGTCAGCCCTGTACACAAAATCCAAACAATTCGGCCATATTTATTATCGACGTTTTTTGTTATTGTTTCTCGCTTGTCGTGTTCACCGGGTCCTGAGGAATTAGATATAATCGCCTGAAGTTTTGCCGAAAGCTCGTTTTTGAGTTTGTCGAAAAACCGGCCCTGATTTGTTGTCCAATCGTCCGCCACTCGACGCTACAATGTTGGCCTTGGGTCCAAAGAAGGACGGCAGTCCGAACGTTAAGTTTTTCGAATCTCCCGAAACGCTGAACATGTTGGAGGGCGTTAGGACGTGGCTAATGAAAAATCACAAAAAGGTACGTACACTTTCGTTTGTCGACATCGGACCATTCTGCGTTTGGACGTATCTATGGTCCTGATCGTTTGGTGTTCACTATTTTACGTGGATGTTGCGACGGTTTTGTTTTGTTTCTCGTTCAGTACCTTCAAGCTGATCCGCCAACCAACAAGACACTTGCAGCCCTGGTGTTGCAGCTCATTCAATTCCAGGAAGATAATCTTGGCAAAAATGTCAGCAAACCACCACTCACTCGCTTGCCTGTAAGTTGGTTTGACAAATGAAACTTCATTGAGGTCTTCTCATTGGATATGCTCATATGTAACGCATTATTGTTTTTGATTTTACTGATTGTTATCACCATTCCGTTGTAGATGCGCTGTTTTATGGACTTCAAACCCGGAGGTGCTCTGTGCCATTTGCTAGCTACCGTGTACAAGTTTAAGGTGGAACAGGGGTGGCGAAGATTCGATTTCCAGGTCAGTAAGGTATGATTTGGCGAGACGAGCCTTCATTTCACCTCACCACTAACCACTAATCGGACGTGCACGCCTGACCTGTTGTTATAATCCCACGCTGTCAATTTGTATTGCTATAGCTCGTCTCCAATTTATTATTATTGGTATTATAATATGTGTACGAAATTTGTTCATGTTGCCCGTGTTGTGAGCTTTTTTCTGTGGTGACCACAAATTTAATTACATGCCGAGCACGCACTTTCTGCACCTGTCTATCCTTGTTCCTATAGGATAATGTCCTAATCCTTTGCAATATGTACATCAATGGATTATACAAGTAACACAAACTACTCAAGTACTTTTTTGTATATGTAGATTAACAATGTAGTAGTTTACCAATAATTGTATACAGTTAATGTACATAAGTTCTATATTTATTGAGTACATGTTTACGTTTGGGGTATTCGATATTATGCAATCTCATAAATTGTGTTATTTTTCATTTTAAATGTTGAATTCATTTTCATTTAGTTAGGTTTCACTGAAACTATCATAAAAAAATATTTTTTATGTGTTATTCATCAACTAACTTGGTCAATTTATTATAATCAATGTTACACATTGGTTGGCATTTTCAAAAACTAAAAAGCCTTCCATAGTGTTATATACGTCTTGTATGAAACTAAAATACCTTATAGATAAGCTAATATTGTTATTAAATTAAGAAGGCGTTGTTTTGACACCATTTACTAACGCTCAATATAGCAAATTTCATTTTTAAGAATCCATTTTTTTTTCTATGTTTTAAATATTAGAGCAAATTGACCTTATATTATCGAAAGTTACGAGTTTTTTTGATATTTTAATTTTAAAACAAGTTATAAGGATTTTTAAATTCATAAATGAAATTAATATATAAATTAATTTTTAAAATTTATAAACCTATGTTGATAATATTCTCACCTTTACATTTTATAATAGGTTAATTCACTCTTGATATTAAATACAACAGTAGGTAAATTGGATTCATCTGAACGTAAAATTAGCAATGTTATGCTTTACTCAGACAGAAACAACATATGCGAGAATTTTGTTCTCTTAAGTATCAAATATTCATAAGTATTAGATTTTTAATTTTACCTACAGTAATAACTGAATATTTTTAGCACTAATGTTATTGATACTATTAGTCAACAATATTTTTCTTATCATAAATTATAGGTAGACTTCTCAAGTTATTTTCTTGTCTGCATAAAATATCTAATATTATAATCATTTAATAAATAGGTTTTTTGTACACTTGAAACCATCAACAAAAATTAATTTGATGTATATTCTATGTAAATATTTTAAGCTATACGCCTGGAAATCAAACGGCTTTTTACGCATGATTCTGTTATAAGGCATGTAAGTGATGTAACACTTGCTAATATAAGCCTATATTTTATTTGTGGGCCATTAAATAAAATAAATTAATATTTTATATGATCAGAACTATACTTTTTTTTAATATTATGATAGTTACACAATTATATTTGTATTCTAATATAGTCTGTATTGTGATAAAAAATTTCAATCAATACATACAGTTTAGTTATTTTCTAGTTATATCCATTTTAATTCTTTACTTTGACTTAAATTTATTTTCATTACTATATATTAAAATAATGCATTATTATATTATCTAAATATAATATTTACTCTAAAAAAAATATGTTATCAACTATCTCAAAATCTATGTGTAGTATAAAATAGTACATTTTTTTACAGTGCACTACATGCAAGCAAATCATAAATTTAATAAAAATTCATAAGTGTATTATACGTTTAATTGGGACTAAGAACTGCTTTATATGTTTAAAATTATAAATTTTTTGGTGTATATAGAAATAGTTTTAACAATATTTGTGTGCTTGTTCATGTGAACTAATATTTTTCTTCTACATTCTTATACTAATTCAGTTATTAAACATATTAGGGAAAACAATTATATATATTTTAAACTATGAATAATAATGTACAGAACTTAAAAGTCTTAAGACATTGTGTACTAGTCCAATATATATGTGATATTATTGATTTAAAAACTATTATATTTACAACTAAATCGACATTTTAAATTATCTTTTACTTATGATCAACATTATTATTATTATATCATTAAACACTGCTGATATTACAAAATATCTTAAAGTACTGTACATCTTTATTACTTTGTCTTAACTATATCATACTTAAAATTAAATATATGTAACTTATATGAAGTATACTGAAATAATATTCACATTCTCGTAAACACTGTTTTATAAATTTAAGAAATTGGTATATTGTTTTCTAATAAATCACATAACTTTTTGAATTCAATTAGTTGCAATTTTACTTTAAAAAATTAGTATCCTTCATAGAAATTGTTATATATATTGAATGTTAGACAAGTTTAAATTTAATTATCAAAGTAAATTAATTTTTACTTGATCATAAAAGTTGTTCTGGTTTATTCACAGAGTCCTTCTAGAATGGACAGAAGTATTGAAATGTTTATGAACGTTGAAAAGGCTTTAATTCATGCTAAATGTTTATCTATGCCAGTTATACTTATTCATCCAGATGTTGATAAAATAGTACAAAACCGCATAAAGGATATTATCAAAAGACATCAAGGAACACTTACTGGTATATTTACAAAGCTCATCGATCATTTTATATTAAATAAACTATTATTCTTTCAAATTTTTTAGAAAACGAACAAGAAGCTACCCATGTCTTATTTCCGGTTGTGGATCCATTGGATGAAGAATATGCTCGACCCGTGTACAAAAATAAAGAACGCTGGATACAAATGCACTGGTATTATTTTCCTGATTCTCATGATTCATGGGTGACTACTGAATTACCAGTTGAACCTCCTGAAGTATTATATGGCAGTCAACATCCTACTCCGTGGAGGGTAAATCATTAAATATTAATTTTTTTTTTTCTTTTAATTAGTATATTTTGAATTAGTGCTGATTTTTAATAGGTATGCGACAGGAAATTGTAGATAGTCCTAACATATATTATAAATATGTTTTATATGATTTCTAATATTATTATATTTGTTGCTATTAAAGTAAAATTGTGTATTGTTATCACAATGTGACGCAAATAATATTTAACTAAAATATGCTTAACAATAATCCATGAGACCAAATTATTTATGGATTAATAAATATTTATTTTATTTTAGGTCACAGCATCTTGGGTCTTAGATTTAGATACTTATAATGAATGGATGAATGAAGAAGATTACGAAGTTGACGAAACTGGCAAAAAAAAAGTTCATAAAGTAAAGTTATAAAATATGAACATTATTTTTACATTATTAATATTGTAATATTTTACTAGTTGCGTCTCTCAGTTGAAGATTTCATGAGTAATGACCCATCTGGAGGTAAGAAAAAACCCAAACGGAAGCGAACACCATCACCACCCTCAAAACCAAATAAACGTAAAAGGTAATAAGATTATTTAATGATGTAACTGATAAATTTTTATTTTATTTCATTTTATTCATTAATTGTATAGTGGACGTGGTGGTTCTGTGATGAGTGTAAAGAAAAATAAAGTTGATGATGATAGTGATGATCTAACTAGAGATCTTGAAGACCCAATTTCAGAACCCAATATTTCTGAAGTTAATTTAAATATATCTCAAATAAAAACTGGTAATTTCTAATAATGTTTAGTTTGTAAATTGCCTATTAAACATTGTATATTTTAGAAAAAGGGTCATCTTCGTCGAAAAAAGATAATGATTCTCAGCCAATCAGAAGTGGTACTCTTATGGATTTAGATGAAGATTTAGATAAAAGTGAAGATAATAAAAACTATGATAATAACGCTCAAGATGGTACAAGTTGTCCTGCATCTGGAGTATCTAGTACTGGAGGCGCTTTATCAATAATAAAAGAAGAAGGACCTGAAGATAATGCTACTGAACAAATGCATCACATTGTTATACCAAGTTATGCTGCATGGTTTGAATATAATTCAATTCATACAGTTGAGAAGCGAGCCTTACCAGAGTTTTTCAATAGTATGTATCAAATATATATATAATGATATAATACTTATAAAAGTCATTAACAACAATCCAATTTATCTATTACTCCAGACAAGAATAAATCAAAAACCCCCGAAATATACCTAGCATACCGAAATTTCATGATTGATACATATAGACTTAATCCAACTGAATACATGACGAGTACCGCAGCTAGGCGTAATTTGGCTGGTGATGTTTGTGCAATTATGAGAGTTCATGCATTTTTGGAACAATGGGGTCTTATTAACTATCAAGTATGTATTTTATATATTTTAAATTATAAAAAGTACCAATTTTTTTTTCCTTATATTAATTTAGGTTGATGCTGATAGTAGACCTACTGCCATGGGGCCACCACCTACATCTCATTTTCATATTCTATCTGATACACCCTCTGGTCTGCAACCTGTTAATCCTCCTAGAACTCAACAACCTTCAGCTGCTAAAACACTTTTAGATTTAGAGAAAAAGCCTGTGATAGCAGATAAAGATGCTGGTCATCACCCTGAACCATTATCTAGTTTTGGGCTTAAATTAGATCAGTAAGTATCCTTAAGTCTCCGACAAATATATTTATGTTTTAAGTTCAGTTTTATATTATGAATTATGTTTTATTATAAAAAATTTTTTTTTTTTAGATATGCCAAAAAACCTGGTTTATTACGAAATAAAACAGCTGCTGGTATGACAAGAGATTGGACTGAACAAGAAACTTTATTACTACTTGAAGGATTAGAAATGTATAAGGACGATTGGAACAAAGTTTGTGAACATGTTGGCACAAGAACTCAAGATGAATGTATATTACATTTTCTTCGTTTACCCATAGAAGATCCGTACTTAGAAGATTTTGAAACTGGTATGAATATTAAACTAACCGTATATTTAAACAGTTAATTCAAATCTGAAATGTATTGAATCAAACTTTTTTTTATTAGGTGGTGCTCTGGGTCCTTTGTCTTATCAACCAATTCCATTTAGTAAATCTGGTAATCCTATTATGTCTACTGTGGCGTTTTTGGCTTCAGTAGTGGATCCTAGAGTTGCTGCTGCAGCAGCTAAAGCTGCTATGGAAGAATTTGCTGCGATTCGAGTGAGTTAATATAATTGTATTGCTTTATTGAATGATATTTTTTAAAATAAATTTGTTCTAGGACGAAGTTCCTTCAGCTTTGATGGATGCTCACGTTAAAAACATTGAAGCAGCCACTACAGATGGAAAATATGATCCAGCTGTTGGACTTTTACAGGTAATGATAAAATATAATTTCAATAATGAAAAATATAATTTTAACAATATATATAATCTTTCTGCTGTTGTTTAGAGTGGTATTGCAGGCACTTTCCCAGAAAAAGAAGAAGAAAATGAAAAAGAAAAAAAGGAACCAGAAGATGTCAAAGATCCATCATTGGCAACAGATAATGACAAATCTATTCGAGCTGATAAAGAAGGAGTCTCTGATAAAGATAAAGAGCAACCTATGGATGTTGACAAGAAACCTTGTGAAGAAACTACAGCTAGTACACAGTCTACTACTGTTAACCGTACTGCAGAAGAAGAACCCGAACGAATAGTTAAGGTAAGTTATATTGCTAAATTTATTATATTTGAATTACTAATATTTGTTTTATAAATTATTAGGACTCTGAAGTACAAGCTGCTGCTGCTGCAGCATTAGCCGCAGCTGCCGTCAAAGCAAAACATTTAGCAGCAGTAGAAGAACGAAAAATAAAATCTCTTGTTGCATTATTAGTAGAGACTCAAATGAAAAAACTAGAAATAAAGCTAAGACACTTCGAGGAATTAGAAACAACTATGGAAAGAGAACGCGAAGGGTTGGAATATCAGAGGCAGCAGTTGATACAAGAGCGACAACAATTTCATTTAGAACAGCTAAAAGCCGCTGAATTCAGAGCACGTCAACAGGCTCATCATAGACTTCAAGCCGCAGGTGTTCCTCCCCCGGTCCCAAATCCAGAACATGTAGCTCCTGCATCACCCGCTCCTCCAATGGCCACATAAAATATGCATTTCCAGAATTACAAAGCCTTATAATGTGAGTTATATTTAGTTGTTTCATAACTCTTGAAATACAAATGCATCTTTTAGTTGTTACCAACCTTTTAATATTAAACTCTTGTATAAATTATTGAATATTTTTATTTTTTAAATAATATTCTTGGTGTTTGATTTTCAAAAAATATTGTTAGATATATCAATATTAATCTAAACCCATTAGAATCATCTACTTATTTAATTATTTCTATAACCACATAAAAAAATCAACCATTTTGTCATTTAATATATATATATTTATATTATTTCCTATTATTATTTTTTTTTATCTTTTGTCATTTTTATTAAAAAGTTATACTGATAATTATGTAAAATCACTGTTTTAAATGTATTTACTTAGAGCAAATTTTATTCTTGCTCATAAACCAATTATCTTAATTATTAATGTTAATTTATTAAAGAAACAAAAACATACATTTACTACGATAAAAACTTGTATGACTGTAATATCATACCCTTAAAAACATTCATCTAATATTAACTGATGGTCTTGATATAATTTTACATATAATAATATTTAACAATATTCTTTTGGATTTTGCATTAAATGAGTTTGGTTTCATGTCTCATAATATAAGAGTGACCTCCTGCACACAGTTGGTAGTGGCTAATGCATGTATTGCTCTAGTGAGTGTATTTATTATTTAAAAAACCACCTAGCTTAGAATTAGTTTATATTAACAATGTAAATTTCTACATCCTATTGTTGGAAACGAATGAGGACGATGACAATTGATTTTACAAGTGAAGTATCTAACTGAACTGGACAATAAATGGTCGCCTCCTAAAATCACTTTTATATGAGACCAAGTATACATTTTATTATTATGTATATTTTCTACCTCATATTATGCTTCTATTGGTTTTCTTTTTCAATATTGGGCTTAAGACATAAAAAAATGAAAAACATTCATAGTAAATTTACCTTTAATATATGGGAATATATTTCAGATCTTTTTATGTCAGTTTTCATTGGTTATATATAAAGTTCAGATTTAATTACAAATAACATAATTTTATTGAGTCTCATCTCTACATGATTTGAAATATTTACATTTAAAATACAATCTTACTAATTCTATTGGTAATATTGCATTTTGGAAAAAAAATTAATGTTACCAACTGGAATTTATTTAAAAAAAAAAATTGTTTATGAATAAAAATATCGTTTATTAGTAAATATGTGATATTTTATGTCGATTATACAAACTAATAACTCTTAATTCTGCTGGTTGGTAAAAATGTAAACATTTACAATACATATTTACAACCTAGATATATTTTTGCCAACAGGTATATTATGATATGTGGCCTGTTTGAATTCTGGATTAGTCGCTGATTATTTAAAATCAATTCTGTAAGTACTTTTGTATTCACTTGTATATATTTAGTTATTTATATGGTCTTACTGTAATAGTTGATTTAATTAGTATGTATTAATGTATTATTAAATGTATTCTAGATAATAGGTGCATATAAATATATTGACATGTACTGTTAGAATAAAAAAACAAAAATTACATAACTTATTTGTTGTAATGAAAATTAAACAAAGAAAAAAGTGTTTTATTTATTATTTTCATATTTTTATGTGTTACAATTTTATTTCACATGCTGTTTTGCTACATTACTAATAAAGTTTTGTGCAATTTCGACAACTACTTTGTATAACTTTATTTACAATTGTATGATTTAATACAACTAAAATGTAAGTCATTTTTATATTAGATATATACTAACAAAATATTTAAAAGTCGTGTATTTTTCATTTATTTTTTTTTTGTATATGATCAGATAAACAAATATACATGCATTTAATGTATTTTCAAAATACACGATTATTTCTAGTATTTATTGAAAATTTATTTATATTTCCTTATTTTCTTTTATGGTTGGTATACAAATACAAGTTTGTTCTGATTCAAATTATGCTGTTGATTTGATTAAACAATTTATTCTATTAACCAGCAATCACATTAATATTAGAAGCCACTTGAACTTCAATATGACATATGTTTGAATATAATATACAGATTCAACACTCAAAATAATAATGCATTTACAACAAAAACTTTTTTAATTATTATTACAATATTAATAGTTTTTCTAAAGGTTATATAATTCATAAGGTCGGGATTGACAATTTTATTTGCCTACATAATTTAAAATATAGAGGGTATCTTAAAATTACATATTACAACACAATGAGGAACTTTGAACTTAACATTTGGTAAAATGTCTTAAGTATAATATAAATACTAAATAATAATAGTAATTTATTGTATTAACAAAAAACTAATATCTTTTTTTAATATTGTTTTCAATGATTATACATAAAAATGTATTTATCTTTCCAAAAATATATTCCTACTGAAAACCTTTTTATGTTTACACACATATTCACTAAATTATAATACATATATAGGTACATCAAGCCACATCACAGTGCGTCGACCTCAAATATAAAGTAATATAGAGTAAATTATTATTTTCAAATATCTACTAATCCGTCGTGTAACAGGGGTAGGTAGTATTGTGATGACGATGTGACATTTTTTATAATTTGTGTGTAATGTAATATTAAAATCGTCGTCGTTTCTGCAAGTAGGTAGATACGAAATGTGCATTGCAGGCTGGGTCAAGTGCAATATGAGATCGTGTACTGACCGCACACGGTAATGTATAATACATATTGCAAACAACACAACCTAATTTGCTACATTCTTTGTTTTTCGTCTCCGGCGAACATAAAAAAATGGTCTTCACCACGTTGGCTGGCGTCACCTCGATGATTTCGGAAGAACCCTGCAGCAACAGCCGTCGATTTTTAGCGAAATCCTCCAATTGGCCGGGACATGTGCAATATTAGTCTGATAAAAATTGTACAATAGTTGCACAAGTCGTCGACCAACTGGCAGAACGCTTCGCAGCAAGCAATAAACTCCATCCTTCTCGCCGATGAAAATCGTTG
Source organism: Sitobion miscanthi (assembly GCA_008086715.1). Classification (NCBI taxonomy): domain Eukaryota; kingdom Metazoa; phylum Arthropoda; class Insecta; order Hemiptera; family Aphididae; genus Sitobion; species Sitobion miscanthi. The sequence continues at coordinate 1,876,986 of CM017800.1, read as the reverse complement.
CGTGTGCGGTGTGACTATATTGTGTCGGAAAAAAAAAATTAAAAATTAGATAATTATTAATTGGATAACAATATGAACGCCTTCGATTCCCGATAGAGTTGTTGTGTAGGTACCTACCTAATATAATAATGATATTATTGTTGTTGGTTTTGATATAATCATTATTATTATTTACTGGTACATTGCTAATTGCAATCGGAAACAAATAACCGGAACATGAAATATTGAACTCAAAGCGGTTACGAATGATATAATTAATACCATGAAATAGGTAGGTACCTTTATACTCTGATATATCAATATGTGGTAACGGGATCTGCAGCATAGGCAACAACGCGTGTGTGTTAAAAGCTTGTTTTTTCTGTTACCGGAAACCAGACGGCCGCTCGCCAGGCACTCTTCTGATCGATGATGATACACCGATTGCGGTTTATACTTACGTCGTTAATCACAGTGGTCATCGTGTCCACGGTCGTCGTATTATTAATATAGATACCTCCTGAACTGCAGCAGAGGAATGTTTGAAGAGCAAGACGAACAAAAATGTCGTGTGAGAATCAGTTTAAGTTTTACCATAATACACAATAATATAATGTCAGCGCACACCGAACATTACCTATAATACTATGGACATTATAGAAACCTATAAATAATATAATATATTTTATTCCAAGCGAATAATGGCAAGCGCGACTGCCGTTGGTCAGCAGCTCACTCATATGTGTATACGCACAGCGATGATGATTTTCGGTATACTTCTGTAATACAAATAATATAATACAATATAATAATAATATTGCCATTATTATTATATTGAACGCGGTGTATGCACGTACCTACACACACGCCACCGCCACCGGGCTATCGACGAAACATCTGCCGTCTTCCTTTTGACCACCACGCGACCAAATGTTAAATTTAAAAATACTACGACGAACAATGAATCCAATGCGTGCTCTCGTTTTGGTGCGCACGGAATAATATAAATTATTGTACGTCTGTTGTACACCCTTGTCCTATATTATGACGATCATGAGGAGTTGATGTACCTCTATGACAGAATTTTAATACATAGCAGCGGTTTGCCTATATGATATTGTTTTATACCGAACACGCGATATCTGCGGGCGATGAGTTTTGCACCGAACATAAGTGATTCAATTATCGCACGATAGTCGCATGTATACTGCCTATGTAATTCGCGTACATATAAATAGTACACCGCGACTATATCGCAAGTACATCACGCGCGCGTTGTCCTTGGACGTATAATATATTATTGTAGTACTACAGGCATGTGACATGGCCGTCCTTAGAATTTGCGAGGCCCTGAGCAAAATCGATGTAAAGTCGACGTAAGGCCCGACACGGATTTCTCTTCACGGGAAATGCCTTTGAAAAGCTCACTTTTCAGTAGTATTAGTTCATATCGATTGATTCGAAATTAAACTTAAAAAAAATTTCGGTATAGAAGCAGAAAAATAGTACATATACGGCTATATAACATATAGGTACCTACTATTGTCCATAGGCTATATAGATTTTGAAATGCACCGAAAATGTCGTAGCAATGTCATTAGCAGCTGGTATGGACGATGTAAGTTATAAGTATAACTGCACGGTTTGTCCTACCCTATATATTAACTATTATATCTAGGTATATGCTTTATTTCTGAAAAATGCCTTGTTGTTGTTGTGTCCCTATGAACATTTTAAATTCTATTAAATAATGTAATTTTTGAACAAATTTTCCTATTTTATTTTATTGAAAGCAAAGTTCCAAATCTAAACAAAAAGCACAAGACCCCCGCCCCTAAGACACACCAATACCGTTAGGTTACAAAATATAATACTCTTATATATCACTCTTTCTTTATACTTTATAGCTATTGAATGACATCGTTGTACACTTGTACGTACCTTTTACAATTACGTTATTTGATAGCGAGAACGATATAATGACAAGACGACGACGTTCGAATGTTTAAAACGCATGTTACACATTAAAAATGTACTCTGAACGCCATTGACAGGGCGAAGCGGAAGGCACGACTGTGTATAAATAAGTATAATACGCACACGTAATTGATTCGTTTGGACTTACTATCGATTTAAAGGTAAACAGACACATTTTCTCGAAAAGTATTATCGTTTTAGAACATACCTCGAAATAATTACAAAACAAACATTTTAGTTCTTATAATATTCCGAAGCAGTAGGTCTTCAATGTATAAAATCGAATTCCAAACGAATTAATACAATATCTAATTTACATACATTTTAAGTATTTGACTGTATTATTGTTACTAAATACCCTTCAAGAAAACGAGTGTTTATCTTTAATATACTTTGTACCTATATTATTATATCAACTGATATTATTTAGTATAAACGCGTGCGCCCGTATTATTTTACTCCAGCGAGCGGTGATAGGTTTTCATCAAACGGTTGTGGATAACATGCTGCAGATACGACACGGTTGAGAGAAACTACTCGTTTTTCAAACGTAAATAATACCAAAACCTATGGAAACCAGTTTTTTTTTTTATTTCGAGTAAATTTCGAATAGGTGTATCAGAATATTATATAGGTACCAAGCGGTCTCCCGCAATAATAGACTTCTTGTCCCACCTCGCGGGTCCACTATTTATTCTATCGAACACGGCAAGATATTATTTTGACCGCGAGAAACGTATACGGGAACGCCGTACGCGTTTATTGAACTACGGACGAAATCATAATAATATTAAGTATAATATCGTTCGATCATGAAATAGTTGCAAATATTTTGGTTTGCGCTTTTTCTAAAACGATTGGTTTTGATTTCTGTATAGTGCAGTATACCGAAAATTGGTTCCGAACTTCCGTGATTTGACGACAGGTCGATATTATGATATCAAAAACACGAACGTAGCCAGCCGAAACGCATTATGAATAATGATATTCGTCTGTATAGAAGGTGCAGTCGAAACGGATATTAATATTACATAACGCTCGCGGAGGTACAGGACAACAAAACGTACAATGAGAAATTAATAATATTATAATATAGGTATTGTATTCTTGCGGACGAGAAACACGTTGCAATACGCCAATACGAACATCATCACGGCCGCCGTAAAAACTATTTTATTTCCGAAACGGTATACATGACATTGAGGAGCCCGCGGGGTATATCGTTTCATCAAAATCCGCGAGCACAGCAATAATATATGTATACATAATACGTCTAAAAGCCGCACCGCTATATCATGTATATTTTAGGCAATAATAAAAATGATAACACAGATGATAACAACGATTGTGCAGTGTAAACGATACGCACTAACTTTTTACCTATTATATAATATACAAAAATATATTATATTATTATAAATACGTAAACGCGCATTGCCGTGGTCTGTTTTTCACATGATATAATATAATATGTTACATTTGCGTGCGTCTAATATAAACGTTGTGAGGCTGTGTGTTGAACTTTGCCAATCATCCAAAGAATCTCGTTCCGAACGGTAAAAACCGCTCCTATATTATATTATCGTCGTCAACAGTCTGCTCCTGGCCGCAGTACGTACGAGCTGCTACCGGCGCACGCACGCACTTACCGTAGTTATTATACCTATATTCTGCCGCTGCTGCCTACCTATCAGTCGTCGACGTCGAGTTTTTTTATTTACTATGAATTATTTTACACTCTGCCCAGTCCGCAGACCCATCGCTAATCGACGACAACGAGACCGGTGGTTTCCCCCGCCCCTCCCCATAGTGAACTAAATCTCGTGACATTTCCGTCCATGTCTGATTGAGCGTCAAAACTTACTAAAGTTTCCCAAAGTTTAGGACCTAAACCATGCAATAGGAGGAGGTCGTATAGGGCTTAGCCCTCTTCAAATGTTTTTCAAGCCCCGAAACAATATTTTTAAGTTAGGTTTTTTTCCTTTTTTTTATATATGTTTATAACAAATCAATAACAAAACTTATAAACAAAGTGATTCTTTAAAGGTAAACATTGATTTTCTCGATTTATTTTTACATAATTTGAATTTTGAACGAGTAGTTAATTGGTCATAAGGATTTAAAGTTTAAATGAGGAGAGTGGAATAGCACACTTAATAATATAATTTAACATTTGAATATGCACTATTATTGAGTTAAAACCTAACCTAATCTTCCGAAATTAAATTTGTATAATATATTAATTACATTTTCAAAAAAAATATTCTGCTTCGGAATTATGACACTAAATAATATTATGTATAATTTCTTCAAATCATGCAAAATACATTTTGTTATGTGTTTACTTTTAAACTGATCAACTTGAATATTATAACTTATAAGTGATCGATCGATTTCGCGATGAAATGCGATTAAAAAAAAAGACCCCCCTCTCGGTTTGTCGGATTTGAACGACAAAAGGACTGCGGTGACGGTGGTCAGAAGTTCGGAGTTACATCGCGATTGCGAAGAAAACGTGTGCGAACGGTTTTTTTTCCAAATAAATGTAATGATAATAAAAATAACGACGATGAAATACGGTTTTCGGGGTCGCTTCTGCAGCAGGCATCGTGTGGGCTTTATGCGTTCATATTATATATAATATATCAAACACTATAGATATTATATTATAATATACTGCAAATGCCAAATACACATAAGAACCATTGAATTGTATATTATCATTATTGTTATTGTGTGTGTGGACGATTACGATTCCTCCAAACGGACGGAAATGCAAGCGCGGCGTCGGCCAGGTGGAAAAAGAACATCTGATCGCCGGGGCGGCCCGTGTCACGCGCGCACGCTCGCGCCAGCCACCAACCACCAAAAAAACACATCTGCCGGCCGTCGTTTTTGGAAATTATATTATTACACATCTCGTGGGCGATTGACGGGGTGTGTGTGTGTGTGTACGAGTACGAATATCGTGTACCTTCTGTATTATATGTTATTATGCCCACTAATACGCCGCACGCGATCTAAATCCACGTGTTGTTATTATAATAATATACACGTGATAACGATCGTCTTCGTCGTGTAGGTATAATATTGTCGTCGCCCCGTCATTTATTCTGTTCGGTAATAAAATTTTTATAAGGACGACGCGACTACCGCAGCTTATATTGATGTATATTATTTTTTTGTCTCTCGTCCAGTGAAAACGCACTCGTGTCGACGATATTTTTCAAGCGTGTTTCTTCTATCCCATGTACCCTGCGACCGCACTACCCCTCGAGGTCACACGGAAGCACTTTACGATTTGATTGCGAAAATCGGAAAATCCTAGTCGAGTTTGTGGAGTCACATTAACGATAACAAATATCGGCCCTCGTGTCATCGTAGTAAGACACTATTTCGATTTTCGCGGGCTTCAAAAATGTGTACATTTCATGTATTCGAAAATAATAATAATAAATCGCTACCATTAGATATAGGTTGTTCGAGAACAACGCCGATGTGGACCAAAACGATAACGGAATAAAAATGTACAATCTGAGGAATAAAACTTAAAAGTTTCCCCGCCAGCTCGTAGGTCTCGAAATAGACAACGAACAAACGTGAAAAACTTATGAATGCCGGTGCCCCTGACGACGGCGACGGTATCCGAACAAGGCCAGTATGTATATAGATTAGTCAGTTGGCGGCGATCCGGTATATTATACAATTTGTTTTTATTTTATTAGATGAAATTCCTATAAAATTATGCTAATTAGTAATTACGAGTAGTATGTTTTGAATTTAAAACCAAGTATGCCCCTATATGTGTTATTTACTAACCGTTTAAAATATAGTATCCATTAAAAGAATAAAATTACCCGTCTTGTCATACAGAGGAATTACCGAAAAAAAAATCCCAGCACTATCCAAAGTCCGATAAAAAAAACTCACGTTGATTACTTTGTAATTATTATCATAAACGTTATTTTAATTTTGTTCATCGTGTACCGCACAAAAGAAATCGCTTTTGAATGACCTCATGCATGTCGTTGTTTTTAAGCTAACGACGACAATCTTGGTCTGAGAATCAAACGCGGTGCGTATATAATAATAATATGTACTATTGAACAAAACGTTAAAAAAAATTGTGTATATATTTAAGTGTGTAATATTAACTGCGAGTCTATGCATAAAAATTGTTAATTTACAAATTCCAGATATACGATTTCGAAGATAATGTCTTTCGAGTCACGCGAAAACTCAAAACAGTCGGCGGGGCGGGTACCTATAATATATAACAACCTACTTAAATTATTACTCACTCGACATTCGAAGCGCAATTTATAATATAACTGTAACGATATATAATAATATACATAATATAATAAATATATATATACAGGGTGATTCACTAAGTATGCTCATCCCATTTTTTCCTTTCATAATAAATTTATATTTTTGAAATTTTTCAATATACTTTATGACCATATTATATTCAGATTGTTGAGACCTTTTGTACTACATATTAAGGAGATACAAACTTTAATTTTTCAAATGAGAACTCTTTTTTTACTGTTAATTAAATAGTGAATAACTTCTTTTTTTTAAAATAACCTATAATACACAGTTCGAACAATAGTTATAGTAATATAGTCTCACACTTTCGTGGTTATTAAAATATTAAAGATACTAAAGATAATAGACCATAAAAATGGTTTACAAAAAAATAAAATAAATGTAAACGCCAACACCAACGCGTAGATCCAAATCTAGTATTTATACTCAGATAATTTTTATAAATTATAAATGTTGATAGATTAATATTCATTATATAAAAATTCATAAATCCCCATAGTCCCCAAACCCGCCATCGTATACTTAGTATTATTATTCTTTAGTACACAAAGTTTAGCAAAAACTACTAGTACGAATTTTGATGCATCAAATTTTTAAGAAAAATTATCTGCTAAATCATTTACGGTAAAAAAGGAGGGTTCTCATTTTAAAAAAAAAAAAAAACAAAAGTTTATATTTTCACAGGAGCTCATTAAGTAATACAAAAAATCTTGAGAATTTGAACAGTTGAATTATTAAAGGAAAAACTGGAAGTGATACTTGATGAATCACCCTGTATATATAACATAATATAACAACGTGCACACGTGTGTTATAGTTGCGGCTAAAACAGAGTGTAATAAAAGTCGTTTTTCGTTACAACTCGGCGGCGCACATGCGCGAACGCTCGCGTTATTCGCGGCTGGTCCGAGTGCGGCAAACTGGTTTATATCGTTTAGGCGTGACAATATTGTTGTACATACTTCTCTATAAACGCGATCGTCTTTAGCTTTTATTCATTTCCTGCTGCGCCGGCCTGAAGTAATTTAATTAAGATCGGTCTAGTGCGATGCTGTTCGTTTGGCACCGGTTGACCCAGGACCGTAATTTTATCGCGCTCTACGATGTGTGTGTATTGTGTGTACATACGATATATCCTTACCTACCGACCGCATAACAGGTTCCAGGTTACTCGTCCCCGTTGTTTTAGTATATTACAAAATAATACGTATAAAACGGCCGAGCGCGTATTCTTTGTTGGAACGGTTTCCGATCTGTTTCTGTCGATATTATATTATATCGTTGTACATAATATAATATAATACCCAATAATAATATACACAAACGCCACCGCGGTGTCAGGTTACGCGAGAAACAAAGTGTTATTATTATTATAATTTATAATATTATGTTTACACAAAACACGGTTACGTGTTTAAAGTCAAAATAGTATGTGTTTCGAACCCTGACAAAATCGAATAATATTTTTAAACCGAATGGAAAATAAAACTTCTGCGTAGACGCATGTAGGTATAAAGGTATTAAAATGTGCGTATAATAATATTAATTGAGAAAACTGCAAACCTAATATTTTGTATTATACAATAATACAGTTGGATCGACGAAATATTTCGGGACAGAGAGACGAGAATGCGTGTAATATTATTATACGGTGTGTAGTACCTATACACGACACCATACGACACGTTTGCGAGCACAATATAATATATAAATTAAATTAAAGACGAAGGGTATGTAAGGGATAGTTTTTATATGTAGAGCGCAATATATTATATGGAGAGTGACGTGCATATGCCGTATATGCACATAAGTGTATAGGTATAATATGTACAATAATATATATACCCCCGAACGGAACGATCCTCCAGAAGAAGAGAAGGAGGTGGAGGAGGAGTCCGGGTCTCGGCAGAAGGTTCTTGTCATCCGACACGGCCTCCCCGGCCGGGAGAAGAATTGAATGAAAGACCGCACCACAAAAGAGACATTAGCCCGCTGCAAGGCATACCTATAAACACAATATATTATAATATAATATATATAATATTGTATGCGTACACTGCTAGGCAGGTATATATTATATAGACTGTGAAGTGTGCAGTGCGAAGAGTGCGCGCTGCACGGACGGGAAACCGACCACCGCCGACCCACGTTCTCATTTTCGGTTCACGAAACGAGAACATTGCACAATGGAAATGGTTTTTTATCGAAAAAAAATTAATCCCCCTTCGAGTAGGTTGGTTTTTTAAGACTTGCTCAGGATACGCACTCGCACACACACAAAATACTCGTCATAATATACGTTAACGTATAACGCCCGGGCGCGGTCGTGGTAGTAAACAAGAGCAGCTGCGCTGAGATTCGGTGGCGTCCGTTTCCCCTAGCGCGCTGCGCAATAACAATATTCAACGGTTACCCCGACTATATCGTATGGTATAGTTATAACTTATAGTAGGTATGGTACCTATATATATATATTATATAGTGTAGTTTCAATAAAACGACGAGCTTATATTATTATTATTATTGTTATATGCGTGTTAATATTGTAGTTATACGGGGTGAGTCACCGAGATTCCCAGAAAAAGGTCGTCACGAGAAATCCGTACGGTACAGAATGCATCGGGTTGCATATTATAAAGTATAATATTATATTATTCCAAAATGATATAATTATTTTACAATATATATATATAAGAGAACGTTATCTATATAATAGTGCGCATAATATGCAATATAGGTATAAACGCTCTTTAATCACTCGCGAAAATATTATATTACAGCATAATAATAATAATAATTATAAAATATAATATAAATTATTGTGTACACGCGTTTGGCGCATAATATTATCATTATTATAATATGTGCTGCACTGCAGAGTCGATTCGTTTGAACGCTGATAGAGACGGCGGCGGCGGAGGCTTTTATTTTGAAGTACTACTCATATTATATATTATTATAATATACGATCTCGTTGTGTCGCGGGTATGTGAGATGCAATGCGCCGCTGTGTGTATATTATACGCGGAAATTATTGCTGGCTGACGTTATTATAACAAGACCGATTATTATTATTAATACATTTTTTTCTCCCAACTAAAAAATGTAATGAAGTATATTTACTCATTATTATTTTATTTGTCGGCTGCGTTTTTGTACTGTACGGCGCGCCCGAATGCCAAGGAAGTGAAATTAATAGAAAGAAGAAAAAAATGGTTTTTTATTTCAAAAACCGTCCACCGTGCATAATTTAATCAGTCATCCGAGCAACGCGAACTGCATTGACTTGTATCGCGACTGTTTTTTTTTCTCAAAATCCAAGTGGTTTTTTCCAACACATTTATTATATTATATTATGTTTGTTCGTGTCAAAACGATTTCGTGTAATGCTCCACGAGAAGAGCTTTGCCGCGTGTGTATAATAATATACGTGAAGCGTATGATGGCGAAGGCCTCACTCCATAAAAACGTGTCTCACACTCGCTTTTTAACACGCATAAATTATAACATTATACAGAGTGACAGATAGAGCGACACTCGCGTTGACGAATCTTCATAAAATCGAATGTAAAAATCTGCTGGACTGCAGCAAGTCTTGCAGGAATAATCATATTATTCATAATATACCTTAAAAATAATGGTTGCTGTAAAATTTTCCGCGACAGCAATATACAATATACCTATAAATATTATGTACATTCGCTGTGGAGGGGAGATTTCGTTTAGTATTTTCGCGCTAAATAAACATTATTATAAATTATAATATACACGAGCATAACAGGTATGGACCAAAAGTTGTTGACGTAGTTTGTTCACCGTTTCCCCTTTTCCGATTTGCATATCGCGCGCGATTACCGACGCCCGTTTGAATACAATAAATTAATGCATAACGAAATCGTACGTGTTGCGCTACGCGAAACCCGAAGAGTAAGAAAAGGGTTGCAGTGCGCGGTGGTACCTTATTCAATGCCCGGCAATAATAATAATACCGCACCCTTCCCTCCAGCGAACCAGTCCCGCGGGTATGTAACGATGACGACCGCTAGTGCGTACTTGATAAATTATGCATTTATATGCGTGTTATTGAATGCATTTCCCTACGTCTTTGACGAAGTATTGTATATTAACTGTACATATATAATAATATATATTTACACGCATTCTTATGTAGGTTTTACGTTCAATATTCTAATCGAATATCGTATTTCCGACGAGACTTTGCAACTTTGTCAGAATAAAAATCGTATTTTGTTTTCGTAACGTTTTAACAAAAATAAATATATTATAATTAACTATATACCTAGTATATAATTTATGACATTATAACTAATATAAAATAATCGTCTTACCACACAACGCGGACGGTTTGAAGATATCGATGAACGCAGTACTGCAGCGGATAGGACACAACATATCTCCGAAATATCGCACCGAATGCTCTATACGGCTTATATAGATAACACGACGATGTAACGATGTTTAACGCGACGCGGGTTTTAAATATTTTTTTGGCGGACGGTATAAGATATACGGAGCGACGCGGTGTTGCGGACGACAATCGCAGACGAAATAAAAACGGCGACAGCGCAGCGGAGCGGGTAGACAACGATCGTGCACACACGCACCCGCACGACCCCTAACCTGGGACAACAGATCGCCGGTTGGGATGCGCGTGGCCTCCCTGCAGCAACAGCACCAGAGGGTAGTTTCGACGGCGAGCAGCAGAAGAGTAGAATGGACGGACACACGTACATATAGGTATATACGTGTAAAATAATAATAATAATATTGTAAACACGAACACGCGGTGCGCAACCAAAACAACGAGTTCGCGCGGCGGCGCTTCGGTTGCACCCCTCTCCACGCGTGAGAAATTCGAAGGTTTTTGGTAACGCGTATTATACACATTCACATATACGCCGGTGGTGGTGGTGGTCGTGGTGCCCGCCCCGGTTAACAAAACTCTGCACGTAAAACGCGCTCTCTGCAGCCGCGCCAACCCCTCCGTGGGGCGTACGCGCCACCCCTACGATACACTATACCGTGTGGACGAGAGAGCGCGCGCACCTATAGCACACACCCCTACTACGATTTATACTGCGCACTTATTATATCATGTATTATTACGGCAGCCGACTGCGAGTGCGATTTTCGTAACGGAAACAACCGTCGCCGTCCAATGGTTTCTCAAAATATTTGTTTTCGTCATATAATATCTATTACTATTATTCTATACCTCCCGTGTATACAGAGAGGTAATATTACCTCTCATCATGTATACTAAAGCTAATAAAATATACGTAGTGTTACGGAAAGGAAGAATAAGACACAGAACGCTTGGATTTTTTTTGCATAAAGCTGTTCGCTTGATCCAAATAGATACTCAATTTATGACACTACCCATAGATAGCACCCCCTTTATACATTTTTATCTAATGAAAGAGCGCGAGCAGATCTACAAATAGTTTTTTTTTTAATGTTATGTATAATAATGAATTATACACATGGGCAATTTCAAGAAACTCATATATAGCGAGCGAACGTTTTTTGCTCAATTTAATATAAATATATGATATTAAGTTCAATTCGTTTTTTCGCGTAGACTAGGGTAGGTTTGGTTGTTCATGTAATCAAGCAATAAACATTTACCATATAGTCCATATATATTAAATCGACATCCCAAATTTATACGAAATAATAATGTAGTTTTATCGATCTCGTACATGCGTCGTCGTGGGGAGGTACGTGTGTTATTGGTTATATCGGAACACCGCAGCAGCGGCAAAACAAACAATCCCGCAGCAGCCGATGTGCACACGACGCCCGGCAGATGAAACACAATAATATAATGGAAACTACCGAAAAAGCATCTGCTGTAAATTTCGACCAGAACAGTATTTTCGTTTCGATTTTATTCGATTTCCGAGGCCAATATGGCAATATATACCTATATACCATCGACGAATCTGCGATACGAGTTCCGCCCGCACCTGGACCGCGCGAATAATCTGTCATCAGTCATGATCGATCTGCAGAGCACGCGCGCGACAAACAAAACCCAACCGCTGACAACATATTCTAATACTTAGGCTTAGCGAAATTTGGGGAGGGCGTTTCGTTCGCCACGTAAACGATATATGCTATATTTATATACTTCTAAAAACCGTGAACCGTGGTACATAATGCATACCAATATAATATAATATTGTATATATGTATTGAATGATAATATATATAAAGTATGTAATAATATATTCTGAATCGGTAAAAAAATGTAATATCATATGTAGTATAATGCAGCAGTGCCACCCCACGACGGTATTACCCGGAAACTTATTTTTATTTCGTTCACACTTCCCGACCGTATAAAAATGACTTTATTGGAAGGGGAGGTGTAGATTTTTTTTAGAGAGATTCATCTTCATGATCGTTTCAAAACCCTCCCGATGGCTGGACCATTAAAGGGACATTATTATACCGATAAAGGTCCATTTCGAAAATTGAAATACGTGCGGGGACCCGATTACGTGACATTGAACACTGCGCAAAGGCTTTGGGGTGAATATTTATTTGCACAACTCTTTTTCATTATTATTATTATTGTTGTTTTTTTTATCAGCCAACGCGCGTTGCAAAATTCATATCGAGAACAAAAAAAATACACCGTACCTATATACACATTACACACTATATATAATGTCATATAATATGCGGAGGGGAAAACTCGATTCGTCATTTTGATTATGAACGCACACACAAAACGCATCGCGAAATTAATTTTCTTTATTAAAACATAATGAAAAAAGTATTGTATTACATCAGGTTTATTTACTCGCGGGGAAATTATTTATTTGAATCAGCGGTGGACTGTATGTACGTACTGTATAATATATAGGGACCTAGAAAAACGTAATTTACCGAGACACCGAAACGCAACTTTTGCACGTACCGATAAAAATATGCGCTTTATTCTCCGAGAAACTATTTATTTTACGGCAGCGACATGCAAAACTAAATTTTATTTAGGTGTAACCGTGTAACAGTACCTAAGGAATTGAGTTCAAATCGAAAAACATCAAAACTTACGAAAACAAAATATATGTTTATGTTTATAATAAACATATTACGCTTTATGTACACTTCACACGTTATTGGTTATAATATAATATTATATACTATATATTATTATTATAATACGCGTGGTGTAGGTAGGTATGTGGTTTACATACTTTGAACTATCACAATTTGTATTATTTATACGAAATTATCGGGTTTAATCAAGATAGACGTTACTCGACATTACGCTATATAATTGGATAGTTTATCCAATAAATACAACTATTATACAAGCTCAATTGTCGAACGTCCAATTAGTCAATTGCATTTCTAATATTATTATTTTACTCAATGTTTTAATATCGGAAGAAACAAGGAATTTATTGGGACTGGGATTATTTCTCAATTAATTTTTGCGTGATAATCCTATTTTTAAGCATCGAATTTATAATAATATATTAAAATTGCGCACGCATATATCATACAAAAACAAATACATTTTAAATATTATGTATTCCACAAGTCTTATTATTTATGATTCTTCGACTTTTGTATCAGCAAAATTAATTAATTTGTTAATGACTCTGACCTACAAAAGCGAATACTCGTGTGATCACCATATAAGTTATAATAATATGAATCAACTAGTTGCCCACACCACACCACACTACAACACTAAACAGTATGTACATTGTACATAGTAAATTATAAAACAATTTATTGTATGGTCGACTATACAGTATCCACATTTAACATATTATTATAATAATATATTATTTACCTATCGCACACATAATTGTATTTATTTTATCGTAGTTGGTTTTTAGTGTGTATATAATATTTTTAAAAACATTGAATGAAGATGGATGAACTCTAGAGGGATGCATATAAAAAAAAAACTCTTCCTTCGGACCCGTAACCATCTGTCGCCGAGTTGTTGGCCAACCGTAGCTGATTATGAAACTCCTATACATCTGCTCCTTTTTATTATTATCGGCCTCCTGTTCATTGCATTACAAGCTTATAGAACGTTCTTACAACACACGCTCTCCCCTTTGGTAGGAAGCAACTATTATTATTATATATTTATATTTTTTTTTCTATCAAATAACACTTCCTCATTGGTCAAAACTAAGTTCTTTACACACAATTATTACTCAACTTCACTATAGTCAACGATCTGGGGTTACAACTATGTACAATCGAACAATCTATCAACTTTCAACTTGGCTGTCTATTATAGTAAGCAATGGAAAAGGTTACCCAGCTAAGACATCCAAAAACATAATGAAAAAAAATATGTAAATACAACTGTAATTATTTGGTTTTATTTTGACTGCAGTGTTATTAATTTAAATAATACTAATAAATATAAATGTAAATATTAAACTAATATAAATGTTACAATAAATAAAAAAATAGAATCTTATTACACAGCTGAATTGTTTGTGTTTTACGTCATTTCAACGTCATAATATATGTCATGCAATGTGAGCCTCTCTCATATAGTCATATCTGATATAATATACCAATTAATAATTTTATATAACATATTATTGTGTATACGTCCTAGGTTTCTTTTCATACTAACTTACAACCCCAATGATAACTATGATTTGGACTTAGATATATAACTGTGTTACATCTAAAGCGTATATAATATTCATGTTGTATATCATATTGAACAATATATAAACACGCGCGTATTAATGATTAAGTTTATAACCTCGATCAATTTTACAATAACATTAAAAATTAATGATTAATGATGATATAATAATCATTTAAATGTAAATTTACCCGTAAATTCATAATGTTAAATCAATAGAAGTCGGTGGTCTATATTTATTTAAATATAACATAATTGGTTTTTATCAGTATTTCACATATTATGGACAATTATTATACTATGCACGTATATCACAGGTTAAGATCTAAAGCATTACGCCTATTTATACCTATAGTAATGATACTGTGAAGACGTAGGTGAAACAGTTTTAATACGAATTATTAACATTTTAATATAATTATTATACGTTCAATTTTTGAAAAAAATCAACTGAAATGGATAACTGAAAACAATAAATGATAAAATATTAAATTAAAATTCACACAAACGGGAAAATTTTATAAAATATAATCTCATAATAATATAATATAATAAAACGTTCTTGTCTTACATCTTAAAATGTTTTGATTACCTATTTGTACATAGCTTATACATAATACTTTTAAAACTCTTATAAAGATTACCTCGAAAATAATATCACTGCAGCTGAGTGTTCCTTATATTAGTTATTATGTTATATTTTTTATAACCTAGATTCAATTTAAATTCAAATCTCCGGTCCATAGTAATTTTAGATGATAATAAAACTATGAAAATAGAGAACTGCCTATGTAAATGTATACAGTGGTGGATCCAGGGTTTAATTTTTTTTTTGGGGGGGGTTCCTAAAAATTTACTTCTAAGCCATAAATATATTACACACTTTAAAATATTTCTGTAAGTAAAAAGAGGAGACTGTTGTCTGTTGAAGAGGTCTGGGGGTGGGGGGAGCGTGGCCCCTGCCCCCTCCTGGATCCGCCACTGTATGTATACATACTGCACTATATTGTAAAATAACCGTTGTATAAACATTGTTCAATAATTTGTTGACTTGTTGTATACGTATAAAGTTTATGTAAATATCTCCGAACGTTAAACACAAAAGTTAAATAGCACTTAGATTTTTTTATGGCGTTAAAATTGAATAATAACTCTTTTATTCCAATGGTCTATATGTTGGCAACCTGTATACAGGTAGCGCCTAACCGCATGAATTTGTATTATTTATCCAAGCCCATGAACGCGTGGTACTAATTCTCAAATTGTACACAAACAATATGGATTTGAGATTTGAGATCGTAAAATATGATTTATAAACTACGCACCTATGCCTAATACATAAACATAAACATATAATACGGGGATAATAATATGTAAATTAGTAAACGGAGTAGGTATACACACGTTTTAGGTACAAAAACAAAATAATATCAAGTGGGTACGAATAATACGAAAACGCCGAGAGGTAGTGCCAACGACCTGCGGCGATTATGCAATGTTTTTCGTGTCGAATTCGATGCTTTTCTAAACATAATTTATTAATCAAATACATACTGTGCGACATAATAATAGATTTACGTACACCCGATCGGTATACGGATATATATATCGGTTATTCGGTTATTCTTTATATTATCTACCTGTTGCATAATTCAACAACCTACAGGAAAATGCACGCAAAAAATAACGGCGATCCGACGATCGGTTTATTTTGCAATTCCCATTATTTAAAATATGTCAACGACTCGTGGACGCGGTTTACAAACAAACAAGATATGCATATAATCGCGCTCACACGTATTATGTATAAGTGCGGTATATATTATATATAGGTACATTAATATGTAGGTACCCATGTAGATACTAACACTTGGGGTAACGCCATCAAAAAGAAAAGAAAAAACTATTGTTATGATATAATAATAATATATTATATAGACCTCGCTGTATATGCATTAGACGCGTGTAAACATACGTTGGATTAATATTGTACTCTGCCGAAAATAATTCTAAAAAAAATGTCTTTATACATAGGATGACCGAGTTTACTAGGCGGTTAAAGAAGAATAGAAAACTACAATATAATATATTATAGCATTCTATTATAATACACAGCTATGGTTTTTACGACAGTATTTTTAAACGTTTACGACCGAGGGTGGTGTATTAGTGCACGAGTTACGACTTGTGAAGTTGTGAGCATAATAACAATAATATATAATATTGTAAAACGACCTTTGTCGAACCGATGTGTCATATTATCGACGTTATCGAATGTCCGGGCAGAGCGATTTGTACAATTTCTGGAACTCGTGTCGCCAATGACCTCTACGAGTGTCATTAAACTCGCGTAAGTGTACGTAATACGTATAAATATGTGGCTTGACGTTATCTCCCGAAAGAAGAATCGTACATGACCTTTCTCGTTTGCTTTTTTAAAATGAAACTTTTTATGAAAACTCGAAAAATCTACGGTTTTGTTGCTTTCCTTATTATTATTTTTTGTTTGCAGTCACGTGTTCTGTAAACAACTCGCACTGGTAACCTAATAGGAAACGTAAAGCCATCCGTTCCGGGCGCTTACGTTTGGATTTCACGGTTGACCAATTTTATGATATATAATAATATATTATATTATAATGTATACGGTATGCATTGCAATGTCGTACGGCGACCAAAAGGCAAGCGATTTTTAAGAAACTATATAAATCGAAAATATTTTTCTTTTTGTAAGAACCTTGGTGGTAAAGGTACCAGTATAACACGCATTATACATAAGATATTTTATCCCAACAACAAAACACGTGTTATACCTTATACCTGAATATCTGGGCATTGTATGATCTACATTGAACTGTGAGATCCAGAGCAATATATTTGAGGGTTTCTTTTTCTTTCGTTTTTTTTTTTTTGCTTGGACATTGGGTTCAGGAATTTTGGACCAAGATTTTGAAATAAAGGCAAGCTACCTGCTGGCACTCACCCTTCGGACGGCGTTTACACAAACGAAGAGAAATCGCCATTCAGAGAACCCAACACGCATCGAATGTTGTTAGCGTTAAACTCCAGCATATAATACTCAACTGGTCAAAATATCCATAACACCAACACACGTTTAGAGGAGAAAAAATATTTATTTCAAATGTTTTTGGTAACAAGTCAATACTTCAATTCACTGCACACTTAATGTGCATGAATCCGAATGACAAAAATCGTGATCGAAGATGTATAATATAAATTATGAATAACCATCATCACACAGGATAGCAATGAACGAAGACAGACAGTAGGTATATAATATAAAAAAATGTCCTAGTAACATGTGCGATTTGAAAATATGGAAACAAATAGGTACATATTTACAATTATAAATAAATAAACAAAATGCTTATCGTATAGGTATAGTATAAAATATTTTAAAAGCATTATGGGAGTAAAAAATAAATACTATTTTAATGATATTGATGTTTTTACAATCACATTTTAATGATGTAATTCCGAATTCGTAGTGTATACGTAAAAACATTTTTCAGTAAGAAAATGTATTGATCACTTTAAAAGTTAGATTAGTGAAAAAGTGTTTAATCTAAAGTTAATCAAAAGTTATTAAGAAAAAAACATTCGTATATGAAGATTGTACTGTTATTAATGAAATTATGTATATTTTATAAATAAGTAATGTCGAACTAATATGAAGTATGAAAATATAACTGTGTCAACTCAATAATTGGATAATTGAATTATTATTAAACGGAATTGTATAAAGTATTATTATATAATTAAAATATTACAAGATACTAAAGTGGTTACTATAGGATACAACTAATTAAAATCAGACAAAACCTATTAGCGGTAAGCAAAATACATAATTCTTTATTTAATCAGTATACCTATCCGATCAGACCGGTCGTTCAGAATAACCTCATTGGTTTTTATAGAGCTTGAGGTAAAAATTCGAATTCTGGAAAACGCCTACAGACATGAATCAGTAACAACGGGTTTCATATTTAAAAAAAATATATTATATGATTTACAGCTATACATTATTATATAAAATTATAGATAGGTAGGTACCATTATTTTTCTTTTAATTTGATTGTCTAAATTTGATACCTAAATTTCAGTAATATTATTATTACTATATGATCATAGCTTATACGCTAGACCCTATATTATATGTACAGGAAATAAAAATATTTGCGCGCTCGTCCGTGTTCTTATTTTTAGCCGGCGAACGAATGTAGGTATACGAATTAACCAACCTATACATAAGCCAATATTTGTTCAAGTCAAACATAATAAACAACAGCCAACAGGTAAGAACATTGTTTGTTGATAGCTGTGATTTATATTACAATGCAAGGTTGAAAAGAATGATGTTCTATTATATACATGATAATATATACTCGTGAAAACATAATGTTTACAACGGGTCATACCCCACAATCCACAGGACAGAAAACGCATGAAATAGTAAACGTTTTATAAATAATGTGCTGTTCCATGTAGTTGCTGTCTACAGGTATAAAATTTAAAAGCTTGTCTAAAAACAGTTTAAACAAAATACTAAGAAAATCTGGACCTCCGCGTAGCTCTGTTGGTGATTATGTCTGAAACCGGAACGATCGTACTCGTATGGTATTAAAGTATGAACGATTAAAAAAAAAAAATTGAAAACTTTTTTATTAAAACAAATATCGTAATGCACGCATGTACACAACTGTTGATTCTGATTATGTACACGTCGCTATTGCGGTTGAAATCTATAATATTTTTTTTCCGAATTTTACCAAGAAGGAAAATGGGTCACCAGATATACATTATAGCGGTTTAACATTTCTCGACGACAGCCGGTAGACGTGATCCGGCAATTGAGTTTGTATAGAATGGGCGAGGTTTCCTGTACGCACGGGGCTCGCCTCGTATGTGGCTACACGAGCTTCCTTTAAATCCTTTGTTTTTGTCACCGTCCATTGGACACACAATTTGATGTATACATAATAAACGTCCATAAAAAAAAATTAGATATTAAACGTCTTGAGCCTCCCATCGACGAGTATATTATATTATATTATTATAAACACAACACAAAACACAACGTGTCATTATATCGTATATACGGCCTTACGACTGGTATACCTATATACACTAACACCCTGTATACCACCCCGGTCGAGGTTATGACATATTGTCGTCGGAAATAAATAAATCGGTATTAACGAGTAGACAAGCGGGAGACGGTATGAGGATTGTGTCTCCGGCAATCGGCTTATCGGCGTGTATATACCTACCTAATATATAATATATTTTATATATATCTACAAACAATATACATATAGAAACGACGAGAATCATAATATTTCTTTTAGTAGTTACGAAGATCACCTAAACAGCATTATGACCGTTTACGTAGTACAGACGTGACTGACAAGTAGGCTATAATGAACCCCATGGAAATGTTCTACTTGGATTGTACGTATGGCAGTTCCTAATCTGTGCGAGAATAATATGGTCAGTATACCTATAATGTAGTGATATACACTGCTGCATACATATAATAAACAATAGACCTACATCCAATACCTTTGTATTTTAGTACTTATTTATATACTATATTAATATATTATAGGTATACTAGATGACATTGGACGAAAATCCAGAAGCTGCAGGTACAATATTGGCAAATAAGGACATTATTAAAGCGGCGATTCACGACTGCGGAGAAAATGCGTACAATATATTATATTGATAAATAATAATAATAATTTTAATTATTGTATTATTTAATACATATAAAACGGACTAACCATAAAGCACGATAAATGTTTTATGCGAGTCGAATGTAATGAGAAATGATGATGATTTTATTATGCAGATGTGCAGCCAGCAGAGTTTTGTCACGTCCGACACAGCAATATACTAAATACGCGATTGGAGGTTGAAACGTTTTGATATTGTTATTATTTTTTTTTTTCTAACCCAATTTCGAAATGTTGTCGGAGGGGAGTTTATGTGAACATAATACACAGCGATATCGCGTTACGCGCGGGCGGAAACATTTGAATGGAATACCTGGGATTAATACTTTTGAGATACGAGAAAGTACGTTATCTGAAGGCGATGCTCACAAAAGACGAGGTTGCTGGTACACATATTATATATAATGTAATATACAATAATATGTATTTGAATACTGTACTGTAGGGGCAGATGCGTCATGTGACCAGTTTTGGAGAGAACACCTGGTTGGTGTTATCGAGGAGAGTCTGAGTTGGCATACGATTCGAGCATTATAATAATGTGTCCGCAGCGCAATAATAATAATTATTAACAGTTATTAAAAAAACGAACATATATGTTATGATTATATACATTTAATATTATAATACTCGTAATATGCGTTTACGAAACGTGCTCCGGTCTTTCGGGCGGAGATAAAAAAAACGTTGTCACCTGAGAAGTAAGGATATAATATGGACCCGATTCCTGCAAGTTTTCACCTGCCAATTGAAAACACGAAAATAATAATAAACCCGTCGGTCTTGGACAAAAGTAACTGGAACTCTTCTACATGAACGGCGATAGTGAGGCGACATTAACATATTATTATTATCATATTAACATAATATATTATAAGAATCGTGTTATAGATTTGAATGGGACACAATAACGTTTATCAGACTTTAATCTACTATCAAAAAGTTCGAGACAATAATATAAGAGCATAATATTATACCTAGTGAATAATCTTAGCTAATATACATATTAATAATAAATAAAAACCTAATCAAATATATAAATATATAATATATAATTTTAGATGATCGCGAAACGGTTTTGTGACGATTCAAAATTCAACATAAATAATATCAGAACCAGATCGATCATTCATTTTTTTTTTTGAACGCCGTCAATTCATTACAATGTTAATGTGCGCATACGGTTAAATGGTTAATGTTAATTGTTATGCAATAACTAATAAGTGTATAGTAATGCGTATAGTAACATTAACCATAGATTTTGGACCGTGTTAAATGAATAATCGACAGAAACGTCAGCCTTGCGACTATATAATATCTGCTTTATAGAATAATGCCACAGCTATATTTCGACAGGGAATTATAATAACTTAACTGATCCCTTTGTCTTAACACCTGACTCTATTACATGCATATTTATATTACCATGAAACAAATCGTGTTTAAAACAACACCGGACCAACGATAATATAAAATCGCAATGAAACGAGAAAGAAAAAGACTATTATAGTTATTATCTAAAATTTAAGCAATAGCGTCATCCGTAGCACGCGACTCGATTTGGCACCGAAAGTTTTTCTGTAAACATCGAATACTATTATAACGAATTGGATTGGATCGCTACATACACCGAACAATATTTATAAACTATACGCCGCAGCTAAGCAACTTATTTATTAACTATATAGTATTGTAAGCATAAATTATTTTTAACGTTAATTGCGATCTGTGTTTAAAAACATTACATTGTCAACAATAAATCTCGGTGTGCGTCGCATTAAAGAATTTATGATAAAAAATAATACAAAAAAATTTAAATTAAAAATACGCGTTAACACGTCAATCACACATTATACTAGCATTATACTGTTATTGTAATATTATTATTGTTATGTATTTATATTAACGTACACACAAACATAAAATATATATATATATTATA
The DNA here is from genome assembly GCA_008086715.1 of Sitobion miscanthi. Taxonomy (NCBI): domain Eukaryota; kingdom Metazoa; phylum Arthropoda; class Insecta; order Hemiptera; family Aphididae; genus Sitobion; species Sitobion miscanthi. Next base: position 1,854,329 of record CM017800.1, on the reverse strand, counting down.
GGTACTATATGTATTTGTATTCTAATACAATAAGTGTTAAATTTTTTTTGTTTTTCACAGTAATGTGTATATATATAATAATATTGTGTATATAAATCGACGAAAAGTAAAGAGAGAAAAAAATAAATCTTACCGGGATCGGACTGCAGGACGACGAGACTTGACGAGACAATATCGTTCACAAATATTATTAATTTTATTATTATAATTATACTTGTAAAACATGATATTATTAATTAGTACAATAAAATATTATGCGTAAGAGATGATGGATTGATGGTGCGAGGGTATAAAGTCCGTACCGATTGTGTGGGGAAGGAGGGACCCGGCGGACGGACGACACGAGCGGACACGTGTTCCGTAGCCGACTGCTGCGGGACGTTTGAGATTCCCGAAGCCGAACGACGACGACGAATATCGGGATCGCAGCCGCGTATGGAAGGACAAGCCGCCGCCGTCGCCGCCGCCGCCGCCGCCACCACATGTGTCCGCAGAGAAAACATTTTCTGATATGGGGGGGAAAAATCGTACGCACACATATGCCGGCCGAGCTCGCGTATGTGTTCGGACGGTGTATCGTGTACTATAATGTTGTGTGTAAAATAGAGAGAACTTTTCCGCCGCCCGTACCGATTTCCAGAGATGATGACGCCGGGACGGTGATAATCACGGTGGAGGCGGTGGCGGAGCTGATGATTATGACGACGACGATGATGATGATGATGGTCATTAATATTACTGTGGCAGCATCTACCGCATAAAATGCACACTACGCACGTGCGCGACCTGTTAGCGGTTGCGTATCGCGTAATATTTATTATTAATAATAATTAAATATTATAATAATATAATATTATACCTGTAAAGTATTATATTATATTTATCGATTACGATTGCCAATAAAATTGTCAGTAGGTGATACGAGGTATCTTATTTTTCTAAATAATTCTCAGTTACGTAACGCTTACGATATTATATAGATAACGAAGAAGAGTGCCTACAAATCATATACCTGTTGGCTATTATTATACAAATATTATATAGTATTAATATATAATTAATGAATCGTGTTTTAAATTTGAGAACACATCTCAAGACAAAAATATTTACATGATATAATATAACAAATGTGCACATTGTGACATCGTTATTAACATATTATCAATTTACGCTAATAAAATATGAACGAAGACATTGAATGGAATGAAATATAACCCTACATGTATTTGTATTACGTATTAATATTACAATCGTATGACTTATAACTTCATATTGATCATCTTGTTTTAGTAATATCGTTTTAGATACCACTTATATGATTAATGATTATGATATACATAAATACATAATATATGTCAATATGTCATGAGTATATTATGAATAAGTAATAACTGCACACTTTTAGAATAGATGATGATACAATGCGAAACCTATACATCTCTATTTGGAGGGCCCACATAGGGGTGGTTTTAATTGGCAGATTCGAAAGTGTTTATACGCAGTGGCAAGTTGCAAATAATTTAATGGAATGATTGATATAAAGTTCAGTAAAATTAAAATATATAGGTACCTATAATATATATTTTTATTTGTAGAAAATTTTTAGTTTTGTTTTTCAGACAGTTCATTAATCTATTAACAATTTGATAACAAGCTTTAGAAATACTTCCAAAAGTTAATTAAATAATTAAAACACTTTTATTACCAGCTTACATGTTGCCTATATACATGCATATAAAGGTATCAATGATTATTAGTGAAACAGGAGATAATTATTTAAGAGATTATTCGTTTATATTATATTATTTAAAGGAAATAAATATCGATGTAATTATAGTTTTATCTTATTTTCATTCATTGAATAATTTAAAAAACTAAATTGTTAAATATAGGTACTATGTTGTGCTATTGTTTAAAAAATACGAACTACAATGCTATTATTTACAGGAAGTACATTTACATGCTTAACAATCGTTTTAACTTATAATATAGCTGTACCTACCCAACTATTATAGTGTGTACTGAGTACAAGCTTGAGCATTTATAAACTGTAGTATATATTATGGTATACATAATACATATATACATAAATCATATTATACCAACTAGACCAATCAATAATTATTGATTATTAATTTTGTTAAATTGTATTATTACTATAATGCAATAATTGGACATGAACCATTCAATCCTAAATAATAAGTGTGAAATTAAAATAAAATAATAAAATGTTGAAATAATTAAATAAATAATAATATTTTGTCGTAGCCGGTTGCTCTTAATATTATATTAGATTCATTTTACTTATTAATTGTCAATTACTTTTTGTTTTAGATTTAAATAGTTTTTGGCAGTGCTCGAATTCAAGAAAGACTTAAAAAAGCGTCCATTGAAATGATTACTTGTTGGGCCGTTGACGGCTTCGTCCCCAACCCTCTGTACACAATCATCCAAAATATATCAATCCTCGTATAAATAATGACAATATTATATTAGTATGCCAGTAACAATAACTACCTGCTTAAAATATATGGATGATTTACTATATTGGTACTGATACATTATGAGTGATTGTGTTTACTCATAAGCGATTAATCACTCAATAATTATAAGTTACCTCTTACCTACAACTTATGAATGATTGAAATAAATATTTTTGTAAAACAGTAATTTATTCACATTCAAAATAGTTTTAATTATTAATTTATATATATTTTTTATTTCAATCATCTCATTCGGCATTCCCATAGCTGTAGCAACAATAATAACTAATAAGTTACTTGTATAATTCATCAAATTGATTTTGAAAATCATCTTATTCGCATTGCAATTTTGCGAAATAAAAATAAATTTGTTATTTAGTTAACCCTTATCTATTACAACTGACCAACTATTTATTATTTGTTCGAGGTAAGTCACCACATAATTGCTGGAGATATAGATTAAAACGCTACCACTTTCAGATATAGAAGTATTATAGAACGATTGACATTTGGTACTAATGAAAAATACCTAAAAACTATTTAAGCAAATATAATTAAAACCATGATATTCAATGATATAATATTTTTAATTTCCTAATGTAAGTACACTAAAATTACATGCAATGTATTAATTATATATTTATATATAAGTATAATAAAAAGGAACTTACCTGAAAATGCTAAAAAATCAAAATAAAAGTTTCACCTTTGAAATATACCTGTTACATGAAACGAATTATATATTTGTAATGCATTTATGCATTGTTCTAGAGCTCTAAATAAACAATACACTTAGCATTGAAATCTGGGCCATAATAATAATAAATAATAAATTAATGCAATGTTTTTGATAAAAATTATTTCAACCTTCCATATTACTATCTGTCAATCAACAAGTCAAAATTAAATTTAAATAATTTATGTTTATAACATTTTCATTAGTGTATATTGTATATAATACGATTTAATATAATATTATGTTTTTATTACCGTAAATCATGAAGTATAGTTGGTATCTAGTAATAAGTACCTAGTAATACCTATATTATAAGGTAATTCATTTTTAGTAATTTAATTTACCTAATTTATATTTTTGATGTTTTATCACATGAGAAATATGGTCATCAAAATTTAAAGGAGGGATTAAGATAATAATACCATAGGAAAAAAATATTGCACCTCAGAAAAAAGTGGGGCCACCACTGTGTATAAATAAACATTCACAAACTAAAAAATATTTCAATACATATCCTATGACAGGAGTTACCAATCAATATTTTTGAAGGGCCACATTAGGAATCTGGAAATTATTCGTGGGCCATCAAAATTGCTGACGTCGGTTAAAACCAATGATTAATGAACGTAAATGATAAATTACATCACTAAAACGTTATTAATATAAAATATTATAGGTTTTTACTGTTTTTTCTTGTATGTGAGCCGGATAAAATTTGTCTACGTGTCGCCATTTGGTGACCCTTGTACTTTGGCATCAATAGACGTCAACAAGTCTTGACAGATATCGACTGCTTGTAGGTATACAAGCAGATAAGTATCGACAGATATATATTTTATCTCACGGGAATTTGAAAAAAAAATGTTGGAACTTTCTACTTAGTACTTATACGTATTTTACGGTGGTACAATTAGAAATTGTCGCTCGAACTTCATTTTGATGTTATAGTCTTTTGAGTTTATCATTTATCACGGATCAAGCCAATCTTTCTCAGTTAGTTGTTACCATTTACGTAAATACGTAATTACTTATAAAAGTATTTATAAATACACATAATTAATATATTATAATATAATATATTAAGTCATAAGTTAATAAAGTTCGCCACGCCACTGTATGACGGTAATCACGTCTAGTCGGCGCGTGCTGCGCGCATGCAGGTATAAGTGATATTATATATTTTACCAGGGTCGATAATATTATAATGTAGCCGGGTTACAGGTAGGGGTGCCATTTAAGATTTATAATAGGGGTGTCAAAATTTAAGCAGGCCAATTTTTTTTTTGTCAGACCACTTTTTTAAAAATAGTAAATACAGATATTGTTTATACTGGATACCCCCACCAACAACCGCCGGTACGCGACGTGCGTGCAGTGCCGTCAGTCCGTTATGAACTATAATATACAGCCAGTTCAATTAGCACCACTATAATTTACGTGTTTACGTATAATTTATTTGAAATTGGTGTATACTTGTTGGACAGTTTTGATCGGCGACCGTCATGCACGATCGAATGCGAGAGTGGGAGAAATTGGGCTCGGGACGGCCGTCGGCGCATTCTAAATTTTAATGCAGGCCAATAAGACACAGCAAAAAATAGGGGAACCAAAGTACACCCTGCTCTCCCCAAATAGCGCCCCTGGTTACAGGTACGTCGTCTCTATCCTGACGGTATGCCTTTTATCGTATTCTGCCGGCTCCGTTTTCCAAACCAGATGAAGTCCTTTGACTTCTTCTTGGATGTGGGCTTGGATTCCAGGTGCATCCGAGTTCTGTCTCAAGAAACTTTTTTTTATACCAATTTCGTTTCAGTTAAAATTGCTATATTCTAATTCTGTCCTAATAATTTTCATGATTTAATCGTAATAATATGTATAAATAATGTTGTTATAAAATGCATACAAAAAATATAGTTATTCATAATATTAGTACATTTTCATAATTTAATCGTAATAATATATAATAATAAAAAATGCAGTTAATATACTAAATATAGACATATAAGTATATATAACCAAAGTTAATCTACCATGTTAATAATCAAAATAAATACATTTTTAAAAAATTGTAATTAGATTGAATTTAAAAAAATATAGGTACCTGTTCATAATAGGTAGAATAGTGGTTAACTTCGATTATTTGGTGTGATAACTGAAATCATATTAGGTATCTTTATTTCTAAATCATATGATTATGTTAAATTCGGTTTGACAGGGGTTGGAATTGGTATATCCATTAAAAAACCCCTGGACGGAAGTACGGAACTAGTGTATCTATTTAAATTCAATTTTATATTTGGGATGGAACTCGGATGCAGTCGGGTCTCCGAGCCTCCTGGGGGTGCATATTGTCCACCTGTGTGATTGTTGGGAGGGGGTGAAGGATATGATCCCTTCGGAGTTGCGGGAGATATACCTCTATACCCTACGGGTAGACGGGTAACTTAACAAGTGTTAAGTGCAGCATACATATTACATTTACCCTTTAGGTGGAGCTTGCCAGGTAAGAATATGATAAGTAGTCGCTCCCGATATACGCATACCGGCTTTAGTATACTGAATAGTGAATACTACATCTAATATTATATATGATTTATATTATTGTATAACCATATTTAAGGATTACCTATTATCCTTAGCATAAAAATTTTAATAATTCAGCAACTAGTTATTAGAATTTTGGTTAAAATACATCAACATTTTAAAGAAAATCACTAGCTAAATAAGGGGGGGGGGTATCATTTGAAAAATAGAAGTTTGTATCACAACAGAACAAAATAATAAAATCAGAATTTGAATAAATGTATTTTTAAAAGCAAAAATGGTGGTGATCATTTTTTTCATTACAATGTTAAGTACATATTTTTGGGGCCTTTGTATTTCATAATGGGGCCCCTTAAAAAACAGATCCATGGGCTTTTGGTGTACCAGGCTGACACTGCTTTTACCTAATAGTGATAATCAGTGGCGAGAGCTATGAATTTAATGCACGAAAAACACTAAGAAATATACATGCACTAATGATTTATGCACACAAAAATATTTAGGAAATTTGCACTAAAATGTTTAAAATGTGAAGTCATGTTAAACAATTAATAAACTAAATAATTAATGATAGTAATCGATATAATTGCTTTTTCTAAATATGTAATAATAACATAAAAAAATGGACGGAAAAAGGTAATATCAACCGGCATTGAAAATAAAACATATACATTGCTAGTGTGACAAAATCAAAAACATTTGATATATTATAATACATTTATATGATGCTCTAAAGCAGTAAAGTGTACGTATTGTATGCAGAAATATGCAAAATAAATAATAAGAATACATATTTATATTTTATATGACAATGCCTTGATTAAATTTATAAATATCGCACTTATTTTTATTTCACAATAGAATTCATCGAGATGTGCAAAATTAATACATTTTCTGCCCTACACTAAATAATTATTAAAAAAACATTTAAAAATTAAATTTTAATTTTAGTAGATAGTAAATACAATAATAGCGATGAATTTATTGATTTTACAATGATATATCTGTTTTTATTTTGTCTATAATCTATATCATATCTTTTGGGGCTGTAAAAATGCTGCAATATTTTAATTCAGCATCTTTTTTTGGTAGGAAAGTGAATTTAACGTAAGGTGTAAGTCTCAGGAATCAACTTAACAACAGCGATACTGTAACCCACACGGCTACACAAGTACACAACACCTTATGTACAGCAGAATATAAACAAAGGTTTATAGCAAAACATTTGTATTTTTTTAATAAATTTGTTTATTTTTTTTTTTAAATAGTTATTTATATTGTTAGTTATTAAAATCTTTTATTGAAAAATCTTTTATATTTATAGGGAAACATTCTCTACGGATGACCTATAAAAACAAAGGGTCGACATGTTATTAGCACTTGAATAATTATTCTTATCTTCCAAGGTTATTTGTTGAGAAGTTAACAGAATAATTTATTCATTGACCATTGTCCAAGTTGTGATAAATGATGACTGATAACCGTTATGTCCAATGGCGTCAATTTTAGGGGAAAAGAGATCTACAAATATCCACATTACCAATTTTTTAAAGTGTTCTAGGTATATTTATAAAAATAAGTTTTGCTTAACCGTTCAGTGTTCACTATTTTGTAAAGTCATAAGTGTTAAATGTTAAAAGGAGTAGAGGACGCTACACCCGTGCATGCGTTGTCTTTGTCTTACAAACTTATGTACCTATGTTTAAATATTAGAGCGAATTGAATATCATCAAATTTAAATGTAAGATTATTATTTAGGGAACTTGATATGTTATTTTTAGATTTTAATTTAAAAGCAAGTTGTGAGTATTTTAAGATTGTAAATTGTTCGTGCATTTTAAAATACTCACAACTTGCTTTTAAATTTCTATCCATGCATTTGTTGTCTCCATCTTACACACGTACGATATGGTAAATTTTCGTTCACTAGTTTCAATAGTGTGCTGTTACTTATTAGTTTTTATATTATAGTTAAATGATCTATTATCAAATTATTAGATAAGTACACTATCTGTACTTAAGCGCCGTATTTTATTCGATATTAATATTTATATATATATATTGTATTTGACATGCCCATATCGTGCTTGGAAATGAAAATATTGATAAATCACCAACGCTTAAGCACAGATAATGTTCTTACCTAAAAGTTTTGTAATAGGTTTTATTCACTCCAATATCAAATTATTTACAACACAATTACAAGACACGCATGCATGCAATTTGAAAATTGCCTATTTCGAACTCCTTAAAAACTGTCCGCCACCGATCCCCTTAATGTAATATAAATATTTTATATGTATAATACTGATATGTCTCTAAGGTTATAATATTTTAGTAGTATAATACTATAGTGCAATATTGTACTATAGTACCTATATAAATATTAAAATACACAATACACCTACATACAGACACATAGCTACCTGTAGGTCGTTTGAATGCAATCCATGTGTCTTCCAATCAATTTTTTCACATATAATAATATTTTTATCATAATATAACTAATACAATTTAAATTTATTATTTTCCATGCTCAATAATTCATGCAACAGTCCAACAAAAAAACCATTCAGTATGTAATACTACCTATGTATATATGAAGGTATTTCAGTATTTGTATATAATAATAATTTAATAAAATTATATATTATATATTTATATAAGTGTCATAATAAATTGTTTTAATTATTAATCGATTTTAGATAAATTATTACAAATTATTATATAAAATAATAGGTAAACAATTTAAAGGATGCACAAAAAAAAAGTTTGAAAAAAACTACTTATTATTAGAATGGAAGAATGTGCCAAAATGTTTTTACTAGGTATATGTGCTAACTGTACTTTAGAGTTTGCTTATAGCAATTTAACATCATATAAAATAAGATCTTTACTCTTTAATTATTTGATTATTATATTTGTTTATTACCTAGGGACAATTATTTATTATTTTAAAGACGCTAATTATAGTCTAATACCATCGAAACTTGAAAGTTTTTCATGAATTAGGTATGCGTTAATATTATTATTAATATTTATATTTATAAATTATAATGTTTATTGACATATACTATAGTAATAAAGTATCTTTTATCAATAACTATGCAAAAATACAAAACTGATAAAAAGGCATTCCTGAACCCAAAATAAAAATGATAGAAATGAACAACAAAAGATATTATTTTAATTTTAGCACATCCCTAAAATATTGTCTTTACGACCGACTTTACTATTATTGTGCTACTGTTGTAGGTGAATATTTATAAACTTAGATATTTGTTGTATCTATAATCTATATATTATTATGAAGAATTGTAGGTACTAGGTACCAGTGGCGTGTTAAACTCATTTTTGGTGAGGAGCAAAAATGTATACAAGTTACCCACCCACCCACCCCCTTGTTATAATTATAACGACATTTCCAACTCAGCAAAAAAGTTTAAATTAAAAATAAACAAAATATGCGTACATTTGTAAGAATTTGTATAGTTGGATATGCTATTTCTACAGTATACCAAGTCACCTAGGGGACTAGGTGGCTCAAATATTTTGTGGCAGGGGGACCATCCACCAACCAAATATTTTAAAGGAGCAATTGCTCCAAAATAATACCTTGGTCACGCCACTGCCAGGTACTAGGTAATTACTAGTCGTAATTATTGTCGTATATATAATACAATGAAAGGTGCTACCTATTACCATTGATTATAAAAGTATAAAATAGTATTTATAATCAATACCACTACTTAGCGCATTACTTGTATCTGTGTACTACTATATAATATAACATCGTGAACTGAAGTTAGGCTAGTCGTACAATATAAAATAGAAATAATAATAATAATAATAGACAGTTAGAATTCTAACAAGGTAATTACTTGATTTATCAAAATGTTCACAAATATTTAAATTCTGCATGTACCTACTACCTACTTATAGGCCTTAGGCCTTAGCCATCATAGCCATATATTGCCTAACCTTTATAATAAATGTATAAATTGTGCAAGTCCTCTCCCCGGCTCCTCAGTTACAATTATATTAACGAATACTGCAACTACAACTGCATGTGCATTGTGCTGTACTGATGTATTTGCAGTGTTATTATTGTATACCGATGCAGCTATATAGACGATAGACTTGACAGATGATGGTGGACTGACACACTGTAAGTATTGAAGTACGTCGTACCATTGTTCTATGGCTCTACGTTGTGACTGTATTCTAAATTGTAATAGGTAATAATTTATTACCTTAAATAATTACTAATAACAATAACAGTAATGAGTAAACCATAAACCTACACGTTATAATTAATAATTGCACGTTGCGCCGCACGGGGCTTCTCGAAATGGTTATAAATTATAATACGGCCTAAAATATGTCATCAACTTGTAACACAGCACATTAGCACACACTTGTCTCTTGTCAGTCGTCGAACGACCGCATATAATGAGTAATAAAAGAGTATTGACAGTTTGTCTGATTTGACTACTGACGATAAATTATTGACATTTGACAGTATGGTCATAGCGTAGTATCTTTTATACTGTCGCGTAAGTATGTTACTCCGTAAGTAGTGCTGACAAGTGCGTAAAGGTGCTTTTACCCTATTATAGATCACAGGACACAGACTATTATAATAATATGTAAATTATGAAATATATTTTACTTGTAACCTGTATATTCTGAGTTCGAAAGCAAGGCGTGACGTCACACCACCCAAGTATCGGAAGTCGTGGAACATTATATTATTATTATAATTATGTATTTATTATTTGCCAGTTTGCTACCCACGCGGGCCGACGACCGCGAATACCTACATACAAGTAATAACATTGTTCTAAGGTAGTGACGAGTACAATAATGAAATAATAGCATAACATATACACCGTACATGCAACACATTACTACCTACTATTAATATATTATATTATTCTGTGATGAAACCATGAAAGTACGCGTCAATCGGCGGTTGCCGGTTCACGTTGGCCACACTGTCGGCGGCTCAAAACGCTGGCGAGTGGTGCAGTGCGTTCGGCTGACGGATCGCGGACCGATGATATCGTACACGATATTCCGCGGGGACGTGAATGCGGTGTGCATCAATTGTAAGTTGTCGGTGGTGCGTATTATCTCTAGATTCTCATATCTGGCATCTGCGTGTGTGTGTGTGTGTGTGTGTGTGTGTATGCGCAGTGTGCATATCCGATATCTGTGTGTGTGCTACTCCCCGTCATTCAAAAAATACACGTCTCGTTCTCGTGTCGTCCGAATTAGCATAAATATCATCATTATTCATTATTATTATTATTGTGTTTCGTCGCGTGCCATGACGCCTTAGCCCAGTTTCGAGCACAGACTTATTACTCGTGTCGCGGCCACCCTATCCAACTTACTGTATAGCCGCAAGTCCGGATCGAACGAACGGCGAGCCGTCGCTGCTCCGGTTTTCCCCCCTTATCATCAACATGTGAAAACGCGAAAACCGGCCCTCGATTTTCTCGCGTTTTCTCGTCCCTCCTCTAGCCCCGGCACCGTCCCAGTTCCAGACTAGTTCCGGTCCGTCTCTGCACAGGTAAACGACGTCTGCGGTCGTCCGTCGTACCTGACGTGTACCTACTTATATGAGATGTAGATTAAATCTGTCACACGACAAGTAATCTTCAGCTTTCGGCGTCCTCAATTTACAGGAACGATGACGGAATCGCTGGACAGCGGCACAGCCAACGCCTTGTCTTCGTTGGACGATAACGCGGCCAACTCGCTGTCCATTATGGACACGGCCGTGTTTGTCGACTACTTAAAGAAGACGGTGTCCACCGTTCTGCACGGTGATAAGTCGGCCACCACGTCCATGCTGGATCTGGCGTTCGATGATCCTGTCAACCTCGAATGCGTCAAAAAATTTCTGTCCGACCCCAACACCTCGACAGTTTTCGTCCAAAAAAGCGTCAACAAAGGTTTCACTCTCTACAATTTCCGTCTAGCGTAGTTCTGAGTTTCGAAAAATAATGTATACCCGAGCGTTAATATTTTTTTAGACGAAGAAACGGAAAATGGCGCCGACGGAGAAGATGATAAAGATATACCAATATTTTATTTGTCGAACGAAGTTGTTTTCACCAATCAAAAAATGACAAGGTTTTAAACAACATGTTTTCCTTTTAAATTTGAATTGAATTAAATTGACCTTTTTTTTTAAAAATAATTTTTGTATAGCTTGTCTTTTATGAAAAGAGCTACAGTGATAGAAGCCGATAAACCAATTCCAAGTCAAGTGCGACTTGTACAGTTTAATGATGGTTCACCATATGAAACATTGCACGCATTAGTTAGTAAAGCTATTACTCCATATTTCAAGAGTTATGTAAAAGAATCGGGAAGAGCTGATAGGTATTGTTATAATATATCTTGTTTGTTATTGATTTGTTAGTGGTTTTTAATTAAACATACCTGAACATTTAAACCAAAATGATTGATGTTTTTATAGAGATGGTGATAAAATGGCTCCATCAGTAGAAAAGACTATGGTTGAATTAGAAATGGGTCTACTTCATTTACAACAAAATATTGATATTCCTGAAGTGACATTAACAATTAATCCAACTGTATTATCTGTAATAAGCAAATTTGCCGATGATCCAAATCGTAAACCAAAAGTATCTGATTTTGGAGCTCTTGTTGAAGATTCCAAGTTTCTTAATCAGCTTCAAGCTGGTGTTAATCGTTGGATCAAAGAAATACAAAAAGTAAATTGATGTTTAAACAAAAACATTAAAATGCTCAACATATTAAATTGTATTCAATTTTTTAGGTGACCAATTTAGATAGAGATCCATTAAATGGAACAGCTCTACAAGAAATTAGTTTTTGGTTAAATAAAGAAAGAGCTTTACATCGTATACAAGATAAGCGTGATAGTTTAGAAGTAGGGCTTACATTAGATATTTTAAAACATGGCAAACGTTTTCATGCAACTGTCAGTTTTGATAGTGATACTGGTCTCAAGACTGCTTTAGCTACTGTTAATGATTATAACACTTTAATGAAAGATTTCCCTATCAATGATCTTCTAGCAGCAACAGATTTAGATCGTATTCGTACTGCTATTGAACATATTTTTATTCATTTACGTAAAATACGGAGCACAAAGTATCCTTTACCAAAATTATTAAAATTAGTTGAAGCAATTTCAAGAGATTTATTATCAAAATTATTAAAAGTAAGTATTGTTTTATATTTTAAGATTGGTAATATTAATACTAATAATTACTATTTTTAGGTGCTAGGTACTAGGTTTTTAATGCATATACCCTACGATGAATTTGAAAAAGTCATGGGACAGTGTTTTAATGTTTTTACTGCGTATGATGATGAATTTGATAAACTTCAAGTTATTTTGAGGTAATATATAATATAATATAATATAATAATTTGAATTTATAATAATATACTAAACTTATTGAATGATTTTAGGGATGTAGTAAAAAGAAAACGAGATGAAACATTCAAAGTAGTTTGGCGTATACAACCAGATCATAAACGATTACAAACAAGGCTTGAACATATGAGAAAGTTTAGGCAACAGCATGAACAATTGCAAGCAGTTATAATGCGAGTTCTTAGACCTACAGCTCAACAATCTCAAGTGCGCGAAGACCAAGATCAAGGTCCAGTATCATTATCACCAGCTCCAGATACAAGTGCTATAGAGGTATTGAAGGATTTGCTATACTAAATATTATTTTCAATTGTTATTAGATATTTTGACCAGTATCTAAAACAACACGTTTAATTATTATTAATTTATTATTATTAGGAAGTGAATTCAGCTTACGAGAATATAAAAGTTGTGGATTGTCTGGATATTAGTCGTGAGGGAGTTGAAGCTTGGGAAGCTGCTGTAGCAAGATATGAAGAAAGAATAGACAGAGTTGAAGCTAGAATTACTGCTCATCTTAGAGATCAATTAGGAACAGCTCGCAATGCTAATGAGATGTTCCGCATATTTTCTCGTTTTAATGCTCTATTTGTAAGGCCACATATACGTGGAGCTATACGCGAATATCAAACTCAACTTATTAATAAAGTTAAAGAAGATATTGAAGCTCTTCATGATAAGTTTAAAGTAAATTTTTCTAAAAATATAATACAAATATTGTTATTGTAACACAATTTTTCACATTAATCTGTCTAGACTCAATATCCACAAAGTAAAGCATACTATTTGAGCCACCAACAAGACATACCACCGATAGCTGGTTCCATTTTATGGGCAAAATTAATTGATAGTCAATTGTCTGCTTATCTTCGAAGAGTTGAAGATGTTTTGGGTAAATTTTAACCTACATAATATAATATTAGTCTATAAAAAAAATTTGTTAGTAAAATATTTAATTTTAATTGAATAGGCAAAGGATGGGAAGATCATTTAGAAGGTCAAAAATTAAAAGCTGATGGCGATAGTTTCCGACTAAAATTAAATACAAAAGACATTTTTGATGATTGGGCTCGAGGAGTTCAACAAAGAAATATGGGTGTATCAGGAAGAATTTTTACTATTGAAAGTACAAGATCTCGTACTGGTCGAGGAAATGTTTTAAAACTTAGGGTAAGAATTTAATTTAAACGTTAATATTATATAAATGCATCTAATTTCTTTATGTTTTTGTTAGGTCAACTTTTTACCTGAGATTATTACTTTATCAAAAGAAGTGAGACATTTAAAAAATCTTGGATTCCGTGTACCTTTGGCAATTGTTAATAAAGCTCATCAAGCAAATCAATTGTACCCATTTGCTATATCCCTGCGTGAAAGTGTTCGTACTTATGAATGTACTTTGGACAAAGTAAGATTTTTATGTATTAATATAATGCATTATTTTCTCCTACCCATATGTTAAAAATAAATTTTATATGTTCTTTTTAAACATTTCATTTATATAATGTTTTATATCTTATTTTTAATTAGCTTATCAATAGGAGTTCTTATTTAAAGGTAGTGGTTCTACTTAAGTTATAGTTAAAATATTTTTAATAACAAGTAATTAATAACAAAAATGTTTTTTCAACAGATAGAAGATAAAACTAGTATTGTGCCATTAATAGCTGGGCTGCATAAAGACACTCAAGGACTTATTGCAGAAGGTGTTCAAATGGTATGGGAAAGCTATAAACTTGATCAATATGTTCAAAAGTATGCAGAACAGATACTAGCTTTTCAAGAAAAAGTCGAAGATCTTTTGGTAGTTGAAGAACAGCTAGACCTGGATGTTAAATCTTTAGAAACTTGTGCATATTCTGCTAGCACGTTAGCAGATATTCTTTCTAAAATTCAAAGAGCAGTAGACGATTTGTCGCTAAGACAATATTCAAATTTACATATTTGGGTGACACGTCTTGATCAACAGGTTTGTAGTTATTATTTATTTAACTGTAGATTAAATTAATAAATTATTATTTTATTATTATAGATTGAAAAAAGTTTATCCTCAAGGCTCCAAGCAGGTATACAAGCTTGGACTGAAGCATTAGAAGGAAAACAGAAAGATTTGAGTATGGATACTGATGCACCACCTCAACCAACTAATAAGCTTGGTGGTGATCCTCAAATTAAAGTGCAGATACTTGAAGTCAGAATAACCAATCAAACTATTTATTTGTATCCAAATCTGTGTGAAGGACGTGTTCAACTCATGCAACAGTTCTTTGCATGGCAAGCTGTGGTTACGTCACAAGTTAGATTACAAAGTTCTAGATACCAAGTTGGTTTAGATCAACCAACATCTCAGACATATCAAGATCTTTTAGCCAATCTACCATCTGGGGAAACATTTTTAACAGCTGCATTTGAAGCAATGGAAAGAAAAATAAATGAGGTATTCAAATATTTAATATAATACAATTTTAGCATGTATTTGTAATGGCATTTGTTTTAAGGCTGAAAAATACATGTCAGAGTGGCTAATTTATCAATCCTTGTGGGATTTACAAGCTGATAATCTGTATAGTCAAATGGGAGAGGATATTAATACTTGGATGACCTATTTAAATGATATTCAGTAAGAATTATTGTTATGTTTTAATTATGTCAAAATTATCAAATAATCACAATAATATTAATTATGCAATGTGAATTTTTAGAAAATCTCGTAAAACATTTGATACAACTGAAACTCGAAAAGATCTTGGACCATTTATTATAGAATATGGTAAGGTTCAAAGTAAAGTAGCCTTGAAGTATGATTCTTGGCATAAAGAAATTTTGAATAAATTTGGAGGACTGCTTGGTAATAGTATGACAGAATTTCATGTTCAAGTGGCTAAAGTAAGTTGTACAAAATATTATTTTTATTTAAATTAACTTAATTATTAGAATAAATTGATTATTTTAGTCTCGGAACGATATGGAAAAACAATCAATTGAAGCTGCAAGTACATCTGATGCTGTATCATTTATTACTTATGTGCAATTTTTAAAACGTAGTATGAGAGTATGGGAGAAACAAGTTGATCTTTATAAAAAAGGACAAAAGATTTTAGAAAGACAACGATTCCAATTTCCTAGTAATTGGCTTGATTTAGATAATGTTGAAGGCGAGTGGAGTGCATTTAATGAAATAATCAAACGCAAAGACAAATCTATTCAAACTCAAGTAATTAATACACATATTTATTGAATTGTTTTGTGTATTTAATTTTAGATTTATTTCACAACATTTTTTACATTTAGGTTCAAAGTCTTCAAATGAAGATAATTGCTGAAAATAAAGCTGTGGAAACCAGAACAAATGATTTCCTTTTGGAATGGGAACAGGGTAAACCAGTTGCTGGAAACACACAACCTGATGATGCTTTATCTCAGCTTCAAGTATTTGAGAATAAATTTACACGTATTAAAGAAGAAAGAGATAATGTAGCCAAAGCTAAAGAAGCCTTAGAACTTAAAGATCCAGCGGGTTTGTACTATAATTTTTAGAAAATTTTTATACATTTTAAAAACATAAACAAAAATTTTTTTTTATTTATTAGGTAGTGCATTATCGAGTGCCGAAGATCGTATGATAGTCGTTTTTGAAGAAATGCAAGATCTTAAGGGTGTTTGGTCTGAACTTTCAAAAATATGGATACAGATTGATGAAATCCGTGAAAAACCTTGGCTTTCAGTTCAGCCTAGAAAACTCCGTCAACAATTAGATGGTTTAACTAATCAATTAAAAGAATTGCCTGCTCGTTTCAGACAATATTCTTCATATGAATATGTTAAGAAGCTCTTGCAAAGTTATGTTAAGGTAAGCGTATTCACTTTTTTTTCTAATATAGTTAGAGTTAGTTACAAATAATTTTATAATTTATTGGAGTCTTTTATAGTGTTATTATTTTTCATTATATTATGTTAGTCATCTGATATTTAAGAGGACGCAATACCTGCATGTGTTTTCTCTGTCTTACAAACGCATAACAGCTAATTGTACGATTGGCAGATCTCATTTAGCTCTTTTAGTTTAAATATTAGAGTGAATTGACCTCTTAAATAATTAAGAAGTAAGATTATTCTAGTGAACCTTATAGGGCTTTTTATATTTTAATTTTAAAGCAGTTATGAGTATTTAAAAATTGTAAATTTTTTGTGCATTTTAAATTACTTATGACTTGCTTTAAAATTCAAATTAAAAAAATTATTAAAGGGTTCTCTAGATAATAATCTTACTACTAAATTTTATAAGAGGTCAATTCACTTTAATTTTTTAACTAACAGAGCTAAAAGTGATTTGCGGAGCGTTTAACTTGCTATGTTATGTGTTTATAAGACAGAGAGAATGGATGCGTGTGTAGGGCCCTCATAATTGAAATATTAAATACAAATAATAAATATACTTATCTATTTAAATTTACAAGTTTGGAAACTTATATTTTTCAGGTTAACATGACTGTGATAGAGTTAAAATCGGATGCATTAAAAGATCGTCATTGGAAACAGTTAATGCGTAAACTTAGAGTGACCTGGACATTTTCTGATATAACATTGGGACAAATTTGGGATGTAGATTTACAAGCAAATGAAGCAGTTGTTAAAGATATTATTATGACTGCACAAGGAGAAATGGCCCTAGAAGAATTTTTAAAACAAGTAAGTTATAATTTAGATATTTTATTTTTTAGTCAGATAAGTTTGATTTATACTTTGTTTATTTGAGCTTGTGTATCTAACAATTCAACAATAAATATCAGCAATTTAGTTTTCATTTTTAATGAAAAAATATGGGTGTTTTAATTTAGTTTAGTTCGATTTATTGATGGTACATTATTTTCAGAAGTATATAGGTAAATAACTAGATAAGTTCATGACTTTTTATGTTTATTGAAGTTGAAATATATTATAAAAACCAATAGTTTAAACATACAATTATTATCATAAATAAATAAGTTAATAGTAATTATATTTTTATATCTTAGATTAATCTTAATTTTGATTATTAGGTCCGAGATACTTGGCAGTCATATTCTTTAGACTTAATTAATTATCAAAATAAGTGTCGTCTAATAAGAGGCTGGGATGAACTCTTTAATACAGTTAAAGAACATATCAATTCTGTGGCAGCAATGAAATTATCACCTTATTACAAAGTATGTATCAATTATTTTATTGATTTGTTGTTAGACCTTTTTAACATTCAATATTTGTATCATATTTGGCTTGTGTGTTATTGATACTCACATTTAAAATGATGTATTACAATGACAATTCTTGTTTTGCTTAAAGAATTGTGTAATATACATAAAAAAAACATTTTGTATTAATTGTTGCGTGTACAATATTAATATTTATTTATATTATAATATGATATGTCAAATCAGGTTTTTGAAGAAGAAGCTTTAACATGGGAAGAGAAACTAAATCGAATTAATACTTTGTTCGATGTTTGGATTGATGTTCAAAGACGTTGGGTTTATCTGGAAGGTATTTTCTCAGGAAGTGCTGATATTAAAACTTTGCTACCAGTTGAAACTTCAAGATTCCACAATATTAGGTAATTTTCAATTTTTTATTTTATTATGTATGTTGAATGTGTATGAATAATATGAGTTATAATTTTCACAGTTCTGACTTTTTGGGCCTGATGAAAAAAGTTTCTAAATCTCGAATGGTCATGGATGTTCTTAATATTCAAGGAGTACAACGATCTCTTGAAAGATTAGCTGATTTATTAGGGAAAATACAAAAGGCTCTTGGAGAATATTTGGAAAGAGAAAGAATGTCTTTCCCACGATTTTATTTTGTCGGCGATGAAGATCTTTTAGAAATTATTGGAAACAGTAAAAATATTTCAAGATTACAGAAACATTTCAAGAAAATGTTTGCTGGTGTTGCCGCTATAATATTGGATGAAACATCCACAAACATTCTTGGTGTAGCATCTCGTGAAGGGGAAGAAGTTATATTTACTAACCCTATATCTACAACTGACCATCCCAAAATCAACGAATGGCTTACATTGGTTGAGAAAGAAATGCGATTTACATTGGCATCACGTCTAAGTGAAGCAGTTACTAATAGCAAGCAATTTAAACAAGAGACTATTGACCACGATACTTTTATGGCATGGTGTGATAACTATCAAGCACAAATTGTTGTGTTATCTGCTCAAATATTGTGGAGTGAAGACATAGAATCAGCTTTGCACCAAATTCAAGTGCAGTGTGAAAATGAAAATGATTCTACGCCCAAGTTAACTCCTTTAGAAAATGTATTGGCCCAAGTTGAAACATCCTTAAACTTTTTAGCAGATTCCGTTTTGCAAGAGCAACCACCATTACGGCGAAAAAAACTTGAATATTTAGTATGTTTTTATTTTTAATTGATAATTATTAGTTATTAACTACTACAAATTGTTATTATTATTTTTAATTCTATTTTAGATTAACGAATATGTTCATAAACGAATGATCACAAGAAGATTGATTTCTAGAAAAGTATCAAGCCCTCGATCTTTTGAATGGCTTTGTGAAATGCGTTTCTATTTAGACACTAATCAATCTGATGTCTTAAAACAACTTACTATACAAATGGCTAATGCTAATTTCTATTATGGCTTTGAATACCTTGGTGTGCAAGACCGATTAGTTCAAACTCCATTAACTGATCGCTGTTACTTGACTATGACACAAGCTTTAGAAGCTAGATTAGGAGGATCTCCATTTGGTTAGTTTAGTTTTTAATTATGTATTTAATATAACTCAACTTGAATTTATTTATAAATCTTAGGTCCTGCTGGTACTGGTAAGACCGAGTCTGTCAAAGCTCTTGGTCATCAGTTAGGACGTTTTGTCTTGGTATTCAACTGCGATGAAACTTTTGATTTCCAAGCTATGGGGCGGATATTTGTTGGTCTTTGTCAAGTGGGAGCATGGGGATGTTTTGATGAATTTAATAGATTAGAGGAAAGGATGTTATCAGCTGTCTCTCAACAGATACAAACTATTCAAGAAGCACTGAAATCCCAAATGGATTCTAAGAAAACTAGTAAGTAAATGTCAGACTAGAATTGGTGTTTTACTTAAAAAAAATATTTCATGTTTCTTCCTAATTTTCCATGGTATCTTATGTTATTAAGAACACAATTACTCAATATACTTTTGGGTCTCTTTATTCTTTAAAAAAAAACATTAAACAACTTAACATATAAATGTAATTTAAACCTGTATATATTTATTTATGTATTATGAATACAATAAATATAACATTATATATAAGTATGTATTCATAAATTTAATCATAATTTCCTCAGCTTATAATTTTTAATTTAGAAATGTTTTCTACAACTTACAATTGTTTATTTTTTTATTAATTATTTACCACAGTTAATTTCTTAAATATTTAAATTTATTTTTTTAATTTTTTTTGGATATCTTGAGTACCTACCATATTATATTTTATTATTTAAAATTATATTTTTCTTTTTAATAGATATCACCGTAGAACTAGTTGGAAAACAAGTAAGAGTATCTACGGACATGGCAATATTCATTACTATGAATCCTGGTTATGCTGGTCGTTCAAATCTTCCAGACAATCTTAAAAAGTTATTCCGGTCATTAGCCATGACTAAACCTGATAGACAACTTATAGCAGAAGTTATGTTGTTTTCTCAAGGTTTCCGTACAGCAGAGAAACTTGCATGCAAAATTGTACCATTTTTCAAGTAAGTAAACTTTTTTTAAATAAGATCAATGTCATTTATTTACATCTTATTGTATAATATATATTTTAGATTATGTGATGAACAGCTTTCTAATCAATCTCACTATGATTTTGGACTGCGAGCATTAAAGTCTGTTTTAGTATCCGCTGGAAATGTTAAAAGAGATCGTATCCAACATATTAAAGGTATTAGTGCAACAACTGAAAGACATAGTTTGAATGAAGCTGAAATTGCAGAAAATCTACCAGAGCAAGAAGTAAAATATATTCATTTATATATTATACATTTGCATTGTTATTAAATATATTACTTATAGATATTGATTCAATCTGTATGTGAAACAATGGTACCTAAACTAGTCGCAGAAGATATTCCACTTTTATTTTCTTTGTTAAATGATGTGTTCCCTCAAGTTCAATATAAACGGGCTCAAATGACAGGTGAGTAATATTATTATTCAATAAAAAATAAAACTAAATATATTTTTTTTACTTGATTATATTAGAACTGAAAGAACAAATAAGAAAAGTATGCCAAGAAGAATACTTTGTTTGTGGAGAAGATGACGAGCTTGGTGGTCCTTGGATGGAAAAGGTACTATATTAAATATAAATTACTTAACATTTCTTTCTATATTAACTCTCAATAATTAAATTAATTTATTATTGAGTTAAAATTTTATTTACACGCTTACTTAGTGTTATATGGGGGAGACATGGATTCAGAAGGTATTTTCAATCATTGATTGTCATTGTAGTAATTGCATAAATTAATATAATTTTATATAAAATAAATTGTTGTAATTTTAGGTGCTACAACTTTATCAAATTTGTGAACTAAATCACGGTTTAATGATGGTTGGTCCTAGTGGATCAGGTAAATCTAGTGCTTGGAAAGTATTATTAAAAGCTCTTGAAAGAATGGATGGAATGGAAGGACAAGCTCATGTAATTGATCCAAAGGCCATATCTAAAGAAGCTTTGTATGGTGCTTTAGACCCAAATACTAGGGAATGGACTGATGGTTTATTTACTCATATATTAAGGTAAGAAAAATATAGAAATATCTAAACTATATTTTTAAATTTAATATATCCCATTATAACTTTAATTAAACTATTAAACAATAATGCTTAAATTTTAGAAAAATTGTTGATAATGTTCGTGGTGAAATTAACAAAAGACAATGGATCATTTTTGATGGTGATGTTGATCCTGAATGGGTTGAAAATTTAAATTCCGTTTTGGATGATAACAAGTTATTAACATTACCAAATGGAGAACGTTTATCACTTCCACCCAATGTTCGAATTATGTTTGAGGTAAGTACTAGATTGTAATTTTTATTTTATTTTATTTTAATATTAAGATATTTAGTATTAACAGTATATATTAAAGTTTGAACTATTTTAAAAATCAAAACTACTTTTGTTTATTTACCTGCATTCTCTTACTTTTATTTCTGAGAATTAAACATAGCATCATTTTCACAGTAGTCCTTTAAGAAGGCGCTACATCTGCACGCGTGTATGTTATAATTGTTCGTATGTATTGTAGATCATGTTTAGCTCTGTTAGTTCAAATATTAAAGTGAATTTTAATCTCTTATAAAATTTAGAATTAAGAATATTGTCTAGTGAAACTTATAGGGTGTTTATATTTTAATTTTAAAACAAGTTATGAGTGTTTTAAAATTGTAAATTGTTAGTGTATTTTAAAATATTTGCTTAGAAATTAAAATCTAAAAAACCCCATGAAGTTCACTAGATAATAGGCTTCTTCAACAATATCGATATTGTGAACTTTTTTTCAGAAATTTAGGTATCGATAATCATAATATATCGTTAATCGTAATATATCGATAATCGATGTACAGCAAGCTAAACTGATGTTAATGCCAAAGTTCTTGAATAATATATTTCAAAACAATTAATTGTTAATATAATACCCACTAGTTACTACCTAGTACCTAGTGAATTGAGTATTTGAGTATTGACATTTATGATAATCATAGAAATATTGGAATATCTTATATATATACTCATTTCGATATATTTAATATCGCACGATTCAAAACGATATCGATATTCAAAAATATATCGTTGAAGAAGCTTACTAGATAATAATTTTACCTTTAAATTTTATAAGAAATCATTCTCTCAAATTTTTAAACTAACAGAGCTAATGTGATATGCTGAGCAATCAATTTTCTATGTTATGCATTTGTAAGACAGAAAAGGTGTTTAAAATCTAACTATTTTATCTTACCTTACATTCAATGGATTAATTTAAAATTGAAAAATATAATGAAGATTATAGTTAATGTAAAATAAGTTGTATGATAATTTAAATGTTTTAGGTACAAGATTTAAAATATGCCACTCTTGCTACTGTATCTCGTTGTGGTATGATATGGTTTAGTGAGGATGTTTTAACTACTGAAATGATATTTGAAAATTATTTGAGTCGTTTAAAAAGTATACCTATTGATGAAGGAGATGAAGATTCAATATCTCTTATTCCTCAACCAGTTTCTGCAACATCAGGATCTACTGTTGAGCAATTTACGTCCCCAACTTTACAGGTATTAATTGCATAAATTCAATGACTTTTATGCAGCAAGTTAAATATTATTTGTTTATGTAGCTTCAATTGGATATTGTGACAATGTTACAACCTCATTTATCGTCAGATGGTTTAGTTGTTAGATGCTTAGAATATGCTATAAAACAAGAACATATTATGGACTTTACCCGATTAAGAGCTCTTGGATCATTGTTTTCTATGATTAATCAAAGTATTAGGTAATTTATTTTATTAATGAAAGAAATTTAACACGTACAAATATTATAATATGTTATTTTATTGTTTTTAGAAATGTTCTTCAATATAATAGGACTCATTCAGATTTTCCACTTCCGCATGACCAATTAGAACAGTATATTCCTAAATGTTTAGTTTATGCTTTATTATGGAGTTTTGCTGGTGATGCAAAATTGAAAGTGCGTTCTGACATTGGTGAATTCATTAGATCTGTAACAACTGTAGCTTTACCGCCAATGACTGAAAACATTATTGATTATGAAGTAAGTTTTTGATATAGTTAATCTGTAGATGACTTAATAGTAAATTACATTTTTATTTTATATTTTAAATAATTTAGTTACATTATTGATAGTTATACTTCAAAGTAAATATATTTTTAGTATTTTTTGTTATTCTTATGTGGATTATATTTTAGCTATTTCATTTAAAAATGTTTCTAACTAGATCAATGTCCACGGAGATTGGGTTCCTTGGTCTAATAGAGTTCCACAAGTAGAAGTTGAAACTCATAAAGTTGCATCACCCGATGTTGTTGTTCCTACATTAGACACTGTAAGACATGAAACACTGCTATACACATGGCTTGCAGAACATAAACCCTTGGGTAAGTTAATAATTGGTAATTAAAACAGTTACCTAAAGTAAAGAAAAACAGTAAAACCAAAATTAATATTTGAAAATGTGTTCAGTTTTATGTGGTCCTCCTGGTTCTGGGAAAACAATGACCTTATTTTCGGCATTAAGAGCTCTTCCTGATATGGAAGTTGTTGGCTTGAACTTTTCATCAGCAACCACCCCAGAACTTTTATTAAAAACGTTTGATCATTATTGTGAATACCGAAAAACACCTAATGGAATTTTTCTTTCTCCGATTCAAGTAAGCAACAAACGTCATAATAATATTAAAATTAAGTTTTTATTCTTATTCTTTTGTTTTGCATGAAGCTTGGTAAATGGTTGGTATTATTCTGTGATGAAATCAATTTACCTGATATGGATAACTATGGTACTCAAAGAGTAATATCATTTTTGCGACAATTAGTGGAACGAAGAGGTTTTTACAAGTAAATAAATATGTCTATTATTTTATGTTTGCATATTAAGCTAAATTATTTTTCATATTGGTGATAATCCTAATATTTATTTTAAATAATTCTAGACCAACTGGAGATCAAGCTTGGGTATCTTTGGAAAGAATACAATTTGTTGGAGCATGTAATCCACCGACAGATCCTGGTAGAAAACCTTTATCACATAGATTCTTACGCCATGTCCCGGTAATATATGTTGACTACCCTGGTGAAACCTCTTTGAAACAGGTAAATTACTTATAGTATGCTTATAATTCTTCATTTAAAATTATTTATTGTATTTAATAATTATTTAGATTTATGGAACCTTCAGCAGAGCAATGTTGCGATTAATTCCTACCCTTCGTGGTTATGCAGAGCCCTTGACAAATGCAATGGTTGAGTTTTATTTAGCATCTCAAGATCGGTTTACTCAAGACATGCAACCCCATTATGTATATTCTCCTAGAGAGATGACACGTTGGGTTAGAGGAATTTGTGAGGCAATCAGGTATTCATCTTGTAAACAAATCCATTTTAAATATAATATAAATTATTATTTGATCAAAATATTGTTTTAAGATGAATAAATATTAAATAATAATAAAATAAAACAATTATTTTAGACCTTTAGAAACATTAAGTGTTGATGGTTTAGTACGTCTGTGGGCACATGAAGCATTACGTCTCTTCCAAGATCGTCTAGTAGATGATGTTGAACGTCAATGGACTAACGAAAATATTGATATAGTTGCCATGAAACATTTTCCTGGAATTAATAAAGAAGAAGCTCTTCAAAGACCAATACTTTATAGCAATTGGTTACATAAAGATTATGTACCTGTTGAAAGAAAACAATTACGAGATTATGTTGCTGCTAGACTAAAGGTATTGAAATGATTCAATATCTTATCATTATTCTACAGTTAATAATATTTTCAATTCATTATTTATTTAGGTCTTCTACGAAGAAGAATTAGATGTAAAAATTGTACTGTTTGATGAAGTATTAGATCATGTATTAAGAATAGACAGAATATTTAGACAACCTCAAGGTCATTTGTTGTTAATTGGTGTTTCTGGAGCTGGCAAGACTACACTCTCACGATTTGTTGCATTTATGAATGGTCTTTCTGTATTCCAAATCAGAGTAAGTAAAATTGTACAACTAAATTTATTTTGTTACTTATTTTATATTATCATCAGTTGTCAGATAATCAGTATTTAGTTTTTACTATTTATTGCAATTTTTGCATGAATTAACATTTATTTACAAAAGCATTTGTTAGGATTATTTTATTTGTTTATTTTTTCTTAGGTACATAACAAATACACAAGCGAAGACTTTGATGAAGATCTGAGAGCAGTGTTGAGAAGATCTGGATGTAAAAATGAGAAAATAACATTCATACTGGATGAGTCAAATGTATTAGAATCAGGTTTTCTTGAACGTATGAACACTTTGTTGGCTAACGGAGAAGTTCCTGGTTTATTTGAAGGTATATAATAATTAAAGAGTTCATATAATATGTTCCTTATTTTAAATTTATTCTAACTTTTAGGAGATGAATATACTACTTTAATGACCCAATGTAAAGAAGGAAGTCAAAGAGAAGGTCTTATGTTAGATTCAAATGAAGAACTTTATAAATGGTTCACTGGTCAAGTAATGAGGAATTTGCATGTTGTTTTCACTATGAATCCTAGTTCAGAAGGATTAAAAGACAGGGCAGCTACCTCTCCTGCACTTTTTAACAGATGTGTTCTTAATTGGTTTGGAGACTGGTCAGATACAGCATTATTCCAAGTAAATATTTTCAATTTAATTCAGAATTAAATTTTTTAACTCTTGTTTATATTCCCAATAGGTTGGTCAAGAATTCACTCGATCTGTTGACTTGGATGGACCACCAATGTGGAAAGCTCCTGATTTCTTCCCATCTGCTTGCTCTCTAGTTCCTAGTGTTCCAGATTATCGTACTGCAGTTGTGAATGCTTTTGTTTATGTACACCAAACATTACATAAGGCAAACAGCCGATTGGTGAAAAGAGGCTCAAGAACAATGGCAATTACCCCTAGACATTATTTGGATTTTATTAATCATTTTGTAAAATTGCATAAAGAAAAGAGAGCTGAACTTGAAGAACAACAACTCCATTTGAATGTAGGTCTATCAAAAATAGCTGAAACAGTTGAGCAGGTGGAAGAGATGCAAAAATCATTAGCAGTCAAATCAATAGAATTAAACACCAAAAATGAGGCAGCTAATGCCAAATTACAGCAAATGTTTAAAGAACAGCATGAAGCTGAAAAACGTAAAGTACAATCACAAGAAATACAAGCACAAATCACGAAACAACAAGTATTAATATCAGAAAAACGAAAAGATGTTATGGCTGATCTTGCACATGTTGAACCTGCTGTCATGGATGCTCAGCAAGGTAATTTACAATTAAATATTTAACAATAAAATTTAAATGCTGTTTAAAATTTTCACTATAAAATATATACTTTTATAGCTGTTAAGGAAATCAAGAAACAACAATTAGTTGAGGTACGATCAATGGCTAATCCACCTGCAGTTGTTAAGTTGGCATTAGAATCCATTTGTTTGTTGCTTGGCGAAAATGCATCTGATTGGAAAGCTATTAGAGCAGTTGTCATGAGGGAAAATTTCATTAATTCAATTGTTAACAACTTTAGTACAGAAAATATTTCGTAAGTGAAAACTTTCAAAAGTGAATCATAAAAATAAAAATGTTGATAAAAATATTTTTTTACAGTGATGATGTTCGTGAAAAAATGCATAGTAGGTATTTGAATAACCCGGATTACACATTTGAAAAAGTTAATCGTGCTAGTATGGCTTGTGGTCCTATGGTTAAATGGGCTATAGCTCAGGTATAAATTTTAATTTTGATTTTATTCTATCTAAATCTTTTTTTCAAATTATACTAATAAATTAAATATTGATATTTTATATTCTAGGTTAGTTATGCGGATGTACTAAAAAAAGTGGAACCATTAAGAGATGAATTAAAATCTCTTGAAAATCAAGCATCAGAAAATAAAGTTAAAAATGAAGAAACTACATCGCTTATTGCTCAGTTAGAACAAACAATCACTGAATATCAAGAAGAGTATGCACAACTAATTTCACAAGCTCAAGCAATTAAATCTGACTTAGAAAATGTCCAGAGCAAAGTATGCTTTTGAATTAATGGTTTTTTTTTTTTACTAAACAAATTAAATATATTCTTAGGTTGATCGATCAATTGCTCTTTTAAAATCTTTGGTGATCGAAAGAGAAAGATGGGAGAGCACAAGAGATACGTTCAGATCTCAGATGGCTACAATTATTGGAGATGTTCTTCTATCATCAGCCTATTTAGCGTATGCTGGTTACTTCGATCAACATGTTAGTATTATTTATATATACTAATAATTTTAATGTTATTCTATTATATTCTAATCAATGATTTATGTTTTATATTAGTATCGTCAAAATCTATTTACAACCTGGTGTCAGCATTTATATTTAGCTGGTATTCAGTATAGATCTGATATAGCATTGACTGAATATTTGTCAAATCCAGATGAAAGGCTTCGTTGGCACGCTAATTCATTACCTACAGATGACTTATGTACAGAAAATGCTATTATGTTGAAGGTATATGTCAATTTTTTTCATAATTTTTCTGTTGTGGTGTTTAATTTATTATTTTTTATTATAGAGATACAATAGATATCCATTAATAATTGATCCATCGGGACAAGCAACTGAGTTTATTCTCAAAGAGTATGCAGATGCTAAGATCACAAAAACAAGTTTCTTGGACGATTCCTTTAGAAAAAATCTCGAATCTGCATTACGTTTTGGAAATCCATTGCTTGTTCAAGTAAGAACATTTATTTTATTAATATTTTGTAATCAATGCATGAAAATGTTTGATGTTTTTTCTCTCACTGTTTCAAAAACTTATTTGATTGATATCACAATATCATCTCAAACATATTATTTTTATTTTTAAAAAAACATCCTAATGTAATTGATTGTTGGGAATATTTTTAATATTTAAATTTAATAATGTTAAGAGCTATATCATCAGTTTATTTACACTTTTAGGATGTTGAAAACTATGATCCAATTTTGAATCCTGTATTAAACCGGGAACTTCGTCGTACTGGAGGTCGTGTTTTAATAACACTTGGAGACCAAGATATAGATTTATCACCAAAATTTGTTATATTTTTATCTACTCGTGATCCAACTGTTGAATTTTCACCAGACATATGTTCTAGAGTAATGTTCGTCAACTTTACAGTAACTAGATCATCATTACAAAGTCAATGTTTAGATCGTGTATTGAAAGCTGAAAGGCCTGATATTGACACAAAACGTTCCGACTTACTCAAACTTCAAGGTATGTATATTTGTTAATACATGTAATTATGTATTATTATTAGGGCCCGGAACTTAATGACTTAAAAATCTTTAAAAAATGTACACAAAAAAATTTTTTAATTACTTATCAACATCAAAAAATTACTTAAAAAATTACTTAAGGTATAATAACTTAACATTTTCAAAAATTTAAGTTTTACAAAAATTACGTTTTATACAATTTATGAGTCATAAATCATATTTATTATAGGTAATAGCTCTTTAAAAATATTTACTCTTGAAGGAGCCTTCAAAAATATTTTTTGAAGTTAGAAATAATTTGACCAACTTTTGGGAAATTTTTTCTAATTAACTGGTTTTAAAATAGTATCGGCCTACAGTTTATTAAATAATCGTAGATTGCGACAATCAACAATAAAGATAATGAACGTTGATAATCGACAAGCTAATGAAAACTGAATTTGTTATGATAACTTTCAACAAGAAAAATGCAAATAAATGTAAAAATAAATGTACTAAAAATACTAAAAATACTAAAAAAATGACTGTAAAGCAATAAATTCCCTAAAAATACAAAATACAATTTGTTGTTCCATTAAATTCTATATTCCATCAATTAAATTTTTGTAAAGACAGCCTCGTATATAAGCATTAGAAAAAAAGATGCATATGCATAAGTTTTGGTCGCTAATTACTATGTTATTATTGATCAAGCAGTGTATTAAAAATATAAACCTCTTTTGTTTTAGGTGAATTCCACTTGCGCTTGAGACAGTTGGAAAAATCACTGTTACAAGCATTAAATGAAGCTAAAGGTAAAATATTGGACAATGATTCTGTAATAACAACATTAGAAAGGCTTAAACAAGAAGCAGCAGATATCAGCAAAAAGGTGGAAGAAACAGACAAAGTTATTGCTGAAATAGAAACAGTTTCGCAACAATATAAACCTTTAGCACAAGCTTGTAGTAACATGTATTTCACTATGGACAGTTTAAATCAAGTCCATTTCCTCTATCAGTATTCATTAAAATTCTTTTTGGATATCTTCAGCTCAGTTTTATTGTCTAATCCCAGATTGGCGTCTATCACTGATCACACATCTCGATTAGATATTGTCACTAAGGATTTATTCACTGTAAGAATTAAAATATTATTTTCTGTATTGATATTAAAACAACCATTAAATAATTTCTAGGTATGTTATGAAAGGGTAGCCAGAGGAATGTTACACAATGATAGGTTGACATTAGCAATATTGTTGTGTCGAATCAGTTTAAAGGGATCGCCAATTGGTAATATATTGGACTCTGAGTTCCAATTCTTCCTTCGCGGTAAAGAAGGAGTTTTGAGTTCCAATAACTCATCAGGACAGGGTTCTCTTAGTAGTCTGAACCAAGAACAAATTGAAGCCATGATTAGGTTATCACATAGAATTTCGTCATTTAAAAATTTATCAGAACGAGTCGAGGAAATGCCAGAGTTTGGCCCATGGCTTGCACAAAATACACCTGAACAATGTGTTCCTAAATTGTGGGACGAATCAACTCCGTTTAGTCCTGTGGCTACTGCCATGTATCAACTTCTTGCTATTCAAGTATTTCTAATACACCACTTCTTTAATTTAAGTGATATACATATGACGTGTTTTCTATATTTCTTTTAATTCTAAAATTAGGCGTTCCGACCAGATAGAGTGATAGCGTCAGCTAATCTATTTGTCGAAGCAACTTTGGGTACTCAATTAACCTCTTCAGCAGAGCGAGAACCTGACTTGGCTACTATTGTCCTAAATGAATTGGACTGTAGTGTTCCAGCACTTTTGTGCTCGGCCCCTGGGTATGATGCTTCTGGCCGTGTTGATGACCTTGCTACTCAACATAACCAACTGTTGTCATCTGTGGCAATTGGTTCTGCTGAAGGTTTCCGTCAAGCTACCGAAGCTATAAATTCCGCAGTTCGTCTTGGACGGTATGCAACATAATACTAATTTTGTGTTATCATAAATATTAAATAATATATTTTAATTTTTTTTTCATAATTTTAAGATGGGTCTTGTTGAAAAATGTTCATCTGGCTCCTCAATGGTTGGTACAGCTTGAAAAGAAACTACACAGTCTTCAACCACATACTAACTTCAGACTATTTTTAACTATGGAAATAAATTCTGCTGTACCCGTAAATTTATTGAGAGCAGGACGCATATTTGTATTTGAGCCTCCACCTGGTGTAAAAGCCAATTTGTTACGAACATTCAACACTGTAAACATTGAAAATCGGTATGCTTAAATAGCAAAATATTTAATATAATGTGATTTTAGATCCCGGCATCACGCATGATGAAAGTACCCAATGAAAGAGCCAGATTATACTTTTTACTTGCATGGTTCCATGCTATTGTACAAGAGCGTCTACGTTATACTCCACTTGGTTGGGCCAAACATTATGAATTCAATGAATCTGATCTAAGAGTTGCTTGTGACACATTAGATACATGGATTGAAACAACAGCCAAAGTATATTTTTATTTAAATAATAAAATAGATTTTGAATTTGTTTAATTAATTTAATTAACATTTAGAGCCGTACAAATTTACCTCCTGAGAAAATTCCATGGGACGCACTAGTTACTTTATTGTCACAATGTATTTATGGTGGTAAAATTGACAACGACTATGATCAAAGGCTATTGACATCATTTTTAAGCAAGTTGTTCACAGCACGTAGTTTTGAAACAGGATTTGCATTAGTAGCTAATGTAGATGGTGTTGGAGGAGATAATAGGTACCAATTAATGTACTTAATTTTATTTAACATTTTACAATATTTAACCTAAACAAATTTATTTTAGGCATATTACAATGCCCAATGGATCAAGACGAGATCACTTTTTACATTGGATTGAAAATTTGTCAGATAGACAATCACCATCGTGGTTAGGATTACCAAACAATGCTGAAAAAGTACTGCTGACAACTAGAGGTATGTCAAAAACTTAGAAGTAACTATTTTTGATTCATAAATTTATGATTAATTAATTCATAATTAAATAGGTACCGATTTGGTAAGCAAATTATTGAAGATGCAACAACTTGAGGATGAAGATGAACTTGCTTATGTTACTGAACAAGCTGTTAAAGATGGAGGACCGGATTCTAGTATTGGACTTCCAACATCTGATGGTCGTCCAGCTTGGATGAGAACATTGCATAACTCAGCAACTACCTGGTTACAACTATTACCTCAATCACTTCAGACATTAAAACGTACTGTAGAGAACATCAAGGATCCGCTTTATCGATATTTCGAACGAGAAGTCAACTTTGGTTCAAAGTTATTACAGGAAGTTATTCATGATTTAAATGAAGTAGTAGCTATATGCCAAGTATGTTCAATGTTATACCAAGTGTGCATTAATATTTTTGTATTATTTATTTATTTTTTGTTATTCGCAGGGCGAAAAGAAACAAACCAACTATCATAGGAGCTTATTCAGTGATTTGGTCAAAGGAAAATTGCCAGTTGGTTGGCGTCGATACACAGTGCCCAGTGGATGTACAGTAATCCAATGGGTGTCAGATTTTAGCCAACGTGTCAAGCAACTACAACAAGTATCACAGCTTGTTTCTCAACGAGGTGCCAATCAAATCAAAGTAAGTTATTTAAACCATTTAAGTACAATTATTTTGTATTAGTTCTATACTTACAACTGTTTTATTTATAGTCATTCCCAGTGTGGCTTGGAGGTTTATTAAATCCAGAAGCTTATATAACAGCTACTAGACAGTGTATTGCACAAGCCAACTCTTGGTCCTTAGAAGAATTAATACTAGATGTGACTATTACTGATGCATTAGAGTATGATTCAGTTCAACAGGATGAATGTAGCTTTGGTGTTATTGGTAAGCATTTGTATATAAAAAAAAAAATGATATTCTATTGATAACCATTTTTTTATGATCTAAGGTTTAAAACTACAGGGTGCACAATGTCGTAATAATCAGTTGTTGTTAACTTCATCCATAATGACTGATTTACCAGTGACATTGTTACGATGGACACAGTAAGTGTATTTTATTTACTCTAAATGTCTTGTCAAAGTTTATTTTCTAAATTAAACTTATATTTTCCAGTGTATCGGCAGAAGAGCACTTAAGACCTGACAAACTGTCTCTACCAGTATATTTAAATTCTACTAGAGCTGAATTATTATTCACTGTAGAACTAGACGTAGCTCCCGGACAAGATCATCACACATTTTATGAAAGAGGAGTTGCATTATTAACATCTGCTGCTTTAAATTAGGTAAAATAATACAAACTAATAAAATGTTAATAAAAATATATTTATTTATAAATAATATGTTTAATAAATTTAAATAATCTATTGTGGTCCAAAGCACGGTGCCATTTATTCTAATATACCCCAAAACAAATATTTCAAAAAGCTGTGAATTTATTTAATAATAACTAAACCTATTTTATTATAAATTTAATTTTATATTTTATATTAATAAATCAACTTTTATAATCAATTTAAATGATTATTTTATAAGTGCAACGAGTTTTTAAACTTCTCTATAAAATATTATTTTGTATTTGTCGCTCAGTTTGTAATTGGTTATTATTCCTTTTATTATTATTATTATTATATACCGAGTAATCTCTGTTATTAGCCATAGAAGATAAATTTGAAAGCAAGTTACTTATTTTAATTTTTTTTTTATGTATTTTAATATGCTGTAAATGTTTTATTTATTGCTATTTTTTTAATGTATATAGAAAATGTTAAGAGCTTAATATTAAAAAAAAAAATGTACTAATGTGGTTTTGATGCGTTATTACTTTTTAACAATATTTATTAGATAAACATGTTGAGAAATCCAAGTACATTTGTTTAAACAATAAAAGTTATTAGATTTACAATTTCTAATAATGAAAAAAAAATAACCAAACTATATTGATATATTTATGAATTTTAAAAGTAACAAATTAATAATTATTTTATTTAAATTTTTTTACCTTTTTGATAGTCTAGAATATTACTGATTATTAATTACCACCAAATATCAACATAATTTTAAAATTAATTGCCAATGGTTTATTTCAATACTTATTTGTGAATACATTATATACTTACTATAAATAGTTATTGCAAATAAACGTATAAATTAATTATTATTTGAAATAATAATAATAAATAAAATAACTATCTATCTATCTATTAAAAATGGTTAACTTTGACTTGCTCATTTAAATATTTAAAATAATGTTTTGTTTTCAAATCTGTGGTTATTGATTTGTTGATAATAAGATAATGTCTCCTATATTATTTTTAATCTTTATTACTTGTGTGGATGTGTTAATACTTAATATTTAAGAATTGATATATTAAATTAATTTTTAATGTATTACTAACTATTATTTACCAGTAACACGTACAGCATATTAAGATGTTGTTAATGTTTCTTTAGGTATAAATAATATTTTTGAAAAATCAAATTAAGATTTTCAGTATAAATTGCTGATTACACATCAATTTTGAAGTTTAAAATCTTTTTTTTTTAAATTGTAGGTGTTATTTAATGCTATTACAAATTTTATATTTTGTTATAAGTAAGTAAAACAACACTTTATTTTATTTTGCTATTCTGTAACCACTGAACGATGTAACATCTATGTCTTGTCCGTGTCTAGCATTGAATTTTTTTGAATTCCCATCCAAATATACAGCTACCTGATCTCCACTTTCTACTTCCAATAGTATTGTAGCTGATCCACCACCTGGTTTTGTTGCTATAATTGGTATCCACTGCTTACCGTTGTTTAATCTTTTCTTCAACACCATCCTATGTTATGGTTTTATTAGAATGGTTGTCAAAAATCCTATTCCTTTGTAACCAGTGCATATTACCTTGTGTTTTCTTCAGTGGAACCAGAGAAAGAAAATTGATAGAGGCCAGAACAAGCGCATGTATAGACACCAACCTCGCGATCCCATGTAACAGCTAAGTTAACGATATTCTGTTTATACGCTACCAGACCTGTAGAATGGACTGATGTACTCCCAGTTGATGTAAATGCAATGGGTCCTGTACAGTCAACATTATTATTTTTGTCTGGTGACCGCGATGGTATCGGTGTGACTGCTAGTCCAACTGACCACAGTAGAGTACACAACCACAACACACTTGTCCTATACATGCTGTTAGTTCAAACTAGAAAGAATAATAATTATAATAATATTTTACTGTCTGCTGTGTTTTCAAACAAAAATAAATGTTACTAAATCTAGTCAAGGACGTTTAGTTTTGTTTGAGTATGGTTACTACTGAAACACTGATATGTATATAGTACAATATATTAGTACCTATACAACTGACTCTCATTATAATGTTAATATAATGAAATATGTTTATTATTTCGACCCGAGTCTATGAATGTTTAACCCATAGTGATAAAAATAAAAAGTATATACACTTATCTAAAGCTTTTATTTTGAATGAGTAAATAATTCTTAATTATAATCAGTAATCATATACATTCAACCTACTTGTTGGTGTTATAAGACAAATATAAATAATGAAAATATTAAATATTTATTTTGGTCTGGTGGATTATTTTTTATTGTATTATCATTCAAGGGAAAGAATAATTAATTATCTGCTGACATTTGTCAGTTAATTTCAAGGGCAAATAACAAAAAAAAAGAGTTTATTATGAAATATAATTTTACATATCGCGATTCATTAATTTTAGGTTAAAATATAAGACCTAGTTGATTTCTGTGTAATGCAATTGGTACCTAACTAACACCCACTTAGGTTCATAAATAAATAAAATATTTTCCGGGACCGGTGGCGGACAGTTATTTTTGCCAAAACGTACCAATATTTATTCCATCATACTAACCGACTTCGTAATGCGATAATACTTATTAATAATGATTTGAATTCGTTATTATGTCTACTTGAGATCGGTCAGTCCAATTATCTCTATTTTATTCTCAACAACTATAAAATTTAGTTTGAATATTTTGAAATTTCGGAATTTAAATCAGTTTTTTGAAAAATTATCGTATTATTAGGTCGATTGGTAGAATGGAACAAAATACGCACAAATGAGCATAAAATACTGTTACCGTTCACGCGCGCAACGCTGAAGCGTTGACTTGTTCGATGACTTTGTTCGGAAATTGCTGAACACCTGTTGCTTATCTGTTACGATATCGCCGTATGGGCATTCCACCCGTATTTTATATTTATACTAGCTTTAAGTGAAACTCGGGGGGCCGTTGGACTCTCTGAGAGTGGATATCGATTTTGGGGTAAGAATCGTTTGAATTATAAAAGTACTGGGGATTTTTTCCGCAATTCGAGGAAGAAAGAAAAATGATAGAATACCTGACCCAAATAATGAAGGATATGAATAAAACAAAATTGAAAATTCAAGGAATAGATAGAATTAAGTTACTTACGACAGAGCTGCAATAAAATATTCTATTCATAAACCTATAAACTAATTTTATATTTTATACTAACTTAACAAACAAACTAACTTTAAGATTCTGAGCGGCTAAGCCTAAAAGTATAAATCGAGTCACAGAATAATACAAATCGTAATACCAGAATATTAGGTACCTATCTATACTATATCAATAATAATAATTGTGTTTAGAAAAACTAATGTACTCGAAAATTTATTGCTGCGGGCCGATGAACTAGAACGTATTATCTAGCTATGTAATAATATATAGGTACACGTCGTCGCCTGGGAGATTTTCGAATTGACCGGTCTCTGTGTTGGGAGACTTGTATTTAGCTCATTAGCAATTCTCAATTAAAGCTGACACATATATCTACGTTCAAATAAAAAATGGCTGTCAACGATATACAGAATGCATTACGCGAAATTCTCGAATTAATTGTAGTTGGTATAATGGATCGCCGTTATGAAGACGAAAGCGACGACGAAAATTTCATACGACTAGTTCATTATCTTCTGTCTTCATTGTTATGGATACGGCCTCCAGTGGCTCCACTAGAAGACGCAACCGGAAAGGACGACGAGAACGAAGAACATTTTGAGGAGTCAAGTGTCTTGCACAGTGAATTGCCGAGTGGCGATGCGCCGTCCTCGGAGTTGGAGACCGTCGACCCAACTCCGATTACCGAGGGCGGACCTCTAGACGACGTAGTGATGCCTGCTGCCGAAGACGTATTATGTGCAGACATTGAGCAGCCGTCCATGGAATTAAATGTGATAGATAGTATCGGTGAGCTGATCGGCAAGGTGGACGCTGCAGTAGAACGCGAAAAACGCGTTTCTCTACGTAAAAAATCGACGTGGAAGTGTTAAACGCGTTTTTCGCGTGTTGTTCTACTGCGGATGCAGTAAGACCGCCCGAAGCTAACACAACTAGCACAGCCCACTTGGGCCGAAGACGACGGACAGGATGACGGCGACGCAAATGAGGGGAGGATACGGGAAAGAGCACGGAAGGTGCTCGGCGGTAAGTCACCCGCGCACGTTCTCCGACCGCCCCCAGCCCGACGGGTTCGCGGGCGTAACGCGCTCGGCCGTAGTTGACGTGCGAGACCCTCTGGCGGCTCGGCGAGCGCCCAGCGAGCGCCCGGCTGCAGTTACGGTCATGTGGAGTGACGGACGACAACGACGACGACGACGTGGCGGCTATAGCATAGGTACCGCAACGACGGTATACCGACGATGACGACGGCGATGGCGACTTGTTTCGACGGCAACGGCGGAGACTTCGGCACGGGGTGAGTGGATAGAGATTTTATGTGTTAGGAACACGGACGTGAGCGGCGCCGGACCCGGGGGAACTTAGAGTAGTTAGGTTAGCACAAAAACATGACGACGACGCGCTCACGGCGATCGACTTCTCTTCAGAGGCGCTCTCCGCGAACGGGGTGCGGCCGCGCGCGGCTTATAAATTTAGCGGCGAACGGAGCTCAAGAGACGTGTTGAAAAGGGCTAAAACTCGAATTTTCGAAAAAAAACGCGCGCGACGGCGGCGGACGTAAAGCACGTCATCTCGGCCGCGGCGAGCCCGCCAGGAAAAAAGTACGGCCGCTCGCGGCCTTCAATTTTGACGGGCAACGCGAATAAGGTCCGAACGGGGCCCTCTAGGGGGGTAAAATTTGAAAAAATTTGAAAAAATCGGGAGAAGTAATTAGGAGCATTGATAACGCAGCGACGGCTACGCCGCCGCCGGGAGATCACCCATCGACTTTTTTCATTGGCGGGTTCACTATAGGGTACAAAAAATCGACATAGGCAGCGCGACTCGGGTCTCTGTTTTATATAGGTGGAGGATTTTTTTTCATTCAAACATTTTGAAATTGGAGTTCATTGTTTTTTTTTTTTTTTTAAAGAACTTGCAATAGTTACTATCTATTTTAAACATCTCAAGTCACCACTGTGTGCACTACCAAATATTTTACCTGCGAGCCGCCACTGAGTATATACTATTGGGCATTATTGTTCTCAAGAAAGTGGATTAATTCTCTATAGTTGTCCTGTTGCCCATATGGATTTTAAGATTGGATAAGGTGGATTTACAAGAGCCATTGTTTGGGCGGATGAAATTTTTTAATTCAATTCGTAACCCTATAATCTATATAGTCAAGAACTCCTTGAATAGTTTTAATACGGAGACAGCATAGGCTTTGGGCATTGTTGGAGGTATGTGGTTGCCCCTGGCTATATAGACGATTCTGGTGGGTTATGTCTTATGTTTATCAAAGTTGCCATGATTAATTGGGTCTGGTTCATTCGAGATAAAAGCAGCGTAGTGGTTTGGTGTTAAAAATAATTTTGACTTATATCGTAAATCGAAAAATTGTATATGGTTCGAGAAGACGGCGGAGATAGAGACAAAGAGTTTATTTAGATCTTGATGAATTTGATTTTTGTTGTTTATAACAATTTTATTTTTGAGAATTTTAATTGGGAAGGCGGTAGGTCAATATTAAACGGCATTGCTATTTGCACTATCATATTTTGGGAGTCTAAAGGTCACTGAACGTGACGACGCCTGAGGTATTATTATTATTATTGTATGGCCTGCAGTAGGTACCCACTTCGAAGTTCTACGTGCTTAATAGTACGGTGTATGTGTGTATGGTGGGGAGGTCATTAGCCCTCTCAAAAAATATTAACAATGCAATTTATAATGGTGGCATAGTTATAAATAGGGCAGTAGACTACTTATCGCATTTGCATATTTGTTTTACACAATCACAAAAATATCAGAGTAAGAAACAAATAGGTACGTTTTATGTTAAGAAAAAGCTAGTTTTGTAATTTTTGGTTTTGGGGTATATTTCTATAATTTTTATACTTTTTGATACAAATTTTAATTAATTAGGTAATAATAGTCATCACGCAGTTCAGCAATACCAGATTTTCCGACCAAAAATTAAGGTTTCTTAGCTAATTGTTGAGACTTTTGTAAATTAATAATGCAAGGTAAATTAAGTCCTTTATATACTGTAGGTAAGCCTTTTGGTGAAATCTATTATACTTATGTTTTGGTTTGAATATTAAAAAAAAAAGATAAGATAAGAGGCACTTTAGCCTTTTTTAATTGTCATCAACACTATCCATATCATATATATCTTTAGGTACACTAAGTATTCTACGGTAGATACATTATCTACATTATATTATAACATGAACAAAATGCTCTGGGGATCTATTCCCATCACTCCCTCCCCCCCCCCCATAAAACGACGACACTTGTATATCGATGATCGAATAATTTTTGGTCGAAATTAAAATTACATAGGTACGTATATGTTTATTGTAGAGAGTGTATAGTAATTATTATTGTAACATTGACATTGGCATTATACCTACGAATGGGCCATGTGTAATATGTAAACATAAATACAGTATACGTAGTACTGTCATAGAATGGTATTATTTTGCATATTATGATTGTACAGTATAGGTATAGTTGTGTTAAACTATCAAGCGGGGGGGTATACCTACAACTAACAATGGGTCGTGTGAAAATTTCTGACAAAATATTTCACAACACCGCGCGGTGTAACCCACTCGTACAAGTACATCATGCGTACAATTCTGTCTCCTGTGGTCTTTTTTATACATATACAGGCGTAGAGCATGCTTGCTGAATCACTCTGTATATAGGTAAGATGTGGTTTATTAGTATCGAATACTAAACTGTACATTTTTAATACATCCAAACATTTTTCAGTGGTAGACCAAATAGCGAAGATCAATAAAGAGATGACTATGGACTGAGAGACTGAGAGAGATCATTGTGATGGTATATTTGGTAGTGTTGGTCAGGAATGGGGATTCAGGAATGGACTGTTAAGAAGGAGAAGAAGAAGAAGAAGAAGAAGAAGAAGAAAAAGAAGAAATACATTTTTACAAATGTGATACCCGCGAGGTGGTTCGTCAAAAGTATAATATATTATGTATGTGAAGCGCACCGACCAAGTCCTAACCAGTAACCATTGTCAATCACGCGACGATAACACGCGCACATATACTTACGTATATAATATGTTATATAGGTAGGTAACTTATAGGTACGTATACATAATATATATTCGTATGTATTGTAAGGAAAAAAAGTTTCAAAACAATAAAAAAAAATGTACCTACTGCACGTCCGTCATCTGCGGCCATGTGCAGTTGACCTTCCCACAAGTCCCTATCTTCGTGTTCGTATACCTATGTGTGTGTGTTTATATTACTGCAGGTATATAGTATATACTATTTATAAAACAGTGGAGTTGCTCAACGAGGACTTCTTGTTGAAAAAAAACTACACTACGCGATCAGAGGTCGAACGCGACAATAACGCGAATATTGGATATAGGTCATCATTGCACCCACTCCTTTGAATCAGCTATTGGTGTAGAATCACTAGGAAGATGATAAATCTTATAATTTATCAATACATAAATAATTTTAAAGTTCAACTATTAATCAAAATATTTAAATAGGTCATAATCAATTTAAACTATTAGTTTGATTTTTAAATTATAGGTGTATAAGGGAGTATTTTCGGATTTCGGGTATTTAATAATATAGGTTAGATCCGTACCACTACACCAATTTTGTTAAGTAAAATTATTTATGTATACTTTTGAAGTACCTTCCCAAATACGTATTTTCAATATTTTTCACAAAAGTATTAGAACAAAGTATTTTAATTACTTTCTCTCTGGCGTTGCTCGTGCCAAATATTAGTTTTTTTTATGCCGTATTTTTACTAGTTATGAATTTCATTAAAATCAGTTAAATGGTTTCGGAGATTAGTGTGAACGAACACCGTGCAAAGAGATTTTTATATACATAATATACACATTATATATATATATAATCTAAGCCTAACCTAATAATAAACATAGCCGCATAAAACCCAATTTTTTTGGAGGGACTAAAGCCCCCCCTTCTATAATATTTTCTAAACATTTTATATGCTCAGTACTAAGTACTGCCATTTGAATTGGTGCGGGACAAAGTATTTATATAGTGCCAGTGTACATAGATCGTCGATAGATAAATTGATCATAGATATAATAATGTATATTTTTATATCAACAATTTAAATATTTTGGTCTCTGACAAAGAAAACAGATGATAATAATTTATAGTTAAGTACACCAAATTAAACAGTATAAAATGCTCAATCTAGTAAAAGACTTGTAAAAGTATTCAAATACAGATAGGTACAGATACTAAATGCTTATTTTGAAAAGCATTTAAAATACGAATTTGAATAAAAAAAGTATTTGAGTATACAAAATTGAAAATACAAATACTTTAAAAAGTATTTATAATATATAGATACTTTCAAATTTTTATAAAATAAACTTTTTACTTTATAAACCAACAGAATCGATTTTCAGGTTTTGCGTTAATATTATATACACCAATATACCTATAGGATACATTTTACACCTCGTTATTATTTGTTGGTTATGTTAATAGGTACAAATCACCAAAATATTTTGAAATAATAGACCTGGCAGTGTGTGTATGAGTTAAAAGTACTGCACATTTTTTAATTTGCTACTGCACGTGTCATATATGTTAGTGTGTTACTACACATAGTGTATGCACACAATTATTATAGGCCCTGGCGTATATACTTACAACCACAAGTACCTGTAGCCAGAAAGATAGTCATTGCTCGGTGAACTGCTAATTATTATTATGCAAGTCTGTATATTTGTAAAAACCGTGTTTGAAATAACTAAATAATTTTATAACTGGTATGATAACTATACCCTATAATATAATATTATGCTAAAAGCATTCGTGTTATTTAAAAAAAAATTATTTCTAAATCAATATAGCCACCTAGGTACTTCTTTAGAACATAGTTTCTCGACCTGTTTACGTATCGCAGCACATGGTTTAGTATACCTATGTGAAGGAAATCTCGCTTTACTCAAAAAAATTTAAATTATTGTTAACATTAAAATATATCGTTGTCCAACTAATTTTCCACACAAGCTCTACAGTTTTTAATCCCTTATTATGTGTTAACATATCTGCGCAAAAATGTAAAATACATTTTTTTTACTTATATTATACAAAAAAAAAAAACTAAATAATTTGATTGTACAAATGATTTAAAACTTAAGTCACCAACATAGAGCCTGACATTGACGTCCTTGTTCGTTCAAAACAACACCAACCGCCTCATTAAAGTATTAATCCATAATTATTATAATAACAATAAAAATAATAATAATTGTACCAATTTAATTTTACTTAAGTGCATAATATGCTAACATTTCATAACTATGCAGTATGGAAATTCCTAATTTGAGGATTCACACATAGAAAATAATGTATAGGTAAACGTAGAGAGTCTTTATACATAATCTATTATAATTTATTATCTAAGCTCTCAAGGTGTATTGATAAGCAAAAAAAAGGGTTTAGATCAAGCGGTACGTGGGAATTATCAAAATGTCTATAGGAGGTATTCGAATAATACCTATATAAACCGATTGAGAACCACTGCTTTAGAATGTTTCTATATTTACTAGTTACCTACTATGTATATTAGTAAAATATGTTAAAATATATATCTACCTCACGCAATATTGTGTTTCTCAATAATACATCCTTATTAATTCATATGCACATTTGTGGTTTGTATACATACTACTATTATATCAAGTATATAATGATTTAATATACCAAATTAAATACAATATTTTACGGTGCTGGTGCTGGGTTTAAAATATATACGATGTACAATAAGACATGTAAGACATAGGTATGGTATAATAATCATGCAAATTACCGTAGTAAAAATAAGTCGTCGAATCTCAGCCAAGGTCTGAGCAGAATGCAGACAATTAATTCGTTATTATTAGGACTTATTATGTATAAAATGTAATACGTATACATTTGTTGCAATGTGTCATATACGCACATATTATAATACTTAGGTAATGTATTAC
Organism: Sitobion miscanthi; assembly: GCA_008086715.1. Lineage (NCBI taxonomy): Eukaryota > Metazoa > Arthropoda > Insecta > Hemiptera > Aphididae > Sitobion > Sitobion miscanthi. Next base: position 1,810,571 of record CM017800.1, on the reverse strand, counting down.
ATTTTAAAGCTAAGACACGATATTACAATAATAATATGTAAATTTACAGCGTGTAACAGGAAGAGCTGACAAATGAAATAAAAACTTATGTTCTAACCAATACTTTTTAATTTAATATCATTTACAGATGCTTTCACTACACGTATAGTATATGTTTTATTTTTTAATACGGGAAATAAAAATTTTTTGAAAATTTGAAATAACCTTTTTGTTCATAAATCTGGGTTTTAGAAAACTTTTGATTGAAAAAACATTTGTCGAAGTCAAGTGGTTTATTTTTTATGATTTTTTTAAATTAAGTCTCATGAATTTGAAAACTAATAACGTTTTAAAACATATTTAGATTTTATTAAGTACCTATACCTATTTCAAAAGTTTATACTTTTTAATTTAAAATGTTTTTTTACGATTGGATCAGCTATTTAGGTACTTAAAAAAATAATGAGATTGAAGAAAAAATTTAAAAAAATAACTACATGACTTAAATAAATATTTTTACAATCAACATTTTTCTAAAAACCATAATAACATTTGGATATTTCGATAAACGTTCATATAAGATTTAAAAATTATATTTTATTTAAAAAGAAAAAAAAGGTATATACTATTGTACGACATATTGTGGCCCACGAGTACGCTCTTGTATATACATACAAAATATTTTTTAGAACAAAAGTTATTTCTTTTATCAGGTCTTTCTGTACACTCTGTACATATTTATATAAATAAATTCGTGAATCAATAATAATCTGTGGGACAATAGCGCAGGCACTACAGACACTATTTTACAATATTTAGTATGTCTACACAGACGTGTGTAATAAACTCTGAGCGTTCTTATACACACATCTTTCTTATATTATTATGAATATATTTTAGACACTTTGTCCGCGGAGAAGTCGGTAGGTATAGGTATTTGGTAATCCGTTTATGGCGCACGAACCGCGTTGAATTACGCACCTATGACCCCCGACCAGTGACAGCGACCAGTAGAATATGTTTCATGGTTACACTTATGTACTAATGTACTGTATTATTATGTATTATTGTAATCACTAATCAGTGTAATATAGTTATAAGTTGTTCTGCTGCAGATCGAGTGGGAGAGCGGACACACGATGAATGCCTAGCCACCAGTTACGATATTTTACAACTAATAATGTTCTATGTTAGTTTTATTATTATATCTAAAAATCGCCCCGATGTTCATATCATACAATATTACAATATTATTTTGCACAGTTGGTTTTTATAACAAATGAAATCAAATAATTCAATATCAATATAATATTATGTATCATACAATTCATTATAGTTTCTACGTTATAATACTGTAGTGCCGGATTTAAATGCCATAAAAGCCATCGAAAAATGCTCTAAAAATAACCAAAATTGCACTAATAACCGCATTTTCAACGCTATTATGCGCGACCGATATGAAAATGGTAGTTTAAATTTTGGCATTTAAACATTTTTGTTACCTTAACTTAACTAATATTAATACAAAAACTAAATACCAAACTTAGACACACACAATAAATAAACATCAGTGGTACCTAAACTGACAATAAATTGTAAGTAAATTTGTTTGTATATTTGTAAGTTAATTGTCGCTCTCTACCTTCAACGCATGCTCCGCTTTTAGAAGGTAGATAAATCTCTTTGTTTATTATGTAATTTTTATATTTTATATGATAAATAGATTTATATATAATAAAAAAAAAAAAAAAAAAAAAAAATGCAATCGCGATGTATCCCCAACTGACCAATTTGTTGTTATTTGTTTGAGTCCACATCATAGAAAGACATGACATCCGATGATCGCCGGACTTCGATAATTACGTTATCACTTTGAAGCTTTCATGTAATATACAGGGTGATATATTTAAGTGTCTACACTCATTATTTCGAAAAGTTTTAACTTTTTTGAATATATTTTTTACATACATTAATTTAATTTATTCATGTAATCAAGTCATTTCAGAGCTACATATTTTCTAAAAAAAATTATACTGTTTACTTTTTTTATCATAATAATTTTTTCAAATTTATTTAACTTTTTTGAGTGACTTCATACATTTTTTATTTCATACTATTAAGTAGGTACCTATATAATATTATTATCCGGAATATTTCAATCTACATAGATCAAATTTCGGACAAATAGTTCATTATAGTCATAAGCATTTAAATTTTAGACGAGCCACGGGGTAGTGGGCTACATTTTGCAGGGTACCCTTGTACCGCACTACTCAGAAAATTGAAAATTGAAATTGAAGTCATATTAAATTCTTCGATTTTTCACATAAATTGTTTTTTTCCATATAGGAACTAGTTGGTTCTTTGAAGGTTTAAGAGTAAAAAATTATTAATATTTTTAATTTTTATAATGTCATTGCGTTTGGTAAGATGGTCTCACGAACACGCGATGAGCAAGCGCGATCCCATCTCGCCGCGGGTGGCAGGAGTACGTACTAGAGTGACTTACAGCCGGACACCGTAAAGTGCTCTTTTACGTAGCAATCCGCCTCCTATATCGCCGCCGTCTTGTGTGATGTCCCTGGGCCGAGGGGAGGAGGGGTGGGTGAAATTGCGGACTTCATTCCCCTCGGCAGCTACTACATAGCATAATATAGGCCGCGGGTTGGGAGTTTGACGCCCTTCTACACTTAGCGACGATGATTCACCTCGGTCGCCCACGTGGAGCTTTGTAAATATTGCTGGTGGTGCTTCCGGATCATTCAACCAGCCCGGTTCACCGCCATCCCTATCTTTTGTTCAGCCTTCGGTCGGCCTTCTTCTTCTCTACCACTGCAGTCACCACGGTAACCGGTTAGTGCTGCATCCTGCCCATGTGGTATCCCAGTCGTCTCGGAAGAATATCAGTATACTGAATACTGCTGGCCATCTCAGATGTTACATCGCCATGATAGGCGTAGAATGGGGAAATATATCCCCCCAGAAATTTTGTTTAGCCCCCGTCGCGTACATTTTTACAGTCACATTTTTAGTATATACCTATCTAATATATTATGTTGTGTACCAGAAAAATAATAGGCTATAGCCCCATTTTATAAATTCGACGATCACTAGTGTACACCACACACCGTGTCAACGATTTCACCCAAAAGGGTGGTTACCACGTGGTCGATGGATAATTCTTCTTCGTTCTGTCCATCTGTGTCGTATCTTCTTCGTCCGCAATCATGCAGCAAGTAATCAATTCGTCAACGAGTTCTTTAATAATCGAAACTATATATCGTTATGGGTGGCCATGATTTTTCTAGAAGTAGCAGGTCAGGTAGTAAGTAGTAGTAGGTACGCGTCGCGGTGACTAACAATATAATTAGTCGTTAAAGTATTGTTACGAACACCCAAAGCATTATACCAATTAACAACAGACAATATTAATTATGCATATAGTAATAATAATATATAATTTATTGGGCAAAACAAATAAATAAACAACAATTATATATATATGTTTGCAACTGTCTTTAGCATAATTATGCTTCTGTTGGAGGATATAATATATATTACAAGTTTAGCGTACATTATAAGTTTGAGTTAAGACGTTAAGTACGATATGAAGTACATTACTAAAGTTTTATACGAAGTGCGAAGTGATATTTACAAAAATTCATTAAAACTAAAAAGGTATAATGGTTCGTTTCTTTTTATCATAATTTGATTTTTCTATCAAGTATATTTTTGAAAAATCTATTTTTTAATTTTTTGAGAAATGACAAATAAATAAATATTTTTTGAACTATAAATGTTGATATTAAGTTGCTTACATATTTGGGTAGCAGTATAGTTATGGAGCCATTAAGTCAAAGTGGTTTATTAAATGTTGGTACATAAAAATTCATATTTTCTTCATAACGGGTATCTATTACATAGGAGTAATTCATCTTGGCTATATTAAGCTTAATAGAGTATTTAAAAAATATAATTTATAAATGCGTGTGATACATTACCAAAGTTGTAAATATACAGATTTTTTTTTTTTTTTTAGGCTATGATAATTATACAATGTTATTCTTAAAGTTATTGGGAGACATTATGATAGACATAAGAAGGGGAATGGAGATAAATTATCTACAATATTTTTTTATTTTTTTTTTTTACATTAATTTTGCTAAGCCTATGTTTGTGAAGAAATTGTATATATTTTCGGTGTTCTCTTCTCCAAGTGCTTGTTTCATCGTTGATGGGTTTCCGAAGATTTGTCTGGAGATGTTAAACTTGGGGCATTCTAATGTGATGTGTTTGATCGTCAGTTCTTCGTCACAGAGTTCACAGGTCAGGCAGTCTTCTTTAGTTATAAGGTGTAAGTGTGTTAGACGGGTGTGTCCAATCTGAGACCTTGTGATAACTACTTCTTCGTGCCTGGATTTGAGTGAAGGGGTTTCCCATGGGTTGATTGATAATTCGATTTCCTTAAGTTTGTTTGTGTTTGGAGTCGCCTCCCACGTGTCTTGCGAGTGGCTTTTAGTTAGAATGTTGATTTTTCTTAGTGCGTCTTGAAATGTTATTTTGTTTATTATTTCAAAAGCTGGGAGATGCTATTGCTTCGTTGGCAGTATAAACAGAATTATTGTTATAATATATGGACTTCAACAACACAAATTTGATATTAGCCTATTTTTAAAAAAAATCAGAAATGATACAATCTACACATGAAAAAAATAGTATCATAAGCATAATGTGACGACTTGAGTGACTTGAGGGGAGAACCAACCAGCGAAAACTTATCGCAGTGATCACGAATTCTTTTGAATCTGAAATAATGTTCATCCTGTTTACATAGGTGGTACATAATATACTTAATTACTATTCAGTGTAATCAGTAATCACTGCGTCTTACGACTTATAATATTATAGTAAACGTTTAGTGCTTACTATTTATACATTTAGTCGTTAAGCTGCATAAATAATTATAAATTAATATCATTAATGTAAAATGTAAATTGTAATGTTCTCCGTCTGTTGAGTATTCAGATATATATATATATATATATATAGAGGTTTTGTCGTATAGGTACTCGACGATATAAGTCATGAGTCACTAACTCGCAACGATAAATATACATTCGTAAATCTATACACGCGTACCCCTCCCTCCTACTATGTACGGATTAAGGATATTAACAATCGATGATTATCGTTATATATTTTATTATAATATTATCTTCATTATTGGTTCAATTATTTTGAGCATTCGGTTAGTGATAATGTCGTAGCAAGTACTGTAAAGGGTAGACATTAAAATATTATAAGTGTTCTGTAGACTATAAGTAGGTAACTTCAGTTACGCTGTAGGTATTCTCTTAGCTGCGAATGCGGCTGTAGATAGAACTGTGGCTGCGAATTATAAGCACATCACACAAGCTATTTTTATTGAGTTTAATAGTGAATGTTAATATTTATTATTTAATAATAATTAATATTATGGCACGGCGCGTCCCAGTGGCTGAAATGCTACGTGATTGAGAGTAAGCAACGGCCGATGCCACTAGTTCTCGGATGGGTGACCACACGTGTTCCTAACCGACCGTACTAACCGTTCCAACCCTACCAACCTACAGGCTAATGACCTCAGTCGTCAAGCCTTTAACCTAATAAAAAATAAAAAAAATAATAATGATATTATATTGATATGTTATTTAAGCTTTTTTACTTGACTATCCCAAGTCATTGTAAAGGAGGTGTATACCTTCTAATCATATTATTATGTGTCATTGATCGTGGTCCATATTCTACTTAAATTCTATTCTTTTAGCCAAACGGATATAATATCAATATTATGTGAAATGTAAATGAAAATGATAAAATATGATAACAATTTAATATTATCCTCGTCGGTCAAACCTATGACATAATATTTATTAATAAATAAATAAGCAGTAACAACGTCATCCGAATCCACCCAAAGATCATAATCGTAAATTCGGAAATTAGGAAATTATAAATATTTTATAATTATTGTTTATAAATGTTACAATATTTATCATTTTTTGTCTTGTTGTTATCGTTTTATTGTACTATATGGTAGGGACACTATAGAAACCTAACTATTATATACGGATTACGGATACATAATACACCAATACACCATACATAGCTGTTAGTCTTTTGTCATTACACTCCGGGGTGCAAACTCTTTATATAATATAAAAAAGGTAAAATGTAATTATTAAATGTTTAAAATATATAATAATATAATATAATACGGTACTTATTATTATGTTTCGATTTGACGATTGTCATTTATCATACTTGTTATATACTTATAGATGTGATGTCTTTCTTTGAAGTTTATTTAAAAAAAAAAATAAACAGCCAAGTATTTTTAATATATTAATAGGTACCTACAATGAATGTACAATCGGAAAATGTTTTTTGTAAATTAAGAATAAATACCTAGTAAATATTTGTGATTTTTCTGAATCCTTATTTCGTTTAATAAGTAAATAAATGGTGTAAATCCACAATCATTTTGTATGAGCGTCTGAGGTTAGAACTTTAATACATTTTGGTTAAAAATTTCAATTTAAGAATTGAAAAATTAATGCAAGACTCCTCATAATTTTACTTACCTTTAACAAAAAGTAATGAATATTTTATTAAATTTGAATTAAAACTAATCATATTAATCTCCTCACATATTTAATATTAAATTTTAAAATTAAATACGTTATTAGAATCAAAAAAATTGTTTATAATTCATTACTTACCTGTATGCATTTCCGTATAACAATACCATCAACCATTGGTGGTAATAGGATATACACTATACAGACATAATATACTAAACACAATACTATACAATAATAATGTACGTACTATAATATGTATGTATATAATATATAATAATATGTGGTTTTATAATTGTGGTTAAATAAAAAATAAAAATGATCGACCAGATTAGCACGAAAATGAACCGCTATTCCGTGGTATTTATTTGTAGGTAGATACACGAAGTACAAAACGTTATACTTAACATAGTATTATAATAATATATACAAGTCATAATATATTCGTACCTATACTGAAGCTATTACAATATAACATTGTGTATGTGTACTATACGACTGTCTGCTAATATATACCTAATAATCGGTCGTAAAAAAGTTGCATAAAGTCATTACAGACACTATTGTTATGAATACCTAGGCATTCGAATATTATATGTATTATTGAATACGATCAGCGTTGATCGTTTGCTACAACAGATGAACAATTCGAATTTCGATCAGGCGTGTATACCTATGTCAAACGAAAAAAATCAAAACCGAAAGTGCGTACATTTTTGGGACATGGCTATATATTATACACGCGCAGAGACATAAATTAGCAATTTAAATTACCAAAATGTCGACTCCAATGCGTTTCTTGTGTTTTTAGATTATGAGTAAATACCAGCTATTATCGAAGAGCGGATTACCAGAAATTGCATGATTTTTCAACGACAGTGATGTTTGCAGACTTTATGACCATGATATATTTTTATATATTTTTTGTTGCTTTGAGTAAATAGACTTTTAATTACTCAAAATATGTATTATTATTATTTATTCATTTACGCTTGTGATAAAAAGTGGTAAAATAGGCAAGTTAGATGATTGATATAAGTAAGTTAGGCTTCAGATAATTTGAGATGAATAGCTGGAAGTTATCCTGCAATATCGTCGTCTTTATTTTAAGCAGATAAATTATGCTACACTTATAATCTACTAACGTGAGACATTCGAACAGTGTTTACAAGTCCGAAAAAAGTACCATGTTCTGCAGAGTGCATGACGTGATATAGACGAGTGCGTATTGGGAAAATATATACATAAATAATAAATGTAGAATATAACGAATTCGATATGTTCACAATAGTGTACGATGATTGCAGGCAGATTGGTTGCCATATGATATTATAATTTTAATTGCATATTTTTTCGTTTGTTGCATAAAATAGCTTATAACCTATGAGTCATAATTTTGTTGCATATTTAAAATTATTTTTTTTATATATTTTGATAAAAATAATTGAATGTTTATGTACATATTTTGATTTTTTTTATGTCTATAAAGTCTGTTCCCTAATATTTATGACGCATAATATTTGTTCTTAATTCATAATATTTTATACCTACTATTGTTTCCTAACCAAAAACGGCGTAATCTATATGTATTTTCGTGCTGATACCTATTGTTTTCAAGTTAGATTTAGAACTGCAGTTTAATTGAAAAATCTAATCACCGTGTATTACTATTATTGCGTTTTGTCTTAATCATTTTTAATTGTTATATTTTGTTTTTGTGTATGATAAAATATAGAATAATCGTATGCATAGTGCACCTTCAACACACCTTATATTATAGCACGTCGCGTATTTCACGGAAGTTTAATTCATTTCACAAGTCATATAATATACCAGCTATTATGTAGGGCCTATATATATTGTACACAGCTGGTTATGTATAATATATATATATAAGCAGTACACGTATTATAGTTCAATGTTAAACCAATTTAAGTCTTCAGTGCAAGCCATATATATATATATTATATTTTAGACGCACAGCAGAAATTTCAGAAAAAAACCACCTGTTGGGTTTTAAAATTAAAAAGACTTAAACGCGCCTCATCACTGCATCTACAATATGCGAACACACGCGACGTCCGACCGTAATATATTTTTAAATCTGCAAAATAATAATAACAATAATAATAAATTGTCACGACGTTTTATGGCTTATAAATTATATTATTTTCATCGCACATAATTTCCAAAACTTTACCTGTTTACTTTGCTTACTGCTTACTTTACCTAAACTATATACCTATAGTGTATTTTATATGCATGTATAAAAATGTATAATGTCTGAAAGTTTATCAAAGTTGTTTACACTTTTTATCATGATGTGTGCAATATATATATATATTATATCTATCGTGTGAACGTGTGATCGCTGTTATATGTGTACCTACAGCAGGTACGACGATGGCCGGATGGCGAGTTTGATTTTTAATAACCACTGAATGCGACATTCAATTAATTGATCGTATTTTGTATTTTTGTGGGGTGCGGTCGCATGTGCGCATATTTTAATAATAATATAAAACACATAAAGTATTCGTTTGCATTCTATATAGTAATGTATATTATTATATATTTATCCGAAATTTATACGGTCTGGGGTGTGACTCACTGCCCGAGAAAAGTCTATATAATATTTGCGTTTTTACACTAATTTTTTTTTTTTTTTTGACATTGCATAGATACTGCAAGCTGCAGTGATGCAGATGTGCATTGGTGCGTATAATAGTTACTTTGCAATATCGTTTGAATAAAATAATTATTTCGTGGCTTGTGCGTATATTATGTATTATAATGTTATGCAAATGGTCGTTTATCGCGTCGAAAACACCGACAAAAAAGGGGGGACCCGATCCGATCCTACCTGTTGAGTGGTGGCGTTACCATTATATACGAATAATTAATATAATATGGACTGCGCGTCCCCTATACCAGTACTCAGAAATATATAGGTCGTCAAGAGCCAACATTGTTAGAAAGAGATAATTAATACCTGTGCATATGATGGAACCTAAAGTGTATGCTATGTGTTTATATCTATTTCTAAAAATATTGGCCCCCGGGCCTCTCTCTCTGTTATCAGTACATTTCTTTATAGGTCTATATGTGAGGCGTACATAATGTATATGGTAGCGTGCGTATGTGGGGAGGGGGTTTAGCACTTTAACAACCTAACTAAACAATTTCAAATGCCTCATCTGGACTGGACAAAATAAAAATAAAATTGTTTTTTTATCACAAATTGTCATTATGAAATAAAATGTTTTTATTTATCTGTAGATATTTTAAGTTTCATATTAGTATAAGAACTAAAAAAGCACCCAATTCAAAATTAATCTGGCGAGTTATCAGTATCACGACAACCGAGTAATTATTAATTTTCAAGTTATCCCCGGGCAGGATTGAAAAATCCTGCGTACGCCACTGAATGTATAATATATAAGGAATGTAACGATTTTAATACTATAATAACCGTAACAAAAACGTCCGAAACTTTCACGATGGATCAGTATCGCTCGCGGTGGGTGGGACAAGGACGGGCCTCGCGCAACACCGCGCGGCGCGCGTGTGTCATCCTCGCCGCGGAGCCGAGACCGCAAGTCGCGTGCCATACTATATCCGTCGTGTACGCCCGACGGACGCGTGTCTTATCACATTTTATGATAGCGGTCGATATTGCATTTTTTACTGTGTTCTAACAGGTGGTACATAACAGTGTGATCGTCCGACCGTCGCCCGGCCACCACACACTCTGCCAACTCGGCCTACCCTCTGTCTCCGCGCGCCGAAGAAACATCCGCCACACACACAAACTACAGTAATATTTGAAATTGCATATTATATTCGCACTCCGGACTGCGCTGCAAGTACGACCCAGGGAAAGCGATCCCTGTCAGTGATTATCGTTTACCTGCCATTAGTCTCGAACGTCCGGTTAGTACTTACAGTGTATTAATAAATATTAATATCTATTATAGAGGAAGGAACATGTACTATAATATGTCCACCTGCAACTGCAAAGTTCTGCGCAGCGTAAGTACCCATGTTTCAAGTATACCTACTTATTGATACATATTATAATATTATCACCTCCTCTGTGCGAGATATTATATAATATTATACTATATATGGCTGGGATTTCGATGCGCTATGAATTATTGCTTTCCAAAGCTGGCCACGCAATGCTCGCTTTATAACGTATAACTGATAACTTTTGATGTATTTTTAAATCATAATATTAAAACGCGCGATTTTATTTTGCATTTTTTTAAAACATTTTCCATTTTAAGATCATTATTTTCATTTTTTAGGGCACGCGTACACTAAAAACCGGGGTTTGATAATGTAATTTTGTAACGTGTTAACAACTATAGGCTTTTACCTAATCAAATATTATTAATCACGTGATTTTTTGACGAATCCACATGATGTAAAAATCGAGATTTTGAGTGACAACAGAAAATTAAATGGGAATAGGTAATTATTTTTTTCAAATTAAAAGTCCGCGTAATAAAGACTTTCAGTTCTGTAAGACTTTAATGACAAATAATTTTTAGTTCAAAACTTTGAAAGTAAAAAAAATATTAAGTGCATTTTATAGGTGCATTATTTCGAATTTTTAGGGCATAAAAGGATTTTTAGGTAGGGCATTACATCCCCAGCCCTAATCACAGCCATATCACATTTGTCGATAAATAAATTATTTAATATTGTACAGGCGTCCGATTTTAATAGAGGCTAAGTGTCCGATTTATCTATTTTCATTTTGTCGGTATATAGGTACCGTGTGAACTATACGTGTTTTGTTGTAGGTGAGGTTAGGTGAGGCTGCACATAAGTTCTGTATTATTATGTGTTTCACTATAGTATAAACGATGAACCTAATAGTTATACCTATATAATAATAATATGATCTGTCCCAATAAACGCATAATGTACAAATATTGTGTAATAGCTACTAATATCGCAGATTCAATCGACTATAGAATGGAGCCATAGAGGTATACCCACATAGTATTAGTGTTTTGGTATTTAGTAATTTAGTATTATGTATTAATATAGGTATATATTAATTTTATTATATCGAGTCTCTCTGATCTCTTAATTATTATATGAATCTACATACACTGCAACGAATGTAGAACGTAGGTACCTATATTATATTATGTTTTAAAGTTTAAACGATTTGATCTTTACGATCTGTTTCGTTTGCCTAATATAATACACACTTTTAGATACTATTTTAAATAGCAGTGACATTTAAATTTAAAAACGAATCGTTTAAATTCGTTAAGAAATAAGTGTACTGCCTAATTATTTTAAGCACCTTTATATGTGTTACAAGGTCACTCTTTATCATTTCAACATTTTTGATATCCTTATCAGCTAATTTTCATAAAGAAACAACACAAAATAGACTTCGGGAATAATGATGTAGGTAGGGGCCTATACAAAATAGCATGTAAACATCAAACGGCAAATGAACACAGCAATTGTTTCACCGCGTATCTTCGGAAATATGATATTTTTAATTATTTTGAGAAAAATAAATGATTAGTCACTGAAAATCAAAAATGTGAAATAGTATGTTTTTAAACGCTTAAAATGTAGTTACCAGCTAGGTATATAATTTAATCATTCCTTTTATTGACTGGCTTATGGTAAAATAATCACCCTGTATAACGTGCTAACTTTTATATTAAAACTATAGTAGTATAATATTATACTATCAAGTTATTATTATTCGTGTTGGTAATTTGTAATTGGGGTGTCAATTTAATGAGAATCATAAACGCACGGTAGGTAAGTACCGAATGCAGATTTATCAGTGACGTATTTAGAATAATCGAACGTAGGGTAGCTAGGAAGTCCACACAAAATGTAAACCACTAATAAATATCATCATGACAACATAATATAATGTAGGTTATATAAGTTTCAAGCATTTTTGAAGTACAATTTTTTCACAATATAAGTAAATACAAAGTACTATATGTTATTTACCAAAATCCACAAGCAGTCTAAATACTGTATAATTTATATTGGTTAGATAATATGATATAAATAATTGTTAGAATTGTATTAATGTAATATGCATTTCGACACGACGACTGGGGTGGGGTCTGGGTTTATCAATACGCCTTAGGGTTTTTTCACAATAATAATAATATAATATGCTATACTATATTGCTATGGTTTATCTATAAAAGAATAAAAAATAAGAAAATATATGATTTTTTTTCTCTTTTGTACCTACCTATCGAATATTATATACGTTTCGACGTTTCGTTAACAGTAGCAATGATATAGGTATAACTACTTCAGTTTCAGTACTCGTGCATAATATTATCATCTATTCTAGTTTAATGAACAGGATAAAATGTATATTAAATTATGTTATACGCACAAGTAAACGATAGGTATCTACTTAAATTTTATTACCTCGCGGAGTATAACTTTCGCTTACTAAGTTACGCATTCGAAAATACGTCGAAACATTTACTCCGCTCAAACGGTTTAAACAACTCCAGCACTATAATATCACTAAACCCATATATTACCATTTATTAAACGTCCAGTCTTCCTAAATTTAAGCCGAGAACGGCGAGAACGAATCATTCTTGGTGAACGCAGAATTGAATTATGAATAACAATAGACAGATAGCACAATATTATATTAGGCGGATATTTAATTGACGTCAACTCCACAGTACTGTTACTAAAACATTGACTATGTTTATATGTTTCAAAACATAATTTATTAAGATTGATAATGAGTCGAGTGCAATCACACTAATACACTCCAAAGATGTAACTAATAATGGTAGATAGGTATACCAGCTATATGGTATTTGTAAATGTGACATTTAGATATTATATAGATTACTGAATACGTAAATTATGTATTTATGTGAAAAAATGCGAAATTTATAAATGTATAAGAAATATTATTATATACCTACTGATTGTAAGTCACAACACATACTGTTTTAATTGACTTGCAGATAATATAATACTGTGAATTGTGGTCAGTAAATCACAATTACATAGATAGGTAGATCGACTATGATTAATGTTACATATATATTATATTTTTTATAAATCGAATGAATATAATATATATATATATATATGATATACATCTATTAATTTTTATTTATAGGTAAATAAATATTCTGTGTATACTTTTAATGACATTTTTAAAATTCATATTTTTCTTTTGATAAAATGTTTATGTTAAACTTGTATAGGTACTTTTTTGAATTTTAAATAACTTAGTGCAGAAAAAGCTATACCTTAATTATACACATAGGTATAATAAAATTATTATGTGCACAATTTCGTACTTATTCTCTAAACATAAAATTCTATATAATTCACAATTAAAAGTTTTCGTAGATTCCATCAAAACTAAATAATTTGAAATAGCAGTATTAGATAGAAAACTAGAAACAATCACTAAGGTTATAGGAAGTTAAATTTGTTTTAATTGAACAATATATATTATAATGGAGTTAGGTGTACGTGTATGCACTATGCAATTTATGTTATGTAGGTAGGTGTACTGTAATATAAAGGTATAGAAGCCAGTAGGTACCACCTAATTGAGTGACATTAAAATTTATTTTGAATAGTTTCGTTACAGTGCATTTTAAACGTACATAATAGCCGACGACAAAATAGATTTTATTTTACAATATCTAATGTGAGTGTGTTTACTAACAAAATGGAATCAATTACAATACCTTTTTTTCTCTATTTATGTTGCGTTTATAAAATTACAGGTTGTGATGAAATGAGTTTGGTGGCAAATTCAAGGTCAGAACATGTCCGTTTGCGATTGCTGGGCCAGTTTTAAGTTTTCTCAAATTGTAAGTAAAACGAACAATAAAAGTATAAAAATTAAAAACAATATTATATTAAAATAGTGACAAAGTCCTTATAATATAGGTATTATATGTACGTACGTACATATGTAACATGTGAAATAATTATTTAATTATACAATATATTGGCAAACAACCTTCATGAAAATACAGGCTGTGGGAAAATGTCCAAGGTTATGATTTTTTCTTCGCATTGCGTACGAAAAGTCTCTTAAAGATATATATTTGACAAAACGTGTAAATTGCCAAGACGAATATATTTCTTTATATATGACGCATTAAGCTAAGGCTAACTTATTAGTTATTATGCAATCGTTATTAATTTTGTTTTTTATTTATTGCGACTTGTGAAGAAGAAATTATAATATTATTAATAATATTCCACTTTTCTTATCTTTATTTACTATCAGATTGGTTGTAATTTTTTTTTTTTTTTATTTAATTTGAATAATTTATAAGCGGTGCACGAGAAAATAATATGATATAAACATTAACAAGGGAATAGGAATTAATGAATTTAAGTTAAATAATTAACTAAATTACACATGAATTTTAGTAAGTTATTCTTGAAAGTGGTTTCTACTTAGTACTTCCACTGGTACTGAAACGTACACTATAGTAAGGTACAACTATACAAATGCTATACGACAGTTACACGCTAAACAATACAGCTGATATCTACTATATCTGACTGATTGTTACTCATTGGTACCTATATAATGTATTGACATTGGACATAATAAGGTATAATTATTCAGTTACTCGTATCAAACATTTTAAGTTGGCCAATTATTTTTATTTCATTTATTCGCATTTTAACCCATCCGTTGGCATTTACATTTTTTAACCAGGAGTTGATTTTTTCTTTAAATTTGTTATAATCCTATAACTCATGAACTATCACCGAACTAACAGTTTGAAATAATTTACCAACCGAAATCGAAACCCTAAGCCAACCCTCCCCCTCCCCAGTTTAAATATATTTTTATTCTATATTTACCTAATTGTTTGTTTTTACACAAGTCGTATGGGACTCATTTTATGGTTTAGAAACAAATCGTAGGTACCTAGTAGCAGGTTGTAGGTATACTCAAGAGTTTATTAATACAAATGTCGGAAAATCTTGTGTGTGTGTGGGGGGGGGGGAGGTTAAATGATTCGTTTGCCTGACGCAAAAATGTTAGGAGGAAAAGTGCCCTTCTCCCGCAATTACCCCATTGATACCTTTATTATTTAAAAAAAACTCAAATTTCTAAATTAAATTGTCGGTTGTCAACTATATACATTACATTGATAACTAACAGAAATCTACGTAGGAGCCTTTATATAACTCGTCCATCTATTGATTTGATATATAAATTATTATTGGTTGAGATGTCATACGTTATAATATATACATACATAACTAGCATTCATACCTATAATATAAGCGCCACAAATTGCGTAAAGCGTAAACTGATACCTACTTAATTTTTTTACGTTTCAAGTTACTTATTTACTGAGCACAATTTGTAATAAACATAAGTGTATCGAATTTCTTTTTGTTTGTGGTAAAAAAAAAAATATGTTTTTTATACTGCGTAGATACTTGGTATATATAAATATTCGCACAATATAATATAAAACATCATAATATACTTTTTTCGAATGCGTAGAACCTACCTATATATTGCAACATCAGAATGTTGGTTTCAAATACGAAATTATTATTATTATTATTAAATAGGGATTAGAGAATTTCAAATATTTGCTCTTCTGGTTTTCTACACAATATCGCTGGGCGGCAGTCGTATATAATATATATATATACCGTTTTCGAATCGCATATTAAAGTTTAAAGCGCTCGGCACACATATTATAATATATTATACGAGTGCATGACCGGTATATTATGTCTGCGATAAGCTATTCTTTACCGTAATATAATATTATATAGAGACCATTATTGTTTATGCAATTGTGCCTTGCGGTCGTCTGCAAATGCAACGGAAAACCAGTTGAAAATTTAATTAAAAATCCAATGGGCAATATTGAAGTGGGTATACATATATGTATTATATTATACGGTGTATCACTGCGCATACACATATTGTAATCATTTTTTAACTGTATACCTATAAATCTATATAATATGATATGCGAGTTATGTCATTAACGCAATACAGCAGAAATGTACTTTTATTGACGAACGATCGGTTTTTTTGGGTGGTCAATTTACATATTATTCTATATTTTTTGCGGAATCAAAATTAAATTACATATACCTATAGGTAACTATATAACTTATATATCGTTAAATTATATATACATTATACTGATACCTATATGGTAAAAACTAAAAAGTAGGTTATTTTTAATATTTTGGAAACATGTAACGGATAATATGGATTGCCGGAAATTACGAGAATTTTTTTTGTGCATTTATGCATATATTACCTATATAATGGCTATTATATTATATTGTTCACAATTTGGCCCGGCAGTAGCAATTATCAGTGGCCACTAGCCATTAACTAATAAGTAACAAAAACATAAATCTATCGATAAAATTATAGTAATATAGTATATACCAAGAATAACCACATTTGATCTAGGCACAAGCAACCAAAAAATAAATCTTATCGTGAAAAATTTCGACAGAATTGAAATAATAACGCTATGAATATAGCAAAATTTAAGTTAATGAATATACCAGCTAATTGATATTATGTAAATTAATAAACATGGCTCAAACCATGTTACATAATACATTATGGTTATTAACGTCATTATTATTTAACCGATATATAAAATCGTCATGATTCTTCTTGGCTCTGAATGATTGACAAAAATAAAAATAATTTTTACCCAGCTTTACATAATATTATGTTCTATGATTTATGTTTACTTATTTAGGTATAATTTTATTTTTTTCTAAAATCGGGGTCGATAATATTTATTGCCGGCCCGAATAATTAAATTACTTAAAGACAATATTATATTGTATATAATTTCCCAGCTGTATGGCTGTAGTATATGTACCGGTAACCTCATACCGGTATATGAATACACCATACACATATACACTGTTATAGGTCGTATAAACTACAAATGGTACAACTAAACGATCATAATATTATGTTGATTATTCACTGTTATTAGTAATTATTGAAGCAAAACCATAAATCGTGTTTCGTTGTGTCGTCAAAGTATAGGTACTAATTATTTTGTACAGTAGTAGGTACCTATATAAGTTTATGTAGAAGTAATTTTATTTTATTTCAGTAAAAAAAGATCTCTTCATACTCAACTACTCAAGGTCTTGGCCCCTGGGAAATAATATAAAGGTTATATACCGTGTATGTATACAATAATGTACCTAAATGTGCTTTACTCAATGTCGTCTACAAAATTGGTATAAAAAGTATAATATTGCGGTACTCTCACGTGTGAACAAGAGATCCATGTATTTCGGTACCTAAATAAAATACGTAAATATCTATTATGTTCTTTTGTATAGGTATCATAATACAGTAAAACCTCGATAAGACGGAATCGCATGGGACCATGATATTTTTCCGTCTTGACGGGGTTTCCGTCTTGACGGGGTTCAAAAAATTTAATTTAATAAAATTAAAGATTACATATATATTTATTTTAAACCAGTTGATACATAATACATACAATTTATATTTTTAATTTAATTTTATATTTATACTTATTCATCTATATATTTTATTTATTACGTATTTATTTTTAGCCAGTATACATTAATAAATACATAATTATATTTTTTGAAAAAAATCGGTTATTGATTTTTGCTTTTTATTTTGTAAGGCGTCGCGTTCCACACACTCCTTGGCTCTCGAAATAAAATCCAAAAGCTCACTATTAGATACTGTGAGGGAAAATTTTTGTAGTTCCTCGAGGTAGCAGATAGCAGTTTTGTAATCTTTTACCATATTTTCTGGTTCTTCATATTGGTTTTCGTCGTTGTCTTCGTCTTTTTCACTTTCATTCTCAACCATGGATATAGCCGAATCATGGGTTTGCTGCGTCTCAAGTTGGTCATCAATGTGCAGAAATTGTTCTTGGTCAAAATCAAGTGCAGCAAAGATATCTTGAATTTCAGTCAGGGCATTCTCATTGGGATTCACGTCCGATCCATCAATCAAGAATCCAGCTTTACGGAAACAATTTTGTACACATTCATTTTTTAAACTATTGCACGATAAAGAAATCCAATTTACAGCATCTAACACAGTTATCGAAGTAGCAAGCTGGTGAACCGAAGTAGAACTATCAATTTTGCACACAAGCGACTGTAGCATAAATTTACGATAGTACGACTTAAAGGTGTAAATAACTCCTTGGTCCATCGGTTGAGAAACCGAAGTGGTGTTTGGGGGTAGCATATGAATTTTCACGTTAGACAGTTCAATGTAAGGATGACATGTCGCATTGTCCAAAAATAATAAAATATTTCTGTTCTGTGATCGCATATCTGCATTGAAATATTGCAACCACTGTTCCATTATTTCGGCCGTCATCCAAGCCTTCTTGTTAGATTTCCAAGTCACAGGTAACAAAGCAATATTCATATTCTTAAAACAACGAGGTTTCATGGATTTGCCTATAACAAGAGGTTTCCTTATTTCACCTGCCATGCTCCCACACATTAATACAGTTAACCTATCCTTAGATTTTTTACCACCAACACACGCATCGCCCTTTATTACTAAAGACTTGGTAGGGATCCCTCTAAAAAAAAGACCAGTTTCGTCGGCATTATAAATGTCTTTAGCTTCATACCCTTTAATGAGAACTAAGAGTTTGCGTTTCCAATTTTCAACTGTATCTTGATTTACATCATTTGCTTCTCCATTGATTTGTTTGCAGACGATATTGTGCCGTCGTTTGAACCGGTCAAGCCAACCGTTTGAAGCTTTAAAATCACTGATTCCGAGTTTTTCTGCCAATTTAGTGGCCTCTGTTTGTATAATAGGTCCAGAGATGGGCAAACTTTTCGACCGACAATTGATGAACCACCTGTATAAATCTCGTTCAACTTGTTCATATCCCACCGACACCACTCTTTTACTTTTACCAGAATTTTTACAACTCACCCACTGCTCCATTAGTTTGTCTTTATTTTTTATTGCCTCATAAACTTGCGTTTTTCCACACTTAAATTTCACCATAAGTTCCTTCACTGAAAGATTCTCATGTTGCTTTAACTCGATTAATTTTATTTTATCCGATAGCGTAAGAGTTGTTTTTTTCGACATTTTAAACGATAGACGGAAAACTCAACGACGCAAACGACACGAACGTAACGATATACGATTTGATACTGAACCAAGCAACTCAGATAATAATATTGTATAGGTAGTGTATACATATCAATTTTATTAGTTTTTAATGTCATCGTACGCGCTCGTATATCGATTATCTATGGGTATCGACAGTACGAAAATAAATTTATTACACGAAAATCGTGTTATATTTCCGTTTTAGCGAGGGTTTTCATCAACTTTCATTACAAAAACGTGTCCGTTTCCGGCTTGGCGAGGTTTCCGTCTTAGCGGGATAAAATTATATGTAATTTGAAACGGGACCAAACAAATATTCCGTAATACCGGGGTTTCCGTCTTACCGAAGTTCCGTTTTAGCGAGGTTTTACTGTATTATACTTAACCTAATGTATATACTAGTTCAAAATGATAATTGAACTCAGTAACAATTATTAAAACTGAAGGATAAAATGGTTGACTACACCACTACTTCGCCATGTATTATATCGGCCTACATAAGAATTAACGATGCGTGTTGTGGGTACTCATCTATCAATAGATTTACTAACGACTTGAAAACGAATCTTGTGCGCTTAACGATCTTGTACGCGCGTATACCCGCAGGTATATATATTTTTTTACATCATAGTTGTATAGGTACCTAGTGTTACTTGAGAGTTTAGTTGATTTGAATGGTCGAAAATTCACACTAGCAACAGCATTTGGTTTTGTGCAGAATAAATCGCTTACACTCCGGGAAAAATGATAAAAGTAATTGTTGAGGTATTGAAAATATTAGATTGTTTGGTCGATATCGTGGCGATAGGAGATATATAATAAATAATTACTTAAATTCTATTGTTTAATATTTGTTTTTCATTATGCATCGACATAAAAGTTAAAACATATTAAATTGTAACGGGGTATAAAGGAAAGCATACCGCAACAATTATTTGGGATAGAAAAAAATGTTCAACCCACCAGCCCCTGAAAGTCTAAAATACTGATACTGAAATTTAGTTACACCCGAAAGTCTTTCGGCGACAACTGAAACTGCCCATTACACTACCCAACCTGGTTTGTATAATAACCAAAGATGACATTTATCAATAAACTTACCAAAGATGATATTTATCAATAAACTTAAGTTTATGTGCTTATATATAATATATAGATTATAGATATATGTCATTTATACTCGTAATTTGAACACAACTGTGGATAAGTAATTTATTTTTTCATTTATAAATTACCTATAGGTATTATAGGCAGGTGGCTACGTTTAATTGTTTTAGAGATTTATATATTATATCTACTGCGAAGAATGAATTTTTCACAGCTGTAGGTATATCTCCACGAGTATAACGATAACCTATTAAAACAAATTAGTTAACGAGACCTCACCTTTTAAAAAGGTGTTCCGTTCCTATTTTGTGTGTGTAATACTAATAAGCAATTGTAATTATTATTGTGCGAGGAAGGCGATGTCTATTAAATCAAAACATGTTTATTCGTAATAAAAACATTAAAATAGAAAGAAATAATGCGCAGTTGAGAATGAATATCTTTAATGGTCAATATAGGTACCTGACTACTCGTATGATACATTAATACGACTGAGAATTGTTTGGCTTATGCCCTATAATTATCGACCATTTTGTAGTTTATGTGTTAATATTTTCTGGTATTTATATTTCATGGCATGTACAGTCTTACACAGTTACACTGTACATAGACTACATATTATGTAGTTGTCTACTTGTCTGCCTGTCTATTGTTTACCTATGCGCATATTATTCTTTATATAGTACTATATACAACTATAATACTACAATAGTAAATTATACGACTTATTAGTTATCATTATACCAGCCACCGGGTCATTCATGATACATATACATCTATGTACAACACAAGTATAATTGTGTAGGTAAGTTCATGACTCATGAGACAAATCTGACTATTATAGGTATACTCTAACTTAAAGCAACCCAACATATTATTCCAATACCTATACGGATTATGCTTAACGAGTGAAACATTCACAGCACATAATTATAAGTCCATAAATGAAATAAAACTTTACGAGAAAAAAACTCAATTTAACCGATTAGCCGTGATTAGGCATCTGTAGAGTTTTTCGACAAGAAGCATTTTGCATTCATCTTGTTGTTATAAATTACTAATAATATTAGGTTTACCTTTTTTGTACATTGATCATATCGTGATGATTTTGTTGTTGTTGCAGATTTTGTGTTTGAGCTGTCTACTCTATAAGAGATGGTCGGACGCAGAAGCCACCAGGCTGTTTTATTTCTTCGAGAAGTCGTCCAGGGAGTGGCCGTTGCTGAACAACATCACCAGGAACGGGGCTGGATCTCTGTTCGCGGATGTGACTTTCGGCGGTTACATAATAATTTGCGTGGCGCTGTACATTGCGTACTTGATGGGCGAGCTCAAAAACAGCAAGAAAACTGTGAGTACACCACCTGACTGTTTGTATATACATGTATAATAAACGGTGAAATTAATCCAGTAAAAATTTTAAAAATGCATTTGAAATTTCAAAAACTGCAGTACATACAATGCACTATAAAACCCCGAAAAAATCAAAAAATCAAAATTTAAAACAATAAAAATCTTTCATGTCGTGTTAAGAAAAGAGCTATATTTTTAATTAATTTTATTCGTTTACAATAAGACAAAAATTAAGAAATAATTCATAAAATGCGTGTAAAAAGTTTAACCAACGGGAACTGTTAAAAACTATCGAAACTAATAAGAAATGAAAAGTTAAAGGCTAAACTAGACCTGCAAATTCAATACCGTCATAAAATGCTAAATAAAAGATTTATGCTTAACTTTATGCTAAAAATCTATATTTTAGGAAATAATTTAAAAACTACCTATGCATATTCCTACATATTATGCGCAGCTTTTTATACTTATAAGTATAATCTCCATTATCCAATAGTCAAATGTCTAAAACGTATAATATATTTTATGTATGTACTATATAGCCATATAGGTATAGATGAGGTTAGATTAAAGACCACTAATCACTATAAGTTATTCTAATTTATATTTACCTTGTCAGCTTACCATCCTACACTCATCTTGACGATCATAGTTTTAACATAGAAAAAAAATTAACTTCTAACTTGTCAGTCTATAAAATGTCGACCACCTGAATCTTTACTCCCCCCCCCCCCCTTCAAACCACCCAACGAATTAACAAACATTTCCGTCGCAATATTGTAAAAATAATAATATGATGATGTTCTGCAGGAATCGTTTCTGTTGGTCATCGGTGCGGCGCTGTTCATCGCCGTTGGCTGTCTGGTGTTGACAGCCGTGGACAGCGTGCCCGGGAACCTGATTGTCAACGCGCTCGTGCTGGGCACCCTGTCCATAGTGACAGGCATGGTGTTCGTGCTGGATACGTGTTTGTCGAACAGGCGGAACGATAAGGAGTCGCACCTGTTGCCAAAGAACACTCGGTATGGCGACATTGCGCGCACTAGGTCCGCCGTCGATGGTGCGGTGCACGCCAACGGGACAAACGGAGTGCACGCAAACGGGACGAACGGAGTGCACGCAAACGGGACGAACGGATTGCACGCAAACGGCACGAACGGCGTGCACGTCAATGGGACA
The DNA here is from genome assembly GCA_008086715.1 of Sitobion miscanthi. NCBI lineage: Eukaryota > Metazoa > Arthropoda > Insecta > Hemiptera > Aphididae > Sitobion > Sitobion miscanthi. The sequence continues at coordinate 1,787,156 of CM017800.1, read as the reverse complement.
AACGGCATGCTGAAGCGGGAGACGGCAGTAGAGAACAAGCAGAAAAACGGCTTGCTGCGGACGGCCGCTAACGGTCGGACGGTGGAGACAAAGAACGAGAGCGTTCAGACCACTACGAGCAGGGATCGTGGACGACCGGACGAAAATGGCGACGACGTCGACGGGGCGGCCGCACATCAGTACGGTCGTAGGTATTTGGACGACCGCGGGTTCGACGTGGGTCACGGACATAGGCACACCGAGTGGTACGACACGGACATGGACCTGCCAAAAATGAAAAAACTCGAAATCAACGTGCCGGCCGAGGAGTCTCCGGATTACCGTCGCAGGTATGAATGATAACCTGCTATACTTACATACTTAAACTGTGAAGTGAAACTGATAATGAAATTTAGGGTTTAAATTGCGACTGTTTTTCACAACGTCTTATTGTTATTATTATTTTGCTGTGCGCGAGTCAAATCGTACCGTTAGAAATTCAAGTTGATAGTCTTGATTATGACTTCTGTACTCCAGAACTCAGAAGGACGTAAGCACCGCAAAAATTACTTTTTTAGGGGTTTTAAATAGGCAATTTTAGGGCATTTTAATAAATAAATGACAATAATTTAACAGTTCTTACAAGCTGAAGTCCTCCATGTCGTTATAAATAAAAAATACATTTTTAGTCAGATACTCAGATTTATACAACTAAATCTCTGATTACTGAATTTTTTTTTTATTATTCATAAATTAAGATTAACTTTAATTTGGAACTTAATCCAATCAAACAAAAAATTAAAAATTAACAAGTTTCATAAATTAATTTGTTATCATAATTTTTTATTTAAAATGTAATTTTTGGTTTCAGATTTGTAAGCGTTAAGAGCGGTGTTAAACTACAATCACCCAGCATTACTAGCACTGTGCACAATCAACAGGAAAGTCCGAAGGAGGAAAATGAGCATGAAGTGAAAAATGCCAGAGTACCATATGTTTTTTCAGAAAAAAAGAGACCAACTAGACCTACTGATCTACCCTTAAAATCACCTGTGGAGAGGGTGAATGATTCATTACAAAAATCGGTTAAAAGTCGATTTTACTTTGGGGCGAACACGGAAGAGCCTAAATCGCCAAATGATCCTGGCTACGTGCTGCACACTGCATCCAGGTGGGAAGAACAACCTGCAGCAGCCGTGCCACAAAATGGATATAAAAACTTTAAAAGAAGTCAAGTATAGGTAATCTATGTAAATAAACTGTGTTAATTATAATATAAATTTCAATAATAATAATATAATAATTTGTAGACTAGACTAGTATGCAATACAAATTATAATTTTAAAAATTTTCTTTCAGGATCTTTGGGAGAATTTTCTTCTTCAAGTACGTGTTGAGTTGGATCAAATGATTCCTTATCGTATTCTTTAGTACCCAAAATATTTGTACCTTTAATTCTTATAACAGTAGCCTTTTCAACTCCTAGCATCCTAGCATATTGAAAAGCTAAAAAAAAAATTTTCTATCATAATTCAGATAATGATAATAATACAGTTAACATACCAGGTGAAAGTTTCGCTTCATCTTCTGGAATTAATCCTTCAGATTCCATCCAATTAAGGCGACCTTGCTTCACTTGGTATAGAACAGAACCAAACGTAACCAAACTTATAGCGAAGTATGCCTTTGAGAGTAAAGCTTTTTTAGCCTCAGCTTCTTCAACACTCATTGGTTTCATAAATCTTCTGAAGAATCTGCGCACAAAATGGAATCTATCTGTAAAAATTAAACATAATATATTAATAGATGCTTAGATATTATTATTTTAATATTTTAAAATAACTATCAAAGGTCCATAAAATAAAATAAAAATTAGATTCCATACATTACATAAATAAAAGTCAAAATATATAATGGAGCAACAAAACAATAACAAAAAACTAATGTAATATTTATTAGTCTGTTAATTACCTATATTTAAGGAAATGCACAAGTAAATTATTAAAACAATTTCTTAAATCTAAATCTTTCTTACTAAAATGTATAAATAATATATAATTTTTTCAATACGAATAATATTAACTTTTTATTACGAAGACTAGCCTGTAGGTAACTCAGTATTATTTGAGTGGGCTTTTAATATTTATGACATGTATACATTGTAACTATACACTAAGTAGTTATAATAATTTACATTATAATTCTTAGTTCTTAATATCCTTTCTATTCAATTGTTTGATAAATATTTATTCAAAAATTATAATTTCAAAAAATTATTGTAATCTATGATAAGTATTAATTATTTGTGAATATAAAAATACATATTTAAGTATGATTTTTATTGAATATATGTTTTTTATAAATTTATTATTAAATTACAAGTTGTATTTTATCTTGAAATTATATAAAAAATAATTCTAATTTTCATGGACAAAAATTATTTTGTATACACATTCATATGTGATAATATTATTACAAAATAAATTATTTATAGAGAATACATTTGTCAAATTTTCAATAATGTTATTTAATTATTTATTGTTGTTAAAATTAATTTGCTGTCACCAATATGAGAATTTCAGTAGCAATATTTGGTAGTAGGATACATGATTAGTTAAGTATTGTTAAGAAAAATGTATTACCAAATGTCTTAGAAAAGTATGTACCTTAATAAAATGTAATGTACACAGTATGTCAGTATTAGATGTATTTGTACTTGGTACTTTATAGTTTATAACCCCTATAGACTCTATTGCTTTGATAATATAGTTTTCATTTTTTTTTCAGCGCCTATGTAATATAAAAGGAAACTCAATAATAAGTAATAAAGAATAAAGATACTTAAGTACCAACCACAGTATACTAAATAAGTTAATCTTAAACAATCTTCTTTATTTATTAACATAGAAACAGATGATAATTTACTATAAAAATAAACAGTATTTAAAACTGTACATTATATGCAAACCTATTAATACATTAATAAATAGGGTTCAGAACTTATTAAATTAAACTCTATTTAGGATAAGTTTGAACCGCTCGCTTGACCAAAACATGTCTTTTTTGCGCATTCCGGACACCGGAGGAAGTGTATGCACAGCAGCCAGTACCGGCACCGACAGCTGGCGATGACTGTCGGCCAATCACAGAACACATAGCCATTGCATGGGGGGAGGGGGTTAGGCACAAATTACTGAAAAATATACCAAGTTATGTAGCTGAATTATTTATTGTTTATAATTATGAAAAAAAATGTATAATTAAATACAATTGAAATATTTATTATTTATTGATAGGGCAGAGGACATATTATATCCATAAAAAAGCACAGCATGATATGCAAGTATTTATGTAAGTACCCTATAATATATACTAAATATTATTTTTCTTAGCACCTCAATTAATGAATATTAGTACCTACAGCCACTGTGGCAGTGCATGGTGGCTTTTTAATTACTAAATGATATGAACTGTTAGTTATTTTGATAAACATATTTTAGAAGGAAATTTGCAATAATAGCCAATAAAAAAGAATTAATGCCTCAACCTAAATATACAATATAAAATTACAAATTTGGCTTTGTCGTAATATGAAACAAATTTGTTTCTAGTTGGTCTGTATTTTTGATTGCACAAAATAAATATGTAAAAGCTAGTGTGTAAGTTTTTTGCCTATTAATTATTAAAGCCAGGACTTATTGCTAACATTATGGGAAAATCAGTATGTGTATAGAATCTGTGTATGGTACCTAATAATTAATACAATATCAATACAACTGAATGCTTCAATTTGTCAAAGTGCCTTTTTGTAAGATATAATAAAATATGCAAAAGTATGTAGTAAACATTGCTTTTAATTTCACAAATTATACAAACCCTAAAGATATTCTATCAACTATTTAATCTATTCAACAACCATCACAAAAAAACATGGAAAATGGAAATACAACAAGTCCCAATTGTCAATTACTGTTAATACATATGACGAGTACTATCTACGATAAAATTAGATAATATATCATTATTTTAAAAACATTAACCCACTCATTTTTAGTAATAAAATATAATATTTGACATTTTTTGTGGGGTATTATACAATAATAAATACTCGAATGAATCTTTTATTTTTCATATTTTTTTAAATACATCTTTGCTCTTTGAAACTTTGTTGCTGTTGATCAGTTGAGAATATTATTGGTTAGGAATAACTGAATAGGAACTATAACGAGCCCATGAGACTATGGAAATATTGTGATATAAGGCGAACAAAGATTGTAAATCTATGTTTTCTCAATTACATTACATGACCTATAAGAAACTAAAAAGAAATCATTATACTGGAGTACACATTAAGAAAATTATATTATGTGAAAACTGTTTTAGATAAATACTTAAATGTAGGTTTATATTAATAAAAATGTACAGTTTAATTAATAATATTGTATGGGTACTTACATCCAAACATCTTGACAGACTTCTTTGGTTCTACTTATTTGCCAAACCACATTTACAATTATTAAATTACATAAATTTTAGTTTATTTTTATATATTATGAGTAGATACTAAAACGTAAGAAAACAAAATGTTTCAGTGCAGTAAACTGGCTAAGTGGAAAATGGTTTAAAAATAATAAAAAATATTTTTGAATTTTCAATGAGCATATAAGAAAATATCATGAACTAAGATAATATTATCTTGGTCCGTGGGTGTTGCTTGTGTGCTACTCGTTCGCTGATAACACAAAATGATAAGACATCACTGTTAAAAAACGGTCTCGTTTCAAATTAAAAATATTTATTTTAGCAAAGAAGTATCACCCTTGGTGTATGATGCAATTCGCAAATGTCTAAACTCTAAATTTTCGACTACCGGATATTATTATCGACTGAGTCCAGCGAGAATATCCTAAACCCTTAACCACCAGTTGTAGAATGTAAATTATTCCTATCGAGTTTCGGCGATCACTAAAATTAAAAATACAAACATAATATCACGTTGTTTCAAAACCGCTTGGATCATAATATATGATCCAAGCAAAACCGACATCGAAATCAATAAAATCACTATAATTAATGAAGTATGAACGGAACCAAATGATAAATTATGGAGTTTATCTTCTGAGACCGCGGTAGTGGTGTCTAAATAGGTAGGTATTTAGTTTGTAGACCTTTTGATTGTAATCGATATTATCAATCTATATTATAAAAATACACCGTAGTAAGTTCGCGGCAATCACTCGTCTACCGGAAACATGATCTTTTTACGTTCTCACCAATTTAATTTCAGTGTTTACTTGCGGCACTCGAACTGTTTCCGTAGATCGATCACTGTCACTCCCGACCAGCGACATGAGTGTAACGTCGTTGGAGGACGTGGTGGTTTTGCTGGAGGAGTTGACGTCGAAGTTGATATTTTTTGGGAACCACACGTTGGACAGTGTCTTGAATGAGTTTTGGCACGACTTTTCGTGTGCCATTCAGATCCAACCTGACATATTTATCCACAAGGACAAGATTTTGGCAAAACGGAGTCTGGCTGCCTTGTTTACAAGTAAAGTATACTTGCATGTCGACTCATTGCCGAATTCCCTGCGATACGCCTTAGCTGCCAGCGATATGATCAATATGGAAGCTTGTGATGAATACACACAGAAAATAATCGCCAAGTGTCTGGACCACTACGCAAAAGTCTGTATGAAAGGTGTTGAAGACACAGCTCCACTGCTGTCCAAGGATGTGCGTTTGGAAGACGTTGTCAGTTGCATTTTTCGAAAGTGTTTAGACGACAAACATTACAAACTTGGATTGAAATTGGCATTGAGAACAAAGCGTATGGATATGTTCAACAAATGTATTAAATCAGGAGACAACATTAATGAAATGTTGTCTTACGCTAAGCAGGTGACAATGAGCACTTTTGAAAATCGTAGTTTTCGTACTACAGTGCTACTAAGTCTTGCCAGTCTTTACCGAAAACAAAATGACTTTATAAGTTTAAGCCAATGTTTCGTATCTTTAAATGACCCAAAATCAGTAGCTCAACTTCTTAAAAATCTTATTAAAAAAAGTGATAAAAAATGTTGCTTAATGGCATACCAGATAGCAATAGATTTATTTGAATTGGCATCTCAACGGTTTTTGTTCAGTGTTCTTAAATCTTTATGGCAAAAAGTTCCTTCTAGTACTCGTACTACTAAAACTATAACTGTTGTGTCAAGCAAAGTTACTGCAATTGAACATAATACTAAGGTACACTCTATTGAATCGGTTGGGTCTAATGATAAATACTACCAAGAAATGATACAAAAGCTTACCAAAGTGTTAAGTGGAAAATTGAGTATAGAGAAAAATTTACAGTTTTTAACTAGAAATAATCACACAAATATGTATATTTTAAATCACACAAGAGATTCAGCTTACACAAATATCTGTTACACGGCTACCATGATCTCTAATGGTTTTGTAAATAGTGGTACGACAAGTGATCATTTTTTAAGGTAAATTGTTTCATTTTTTAGTATAACATAATATTTTTAATATTTAAACAATTTACTATTACATGTTTTAGGTATAATCTGAAATTAGCCAACTGGACCACTTGGGAAATATTTTCTGCTATGGTTTCACTTGGTGTTATTCATAGAGGCAACGAAACAGATGCTCTTGAACTAATACACAGCTACTTGTGTCTCAATAAAAATAATTCATCAGAAAGTTTATGTTATAGTAAAGGCGGTGGTCTATATGCTTTAGGTTTGATCTTTGCCAATCATGGTACAGCTATTAATGACTATCTTCTTAAACAACTCAAAGACGCACAAAATAAAGTAAATTAAAACCAATTAAACTTAAAATATATGATTTTATTATTCCATTTCTTATTTTAGATTGTGAAACACGGATGCTGCTTAGGAATTGGTCTATCTGCCATGGGTACATGTCGTAAAGATATTTTTGATCAACTAAAAATCAATATGTATCAAAACAACTATGTGTTTGGTGAAGCTGTCGGGTTAGCTATGGGCTTGGTTATGTTGGGAACAAAAAATGACGAAGCTCTTCAAGACATGGTAGCATTTGCTCAGGTAACGCAGAATGAACAAATGTTGAGAGGTTTAGCTGTTGGAATATCATTTTTCATGTATGACCAACTGCAAGAAGCTGACCAATTAATTACTTCTTTGCTACAAGATAAAAATCCTATATTGCGTTGTTCTGCTATGTATACAATATCCATGGCATACTGTGGAACTGGAAGCGAGACTGCAATTACAAAATTGTTGCATATTTCAAATTCTGATGTTAGTGATGATGTACGTTCCGCAGCTGTCACAAGTTTAGGATTTTTATTGTTCAGGACACCTGAGCTATGTCTTCAAATCATCAGCAAACTCACAAAGAGTTATAACCCTTACATTAGATATGGTGCAGCTATGGCACTTGGTATTGCTTGTGCTGGTACTGGACATGTAGGGGCCATTCGTTTATTAGTACCATTGATTAATGATTTGGTAAATTTTGTGCGTCAAGGAGCACTAATTGCTTCTTCTATGATTTGCATTCACCACACAGAGAGCTCTTGTTCCGAAGGCAAATATTTCCGTTCTCTATATGCTAAAGTGATCAGTGATGAGCATGGAGATGATGTGGTTAAATTTGGAGCTATTTTAGCTCAGGGTATTATTGACGGTGGTGGTCGTAATGTTTCAATTTCACTGGAATCAAAAATTGGACACACTAATATTTTAACAATTGTGGGTCTAATGTTGTTCACACAATATCAGTACTGTATATGTCTAGCCCATTGCTTAACTCTAGCTTTCACACCCACATGTGCCATTATACTGAATACACAACTAAATATCCCAGTCTTAGAGTTAAAAAGCAGTAAACGAATCAATCATACAATACATTACAATTCATTACCTCAAGAACTTGCTGAAAAAAGAGGATGGTAAGTTGTAGGTACATAAGTTTACATCGGTTGTATGCCTTAAACCAGTGGCGGTTCTAGCATACGGGCAAGATGATTAACTGTTCACCTATAAAAGTTCAATGATATCATGTCAAAGAAATATTAGTTGAAAGAATGAAAATAGCTCATTAATATTTACAACTTGTTAAAATTATTTTGTTTTTTAAATTTCAGTTATACGTAACATTGTCACATAAAAAAAAATGTTGTGGTTAGGGAATCTAGGTTGGCCTATAGCTTACTTATAAATGAATTATATTTATGCCAGTACAAAATTTGAGTCCTAGAACCGCCTCTGGCTTAAGGCCTAAACACATAATATTGAGTAAGCATCATTATTGAGTATTTAAATATTTATAGTGTGAGATAAAGGCAAAACTGCAAAAGTGAAGTCTTGAAATTGATTGGGTACAATAGTATGTAAAGAATAATAGTTGAGGAAGTCACACTAATTTGTATTTACCCTTGTACATAATTGCATAATAGTGTTCATAATATCTTTCCATTTACACTATAGAACTTTGTCTTTTTCAGGATCCAGTACTTATTTAATCAAAGCTTTAAGACAAAGTCTGTTAAAAGTCGCAGAAAACACTCAAAACTTGATTATTTCGATTACAGTGTTCTGATTCCTAAAACTGTACAAGATATAGAAGTATGTAGTTTTTTTCTTATATTTACATAGTTTAACATAATTTGTGACACATAAATTGACTAATGCTTACGGACATTAAAGTGTTCGTCATAAATAACTTATTGAATTATTTGAAAATATTACTGTGTTAATATAAAGTTATAATAATTATTATTTTAAGTAATTTTTTCGGTTTGCCTAAATCCAAAATTTAGTTGTAAACTTAAAGTAAAAATCATTGTTTTAGTTTTTTGAAAATGTGTAATAGTCAATTTGTAGAGCTATTTGTTATGAAAGTTAAACTATTATTATTAACACCCAACAATTAACAAGTATTCAAATAGGGAATTATATAAGTTTTAAATTAAGGTAGTAGATAGGGAAAGTAGATATTGCACGAAGTGATTATATTTATTTTATATTTATAATTCAAAAGGTATTCTAGAAGGGAGTCAGACTGCTCAAAGTTCAAAAAATTGAATCGAACTAGGTATTCAGTTCAAATTCAAAAAACTCTAAAAAAAATTCGATCATATCTAACGTGAACAAGAAATGTTTCCTCTGTTCTTTTGTCTATTTTATCGAAAAAAAATACGCCTGTATTCTATGTTTGTTTATTATTTTTAAAGTGCAGAGTTAAATGTTCATTCTAGTTGCAATATTTTTATCTTTAATTTTAATTTTAATAAAATTAAAACCATATTATTGTCGGTACAGCGATTATTTTTTGTGTTATCAAATTATTTGTACCTTATAGACTATAACTATAAGTAATAATCTAACTAGCTTATAATTGTTTGGCTTTGTTCTTCACAAAATCGAGGTTAGGTTACTTGATTTGATGTTGAATGAAATATTAAAATTGAATTTGTCATCAACACTAAATTGTTTGGTTTGAGACCATATTTTTGAGTATGACCCACCTCTACAATATTATACATTTAAACACTAAACTAAAGAAAAATTAATTAATAATGTGTATTATTTTTAATTTCAGGATATCAAATTGAATTGGTCAACTGGCCATTTTTTATTACAAAGGATAAATTGTTATTCTGAAAAATACAAAGGTATAAACTGTTTACAGTATGATGACAGTAAAATTGTTGCAGGCCTATGTGATAATACTATAAAAATATGGGATAAACAAACATTAAAATGTATTAAGGTGATGCATAAAAGTTTTAGCCTTTTTAATTTAACAAAATATTTCACCAATAATCTTTTGTTTAGGTATTATATGGCCATACAGGATCTGTTCTATGTTTGCAATATGACGACAAAGTGATAGTGAGCAGTTCCAGTGATAGTACAATTCGTGTATGGGACATCTATACTGGCGAAATGATGAACACTATGATTCACCATACTGAGGCGGTCTTGCATTTAAGTTTTAGAAATAATATGATAATCACTTGTTCAAAAGTTAGTTTTATTGATTTTTTTTTTTTAATGTATTCATTTTTATTTCAAAAATTTTAAGTATAATAATTAATTCATCATATTCATTATTATTCTCTAATATAGGACCGTTTAATAGCTGTATGGAATATGTGGTCACCCTTTGAAATTACTTTGCGTTGTGTTCTGTATGGTCACCAAGCAGAAGTAAATGTAGTAAATTTTGATGACATTTACATTGTATCAGCTTCTGAAGATTGTAGTATTAAAGTATGGAATACATCAAGCTGTGATTATGTACGCACTCTTATTGGTCACACATCTGGTGTTATCTGCCTTCAATATAAAGAACGATTAATTGTTAGTGGAAGTTCTGATAGAACCATAAGGTACTACTTATAACTTATATCACTTTTTTAAAGTATGATCTAACTTATGACAAAAATAATTATTAAATTAATTTTGTTTTTTATTGTATAACTAGATTATGGGATATTGAATATGGTATTTGTTTAAGAATACTGGACAATTACGATGAATTGGTGCTATGCATTAGATTCAATAGTAAAATAATTGTCAGTGGAGCATATGATGGGTAAGATATTATATTTTGATAAATAAATAGATATTTAATTTGTATATCCCATAAATAATTTCTTACTTCTTAGTATATTATATATATCAATTGTTCTTGTTTATTATTACATATTACAGTTATTTATAATTAATAGTTTTATCATAATAAACATGTCATATTCAGCTTTATAAAATGAAGTAAATAATTTTAAGACTTCAACATATCTTGTTAGTCAAAGTCAGTTATGTTATTTTAATATATTATACAATTTATGATTTCAAGGAAAATTAAAGTATGGAATTTAGAAGCAGCATTAGATCCCAGAGTTCCAGTATCTAGCCTATGTCTACGCTCACTTAAGGTAATTGTTGTGTGCTTGTTTTGAAGTAAAAAGTTAAAAAGAGAGTTAGTTAATAAAACTTGTTGGATTAGTTGCTTTCCAATACCTCTATGCTATGAAATATTCAAGAGGACATGCATGTGTTGTCTCCGTCTTACAAACGCGTAACTTATCAAATTTATACTCAGAAATTCAAGTTTTATGCCGTTAGCTTAAAAACTAGAGTGATCGACTTATGAAACTTGATGGTAAGAACATTATCTGTGTTTTATTGCAAGTTTTTTTATAATAATTCAGTTTTAAAGTGAGTTATAAGCAATTTTAATTTACAATTATTATACACGCTATAACTCACTTAAAAACTTAATTATCGTAAAAAAAACTTCCAATAAAACGCAGATAATGTTCTTACCATCAAGTTTCATAATAGGACTATCCACTCTAATTTTTAAGCTAACGGCATTAAATTTGAATTCCTAAACGTAAATTTGATATGTTACGCGTTTGTAAGATGGAGACAGTACATGGAGGTGTGGGTGCGGGTCCTCTTAATACAACTAATTGATCTTCGTGAAGTTCCATGTACTTACATATAATAGTTTTTATATTTATTTTCAAAATGAAACATTAATTTCAGCTACACGTCACAATAAAATATCAAAAAAAATCTATATGAAAAAAAAAAATAAAATAAATACCTAGAAATGAAACCATTTTTATAATACTGTGTTAATTTTTAGATTCTGAGCGGAACTATTAATATGTTAATTTTACGATGTTTTTTTTTTTTTTTTGTGTCTGTCATCACCTTTTAGGACAGTAAAAATGCTTAGATTTTCTTCAACAGTATCTTTTCTGATAGGAAAGTAAATATAGTTGGACTTTGGAGGGTCAAAAGTAAAAGTTTCCCAGTAGTTTTCAAAAAACGCCGTGAAAAAACAAAAGAAAAATTAAGGAAAAACAGGAATTTTTACACAAAATCTGTTTTCGAGAAAATCGATTTTGGTTTTTGGTGCAACTCAACCTTACTTAAAACTATACTTAAAAATTTCACTGAATGTTTATATTAGCAATTTCTATACACAATAAAATGTTGAAAATATTTTGACTCTTTTTGAGCTGTTTACGAACATTGTCAGTTCTCAATTTTTTTAGTTTTTTTTTTTATAAATATCAATAATATTTTATTTGTTGGGTTAAAAAGCGTGAAAATTTAATGCAAGGCTCCTGTTATATTGTTACAATAGCAGTTGAAAAATATTAAAAATACATGGCACAATTTTTTTTTTATAAGGATTTAGAGTTCGAATTTTGACAAAATCTATCAAATTTAAAATTTAATTATTATTTTGTAGTTGAAAATTTATAAAATGTTCAAATTTTATAGTTAAGTAATGAAAATTTATAATAAGGTTCCTTGTAAATATATTATAATATATAAATTACGTTATTGACAATAATATCATAGGCTTACTGACTGGTTTCGCTCAGAATCGTTTTTCTTATACATTGATATTATATCATTGAATTCAAATGTAATACCATCCATTACAGTGACCCACTTGTAGCATACTGTACAGCAGAGTGACATCCACTCACCCACTTTTTTATTATTATTGAAACATTAAGGAAATTAAATAATTTTTATCTTGCAGATGCACACAGATGCAGTGTATGATCTAAAATTTGATGACTTCCAAGTTGTCAGTTGCTCAAGAGATGGCACTATACTAATTTGGGATTTTCTCAATTATAATAACACAAATTACATGGAAGCAAGTTCATCAAACAATATAAGCGTGCATGATGGTTCTGAAGTACTTGCTACAAACACCCCTCCTTCATGTATGTTGTATCTATATACCTAATATATAATAATATAGTATATTTTATTTCAGAAATTCACTCATTATGTAATAATTTTTAGGTTTTCAGTGACTTGGAGGTGACTTCTTCATTACCCAGATCTCTGTTTTGCTACAATAATAATTATACAATACAGTATTCATTGTAAATAGTCACATAAAGATAGAAAAGTAATCTATTTTCTATATTATTATTTTATTGATTTAAATATTTTAAAGTTTACAAAAAAGAAAAGATAAAATTGACTAGTTCTTTAAATGTTTGACCTTATAATACTTATTTATTTTTGTATGGTGTTTTCTTCATAAAATAATTTTTAGAAACCCTTTTTATATTACATTGATGAAATATGGACTGAATATTTTTAGTTTTTTGTTATGCTCAATCAGATGAGATGTTTTTATTTTTTTTATTTATAAATACTTAAAGTTATTAATAGTTAAGTTTTTCATAATTTATTAGGTATATGTTATATGAATAAAACAAAAACACTAATTAGTTAGAAACATTAATTTATTTATATGTTTACTGTTAAAATTACAAATAACAGAAATTACATCAAACCATGACCATTTTGCATTAATAAACTTTTTTATCTGTGGATTTTGTTTTAACCATGAATTTTTAATCATAATAATATCTTCTCCTAAACAATTGTAGTATAATAATTATTAAGAATACTTAGTATATTATTTCTAAAATTAATTTCTGAGGTATATAAATATTTCAAGTACAATGTTATGTTATATACTTGCACGAAGCATGAATAGTTATCTACAATGACCTATATTATTACCTATTATATATTCTGTAATCTGAACTGTAATGCTTTTGAAAATTAATTAAAGTATGGACTATGGATAGTATTTAGGTAATTATTCCCTTGTCCACTTTCAATACTCTACAAATAGTATGTACTAAATGTACCTATTGCTTAAAATAAATATCTAAATACTAATACTATAAAACTGATGAAGTCGCTCTGCTGTATGCCTGCATGTATAAATCAAGTGTACATTTTCATTAAATAGATGCTGTAATGGATGTATTCAATTTAGTAGGTATGATGAAAAATGATACTGAGCTGAGATAGCATGTTAGCCAATCTTATTTATTAAATTAGAACTTTTAAAATGGTGTTAAGAGGCATGTGATGTAAATAGCTTAAAATTAATCTAAATATTTTGGAAATTACATTGCGGTTAGCAGTGCTCGAATAGGGGGGATGCGCAGGGGGGCAGAGATCCTCTACTATTTTTACTTGGACGGGGGGGGGATGGTACATATTAATGCACAAAATTAAACTGGGGAGGGGGGGAATAATAATGTGCAAACATTTTCGTAGTCCTAACTTAAGGCCTATTTAAAGGTGAAACTGGATAAAATCATATCCCCCCTTCCCAAAGCAAAAATCTTAACATGCCCTGAAAATCAAAAGCTATTGACATTTTCCCAAAAAAAACCCTTGTGTATAGGTATGCCAATATTAACTAAATTATAAACTAGGACTCGTATAGCACTCCAAAAATCAATCCCGTCCTACCTACCTACCTATTTATGTTAGTTGGGTGGTAAATTATTTTGAATTTTGTTATCCAATGTTTTAATAAACTATTAAATGGCTAGGTACAGGAAAATACACCTACCAAAATCGCTTGATCGCTTAATTACAATGAAATCCAGTAAACAAGATTTATGGGTGTTACAAATGTTAAGCATCACGTCCTCGCTTGTTATAAAATAATCGTGTCAAAACCGTCATGGTAACAAACCCGTGAAAACCAGATCTTCATTGATGGGATTTGTCTCATCGGACAGAAGACGAGCACCGCGAGGTAATCATAAACACGATATTATTATTATTATTATTATATTACAGTTCAAAATGTCGTTTACCATAACATAATATTAATGTGTACTTTGTGGGTACACCGTACACGGCCTCCAGGCCATGACTATTTGTCTGTTTGTACGGCCGTACTGGTGCATCTGGTTCGTCGGTTTTTATGGCAATTTTTAGTGTTCCTCACGTAGGTAGTTCCCGTACGTTATACGTATAATGTATTAATGAATAATGAGTATTCTGTCTATTCTGGTTAGGTTATCATACGATGTTACATTGTTACGGCCTTACGGGCCAACTGGCTTGATGGGAGGGGGATAATAATTTATAAATCAATTAAACATTTTTAATCGTTAATAAACAATATAATGTTAATTTATCATTATGGCGTTATCGTATAAGTAAGTATCTATTTGACATCGACCTTCATAAAAATCATATGAAGGTTTAATATGACTAAAACTTTTAATTTTCTTTCCGTGGCTCTGCCACTTGGGGACTAAGTTGTTTGCACACTACCTAATTGGCCCCATGCAACCCCGTCCAGCATCGTTTATCCAACCAAAATAAAATACTTACAACATTGGTTGCCCCCATGAAAACCTAAACCCACTTTCCTTAGCGTAAGCTATAGTTGTGCGGGTCCTGCAGAGTTTCCAATGATATACATAGTACAGTTATAACTTAACCAACTTATGTGTGAATAACTAATGTTTGTATGAAACATCAATTTTTTTTGTGGGGATGGGGTTGTTCCGTAGTTAAGCTTAAACCTTTAAAGGCTTCACAGAGTTTATACATATTTTACTTATATGAAAAGGAGGTAAGATTTTTTTATACAGACTACGGCTGCAGTTAGGTATAATTGGTTTTATATTTGATTTGATTGTGTTGCTCGTGTAGTTTCGATTTTGATAAAATCGTTACATTCAGGTATATTACGCACAATATATTGAATTTATTAACATAATATTAAAATATTAATAAAGTAAATAAATCATCGCGCATTATTATTTTAATGTCGTATATATCAGTCATGTTCTAGTACCTAGAAGGGAAAATTTGAAGAATAAAATGTATATGTGTAGATGATCACAGATTTGTCGTTATGCCTTTAAAAAAATGTTTCCATTACAATTTACAACTCGTCTGTTTTATAAATATAGATGACAGTAAAATATATTATCGCACTATATTAATTTATTGCGGTTTAAAATATCCTAAAGCGATCGTATAGCGTAATGACCCATATCTATTCTTCAAACGCGATCAGAAAACGATCACAATATATTATAATATTATTATTATCCATGTATACCTATATATTATAAAATATAAATAGCGCCTATGTGTATTACGCATTGCTTAACACGATTTGTCGTACACGCATACCGGATATACTCCGCCACTCCGGTACCATATCCTTTACAGTCTTGTTACAATTTTAATTATTGTTATTATTATCATAACGATTATTTTACGATTCCACCACGTGTCGTTTGTTTCGAAGAATATGTGATAATAC
Organism: Sitobion miscanthi; assembly: GCA_008086715.1. Lineage (NCBI taxonomy): Eukaryota > Metazoa > Arthropoda > Insecta > Hemiptera > Aphididae > Sitobion > Sitobion miscanthi. The sequence goes on along the minus strand of CM017800.1, from coordinate 1,771,016 downwards.
ACGTCATATTATATTATTATACTGCCTGGTACACGTGATGGTTTCCTTTTCGTCAGTAGCATTGCAGCCATCGCGTCCCCGATATAAAATACAATATCATATAATAAGTACCTCAGCTACAACCATCCCTTTGTGTGTGTCTCTCTCTCTGCTGTATGTGTGCATGTGGCATAATATACATCTCCGCGTTCTTCTGGACCTGCAGCGCGGGTTGACGTGATGATATATTATATTATACTTTGATCGCCAAAAATAACACGATAAATTCGTTACACGCGCTCACAAAAGAATAATACTTGTCAACAGTGCCGGATATACGAGCGTATTATATTATAATATACGACACTCACACTCGCACATAAATCTATTGTACAACCGTAGTATATAGGTACTTAGCCATTATACATTATACCTATTTATGCGAGTGTGTATAAAATAGGCGGCACTTGGCCCCAATTGTTGTGGGGGAGGGGGGGCAAAAACCCCCTCGTGACCCCCCGTGCCGCCTTTAGTGTTCAATATATACCTAGGCGGAAATCGGCTGGGGGTATTATTGAGGGTGACCTATGAGTCCTCTCGAAATCTACGAATAGCGGAATTTTAGCCCCCTAAAACAAGCTATGATTACTTTATTTTTCTACAACTACATAATATTTGCAGTAATTGTTAGTATAAGAATTCATTTTAAAATTGTTTTCTCAAAAAAATGCAAAATTAGATTTTTTATATGCATCCTTTTTATACCAATTATTCATAGAAGTACGGAAATACTCAACTCCAGTGGTGCATTTATAAATTAAGCGCCCTGAGGAAAAATTTTACCAGCGCCCTGCTCCTCCCCTAGAAAAACATACATTTAATATTGAATATATTTTGTAGATAATTAATATAAATATATTGAAAATAATCATTAATACCTATTCTTCAACAAAAAGTATTAAAAAAAATACTTATATGTTTATTATTCGTCGTACACGGTCTTGAGCTAATTCCTGAATGACATCATTTTAGTATATTTTTGTAGTGACATTAGCCTTTATGTCATAGTTGCTATTGCGGGCAATCTTTCTTCGCCTATGTTTGACCTTAAGTATGATTTCATGAGTCTTGGGCTGAAAACGATATCTCAGTTGAAAAGTTACTAATACTGGAGTGTATAATAACGTTCTTAAAGCAATATCCACATAAGAGGATAATCTCTTATACAATTTAAAGCAGGGCATGAAACCGCTTATGAAAAATTCGGTTACCGGGTCCGGTGGGACCCAAAAAAATGTTCGTAAGTGGTTACCGGTTTTAAGGGTTTTTAGAATTAGTGGTAATTGATTACCGGTTACCAAAATGATCCCTAAAAATGTAGTTACCGGTTATCGATTTGGAAGTGGTTTTAATTCTTCAAGATTACCGGTAACCACTTCGGAAACGGTTTTTTTCGGAAAATTTTGGTTTTACTTTAATTTACACAAAACAAATATCCACTATATACAACGATTTAGGGCCAAGCTGAATTAAAAAAAATTTTGCTTCTAAACATTTGGTTTTTTTTTTGTTTTTTTTTCATTCACTTATAAGAAATGATTGGATAGTACTGTTAAAAAAACCGTGAAAATGTTTAAAAAAAAACACGAAAAATGAATTTTACTAAATTTACGATTATATGAGATTTGAATGTTATTTAAATGTGGTTTTTTCAATGAATTTGTAATTTTGTACACAAAAGGTGGGTTAGTGGGTGTCGCTCTGCTGTACAGTAGGTTACAAGTGGGTCAATGTAATGGATGGTGTTAAAATATTTGAATTCAATGATATAATATCATTGTATGGGAAAAACGATTCTGAGCGAAAACGGCCAGTCGGCCTATGATATTACCAAGTATATTTGATGATATTATTGTGAATAAAGTAATTTATATATAACCTATTTACGTGGAACCTTGTTTTCAATTTTCAATCCTTAGCTATAAAAGTTGAACATTTTATAAATTTTTAACTACAAAATAATTATTAAATTATAAATTTGATAAATGTTGTCAAAATTTGAACTTTAAATGCTTATAAAAAAAATTGTGCTTTGTATTTTTAATATTTTTCAACTACTATTAGAACGATATATCAGGAGCCTTATATTAAATTTTCACGCTTTTTTACCAAACAAATAAAATTTTATTGATATTTATAGAAAAAAAAACTAAAAAAATTGAAAACTGACAATGTCCGTAAACCGCTCAAAAGAGTCAAATTATTTTCAAAATTTTATCGTGTATAGAAAATGCTAATACAAACATTCAGTGAAATTTTCAAGTATCTACAGTTATACGTTTTTTAATTACAACGAAATAACAAAATCGTTACATGAGAAATTGAGTGAATATCAAATGTTGTAAAAATATGAATTTCAAACGCTCATAAAAATTTAATTTGACATTCTTGTATACATTTTTTTTTTTTGATAAAGGTGGACAAACTTATGGATAATCTTGTATTACATTTCCAAATCTTAGATTTAAAAAGAAAAATTTTTATGAATTCTCAACTCAAAATATTTTACTAATTTTCGTGATTTCTCCGTATTTTGTCAAGATTTGAACTTTAAATGCTAATAAATAAAATCCATGACTAAGGATTTTTAATTTTTTTCATCTGATGTGATAACGGACACAAAAAAAAAAATAAAAAAAAATTTAAAAAAAAACACACATCATTGTTAAATCAATACATTCATTTCTTCGCTCAGAATCTAAAACATCCAGAAAGTAGTATTGACTAGTCAAAAAAGCGGTTTTTTTTTATAACTTCAGGCACCATTGATTTAGTACATAGTAATAAATACAAAATTTACTTAGTTATTTTGTTATTTAATATTAATTAATAGATATTTCTTAAAAATTGTTTATTATTTTATTCCGTTATTCCAAACATTCTTTTTAAATATTGGGATTAATAAAACTATTTTTATTTATTTATTATTTTATATAAATTAGAATTTGTTAATAAACCAAGTAATAAATAAGTGGTTACCAAGTAACAAACCGTTATCTATTATAAATTTGAATTAAATTTACTGCATTTGCGTCTAGTAGAAACATAGAACGTAGAAACAAATAAATGTTTTTTATAGATAATGTGAAAATATCCATCATCCATCGGTTAAGACGGTTAGGTTATAATTACAAATAATCTATGGCAAATGACAATCGTCTGAGACGAACAGCGAATCCAATACGTACTAACATATTTCATTCCATTCTGGTTGTTAAGCTAGGTACCTATTTTTACAAATGTCATTAATCTCAATACTTACAGACTGAACTTTTGGATCGAAGATATGAAGACCTGCGGACCTTGTCGGAGATGCACAGCTCTGACACTAGACAATATTATACAGTATACACTCGAAGGGAACGCGTTTCGCTGGAAGAATAAATAATTACGTAAGTTTTGTCCTTCTACTCTTTTGACGCGGTAGAATAGTTTTGAAAAATCCAATTGTTATAGGTGCACAGAAATTAGGATATTATGAAAATACTTTAAATTATAATACTTTACCTACAGCTAATTCATTGTTATAGAAGAATAATTTTTAAAATTTAAAATCAATGATTAGGCAATGCTTTTATAAGTAGGAAGGTAGGCATTTATACCTACCTATTAAAATAAGAAAATACATAATGATTAATGTTATTTAATATGATTTGTAAGTAGGTACATAGTAGTTTATACCTACCACTCGGTGACGATTATTTTTGTCTTATACGTTCTTCGTAATTCCGTTCCGTCACGATAGTTTTAGTTTTCGTTAAATGGATCCACCACTATTATGTCCGTATGCATTTATGTGTCACATAACACATAGTTTAACATGTCTTATGTAAAACATAAATGTTCTATCCATACGGGCTACGGGCATTAAAACATTTGGGTTTTAAGAGAACACCTCAAATACACGTTTTATTTTTGGGGTTTCACGTGATATACCTATAGGACATTTTCTTCAAATTTTCACACTTCACAGTTTGATATTGTGATATTATTGGTACCTAGGTTAAGTTTCTGTTTTATAATAGATAGGTTACCTAGGTATATCACATTCTTTAATTTAAATTCCGGTAATCGAGTATTGGACAGTATACCTATACGTAACTTATAATTCGTATCGTAATTTAATTACTAAAGAAATAAAAATTTCCCCAACAGTGTCTAGGGCCACCGGCAGGAGAATGCATTATATAGAATGTCTATAAACTTGAGGTCTAGTATATGGTTAAAATTGGCATGCGACCAAGAGGGCTTGTTCTGGAAAATTTAAATGATTTAATGAGTTTCATCTCGCTATTTGAATTAAACTAATTTTTAATCGATTGTTGTGAAAATAAATTTTTAATTTATTTCATTCAACACGCTCATCTTAGTTTTCTAGTACCTCTAGATTTCTCACAAAATTCATATCGATCATCTCAGAACTTTCATATTCAAAACCATTAACGTATGCATTTTTATCTTATTTCAATTTTTTTTCATTGATTTCACTTTTCCAGAACAACCCCCCTAAAATAGAAAACCAGGATATATTACAGATCACAAAGTTTTCTGTAAAGAACATATGATATTTTATCAATAAGCCATATTATACAGGATTTAACAGAAAGATCTGACAAAAAAAAAATTATGCTACCTAAACGTATGACAAAAATTGTTAATATTATGTGATAAGTAAATAATTTAAGAAATATACTCATGTCAGCAAATTCTCAAAAATAATATTTTTAAAAAAGTTATTACGTTCCAAAATAATTTAATAAACAAATTATAGATATTTAAAGAAATTCTGAAAAATAGACTACTTGACTTATATAAATGTTTTTACCATACAAATTGTTATTATAATCAGATTCACAAATTGGCTATTTTGAATTCATCTAAAAAATTTTAAATTTAAATTTAAAATTTTTTATTTTCAGTAATAAAAAATAAAAATAATTTTTTGTATATTATACGTTTAGCGTGAGTGATAATAAATTGTATATAAAAAAAAACTTTAAAATGTTGTATATAGTAAAAGTATTATGGCATTTGTCAAATCTTGGTGGGACATCCTGTATATATTGAGGATATAAGTTCTATGGATTTATCATATTATAATATATTTATGTCATCCATGGCAATCGCCAATTGTCGATATTCGGCGGAGACGATTGACTATTCTAATAATTGCAGTGAACAAAAAAATAAAATAAGCCAACAATTGACGGACAGTTCGTTAAGCAGTATAATATTATAATATTGTAATATTGAACCTCCACATTTTGTAACGTTTAGGTTATTTTCATAAAACATTTCCATACTTTCTAGTTTCGATTCGGAACGAGATGTAGACGGATGAAGATAACTGTTTCTACGGCGGCAGCGTGTGCTGCAGTACAGCTAGTTTTCACCGGAAGAGTCGATATTTACGCGTAAGTTTGTTTTCATATTATTTTGGGGCTTAAATTTAATTTTTAGACTTGAATTAATTTACTGTCACAAAAAATCTCTTAACTCGGTTACGTAGAAGCGTATACGTTACTACCTACTAAAGGCGCAATGTATAATAAATAATAAATTATACGCCAGTTCGAACAATTCAAACGCTGTTTTCGTTTTACCACGACCAGTTTAATATGCGTACCTTATTTGCCTACACTTTTCGCCGGGTAACACCTTCGGTTTGCGCGAAGTATTTATAACAATATAATGTTATTAATCTTTATATTTTGTATACATTATACACCCAATTTATTAATATTTACACCCATTTTAGACTTTAGCGTAGTTTATACCCTAGATAAAGGTATTCAATATTTTACCATAATTATTATTTTAGATTATAATATTATATGATGGGATAGGTATGCTTAAATATTTAATGTCATAACCATTTATTACTGGTAAATTTTTTCCCAAACCTGACGTTTAATTTAAGCATTGAGGGTATGTCATTTAACTTACGTAACTTTTATTTTTCCACTTAATATCTATATCATTGGCACCTTCGTATACTGTTGCACACCTAAAATACAAAAGTTTTCAAGGAGTACCTAGTCAACTGTCGACTGTCGGTCCTGACCCACCTATGTGAACGCTTATGAATACCTAATATACTTAAATATTCGTGTACCTATTTTAAAAGTGTAAAACATGAACATAGGTGTTACGATTATTATTACTTTTGTTTATTTTTTACATACAGGTACATTACATGATTGTAATGCATTGTAATCCTATTTAACTCTTGTTTACTTTAACACAATGCTTCAAAAGTTTTTATTTTATTAATTGGTATAATATTTGTAAATTATTGAATTTAACTACACCCACTATGATTAGTAATAGTAATAAATCTGTGTATAAACTATTAAAATACAAATCAAAAAAATATCAAAGAGCACAATATTTTGACGGTAATCGAGTTCTAGTTGATAACTGACTTGTGAATAAATGTAATTTTCGTTCGGTAAAAAACTAATAAACCCTTGAATACAACATTTAAAAATACAAACTCCGTAAAATAAAAATTAACATTATTTATTGGTAGGCTTATCGCTTATATAATATCTGTAACGCATATACGTCATAAGAATACTGTAGAACATTTTACTGCAAAATCCGTGTTATTTCGGAAATGGTATTCGTCTGTGAAAATTTACCAACTGGGAATAATATATCATAAGCAGACTGAAATGAGTGAACGTTTCAGTGTTTCGAAGATTAAGTTTCGTAGCAGATTTTGATTCGGTCACGGGGTATGTATTTTCTTATTTGTCGGTAGGTTTCTTTTTATTATTGTTTATCGATCAGGAGATGTATTGCCCGCAACTTTTCAATTATTTGTATTGTAACTATACTGGTATAACACTATTTTGGCTATCAATAAAGTCGTGATAAAATTAGAAAATTGGTCAGGTATGATATTTTTTAAGTAATTCTTTTGCGTAGGGAATTCGCTCAATAATATTTAAATATTTTCACCTATAATTAAGTACGATGACTTGTAGGTAACTAGAGACTGAGTGAATAGGAAGTGTGTGATATGGCGAAGATAAGGAAAGAGGTAGGATTTCAGAATGTTTGGTGTATGAAAGGTAAAGACGAAAAAGAATTGTAAGGTTAGGGTAGGTAAGTGGAGTGTGAGTAGCAGATATGAGAATATCAAGTTAGGTATTAAGGTACAAAAGAGGATAGAATAAGAAATTGATTAATTAAGGGTAGTGTAGGGTAGTGTACATATTATAGTGAAAATAAGAAAGAATAGGTTTAGGTGGATCGGTCACTGTATGATAAGAGATAGTGAGAGTGGCTATAGAAATTAATTTAGGGAGGAAATGAGGGGCGAGAAGACTATCTGAAAAAAAGATAGATAGACAGAATACCGATCATATGGAGGTGTGGAATGAGAGTGGCTGAACCTATATATAGCTGTAAGAGACGGGGGAAGAAAATGTGTAAAGGTAGAATAGTTATGTTAACAATGCCGAATACGTAGGAAAGGATCTTGAATTGCAAAGACCACTTGACTCTTTGGCTGAAACTATACCGTTATCAGTTGATATAGGTTTACAACCTTGACTTATAGGATAGAATAAAAAGATCTGTTGCTGGTTGGGATGTCAGCGCACTATTTGTTTTCCATCTTTGATCCACGCGTAGCATACCAAATGTACGATTAAGAAAACATTAAAATGATTGTGCGTGGGTCAGAGAGAAATATAAATGGTGCGCTAAAAATCTGACATCCTCTTAAGTGTTATCAAGTTGAAGAAGCAGTTGATTGTTGACAATTTGACATTTAACATTAACTGTGGTAGGTATTATGATTAGAAATAAAAGTAATTAGCAGGGCTGTGAATTTAATGCAATGAAAAAGTGTTAAATATTTGTCTACATGTATGCACTAAAAACAGGCACGGAAATATTCAAAAATATGCACTTAAAATTAAAAAAAATACTGAATGAAATTGGTTTACAAAAAAAAATTCGTTATTTACACACTTGGTAGGTAGGTACCTATTTATTTTTCTAACGAATGAACCGAAAATCTAAAAACATTTTAAGAAAATAAGCATAAATGCGAAGAAATCATGAAAACATGCAATATATGAACTAACCCAAAAAAATAAGATTTGGCCAAATCCATTTTTTATATGGTCACGGTGTAGCAAAAAAGCATGTAAATGAATTTAATTCACAGCCCTGGTAATAAGTAATAATTTATCTGTAGTGGAAACCGGGGTACAGTGAGACGCATATTGGTAACGGTGTTGTAATAATAGGGATCTCCAAAAAAAAATACGTACTAATAGTTCAAATAAATCATAAAGGCCAACTGTAATAAATATTAATTTATGAAAAAATATATTAAAAAGCATTATTATTATAAATGAAACAAAACTATGAACAATGGACCGTAACATAATATTGGTATTTCTATATTTTTAGCTCCATAATTTCTGTTAAAATATTAGGAAAATGTATTAAGTACCGTAAAAGTGCTAAATTTGAGCTATTACTTATAATATTATATTCATAACAAATTATCATAGAAGGTTAGGTACTGTTATTCCACATACCTACTATAGTTTAATTTAACTACAACATTCTAGTAGAGTCTGAAAATATTCGGTTCCACGACTCTGATCATACAAACTTTAAATACTAAACTACGGGTCTGAAATTTAGTTTACATAGATCTAAATAATCCAAAACATATATTGCTTCAAAATATAAAAATAAAGTGTCTTGTATTGTTGTAGGTAGGTAACTACCATAAAAATAAACTAAAAAAAATCATACTTGACATCTATGTATAATATACGTATATTGTAATAAATGTTCAAATGTTTATTATAGTACATTATAAAAAAATAACTTAAGTTCAATATAATACATTATAACGGGTGTTCAAATGTACATTTCAAACCACATATTTTGTTATTTCACACAGTCTCTCTTCAATTTCAAATTTTTCTTCAAATTATCCCAAATTATCTACAAAATATAAATGTTTAGAAAATTGGAAAACTTGATTAAGTATTTAATCATTTATCTCAAAAAGATGTGCCAGGTCGCCACCTAACCTATCGAGGGGCCATAGTGCAAGTGCCGTCCATAAATATCATAACATATATTATATTTGTTTGCGCCGATACCGATCCTACGAAATTGGCGGTTGTCGTCAACGACCCACGATTGTGCTGGGAACAGGAGGGGAAGGGTTACCCAAAAATAAACAATATATTATATTAAAACAATCAGTGGTTATAGCACCGAAACAAAAGGGCGCCTCAACAAATAACATAATAATACAATTAAGTGTGACAATACAAAATATAATATGTTAAACCTGGTCCTCGCTGTCGTTGGCGATGGCCGGTGTGTTCCTAAACGACTACGGCGGCACGGCAAACGGCGACACACACTGGTTGGTGGCGGCACACAGTATTAGTGGCGGCACGCAATATTAGCGGCGGAACGGCACTGGTCAGCGAAAACAACAAAACAGTATTCGGCTGGGCCGATAAAAACACGACTACGCGTTGTCCGAACACACGGTTACTTGCCGGCACCAAGCACACGGCGGCGGCGGCAGATGCAACTATGCGTCGGGCTCGACCGCTGGACAGAGATAAAAAAAAAAACAGTCTACGGCGGCGAACGGCCCGGCGCTGGACGGCCGAGGATGGGGTAAGCCACCTCGTGAGCTTCGGCATCCGAAGCGCAGCTTTGAGGGCGTGTGTCGAAACTACGGTGGCGCAAAAACGCGTCTGTGTTTGAACATACTCCCCCCGTGAGGCTCTGCCTCACATGCAGTGACGTAGAACCGGACACACGACGTAGCAGGGGATGAAGGTCCGAAGTAGATGGATGTATGAAATCTATAGCTGATGGTCACATATGCGCCTTAGTGCCTTACCTGTGGTGTACATTATTTTTTTTTTAACGATAGAAAACAAAATATTTGAAAAAATCAATACGTAATGGTACGAATAATGATTGATGACCAAATAGTAATACATAATATAAATAATATAAATCAGTGTAAGAACACATGTTAACAATAAACACATGTGAAACATAATAATACAAAGCAGCAATGCTGCAGGGTGCTTAGCATACGCCAAAATGTTAACACCTCATAATAATACATGAACAAGCGCATAGCAATACACTAATAGATTATAATTGAAAAAACAAACCAATGAACATAATATGGTTCATGTAATAAATAATTGTATGAAGACAAAACAAATACATAGTTATAACTAATAATACCAAGTACAGAACAATAATACAAAAAAATAATAAAATTATATAGTGAGGGCTCCACCGGTCCCAACACCCAGCCAGTCGTGATGTATACAAAGTTTAAAAACGTGAAACACGCCAAAATAATTAACAGGTGGATTGGGTCGGTGAGCTAGATGCGTCGTTTTAGGGAGCACAGTGCTTACATGTGACACAAAAGGACGCAACAACATTTATAAATTTAAGTTATTGGTGGATGATAAATCTACCGTGGACATAATATTATGCCACTAATTTCTTTCCGGCGGACAATTATTTGCCGCACTGCATACCTTGGTATCGGGCCTATCCCGGGACCCGCAGACGTGGAACGAATCGAAGTACTAACATACAAAACAAAAAAAAACAGTATATTATATAAAAACAATCAGCGGTAATAGTACCGAAACAAAAGGGCGCCCCAACAAATAACATAATAATACAATTAAGTGTGACAATAAAAAATATATATGTTAGACCTGGTCCGCTGTCGTTGGCGATGGCTTGTGTATTCCTAAACTACTACGGCGGCACGGCAAACGGCGACACAAACTGGCAATGGTTAACGGTACAACAAACGGCAAATTCGGCGACAGCCACACCACGAGGGTTTTGGCGTCACGCAACCGTTAGCCGCGGCACATAATCGGCGGCACGGCACTGGTCAGCGATAAACGACAAAACGGTGTTCGGCCGGGCCGATAAAAACACGACAACGCGTTGTCCGCACACGTGGTTACTGCCGGTACCAAGCACACGGCGGCTGCGGCGGACGCAACTATGCGTCGGGCTCGACCGCTGGACAGAACAAAAAAAAAAACACGGCTGGCGGCACTGCCTACGGCGGCGAATTGCCCGGCGCTGGGCGGCCGAGGAGGGGGTAAGCCAACTCGTGAGCTTCGGTATCCGAAGCGCAGCTTTGAGGGAATGTGTCGAAACTACGGTGGCGCGAAAACGCGTCCGTGTTCGAACAATATAAGAAATACAAACTTAATATTTGTAAATATTATAAAAAAATATTACGAAATGTACTATACTCATATTATATTATGATTGTATTAGTTAAAAACTCTTGAATTAAGAGTTATGTTTGAGGATTTAATTAATTTCCTAAAAGGAAATGCCTCAAGGTTGCCTCAGTAGGTTGAGGGACCGTAGTTAAAGTGCCGTCCACCAATAAAGTATCGGAAAAAAAACGATTAATTCAAATATAGAAGGTACTTATATTATATACTTTTATCAAAGTATGATTTTGTTGGTCACAGTCTTGTGTAAATGATATTTTCTTATGTTTTGCCCAATTTAATTATACAAAATACTGAAAATTAATGAAATCACAAATATTAATACAATAGAGAGACTGTTAAATTTACTTTTTGCATAGAGAATATGAAGGTGGACTGGGCTTTTAATATCAGAGTATGGGGGACAGGGCTGGGATTTCATATTATGAATAGAAATATTTGTGGACACTGGACGACCAAAAGGACCATCCTCCATAGCATGTTTCAATAAGTTAAAAATAAAATTGGTTGAATACGTTATAAAGTTTGCTCCCATGCTCGACATTATCCTGGTATTTTAAAAAAAATATGAAGCTAAAAAAAAATCATTAAAAATGTTGTTTTAAAAAAAACCTTTCATGTGCATGTGTTGTCTTCAAATGTGTGTTGTGAGATGATAGATGCTGATAAATCATTAATAGAGACTCGTTGATCGCTTTTATGTGCTTAAAATTGTTTACACGAGTGGGCTGGGTATGGCTTCATCGTAGATAATAAAGATATGGATAGGACATAATTGTCTTATCAGCGGTCTTTGAGGGGAACAATTGAGGCTAAATAAAGTATACCTATATCGAGTATTGACTATCAATATAAAGAAGCCTCAATTGCCTTCCCCTCCGGGAACGCGGCCTCAAATGTATTTAACATAGGCGTGGCCTATCCATATCTTATTATTTATGGGCTCCATCCAGCATGTATGAAGGAGTCAACAATCAAAAAATCAACTTGATAATCAAACACTTAAGTTTGGCAACCTGCAACTCAGGATCTTTTTATTCAAAGTGTCCTAATAAGTCATAAGAAGGTTAGTTAGGTAAACCTATGGTTAGTTGAAGCTATGGTGCTGATAGACGACTATCATCACTGGTCGTGAGCTTTGCGATGATCTTTTCCTACTAACTATCAAGGTATTCGATATTGTAAACATAACAATGAAAGAAAATATTTAAATATTATTAATTTGGTTCAGTTAGGTAAGGATAGGACAGGAAATTAGACGTTAACTAATTATCATCGTTTTTAACACGGTCTTAAAGACTGTCAGCTAGAGTTGTACCAGTATAGTTATTAAAAACTTAAATACAGTCAACATTAAATAATGATGTTTTTACCACAACAAATTATTTTATTAGGATTTTATAAGGTTTTCAATACTTATGAGTTTTTGTAAATAGAAAATGTATAAAATCAATAGTTTTAATTTAAAATATGGTATTGAGTTAAAATATCCTATTGTCAAAGAATTCTCAAGATTTCCATCCCACATTTTTTTACATTGTGATAAGTATAATTTTTTTCCGCACATATTTACAAAGATTAAAACAGATATCTGACTATGTTTTTATTTGCATTTAGACTTTAAAGTTTGTAATTTAATATTGACTGTAGACCCAGCCAAACACAATATTATTTTAAATCAAACATTATTTTATGTCCTTCATAAATAACAATCACGTAGTAGAGTCCGTGCAGGAACTTTTTCTCATATAATTTTCTTGCATCCTTTATGAATTGCATTCATTTTTATACATATTCTAATACATATATTACGGTGAAACACCTCTGATCATAATAACTGTTCGTATTATTATAATGTAAATAATACCTAGTTTTTGGATTGTAGTAATATTTATTGCAGTATTTGGCTTGTAGCGTATTCATTTGTTTAGTATTATTTCACCCAGGTTCTCAAACAAATTTTTTTTCAATTCATTAAACTATAGTAGATTTTTTTGTATAAATATTTTTCAACATTAACCGGCTATACCTGGGAGTACACTGAGTACCTGTGTACTTACTATATAACATTCTAAAATGCATTTGCCTGCGGGCGCCAACACCCTCCTTCAATTTTTTTTTTAAGATTTGACCTCTAGCTGAATTTTTGAAATATTGAAAACCTAGTACCCTCTGAAAAATCCTTCACGAATGAACTAAATCTTTTGAATAATTTTTTCTGTTTAAATTTCTGGGGATTTTTATATGAACTTTGTCATGTGTTTTCCTACAATATAAATTTTTCTAATTTTTTTTTGATTTTCTAAAATGCATTTGCCTGCGGGCGCCAACACCCTCCTTCAATTTTTTTTTTAAGATTTGACCTATAGCTGAATTTTTGAAATATTGAAAACCTGGTACCCTCTGAAAAATCCTTCACTAATGAACTAAATATTTTGAATAATTTTTTCTGTTTAAATTTCTGGGGATTTTTATATGACCTTTGTCATGTGTTTTCCTACAATATAAATTTTTCTAAATTTTTTTTGATTTTCTAAAATGCATTTGCCTGCGGGCGCCAACACCCTCCTTCAATTTTTTTTTTAAGATTTGACCTATAGCTGAATTTTTGAAATATTGAAAACCTGGTACCCTCTGAAAAATCCTTCACTAATGAACTAAATCTTTTGAATAATTTTTTCTGTTTAAATTTCTGGGATTTTTGTTTGAACTTTGTAATGTGTTTTCCTACAATATAAATTTTCTAAATTTTTTTGATTTTCTAAAATGCATTTGCCTGCGGGCGCCAACACCCTCCTTCAATTTTTTTTTAAGATTTGACCTATAGCTGAATTTTTGAAATATTGAAAACCTGGTACCCTCTGAAAAATCCTTCACTAATGAACTAAATCTTTTGAATAATTTTTTCTGTTTAAATTTCTGGGGATTTTTGTTTGAACTTTGTAATGTGTTTTCCTACAATATAAATTTTTCTAAATTTTTTTTGATTTTCTAAAATGCATTTGCCTGCGGGCGCCAATACCCTCCTTCAATTTTTTTTTTAAGATTTGACCTATAGCTGAATTTTGAAATATTGAAAACCTGGTACCCTCTGAAAAATCCTTCACTAATGAACTAAATCTTTTGAATAATTTTTTCTGTTTAAATTTCTGGGGATTTTTATATGAACTTTGTCATGTATTTTCCTACAATATAAATTTTTCTAAATTTTTTTTTGATTTTCTAAAATGCATTTGCCTGCGGGCGCCAACACCCTCCTTCAATTTTTTTTTTAAGATTTGACCTATAGCTGAATTTTTGAAATATTGAAAACCTGGTACCCTCTGAAAATCCTTCACTAATGAACTAAATATTTTGAATAATTTTTTCTGTTTAAATTTCTGGGGATTTTTATATGACCTTTGTCATGTGTTTTCCTACAATATAAATTTTTCTAAATTTTTTTTGATTTTCTAAAATGCATTTGCCTGCGGGCGCCAACACCCTCCTTCAATTTTTTTTTTAAGATTTGACCTATAGCTGAATTTTTGAAATATTGAAAACCTGGTACCCTCTGAAAAATCCTTCACTAATGAACTAAATCTTTTGAATAATTTTTTCTGTTTAAATTTCTGGGGATTTTTGTTTGAACTTTGTAATGTGTTTTCCTACAATATAAATTTTTCTAAATTTTTTTTGATTTTCTAAAATGCATTTGCCTGCGGGCGCCAATACCCTCCTTCAATTTTTTTTTTTAAGATTTGACCTATAGCTGAATTTTTGAAATATTGAAAACCTGGTACCCTCTGAAAAATCCTTCACTAATGAACTAAATCTTTTGAATAATTTTTTCTGTTTAAATTTCTGGGGATTTTTATATGAACTTTGTCATGTGTTTTCCTACAATATAAATTTTTCTAATTTTTTTTGATTTTCTAAAATGCATTTGCCTGCGGGCGCCAACACCCTCCTTCAATTTTTTTTTAAGATTTGACCTATAGCTGAATTTTTGAAATATTGAAAACCTGGTACCCTCTGAAAAATCCTTCACTAATGAACTAAATATTTTGAATAATTTTTTCTGTTTAAATTTCTGGGGATTTTTATATGACCTTTGTCATGTGTTTTCCTACAATATAAATTTTTCTAAATTTTTTTGATTTTCTAAAATGCATTTGCCTGCGGGCGCCAACACCCTCCTTCAATTTTTTTTTAAGATTTGACCTATAGCTGAATTTTTGAAATATTGAAAACCTGGTACCCTCTGAAAAATCCTTCACTAATGAACTAAATCTTTTGAATAATTTTTTCTGTTTAAATTTCTGGGGATTTTTGTTTGAACTTTGTAATGTGTTTTCCTACAATATAAATTTTTCTAAATTTTTTTTGATTTTCTAAAATGCATTTGCCTGCGGGCGCCAATACCCTCCTTCAATTTTTTTTTTAAGATTTGACCTATAGCTGAATTTTTGAAATATTGAAAACCTGGTACCCTCTGAAAAATCCTTCACTAATGAACTAAATCTTTTGAATAATTTTTTCTGTTTAAATTTCTGGGGATTTTTATATGAACTTTGTCATGTGTTTTCCTACAATATAAATTTTTCTAATTTTTTTTTGATTTTCTAAAATGCATTTGCCTGCGGGCGCCAACACCCTCCTTCAATTTTTTTTTTAAGATTTGACCTATAGCTGAATTTTTGAAATATTGAAAACCTGGTACCCTCTGAAAAATCCTTCACTAATGAACTAAATATTTTGAATAATTTTTTCTGTTTAAATTTCTGGGGATTTTTATATGACCTTTGTCATGTGTTTTCCTACAATATAAAATTTTCTAAATTTTTTTTGATTTTCTAAAATGCATTTGCCTGCGGGCGCCAACACCCTCCTTCAATTTTTTTTTTAAAATTTGCTTTTCCATTTATAAAAATATTTTAAGCCGGAACCGTAACCGTTTTTCTGAAGACAGCATGTCAATTTTTTTTTACCATCTAGTTTATTGTGCATTAAATTATCTGGTATAACTCAAGTAAGTTAATTTTTAAAATTGTTTTTAACTTATTCTTAGGAAAAACCATGTTAAAGAAAAAGGTAATCTATTTATACAAAATAGCATAAACTTAAACTTGTGTGCCATTTGAAAGTGTTTAAAAATTGTTCTCTATTTTATTTTGTAGTATATTTATGAATTGCCTTTTTATATAAATTAAATGCCTTTTTTTACATTTTAAATGCTTTTTTTATTGATTATATTGCCTTCAAATCCAAACCCTGCTTATAAGTTATAGCCCATAGGTAATAGATAATAAGGTCATCGATATTTATAAGGATTAGAGGAAGTCGATTGCATGGCGCATGCAGAGGTGTATTTACCATTTTGGCGCTCTAGGTTCACACATTTTGGCGCCTCTTTATCTCAGTTTCCTTTTACTCATTGTCACAAAAAATTTTTAAGCCCCTTCTTATTTACAATTTACTTTTTCTCTCCGTTAAAAGTGCAGGGCTTGAAACGGGTATAAATCATTATAAAACAAAAATCGAAAAAAATTTGTAACCGTTATTATAATAAAAAACCGAAACCGAAAATATAATTTAAAAAACGGTATTTTTTTGAAAATTTTTGTATCTTGACATTTTGGAAAGTTTACTTTACACAACAAGCGATTCAAATGCTCGAACCGGTAATTCAAAAATAAATTAATAAACTCAGAATGACCGTAAATAGTTCAGGCCTTGAAACCGATTTTAGAAACCGTTATAAACCGTTTAAAAACTGAAACCAAAAACAAAATCATTAACAAAATCGGAAAAAATTGGAAACCGGTATTGAATCCAAAATCGAAACCGAAACCGAAATTTCTTCAATCGGTTTCAAACCCAGTAAAAGTGATAACCCAAAATTTATATTTTCCCCTTACTTATTGCATTTATGCTTCCACTAATTTAGAGAAAACTTTTATTTTACCATTACCACTCCATTTATTATTATTTTTTTTTATTCCTAATAAAATAAGTCAACATTTATAATCAAATAAAACAAATTACAATTTTAGATTTTAGCCTTTTTTTATGACAATATAATAAAACACATTATACATACATAGTAATATGTTTAGAAATGTAAAAGATATTATGAGAAAGATACAGGTTATTACTTATTAGTTATCACCAATATAATTTCTCAAAAAATCCAATAAAATAAAAAATAAAAATTTTTATTTTGTTATAACCTCTTTGAGGACTCAGAATATGGCGCCCCGGGGAAATTTCTCCCTGTCACTCTCCCCCCCTCACAAATGCGCCACTGGGCCTATGACCGTTCTCGTACGTTGTTGATATGGGTGTAACTCCTTTTGGGGGATAGACCAGGACGGCCCTGTTTTGACCTAAGTTCTATAATCCCAAATAGTGTGATAATCGAACTGATACTTCTGATATTGTAGTGTTTTTCATGTACTTACTGGAAGTAAGTGGAAAATAATATAATATGATTTATGTGATTGTTAATAAACAATTTTTGGTTCGTTATCTTATTCATATTTTATTATTACAACGCCACAACTGTATTTTTATTTATACTCTACACACAGTGTGTATATTGTATATACACATATTTTTAGATTTATATTAAGTAATATTATATATTTATACGTAGGTAATGTATATAGGTACAATAGTACATGCGTGTTTGTGCACGTACAAGTGCGTGTTTCGTATACGATTCTATAAAAAAAAGAACCTATAATAGCTATAGACAAAAATAAAGTTAGAAAAAAATCATTTCCGTTTCAATCGACATTGCCAAAATAACAGTTTTTTTATTTGTTTATTTTACAAATTTGTTTAATGTCAAGCTAATTTTAATCAGCTCAGCTCGCCTTCTATTATTTGAACTATTTTTAAGCAGGTTATAGGAATAACTCTTTATACCTGTAGGCTGCAGAGTTTCATAATGTTAAAACAATAGTGTATTATGTATTATAATATAGTGCAATATTAGCTATAGAATACTAAAATTGTAAATATAATAAAAAATTTGAATTTTAATATTAAACATTCATTAAAAATATTTATACTAATTTATCATAAATGTATAAAATTACGATCTGTCTCTAAATAATATATTTAATTTGTTGTTTTGTTGCTTATTAGCTATTTACATAACTCTTTAGATGACATATTTTTATTTTATTTTTTTTTGTTATAAAAATATAAAGATGAGTAAGGGTATGGTTTAAACAAAAATACTTGGAACGTTTTAAAATAATAGACTTCTATTAAAATTAATCGTGCACTACAGATTACAGGTAGGTAGCCGGTAGTGGCGACTTGAGAGACATGATTAGGGGGCCCAGTCATAATTTTCGGAAAATGTTAACAGTATAAAATTGTTTAGAAATACAGCTTGGGGGGAAGGGGTGGCCGCTAGAATCCTCCCTGGAGCCGTCCCTGGTAACCGGTACCTATAAATGTTATAAAATGTATTATACTATTATATTATTATATAGGTATAGCATGCTATACTATTATCTCACGAAGTACTAATAATTGCCTTCTAATTGGTAAATATTAATTGTGTAAGTGGCCTCTAAACTCCTTAAAATTAAAATATATTTTCATTAAGTATACTTTATAATAGCTTATACACTAACATCGAAAATATAATATGATATAATTTATTTTATAATGATAATATTATCCATCTATATGCATAATTATTCCACTTCGGGTGATCCGACGTATTTTGTCAGCATTAGGTACTAGCCCATGTACATATTTTTACGATTGCACGTGCTATGAACAGTTTTTCTTATTGTTTCATTATTAATATTTCAAAGTAAAATAATTATATAGAAACAAAATACTAGGCAGCAGGCAATAGGCAATAGGTATACACACTTTATATATTTATACAACACAGTAATAATACCGAACACTCGTTTTACGTTGTCGTATACGGCGCCTGCTGACTGGCTTTGAGTGTTTGACAAATAAACAGACGATCGTAAATATTTTGTATTTTATGACTTATTTACAAAATTAAATTATACAAATATGTATCTTTATTGTATAATATATAATATTACAATACGTTAGAATAAAAAAAACACTAGCGGAAATGGTGTGTAATATTCTTTTTGGTCGGTGCGCGTGTGCGTGGGGTAAACAATACTACACGGTTTAAAATAATACAATTGTTGTTGAGTAAGGATTAAGGTTATAATGACTGATTGATTCGTCTTCCTTTTTTAAATATTGTTTTGTTGTTGGTTGGTATTATTATTATTCACTGCCAAGTCGAATGCAGTTATTTAAATATAAAATTATTGTATTTTAAGAAGAAAAACAGTTAGGAGGTACCTACTTTCTATTTTATACAATGTATTCAATTACAGTTATATACTTAAATGCTGATAATAATTTTGTTTATTTATAAATCTTAAAATAAATGTTTACTAATTACTTTAACTTAACAGATGATCTGAGCAAATGATATGTTCAACTAGTTCACCGTGCTGTATAACCCAAAGTTAAGTTTTTCGTTTTCATTTTGACTTGAATTATTTAATTTAAGTTATTTAATTCGTGTAATTTATTTAATAATCAGTATTCACTATCCATTTATGACTAATTATATTTTATTTTATTTATTTTCATTTATAAAATATTCATATAGCTACCTTATTTGGGTTTTTTATAATTATTATACATTATACAATTATTATGTATGGGTAATAATATAATACTTCAAGCTCTAATGCATCACGTATACAATATACCAATAACAAAGCAAATAATTGTACATATACCCATATGAATATTATACATTTTGCATATATTATTGTACCTATATTTAATATATTATGTACTTGTTTCAAATTAAATAACTAGGTACTATATTAATCGACCAATATAGTTATAAAAATAAGGAGTATACATTTTTATTACTTATTACCAATTATATCTTCTAATATTGCTAATGCTTGTTATCGCTTTGTTTCAGCTGCATAAATTCATTTATATTATTTTGATGTATGTATGTCACGTATAGATTTGCCAATTGGACTTATGCCAGATTTGGACGTATGTTTGCAATTTCAATCACTCTACGGATAGCAATAACTTTAATAATAATAATATACTTTATGATATTATGTAGTATGGTACCAGTCAGCAGTCAGCACAAGCGCACAATACTTATTGGTTTTTTAATTCGACTTTTGTAGGTCTCGCATTCTTATTGACCCACTCAAAAGAATTTCGTTTAAAGCCTAATACTAATACTGTTAGTGTTTAAATATTAAACCAAAATTCCCTGTACCTATATAACAATTGAGCATATTATTTATAATAGTTTTTATGAAAATTAATTATTCTGTTTATCACATTGAAAAGACTATCCGTTTAATGTTTCAAATAATAATGTCTGCGTGCTTCACTGGTTCACTGTTTATTATTTAAATAATATATTATTATCTTTACTCTTAGAACTTTTCGTACATGTGATTCGGCCAAGGTATTGCTTTCGATATTTTTTCAGATGCCCAAATGTGCCGACAAATCAATTGTCGAAACATCGGGGAGAACTTATAAATATACCAAGACCATTCATGAGGGGTTCTATACCACTGTAGTTACTATATGAATATATAAAGCGAAGGAAGTAAAGTACACCCAAGATAAAATTCGTTTAAGTGTTTGACCAGGATTTGAACACTGTATGTGCATATTAACTGTTATTTTTAAAAACGGTTTGTTCAATATAAGTTATTTAGTTATGTAAAGTAGTTTGCTTTGGTGGGAAAGAGGGGGAGGGGGTGACTGGGAGAGTGCAGTTTGAACACAAAAAAAAAAATAACAGTCTTCAGTGACCAGCACACATGTGCCCCCGACGGATACCAATAGTTATTAAGGAGGTCGATATACTTACCTAATATTGATATTTTAGCTACTTATACGTGCAGTATACATCATACATAAATTATCATCATAAAATATAATATGGGTATTAAAGTTATTGCTTTAATGAGCTAGTAATAAGTAGGTACCTAATACCTACATTATATGTATAATATGATATTTAATTTAGTATGAAAAAAACCAATTAGATATCCTGCTAGTAATTGACAAAATGAGCGCTATACCTATTTAGAATAATAAAAAAATATTGTTCACTTTAATTTAGGTAATCGGACTAAAATAATTCTATTATCATTTTGAAGCGATTATAGTTACCAATGTAATATTGAGAGTGCGTTGAATATTTTTCAAACGATCTCCTAACGTAGATATATTATAATATATCTGCTATATCCTGAGAACGTTTCTGAGTTCCCCGATACTCCCAACCACTCTGTTGCTCCATTTTAACATGTCTTCAACTAGTGTTACAATCAACCCCCATCGATCGACTAAATGCTAAAGCGCATGGGCGTTAGGCAAACAAGTCTACCACAAATACGTAATTCAGTTCGTAGCCACCAATACAATACGACTGTTATTTTCAAAGTGTGCGACGTGCGTATTATCTATTTTGATTCAAAACTGTTGTCATTGATGTATTATTTGAAATAACTTATTTAATTTCTGTAAAAATTTCCCAATTGTTGGTGTTATTTAATAAATAGGTACATTCACGAGTGGATTAAAGGCGGAGTGGATATTGTTCTTTTATAAATAAGTTGTATTCCTTGTTTACGTTAGCCAATTTTCAAATAAAAAGCTTAAATACTCCCATAGTAATTTTATAACCGTTTATCATATTTTTCACCGGTTATTTTATTTATATTTTTGTGACTAATGGTAGAGGCGAAAATTTTGTAGCTATAGTCTCCCACCAGCCGCTCTTTTGTAATACCTTGATCTTTATCCGGGGTATATCGTTATGTATTATATTGTAAGAATAATATTTGATTTCATACATAATATAGTGAGACATACATATATACAGATAAGAATGTATTTGTACAAATAGAGCTGCTGGTGGTTTCGGGTTGACTAGGATAAAAAAAAAAGTTTGTTTATATAACGTGTTGAGGAGGGGGAGGGGGGGTTGATCTCGTGCTCAACCTGAAACCGGCAGCTGCAGCACTACAGTCAGCGCACGCTTATGTGTGTGTCTTATTATATATAATAATATCGTCTATGCCTATATAATATTACGACTCTCGTACGTGTTCTTATACACCTTTCCGACTTGCGCGTTAGTTGTGTATTCAAACTCGGGGCCCTGTGCTGCAGGCGGCGGCGAAGTGGATATCGTCCAGATTCAACGGTCGACTGTACAACGGCGGCACATGGCCGTGAATCTTGAACGCATATGAGTGTGAGTGTGTGTGTGTGTTTGTGTGTGTGTGTGTATATACGTTCACAGTAAGTCGGTTGCGGTGGCGGTGGCACGGGCACAATGGCAGGAAGTGCACCCGGTTATCAAAATTCAAAACGCGGTGGTCGTCGGCGGCGGCGGCAAACGTACTTACAGATAGATGATATACGATTTTTTTTTCTCCATATTTATTTGTTATTATTCGTCCTCTTTCTTTCTCACTCTGTGGATTTGAATATACGCATCATTTATACACCAGGTATAACGTGTGTGTGTGTGTGTGCGTGTGTGACCTACGGTATAGCGCGGTTTCGGCCAATGCTATTCGCTCATTGTCTGTATAATACAATATTATTGTTGTGTGTATATAGTTTCGTGATGCGAAAACCCGACGGACAAAACGGAAACGACTTACCGCCACCGCCGCTACATCTTTCCGGACAACGCCGCCACCGAGAGAGGGTCGTTTACCCGGAGTCGTAGCGGAGGAAAAAATACGTTTCCTCACGTCGGATGTTGTTTTAAATTTTTTTTATTGTTATTACTTATCCTGTACGTATACAGTTGGACGTACAAAACAACCGCGTACTATAATATTATAAAATGATATATAGCTGGCGTACAACTGTGGCGCGACCAATTAGTCTTTTGGGGCCCTATATATGTCTCATACGAAATGTGGAACCCTAAATTATAAACTCACATTTTATATAGTGTACGATAAGACCAAAAGCGGGACTGCGCACGTGAGCACTGTATTTTTTTTATTAAAATTTTTTTAATCGTATTTCTTATACGGTTTACGACCGTATCGTTTGTTTCATGACTTTTAAAATAATAATAATAATAATACTCTATAATAAAACGAAAATAGCATATTTTATAATATTTTATATACCTACCCTACGCTTTTGTAGCTCCTCCGAGAAACGAAGTCTGCAGTGACGGGTCAATAGTTTGTATACGGTGTTATAATATAATAGCGCCGAGCAGTAAACTAGAACTTAAATTATTTAATTTTATAGTGGTTTATTTTCGTTTATGATTTAGTGCTCAATAGTTGCGTCATGAGTTCACAATAATAATGTGCGTCTATATAATATTATAATACACACCGCGATCGTTTATAGTATTTTTATGTATTGGTTAATAACTGCAGCTGATAAACATGTCATGTGCCGTTTATTCCGGACACCAACTTAAGTTTAACACACGTAAAACCTTTTTAATAACTATATCTACATAATATAAGACTTCCATTAATCACATTGACGAGTGGCTTAGTTGTTGGTCATTAAAACGTCTAGTAAATACATGCGCGTCCCGAACTCGACTTGAGCTTGTCAATCACGAGACGTTTTCTTTTATAGACCTCGCGGTGACAAAATGTCAATAATAAACGAACGCATGCACGCCCGGTAAAAGACCTTTGGCGAATTGTCAAGAGACCGCAGGGAGTATTAAAATAAACACGGGGGCTCTTTGTTTTTGACTGACAGCACAAGCCCAGAGAAAAGGTGTTTTTCTTCGCCATACGCCACGCGTATAGTGTAATCGTTGCAAGGACGACTATTAAATAATTATAGAAAACCAAAAAAAAGATAAATAAACGATTGTTGAGGGAACTGATTAATAAGCCGTTTAATGTAATATTTTATCAATCGCATTATTGGATTTCGAAAAATGTTTTGTCACGAAACAATATTAATAAAAATAATATTTTTGAGCAGTATACTATTATAATAACGACGCCTTTATTTAAAAAAGCGTCGTTACATAAAAAAACAATTATTCGAGTTTGTAATTATATATTTTTAAGGACTTTACGAAAACTATTATGTCAACAGCATATTATGTATTATGTTTTCGTATTTAGAGTATAATAATATTACCATTATTATAATAACGCGATACTTGGAACACCCCTAGTACGGTAAACAATAAAAGGTTCCTTTATGTAATTTCCATTAGGTGCCTAAACTATAAATATCGTTATGTAATTATATTTAATTTTTTTTTTTAAAACTATTATTACAGAATAGAAAAACTTAAGACGAGAATGCAATAATTCAATTTTTTTCTTTCAAAACGTGTCTGTTCTGTCCCATTGCTTTTTAGTTTTCAATTTGTGTACACGCGTGTACAAATGAAACGGATATGACCGAAAAAAATGTTAAAGAAGTCGTGGGCGACACGATCCAGTCGATTTGCACAGTTTCCTTGATCTAACGAGACTCTTCCGTTTAGTTTCTTTGACAGACGCACATACGAGTATACGACATACATGCACAGAAAAATACGAGCATACACACAACACATCACGCATGAAAAAAACATAATAATAGAAATATATTTTGTTTTAGACGGCTTAAACGAACAATCTTTTACGAAAATGATTTTCTAAATAGGTCAATAAACGTTTACCAAAATATATAATTATACTAGTATTTTACTACGTAATATATGACTAGTATTTATATAGATAATAATAATATATAGATATACGGACGACTTTAAAATTATAAAATTATATTATTGTCTTACGTTTTTTGTTTGCTATACGTGTGAAATAAAATAAACAAGTTAGGAGACCTATTACTCTGTAAGTATGTTAAATTCCCGTTTTCTAAACGTATTAATTCGACGAACAACGTAATAATTCCATATTCATACAATTTTTTATATTGAGTAACTACGGACAATAAGTACTAATTACCACTAATTAGGTATCTTAATATCAACAATCGTAACTATGTAGGTAGATACAGCAGGAAACACAAAACGAACGGACACAACAGAGATATACCTAAGGTTTTCAGAAACTACCGACTAAGATAAATCTTAGTCCCTGTAAGAAACCTAAAATTAAGATAATAACTGAGTACATATATGTAGGTAATCCTATATAACACATCATTATATTTTCAAATTTATTTATCTGGCCATTAATATTTTAACAATATGATTATTTAAGCGCTTATAGAGGTACCAAACTGGTATATTGCAATATAATATTATTATGTTTTTAATCCTTTATACAATATAAACCAATACAAAATTGATAGCGGCAGTTGTAGAGCTACGAAGGTATAATGGGTAATATTATATATAATTCCATACCGTTTTGTAATAATCGTCAGGGATCGTGTGTTCCAAAACAGGTTTTGGAATGTTGATAAACCCTAAAAAAAAATCATATATAAGACCATTTTGCTTAGTGTTGTTGGCCGATCGCTACGGAACGCGAAGGAATTTAAAGTAACATGGGTAGTACTTACTACTTTCCAGTTAAAATTCCACCCTTGGTTCGATCGAAAAACACGGTGTGGTCAGGATTCCATGTCTTGTTAGCTAAACCACTGTTTCGTTGAACGCTATGTTATTATACCCATCAGTAAAGATTTATGTCCTTAATGTTTTTTTTATGTATAAAATGATTATAATTTACAAAATACATTAACCGTACAATAAAAATAGAATACACGTAATAATTAATTGCACATTATAATATAACATCTCGGGTTAAAAAGGGTAGTAAATACACAAGAGTGTATAATAAAAACTAAAAGGTATACGCCTAAATTTGAAAAGTATATTATATTTAATGTTTATTTATATAAGTTATTCATTATAAGTCTTTTGGAAACTTCTTGATATTGAATACATATTAATATATATTATTAGACGGTTATATTATATTTATATGTAGTAAAATACGATTTTTATGTAGCTTTACAATTTTAATATTATATTATATAAAAAAAAATTAAAATCATAAAATAGTACAACAACAAGATTTCACTGTTTTAGCATAAAACTTCAATAATGATAAATTTAACTCACCAATATATTGACGAGTTCATGACATAACAATAGTTCAAAAAGTATTAGAAACAAATCTTGACTATAATAAATAACACGAGTACTAATTTAAAAAGGGATGATTTTAATTTTTGAAGGTTATTGTAGTTTAAAAAACTAAATAAATGCCACAATTAATCGAAAAAATACAAAATAAAATTGCATTCAATGTTATATAACTTAATATATGAAATATTATGACGATTACTTGATATTTCGTATTAAGCTAAATTTAATAAAAAAAACAATATTATATCGTCTTTGACTGTTTGGAATCTAGACCCTCGATACCTACTGAAATAATAAATAATAATGATAACATTGGAAGCAGTCATATAATTTTTAAATAAAACATTAAAATACAATTTTGTTTTTAGTTTAAGTAGGTCGTGCATTGTCGTGCATTATCAGTATTTCTGATTTGACGTGTTTCTTGTGTTTTGTTCAACTCTCTCATTAACTGGACTATGGCTACTTATGCATCCTACAGACACATTGAATTGGACAATATAGGATGTGGAAAAAAAAAAGTCTCGGAACCACAAGGTGGTGGAAGTAGTGACATATTTGGAATGACATCATGTGATGAAAGTAATCCACATAAACGTGGTACAAATCAGAAGAATCTCCAAAGCTCTATTATTTTGGGTGGTCAAACACCAAAACATAGTAATGGTATAGTTGCAGCCAACGGAAACCCTGATAAACCTGATGGTAATCCAGTGACTGGAGAAGGCTATAAAGCTCCTAAGGTAACGGCTACACCAGCTCAGCATGTTTCTGCTCAATCAGAACCAGCTCCAGAACAAAAAAAGGCAAGCCGTGTGCCACCAGGTGGATACAGTTCCGGGTTATGGTAATTGCTGGACCAGGAAGACCAACAAAATGCTGTCACAAATTTATACATCGCTTTGTATTTCTGTGATGTATTGATGACCTTTGATCACATTTCATCAAAAAAAAATCATTTTTGGTTTATGTATAGCTGTATCATCCAATGAGAAAAATGTAAAAATTAAAACAAGTAAATTTGTAGATTATGTCGAAGAAAATGTCTAATTTATGGAAAATCTATTTCAATTCTAATTAATATAACAATCATTATTTAATATAATATTATTATGAGGCAAATTAACGAAAATTGTGTGATAAGTCAAACGAATTATGTATTTAGAAAACAAACCTATTGGTATATTAGGTATATAGTTGTACATTTGTAGTAAGCGTATATTATTTCGACTTAGTCCTCGGACGACTTTCTGTCGCGCATTCATAAAAATAGCCGGCTACCGAAAATGTCGGTGCAGAATGCAGACGTGTGATGGATTAAGACACGTGACTTGGTATATATAGGTACCTATACATAATATAATATGTAGCTGTAACATGGTCGAGATGATAACCATCTCGGGTGTAACGCGATTATATGTGGGGGAGATGTGGCAGCAATACTCGGTGGTATAAAAAATATAAATACAAACGGATTCGTACAAATAATATACTATAGCTGTATATTATATAGTACATCATTATTCGTGTACCTATTCAGAACATAATAATATTATATTACTGTCGGGTGAACTTTTGGTGTGAGAGGAAACGCGCACCTGATATTCAATTAATACCTAGGCCTCAATAATATTGTTAAAAAACCCATAAACCAGATGAGAGGAAAAATATTATCCTCACGCCTACCCTCCTCCCCCCTTACACTCTGAAGACTGCACCATGGTACATGTGTCTAATTAAAAACCGTCGGGCATCGCGTACAAAATTACATATACATATTATATACAGAATGTAACAGAAAGACCCGACGAATGAAAAATAAAAAATGTATAAAAGTCAAACGTATACGTTTCATATATGAAAAAAATTATGAAAATGATATAGATTATACATTATAATTTAAGATTTTCTTATGTCTGAAATTTCCCGAAAAGAATATTTAAAAAAACGTTTTTACGTTTAGAACTAATTTACTCCGAAAAATAATTGATATTTCAAAAAATTGCAAAAAATTAACTACTTGACTTAAATAAACGTTTTAACAACCGACATTTTTCTAAAAATTAGATTTAATAATTGGCCATTTTGAACTTTTACAAAAAAATTTTACACTGTGCTATTGTAGCACAAGCCTCTATAAATTAAAATATTTAAAATAAAAATGTTTATTTATTGATTAGAGAAAAGTTATTTAATTTGTCTGCTGTTCATTCTTGTATATTATTTTAGAACTTATTGTAAGTGTGTATGTAATATCAAGTACAACTCTCCTGCTTCCAATATGTATATATGTGTGTTAATTATAAAATTGTACTATATATTGCAGTAGAGTTGTATAATATGTAATGTGCGGTGGTGACGGGGGCTGAAAACCCTCACGTGGTGACTGTCACAAGTACACCTACAACTGTCATCTAGCTATATGTATATTATAATTTATAATATATTTATATACAGTGTGATTCACCAAACTTGCTCACCACTTTTTCAGTAATGCAGTTATTCCAATTCTGAGTTTTGGCATTTTTAAATAAACTATAAAAGATCATATTTTTAAATTCTTGAATTTGTTTGCACCTGCAAGAGCGTACTGCGGTATACAAACTTCTGTTTTAAAATTTGAACCCCTTTTTTTACTGAAAATTATTTAGTTGACAATTTTTATTCACCTAATTTGTAGTTCATACGAGTCATTTATCAGTTATTAAAATGTTTATACTTACGACAACAGTTTTTAAAAACATAATATAGATGTAATATTAATATTTATTATTATGCTATCTTTGATTATTTTTACAAATCATCAACGTTGATACAGTAATATTAATTACTAAAATTTTAAAATCATCGTAGCATATTATTATCTTCCAAATCCTTTATCATGGACCTATAATTATCCTCAGTACATAATTTCATGGGCTAATACTTGTACTATTGCAATAATGCAGTTATTTAAAATCTAATTTTTCGTATTTTCAAATATACTTGAGGACCAAATTATTTTAATTCTTGAGATTGAACTATTTAACGAGTGTCCTGTGGAGATACGAAGTTTTCCAAATGAGAACCCTCTTTCTATTTAAGATTATTTAGCGGATAATTTTTCTGAAAATGTTGACGTAGATATCAGAATCAAAATGCACATAAATAATTTTTGAGTTAATCAACTTTAAGAATTAAAAATATGGCCCTTCAGTATATTTAAAAATTCAAAAAATTCGATATTGAATAACTGCATTATTGAAGAAGGCTTGGTGAATCACACTGTATAGTGTATAATGTATACAACATATAACGTAATATAATTGACGTACCTTATATGACACAACGTAGAACCTATAGTGTTTTTTTATTTTATAGATTTTGTTTGACAGTTTGAGCAATATTAACATTTTGATAATTCACAATGGTTAATATAAAAACAAGTCTGTGTATGGGACGTGTGCAGCCATAGCCCATAGGCTATAAGCGTATTCTAAAATGAGACTAAATAATAACTATTTATTATCTGAATTGCTGTCGGTTGAAATAAACTTCTTTAAAAGCGAGCTGAATTTCTTAAACACATATTCGTTTGTATTTTAAACTATACAGTTTTTCTATTGGATCCGATACTAGTTAACATTATTGGCAATAATAAAATGTATTTTGTTTTATAACGCCCAATATACATCGATACGTAAGTCTCGTAAAAGGGTTCGGTTTAGAAAGGGTTAAACGAAAAAAAAAATAGTGAAACACGTCTTGGGAGTTGCAGGAATGACATATGTAGCTTAGATTTATATATATATATATACAATAAATCGTACGATTTCCAAAACATCATGTTCTTCGTGGTATTTACGATCATGTTATTATACTATTCAAACGTCATTATAAATGTACAAAACTCACCATTTCAAGAAAATGTACACTCTAAGTCTCTAAAAATCACTAAAACTTACATGATGAAACTTACCAATAATCATACATAATACACATATTGTGTATACAACTATTATAACCACTGTGCATGTATGTGCGTTATAAACACATCTATGTACGTCATCGTTGTTATGTTGTTATGATGTCGAAGAGCATAATATACTCAATAATGCATTAATAAAGTTATATGTAGGAACCTTTTTAAAATCTTTAAAAGCATTTGTCGTGTAAGTGTGTAACGAAAAACGAATTGGTGTATATTACTCGATATTATGCAAATATATTATTATGATAACGTGATATCAATTTTGTGTACTCTTCCTGTAGGTACATATACAACTACAAAATGGCAATTATTACAATATACAATACGTACTTTTTATATTTTTGTTGCAATTGTTGTCTGTCTTAACAGTTTTGAAAGTATAAATATCACAAATCACATAACCTAAAACTAATATGTACCTAAGATTAAATACTTGAAGGAACTAACGAGTGTGTGTGATATAAGATATACCTAACGTATAGGTGAATGGTAAATCTTAACGATTTCCTAGGTACATCGTACATGCATTATGAAAAAATCATATCACATATTATAAAAAAATAAGTAAGTATGGGTTTTAAGTATACCTAACATTAGGCTGCAAAAGATAATGACTTGATTATTGAGCTTCGCCGGATCATTGTATATTTATTTATTGTTTAAAAGTTGTTCTACGAAAATGTGATAAATTTGAAAAATAATCTTTCATGATAAATGTGGACACATACGTAAAATAATACGGAATCGATCTCGCAATAAATATAATAATATTGTTTTTCAAACCCATAAATCCTCGAACAGGGCAAATGATAACAAAGAAATTCAAAGTAATACATCAATTAAACCAGGGGTCGGCAACCCGCGGCCCATGGGCCGCATGCGGCCCGCGTAGCAATTTTATGCGGCCCGCGAAAATAATTTATAGTTAGTTTAAAAATATTAAACAACACGTTATCTTTGCTGATAAAAATTGGGATTTCTCACGAGAAGTTAATTATACAATTATTGAACAAAAATAGATATTATGTATAGAAACATTGTACACGTTATCTACGTTTCGTTAAACATCGATAATAATTTATTATACAAAACGAAATACGACTTAGTATTACTGAATTGATTTTCTAGTGAAGTGTAATCGTCTCAATTCTGTGTTTCAAATTTTTGTACGTGTAACTCTATGGTACAGTGATGTACTTAAATAAATTAAATTTTAAATTACTATAATATTTCGTTTAAATAAAATAAGGTGTATTCAAATTATGGCCCGTGAAAAAATTTATTTTTATTTTTTGGCCCTTGACACCAAAAAGGTTGCCGACCCCTGAATTAAACGATCCGAGTTCCACTGGGTGCAGGTATAAAAACAACACGATGATCGAATTATGTTTGTTCACAAAATAAAGCGAATATAGGGTTATTAAGGCACGTGTTGTGATTTCATCGAAATATATGCAGCTCAGCCAATACAAAAACTAGTTGGTACATTTTTTTATACCTTTTTAAAGTTTGATTACTCCAAGTCCATTAACAATATTTTATATTTATAAATGTATAATAATACGAATAGTATGATAAAATTTATAATTACTTACTAATTTTCGGTTTTAAAACTTAATAACATTCGAATACAAGATTGATATCATATTGTGTATACTTATTAGTTATTAAATATACTATAGTTTGTTTGTACTAAAGTATGAATTGGAAGTTATTTATTAGTTAGGTTAACCTTAACTATTAACTTACTATGATAGTAAGTATAGCAGGTATTACTGTTTTAGTGTATTACAATAATAATTGTAGCTTTAATATAATTTCATGTCTAACTGTCTAAGGCAGTTTACGAGTTAAGAACGATGATGCGAAAAAAATTGCAGAAATCATTATTTTGGAAGTTATAATCTTCCAATGAATACGCTGAAGGCACAACACGTACTTTACTGTCGCGCCCAGCACCTATTCCGAATTTTTACGTATTTTAACGAGTTAAGAATGATGGTGAAATCAGCGGTTTTATTTCTGTTTTCGGACATCCTTTTTCAAATTGTTTGATTTTCATGATTTTAACATGCTGAAAACGACGGTGAAGTCAGAATTTAGCGGTCGGACTTAGTTCTTAAGGTTTAGCTATTTGAAGACCCATCCGAGATGGCTTTACCTAATAAGTCGAGGGATTATATTTTCGATTTTAATTGTCCGAGCGAGCGCGGCGAGTGAGTGACCATGCCGGGTGTATAATATGTGCTTTTAATAATTTTGTTTTAATTCCGAGGCCCACCCAAGGTGGTTTTGCATAACAAACCGAGGGTTCCCGATGTTTTCGATTTTAATTGTCCGAGAGACCGCAGCGAGCAAATTACCACGCCGGGTGTATATGAAAATACTATAAATTTCGATTAGGTATATAACTTTAAAACTAAGTCTGACCGCCAAATTCTGACTTCACCATCGTTTTCACAGATACGTTAAAAAAGATAGTCATAGTACTTCTTACGATGTGCATATAAATAATATTTTGATCAAGTCAAAAATTTTTTTATTTATTTTTTTAATATCCTAATTGAATGTGCTGTAGAAATAAGATGATGACTAGCTGATAATGTGAATTGTTATTTCACCATTATTCTTAACTGGTTGAAGTACGAATGTTAAAAAAAAAAATAATAATAATGCTGGGTTGCTAAAGTGAATTTGCTCCTCAGTATATTGTTTAGGGCAGCGTTTCTATAGCGTTTCAGCGTTAGGGAAAAATTACTTATCAAATTTTTTTTTGGTTCTGTAGCTTAAACAATTATTGAATTATCGCACTTTGTTTGTAATTTGAACATAAAATTATTAATCTATCAATATACTTTATATTTTATAATAAATACTGGATCCGATAATACGTCTATTTTATATTTTTGTAATAAGGATTTATACTAAAGATATAGGTACCCTCAGGACTTTATAATCATTTTAATGACTAAAAACTATAATTGGTTCGAGTTTCGAATTTATCTCGAGATATCCACATTTTCAAAAAAAATTATCCACTAAATAATTTTCAGTAAATTAGAGGATCCTTAGTTTTTAATGAATTCATTATTAAATAAAACAATAGGGGTTAGCATGTTTGGTGAATCACTTGTGTATTGAAAATATATATGCATACATATATGCGGACTCATAGTAGAAGACGTAATCGGTTAGCTTGTCGCATTATTTGATTATAATTTATAATAGTTATAATAATAATACGTCGTTATTGAATTCAGATATTCAGAGTCCTATAGTAATTAATATGGCACACATTATTTTGAATACTCTATTTATATTTTATACTGTAATTTAATCTTACATTCAGAGATGCAGCGTATCCGAGTATAGGAGTTGGAATTATCAACCGGATATTTTATAATAACATATATACTTACCTAAAATTAAATTATTTCAATAAAATGTGCACATGCATCATCGTCACTCGGGAAATAAATATTTGAAATAGCTTTCTGTTTTACAGCGTATTATATAATATGATATACAACAGGAAGTTTGAATTTGTCTTCGGTTTTTTTATTTTATTAATTTGATTTATGCGCGTATTATAATGTTATTACGGTTTTACGAGGAATATTTACGATCTCGATTTTTGTCTATTTTTTTTTTCCGTACACTTTGCAACGAGACGGGCTGCCCAGAATATGATGATATCATATCACAAACGCAGTCGACACAATTTTAGAGTCACTTTACGGTACGTCACGTTGTCCGTTACAAAATGTACAATATCTTTCATAATAATAATAATAATAATGTACACTATAATATATTGTACGCAGCCATCTCGCGAGCGATGAGCAATATTTTCAATTTGTCTAGCTCGATTGACGAGGGGGGAAATCGAGACTTAAACACACGTGTTACCGAGCGTATCCCCTCCTCTCCCCCTAGCCTTACCCTTGGCGGGAGGACCGCCGCTGCACGTGTCGTAGTTATCCGGAAATTACTCGCTGTACACACACCGCGAAAGCGGACGACGACGTGTGCGCCGCAAACGGGGTGGAAAAAAAGCGCCGTCTTGACTTACTGCCGAGGGTGGGCAAACGTATACCGTCACGGCGATGGCAGTCAAACGGACCTATGTATGAAAAAACGCATAATTTTTTTTTTTATAACGTCATAATTTTTTTCATCATATTATAATTATACCTATGCCTGTATACGACTCCCTCGAATATCTCGTATGTATATATTTCACGAAAGCGTCACCTCGTACCTACATATAGAATCGGGGCACGTGAATAATATAGAAGCGGGAAAAGGTCGTTGCATTTTAAAACGCATTCGAATATTCGAATTGGTCAAACGCCGCGCGCCGCCGGCCGAGGGAGACGACGAAAATAATGTCTCGCCTCCGAAAATAGACGACTGTCGTTATTATTATTACGATTCTAATTAAAAAGCGCGGCCAACAACCGCGATGATGTTTTTCTCTTTATTAAATTATATACATCAACATTTTCATCACACGTCGCGTGAGCTTCGAAAAATAAAACATTCCATTCAAATTTTCGGGATTTAGTGTCGTATAATATAACAGTCAACAGCCGAGTACTAAAACAGACGTTCTCGCAGACGTCTGCACTTTTAGTGGTACGCGAATTATGCGTTTTTCTGTTATTCGGACGAAAACATACCTCTCCTGTACGCGCGACCGCGATTGTTGAACATCGACAACAAAAGGAATATGTTACTTTTACGATACTATAATAATATACGTTTATTATTTATTTGTACATCTCTTGTTAAACCTTTAACTCCAATCATCGACGGTTATTTATTCTACTTTTGCTTTATTCGTATTGTTCCAGTTGTAACACCTTAATATTTATAATCTAATGACTATTTTAACAGTTTTTACAATCGTTGGATGGAGTTTATCTTGCGGGAGAACATTTTTATATTGATTTTATATGTTTTTCTTCGAGTGCACCAAGCATGTTTAGTGTAGCGAAGATCGATTGTTGAATATTTCATGTACATCGGTATATTTGAATATTCGATAGCTATGCGTTTAAATGGGCGATTGTTAACTCTTCCGATATCAATCACCTGTAAACTCACTCGGTGGTTAACTCTTCCAGATTTACTTCAGTAGTGACTCTTCCGAGTCTGTATAATAACTTTGTGGGTACATTATAATAAAATTGCACTATAGAAATATAGAATACAATATGAACATACAAGTTTTAAAAATTCTGAATTAGCACATTTATTCAAGTTTATAAATTATAGTAAATAATAAAACTAATAATAATATAAACCGATTTTATTAGCCATAAGCTACTATAGTTATAGTCGAGATACTAATAAAACAAAAAATTATTAGTTATATTGAATATTAATTAAAATTTAATTTTTATATAATATGAACATACAAATTTAAAAGAGGTCTAATAGTTACTTATATTATAAATTAAAGTGAATAGTAATAAAAAAAATTTGAATTCTTCAGGTAAACCCAGTTTGACCCATGAGAGTTTACTAGTTTTGAAAATTCGGGAGTTCACCACCACCAGTTTGATTTAAAGATTTTCTTTACATACGTCACAAGCTGGTGCCAGTTCTTCGGTTCATGAAGGGTATATCTGTAGGGCGATAAAAACTGGTTTGGCGGTAAAAACGAGCATTTTTACGATCGAATAAAATCGTATCCAAATCAAATGTATACAAAGAATAAAAACATTGTTATAATATAATTCCCTATATGAGTCATATGAACCCAACTTAGATTGTATAGATGAAAACTAAAACTATAAAAACAGACATAAGTTTATTATAATAATATCAAAAAACTACACATCATATAGGTACAAGTTCTTAAGTACATGCATAAATTATAAAATATATAGGTGATACACAAATATTGAATATTAAATTTAACACTCAAATAAATAATAAATGGTAATAATTAACACACATACAAAAAAAATCGTATTTTTATTACCCACCTAATCAAATGATATATTATGAATTATAAAACGTGTATTGACGTGTTGAATATACTTATTACAACGTATTATGGCACCATTGTTTTTAAAATAATAAAACCAAATTATGTACCTATATATCCTATCATATATTTTATTAATACTGTAATCAATTATTATAGGGACTCAATGACGTATTCAATCATACTTCAAACCAAACGGAATAAATACAATTATTTTTAGATTAAATGAATAACTATTAAATTAATTACTAATTTAGTCATGTACAGAAAGTTAAAAATATAATATTTAAAACGTTGGTTTCAAAATAATTACGCATTCACTTCGTATGTCATTCTTATTTTATTCTTAGACCTGCATATTATAATGTATATTTTAAACTGCATAACGATTAAAAAATCAATTAAACAAATTACAATTTACAATGATGCATGCGTGTTAAACTGTTAACCAACTATCGCTGTGTGTTTACAGTTTTAAATTTTATTGTTTCGAATATAAGAAATTAAGAAGAGGAGTAGGTCATCATTAATTTCTTTTCTTCATTTAACTTCCATAAATGATCATTAAAATCCTCTTCTCGTGTTGTTTACAAGCTATTACTTTATATTATTTTATTATTTTTACTGTCCTGAACTCACCACTAAAATTGATGTTTCCTTTTCCTTTCTTCCGTGTGTTGGCATTGTAATTGTCAAAAAGCATCATTTCTCCTTAATTACCTATATATACATTATAATATCTACACTCCTAACCTCTGGTATCGTCGTAATATTTTTCTTTCATATTATAATATAGTTCTCGACTTCTTGATTTATGTGTTCTGTTAATATTCCGAAGAAAATGATCATAATTTATTATAGTCTTACGGGCTATGCGTATTATAGTTCATGAAAAATAGCCGGAAAAAAAACTTTTGTATTCAGGTTAGTTAGGAAGGTTTTTTACTGCCCACAATGCAGTCGACGTCTGTAATCATGACAAGCAACAATATCATTAGTAGGTTATGCAATATTTTAATCGATTATTAAAACATAATATTTTGCATTATAAATATGCAGACACGTGTGCCTATATACTATACACTTAGAATTTAATTTTAATATTAATGTTAGTTTCAAATTTCAATATGCAAGCGCGCGAGTTTGTGACACGAATGATAAATATATATTTTTATTGTATTATTTCCTCAATAAAAATAGTTTCTCATTAGAGTAGTGATATTATTACTACAATGCTACAACTGCATTATGTGCCATATGAAAATAAATTATTATATCTCTGACGTTCGAGACGAAAATATATACATTATATTATTTCGTCGTCGGCTCGATTCCTGACACTTTTGGTGAAATTTCAAGTCTTCTGCGAATTCTGCGCCTTCTGCCAACCCTCCTCCACCAATCGTGCACACAAACCCCCAACGGCATACTCGTATGATAATAAAACATTATTATCATAACAATATTATAACGCGGGTCGAGTCCGGGCAGTGGTCGCGCGGTCGCGTTTTTCTACATCAGAATAATAGTGGCGATAAATCGTATTATATCAATATTATGCACAAAAGTACAAAACGTTAAAATAATATAATAATAATAATAATATACGGAATAATCGTCTCCAGCAGAAGCCGCGCACTGTGAACACTGTGTGCAGCCTTATGCGCATAATAATAATATATTGTGTTTCGTACATGGTAGACGTTTAATTAAGTTCAATCAGATCAGGCATCGTGTGTTAATTAAGAACAATATTTGAAATCGTCAATCAGACTGCGGCGGTCGTTTACGCACGACCGAGTCTGCGGTGGGGCATGCACGTGGGTCCTGGAGGCTGGAGGGCTATAAAGTATATAATATATATATATATACTGTATTATATACTATACACACAATATATACTAATACATATATATATATATATATATATAACGTATGCCGACAAGTCCACAAACCCAACGGCGACTTGTGTACACACGCGACCCAAGACGAACGTTATTATTTTTATACGGACTCGGCCGCACATTACGACGCTTGTTTACATGCGCATAAACGTTTTTCTTTTCCACGACGTGTATCGCGCGCCGAAATAATATTTAGACGTATAGTTGCATTTTTTCCACATTTCGGGCTCGTGTCTTAGAGATTTGAATTTTTTACGCCGGAATATCTAGGATGATTTTTTGTACCCGACCAACTGTAAACGTACCCGATTGACATATTATATATGACGAGGTTTTGCAGCACGCTGAACGCGCGACGCGTGCACTTCCTCGTTTTTACGTTTATGTACTTGTTCGAATTCAGATTTTTATAATTCGTTATTTACCTATAGGTACACAGTAAACGAGTATAATTTTTTTAAATGCTCAGATTTATTATGGATCTTAAAAACCCGGCCCGGGGAGGTTCGAAAAATCTAGCTGACCAAATATTTTTATCCCAATCGTTTTAGCTATTATTAACATTTTTAATTTTCCGACGTCTTTAATGATTTAGGTCATTTTCAATTTTATTTCATTTCAAACTACATTTTTTTAGAGATTTTATGATCGCACGCATATTCCTTTTGATGTAAACTCATAACCATGTTTTTAATGTTGTATTAAAATATGTATGGATTATTTCATATTATTCTTTGTGCACAAAGTAACATCTTAACATTTTTATCTAGAAAAAGAATTTTGATATTAATTTTTAATATATCGACATTTCTAAAAAAAAATCGTAAAGGTACCTTACTAATAGAATTTTTTGTAAAAAATGTGCACCTATCCGTTGCACTGCAGGTATTTAAATGTCGTAAAAATATTATGGTCTTTTAAAGTGCACTTAAAAATTTCAAAAATCAGAACAAGATTGAATGCGTGATTTAAACATGAACATTTAGCGAGCATGTTTGAGGATTCGCCTTGCGAATTATACTTACCGCGATGACGAAAAGACGCCCGTGATTGATGAGTTATTCGATTCCTAGATCTAGATTATATTGTATATTTTTTACTCCCACATTATGATAAAAAAGTAAATCCGTGTGATTTGTATGGGGGGTTTTTTTTAATACTGCAGGTGATTAGGTTCAAACGGATCGAGACGTTCGGGAGCCGCGACAAGCCGTCAAGTCGACGTGATATCGATGACATTATTATTCGATCATTTTCTCCTTTTCATCATTGCAAAATAATACCTTACTAATACCCCGCGCGTTTATAATCGAAGAATATAAAAAAACCACAAACCCGCCGATATGGTTAAATGGGCGTAAAAAAATGTGTTTGTACAATGGTAAAATATGTCTGCGGGAGTGTTCAATCATTCGGCTTCGTTTGAGTCAAAGAGGCCGCCGCGCGTCGGACCCGTCACACGTTTTGTTCGGTAGAAGAAAAGGGTAAATCCTTAGCCTCGTTCCCGAAACGCATTAGTCGCACATACCTATTATCGGTTTTGTATACACATTTTAACGTTCGTTTGTCTCCGAAAAGTTTCTCAAATATTTGTTTAAAATTTCATAATCATCGGATATACCAGTGTACGGTAGGCACGAGCCACGTCGTTTTGGAGATTATGAGATTGTGTAGTCTGGATTGGTGGGGGGGGGGGGGGGCGAGAGAGTTTAAGTAATAAAACCTGCGTATACCACCTGTTGTGTTTTTTACGACCGCAATGCTAAAGGTGTTTTTATTCCTCTGTTTGAACAATTGAGATTTAGATTTTTACGTTGTAGGTAGCTTTGCAGTTGGTATTATATTATGTTGATTTTATTTTAGAGTGCATATAAGGAAAACCGTAATACGGAAATAATAGACATACCTATATTTATTGTGTGTTTACTGTTTCGTTTGAAAACAATTTAAAATACCATCGATATATTTAAAAAAAAAAACCACTAACATTTTCTCAATAAAACATGGCAGGGATAAGATCTACGTTCCTATTTTTTATCATCTAAATATTTTAATCAAAAACCGGTACCTATACATAGTCAGTAATTAACTTTTACGTGTTTACCTCAAACTTTTATCTTCGTTTCTATGATGATTCAAATCGTACTTTATGTAAATCGTATTTGATAAACAATAAGTTTATGTATCGTTCTGAACCGTGTTTATTACAATTTAAACGAAACGTGTTCCTCAAAGTAATTTCTAATATTAGTTTTAATATTTTATTTAGTTAATTTTCTAATGATTTCATATTATACGTTACGGCCCTTTTTATCTTTGAGTGAAAATATCGCACAGCTATACAATGGATCTTATAAGATAAATAATAAACCAGCTCTAAATAGTGCCAGAACAAAAAGTAGTCGGTATAGTTCTGAAGATTATTTAAATTTATTTATTTTCTATAGTTCCGTCGTTTTATGATTCACTTTTATCTTGGACACTTCTACACTACTGCAGCATTGTATGCTATATAGTATAAACTATGTGTGTAACGAGATTTATTTTGGTCAGTCTACGCTGTATATTATCTCAATGTTTTGAAAAATATATCAATATAAATTTCTAAAGATATATTTTTTACCAGTTGATAATTGAGTGACTTTAAAATATCAAAAATTTATATTATATTACACATATTATTATATAATATTAAATATTTCATTGGATAATTTACATAATAATATAATTTAATTAGGATTTATGTTAATTGCTTAATTAGTTCGTATATTGAGTTTGTCTATACAGGTTGTGATACCTACCTCGTGCATGCAGGCTTAAAAGACGTTATAATTATTAGAGTTGAGTAGGTAACTATTATTCAAGATCTAACTCGTTCAAATGTTTAGGTTTTGAATTAATCATGAAATTATAATACGTTTTGCCATTTGAAATGTTTAAAGCAGAAAAATAGTATCATAGAAAAGACATAACACGTATTATTTTGACTATAAATAAGTATAATAAGAATCATATTTAGATATTTAAATCATTCCTATTAAAACTCTAGACTTTTCTACTATAGATCTCTTGCAATGGCTGCTTATAATTGTAACATTTAAAAATTAATGTCTTTATTAACATCCAATAGGTTTATCGTTTATCATTATTGTACTAATTGTATTTCTTAATTTATCCTACTCATCTTAATAATATTGTACTGAACTCAAACATATATCATGTATATTTTTTTATTCATATTATAAACATTTGCATTGTTTTGCTAAATTTATTATTATTATTATATTATATAGGTATAAATTGCGTTTAAAGAATAGCGGAAATATTATTTTTATCGGTCTTAAAAGACGCAATATGTATAATTAAACTGTTTTATATTATTCAATCTTGTCTTGTTTATAAATATTTAGTACCATTGTTAGGTTAGGTATATACAGGGAACGCGTTTATTTTATATTAGGTGTAATAATTTATAAATATTTATATATACGATTTATGGTCTGTGTATTTTTTTACAATCGTACTTACTTAACTAATGCGTCTTATGTACTTCACTGTTGTCTGGCAATCTATATGTCTTAGGCGTGCTACCTCTTATGTTACTAAAATGTTTACAATTTTATACTTAAAACTTTATACATATATATAGTCAACGCTAATTTATGCATTGGCAGTAGCACTTTGTCGATCGAATGGCCGTAAATCTGAGATTTATTTTAGTGGGAAAACTGTTCCGAAATCTGAAAAAATGATTATTAGTAGGGCTCGGATGTTGTTGCATTTGCAGTTAAAGCGTCTATATCGCATATTATCTACATCTAATATGGGTATATTATAATATTTTTATTTCAAACTTAAAAACGTAACCCGTGTACAATAATCCCGCACATTTTTCGAATCGGATTCAGAGCTTCAAAGATAATTTTTGATACGACTGTTCGTATTATTAGACGTAATTACGTCTTACAAAGAAAGTTTGAAGAAATCAGATCAGACAGTCGACGTTTTGGTTAGGAAATTATTTTTAACGTGTCAGTTTTTTTTTTGTCCACACAAATTTGTACCAACGGTTTATTCCTTTCCGGATCCATCCGTGTAGTTGGCAAGTTGCCTTAGTAAATCGTAGTCTCCTCCTGCGGACCAACTATATATGTCTGCTGCACTAGGCGTTAGATGGGTTTTAACTTTTAATTGATTACCTACGTCGAACGACACATAAAACACCTTGAATACCATCTTCTAATGACTGTAATCAAGCAACAATTTTCCCTTCGAAAATCTAATAATTGCCTTTACACTGAAATAATTTCAATGTTATGAGAATAAGACCAGTAAAGTTAGGACTTGGGAGATGATTATAATGAAATATGTTTGTTGGTAAAAATAGTAGGTAGCTAAATCTAAGTATATTA
The DNA here is from genome assembly GCA_008086715.1 of Sitobion miscanthi. Taxonomy (NCBI): domain Eukaryota; kingdom Metazoa; phylum Arthropoda; class Insecta; order Hemiptera; family Aphididae; genus Sitobion; species Sitobion miscanthi. The sequence continues at coordinate 1,728,212 of CM017800.1, read as the reverse complement.
ATTAGTAATGTCCTTAACATTTGATTTAAAACAGAAAACTTGATTTATGAGGTTAAATTGATTAGTGAATGGTAGATTAAATTAGGTGACATTTAATTAATACAAATTTATATGGTAGTAGGTAATATTATATTATAAATTATGATATAAGAAGATTTTTTTCATTGTATAATTTTTTGATCTTAAACGAAACGAGAAAGTGTTGGCTTTACAATCGATTATAAACATTTTATTTGGTGATAGGCCTTTTAAAGTTTTATGTTTGAATTTCGGCGAAATTTATTATTTTAAAATACTATTAAAAAATAAATCCGAAATGCTGAAAATCTTATTCACGGTTTAACAATGATTCACTTAGAATTGTTTTTTTAAATATTACGTATCTATATACTTTCAAATGTATTACAGTCTAACGCTAATAATTTATATATATATAATATAAGCTGTAAAGTTTTAGTTGTTGTTTATAGATTATAATATATTGAAAATAGTCGTATAATATACTGTATTAAGTATGAGTACAATATTTTATAATAACGTTCATGAGAATATAATTTCTTTAGGTTATTGAGTATTGAGGTTGTGTAGTTTCAATGATTTATACGATTTTAAACGATTTTAAACTATGTTAATATTTTGTTTATAGATGTTAAAGAAAAAGCTTTTAACTTTTAATTTAAATATTTTGGTTTATTTTAATGTTAAACTGATGAATACAAGGTCATTATGTTGCTATGTTTGTTTACGCCTCTACATTATTTTGCTTTCGGACAAATACTAAAAGCATATCAAACCATTGTCGGCAGATGCTAAAAATAAGCCTTGATGTATTATGTATACATATATTACATCTGTAAATGTCGGTAAACTATTTCATACTATAAATGCTTCTCAAATATTAATTTTTATAAGCTAAACAGTATTAAAAAAATATGATGACTTATTTATAAAACTCCATACTATCGACAGTCTTACCCACACAGCATTATTGTTGAATGATAATACTTTTAAAATATTTTATGTCAAATATATATTTAAAACGCTTTGTTATCATCTCAATAAACATTATAGCTTATGTAGCTCTGTGAAATTTGTTTAAAATATTTTGTTATCATCTTAAAGAATATATTTTATTTATTCATATTATAATATATATATAAATATATATAAATCAAACAGAAAATTGTAATCTTCTAGTTTCGTTCTTCGTGACAAATGTTCACAGAATGACTTCATCCATTTTATGTCATAAGCTGCAGTAACTCCTAATAAGTCAATTGAATCTTTATATTCTCTCTTGCAAAATTGTGCATTATAAGTATTTATGACTTAGTGATTATGTATTATTGTCATGAAAATGTTATGCGTTTTGGTGGAATTTAAATAATTTTATACTTGGAATGAGAATGCAATAATCATATCATGATATTATATAGGTAATTGTTCAATAATCATTCGAAATTATGCATAGGTCAATATTAAACTAGGTACTTTAACATTTCTTTTTTTGAAAAATTGTACACCTATATACCGCGAGTGCCTCATATTATAATTAAGTTTATTGAAAAAATAAGTGGATTTCAACCTGTACCTGATGAAATTAAATCTTTTTCGTATGTATAGATTGTGCATAATATATTATATACATATAATTTATAACATAATATATCAATATTACAATGTGTATTAAGCGTAATAATTACCTTGACACCGTTCACACGGTCCCTTTACATTTTTCAACCACCGAGAGAAATGACAAATAACTAACGACTGTATTTTTTTTCCCTTTTATGTGCGGAATTCCGCGTGATGCGAATACAAGCGGACCAACAGACCCGTCACCACTCACCGGGTCAAACGCGCCATCAATCCATCCAGATGTTCCGAGGATTACATCCTGTTCCTGTTCATCATTTATAGTTTGTTTGGACCACTGGGATAATGTGGAGGTATTATATTATAAATCATCGCGTGGGATCGCAACATTTCGGAAAACAGAGCGTATACTCTTAATTAAAAATATACTTATTTTACTCGAATGTCTAAGATACTAATATATTTTGAGGTTAAGATCGATACCGTACCGATTATAATATTTATTATTTTAATCTTACATTCAATACTGTTTCAAAAATCAGAGGCATTGTTTTTTTTTCAGTAAATGTAAAAAAAAATAATACTGCTGTGATACAAACCTTTTAGGTAAGTATTTGTATAATTTATGAAAACACGCATTCATGTAATTACATGTATTACGAGAGAAAATAATTTATACTGTTTACACATCAATTTGTTATTAGTTATGTTATTTTTTTTCATGTGTTTGACGGCGAATATTTGCTTCTAGGAGGTTAATATAAGGTAATATTTATATGTTAGCACTTAAGACGCATGCTTAGCCATAGAATTTTACACTTACTTATTCTAAATATAATCCCAATTGCTATGCATTTATCACCGATTACTTAACTGTTTCGTTAAATTTGGTTGAAATTTATGAGAGGCTTACACACTGACCACAATTAAGTATTTACAAACCTCTCGGGGGCTAAGCTAACAATTTTCTCAAAATGAAAAACAATTATTTAGTCGTCTGTTAAAACGTGTTGAGTTTAATTCATCATCAGTACTATATACTCGCGAGTTCGAAAATAAATTCAATGTTAACTTTTTCCCCAACACGTGAATTATTATCACATTATTATTTCCGACCAATGCAGTTTACGGCTATTAAATGAAAATAAAACCGCTGTGTTACACTACTCACACACATACTGGACAAGTATAGCAGCAGCTAGGCAGTGGAGAATGCCGGAGAAGAAGACGATAATATAATATAAGACCCGCCGTAAAAAGGCCATCGTCGCCACCCGAAAACGACGTCTCCTCTCGTCCGACATAAATCGTGTGGGCCTAAACCGCACAATACCTATTGGGTATAATAGGACACGGCCGCGTGGAGTCGATAACACGACGACATAAATTGACGGACACGCGTACAAGTTTCTATATTAAATATAGGTACGTGGTCGATGAGCTGCTTAAAAAGCGGCGGTGGATGCGGCCTGGATGATACGTCCTAGACCGAATTAGTCGTCTCCTCGGGGATTCGTATCCGACGGACACGATTTGGCACTTAAACCGTTTGACCGTTTACAAACGAGGGACATCGCGAGCTGGCCGAACGACGAAGGGAGACGCTATAACGGCACGGCGACGGGCTTACCCCCGCGATATAACGACGACGACCTGTCAGACGTTGAACATCGTGTATATTTAGATGCTAAATAAAGTACAATATCGGAGGGACCACGGGGTTTAAGAGCACCGCGGAAACTTTGCCGCCAGATAACACGCCGGATCATCAACAATCGTCCCGGACGTCCGTGTCATTCGTCGTCCGCTGCCGTCATATACAAAGTGCGTTCGTATTATATATATACAGGCAGACACGCGAGTTGTAAGCATACCCACCCATGTCTGTACACATTACGTTTTACCTACGGTGTACACCGTGTTCGCGGCGTGACGACGGCGCTAGGGAAAAAAGTTTCCGGCTTCCGAAAAGCTATTTCGCTCCGCTCGTTTATTATTAACTCGGTCGTTTTCGGTTACAAATGAACGATATGCGCTGCTCTCGCGGCATATTATTTACACGCACACACACACCATATACCTATATATATATAAGTGCGTGTATAACGTAATAATACAGAATATATACATCGTGACATCCGGAACAGGAAACCGGCGAGCGATGGCGACGACGGTGACGATCTTACGGTTCACAGACGGCCGAACGGATGATGGCCGTGAAGAAAATATATAATAATAATAATAATATAATCGTTCGGGCCGATGCTAAAAACAACACGCACGCACTACTTGTTGTAATAATATATATATAACACGTGATATTGTACAGACGAGTGTGGGTGTACATTATATTATTATTATGTACGTAACGGCTGCAGTTACATAATATGCGTGCGCGAAAGGGGTCTATCTCGCAGGAGGCGCGCGCCCGACACCCTTTTCTAATGTGCGCTCTGTAAACGGCTGTTGCGGCGTTTTTGGCGCACGTGTTTCGCGCGGTAGGTATACAATGTATAATAACAATATAGCAAACGCGTGCCAGGGGCGATGGGGGGGGGGGTGACTTTGGTGGGGCGGAGAAGTCCCGCGGTGTTGTTTTTTTTTGTTTTTTGAAAGGTGGCAAATCGGGCTGGCATGCAGATTTCACGTTTTGTCTGAAAAAAACCCACGAGTCGCGACTATCGGCTATTGGTTTTTTTTTTATATACCATACGAAATGAGTTGAAAATTTCGCAGAATTTGTTAGGGGTACCTAAATGTTTTTTCGAATAAAACAGACCTCACGACATTAATGCATTACGATGTGATTATGAATAATATTATTCGTATTACAAAGAGAGGTAGATTACTGTTTGTAGCATGGGTAATAATCGAGTACCTATAGGTACATTATTAACTGTAGTCCTTCCGTCTTCGGGATATTGATAAATGATCATATTCAAATTTAAAATGATATTAATATATTATATATCGGGCACTCGCATATAGACATCGTAAGGCACAATCAATAATCATATTCGTTTGCGTGTAACCTACGTGCCACATAATATTATATATTATTATCATATGCCTATTATATACCTATATTTTCTTCAAGAGCAATGACCATAATATTTATAACCGCGTTGAGTGTTGACATAATTGTTAACAGTTGGTAAAGATTTATATCAGTCAACTGCAATTCAATTGCGGCAGGTTCACAAATCATAATAATTATTGTTATAATGAGTGAACCAGATTGTTCGTTCAGTCGTTCTATTATTGGAGAAGTGTATATACAATATATATTTATATATGATAATATTACGATGCCGTTATGTGTATAGCTTTCACGTTTCTTCGATATTTCGGTACGAATTATTTATTCAAGAAAAAATATTTATCATTTAGATCACATTTTATTACGTACACCGTCCAAATCAATAATTAAGCCATCAGTGAAGTTTTTGCAATTCGTGTAAAGTAGTACATTTTATTCGGATTGACCAAACAAATATCAATCATAGGTACCTATATGATATAAGCGTTCGAAATAATGATTTTGACAAGAATAATTTATAATTCAGTTAAAAGCCTATAGCTGCTATTAGGTACGTAATATTATGTATGTTTAAAAAATAAACGAAACTATAAGATTTTCGTATAGGGCGCATCACGAACAATTGCAGTAATAATTAGATGATTTTCGGAGCGATGGAAATGAAATGGTATTTCGAGTGGCACTGTCTGTACAATAATGTGTATAAAATAACAGTAAAAACGTCAAAACATCATTAGAATATTATTATTATATGCTGTGGGACGGAATAACTGCCGCCGAATGCATTTTCATCCAGGATATTAATTATTATAATGGCACCAGGACCGTCTTCAATGGGTATGATGCGTTCTAATGAATGTGACGGTTATTATTATTTTTTATTTCGGCTACCGTACAATGACCGCCGCCGCGGACAGCACTTTTCACGAAACAACAAGACAGTAAAAACTGGTATTTTAGACGTACCGCAGTGGCTGATTCCACCCACTCTTGGTGGGCGTATACAATATTATATATTTTTATATGAAAGTCGTATTAAAATAAAAACATCGTTTGGCCGAAAATTGAATTCTCTCGATGTGAGAAGATAATAATAAGTCTACAACCGCAGTAATAATCGATACCGGGTGTGCGCGCACATTTCATAATAATATTATATACGATACACCGCGTTACAATCGTTAAGTTAAAATATAATTTTCCACCAATATTACTCATATGAACCATAAATATGTCAAATTAATTCATCTTAGATGTAGTGTGGGTAAAATTTATTAGGGGGTAGAGTAGAAATTAGAAAACGAAAATTCGGTGGGATAAAATTCAATTTTAGGTGTAATACATTATAACATGACTAAAACATATTACCTATTCAAAACCAGCACTAGACATAATAAGATAAATGTTAATTTGATTGAAAGTTTCAGCTTTTTTTTTGGAAACTAAAAAAAAATTAGGATCATTTGAATTAAAGTATGTACCATTGTGCCTATTACCTAAGTCCTAAATGATTATTATATTTAATTTATTATACGCGCTTAAACGATAGGTACACGTCGTTTTATTTAGATTTATCATCAAGGTTTAGGATCCGTTATAAATATTTTTTCAAATTCCATTTTATATAATATAAAAAGGTTTTGTAAATAATTGAATGACTTGTGAGTGTTATATTAGTTTTGTTGGAATTTATAGTTTTTTTCAAATTTAAAAAAAAATATCTTACCACTTAGTATCTATATTGTTTTCTTGAAACTAAAAACAATACAATTTTCAAAGGCCTACAAATATTTGGTATCCATCCAAATATATATTTATACAATATTTAATGTTATGATGTTTATCAAAATAAAAACAAAGGTGAATTACAAAAATTAAAAGTTGAAAATCATATTTAAAAATTTCTGTTGTGATAACATGTTGAATGCTTACGCTATTTAATATTTATATAGGTAATTTGTATATATTATGTAGGTACTAAAAACAGACAGTTTATAATAAACATTTACTATGCACACATATTTCTACATTAAAATTGGTTGTTTGATGAAGGTACTTAATAAATATTTTGCGACATAAAATTGAAAATTTAATTGAAAAATATTAAGAAAATATGATAAGATTTTTATTATTAGGTACCTTGTTTTTTTTTTTTTAGATATTTTTTAACATAATTTTATTTACATAGTAAGTATATAATAACTTAATATTTTATGTAGATGTTGAATTTTCTTTAGTACCTCCTATCTTATAATATTTGATGTGATACAAATTAATTATTATATAAAATGTAAAAGCAATAAGTTCTAAAGAATAAAAACTTCACGGATAATAGACATTTTAAATAAACTTTCATTATAGGTACCTATTAATTATTATTAAGTAAACTTTTGAATTTTTAAATAATAATGTTCCGTTCTTTCTATAGGAAGAAATTATATTTCAAGATTTGTATTCTACATAATATTCAATTATACTTATACTTTGTACATATCTTATCAAAGTACCTGCTTACATAGTTTTGGTTTTAGTTAGACGTCAAATCCAATATTTCATTTTTGGAATTGATGCACGCAGTGGCGTGGCGAACTTCATTAACTTATGAGGCACAGTAATATTTATATTAGTAATTATAAATACTTATATATAAATAATAACTTATTTACGTAAATGGTAACTGAGAATGATTGGCTCAGTCTTACTGTCTTAGTGTGTACTTAATTAATTTACTATATGTGAAATGCCCCTAGTCTCCAGAACACCAACTACACTTTAAGCTGAGGCACGTGCCTCAAATAAAGTCCTTCGTCACGCCACTGGATGCACGAATAAAATTCACCTCACATGTTAATAACTTGACTTGCAGCTGTGAAATTCAATAAAACATAAAATATTATTTTTTATTATAACGTTCATAGTTTTCCACGTATACATACTTATTTGGTGGCTGTAGGTAAATACTATTATTATTATTACATTCAAATGTTCAACTTTAGCTGATATTCCCATGTCGTTTTTCGTTTTCATCGAATCTCTATATGCGGGTAAACATCGATCGTATAACGTGTTTTTACTAGCATAAAATTCAAGGTTTTAGTGTTTTACCGGCAAGAATAAATCAACAAATATAGTCTACATACAATACAATCTAATAAAATTCATTTCACTCTATCGATGTAACTTTATTAGCCGATTGTGTAGTAAATAGGTACTATTGTTTTTTTTTCAGGTTATTTTTTATTATTCCGTTTAATTATGTGGTTCCGGTGATGACATAAGTGACCCTATACGCGCTGTTTTGTAACAAAAGGAAAACAAAGAAATTTATGTGGCAAAATATAACTGCATAAAATTAAGTATAAAACGCGAACCTAAACTATACAATATAGATTTGCGTCATACCTAATAGTATTATTACCTTCTATTAATATAACCTTGCAACACATGTATAATGACTATAATAATTGATAGGTCTTTGAAATATTTTCATTAGGGACCCATCAAAATCAATATGCTGCTTAGAACTTTTTATGGCGTAGCTTTTTCTAAAATATTATTCGTGTTTATTGCTAATGAACTTAGAACAGACAAATAATTGTTTGCGTCAACCGATAGTGTTGTATCGACTATTTTTTTTCGAATATCCACAATTACTACGTATATTATTAATCGGGTTAACCAACAATAGCAGCAACATTAACAATCATTAGACGTGACGAGACGTATAACAATTAGTCTAGATCAGGACGGGCAATCTTTTTTAAAAGGGAGCCAAAAAGTAAGAACTAAAACGTATGTAAGGAAAAAGAACGAATACTTGCACTTAATATTTTTCGCATTTTTTTACAACCTAAAATTAAATCGTTCACGGGCTGCATTGAGTGCAGTCGAGGTCAAAATTTGACCGTTGGGCCGTAGTTTGCCCACAAATGGCCACCACTAGGCACCGGTGAGCACTCAGAACAGGTGAATGGATGTCGTCGGACTATGAATATTGAACCACAACAAAACCAGAAACACTAAGTCCGGAAGCAGTGAACTCTCCGAATGTATACTATATATAAGACACCGATTCGATACGTTCAGGTAAGATATTTTTAGAAAAAAAAAGGTTAGCATTAAATATTTGTGAATAGATCTCAATAATGGCGCATCACGTAAATATCATTAGGAGTAAAACCAGATTTCTCCTCTTTGCGGTTAAAAACAAACTCGTAAAAAACTATTAACAATAAAAATCGTTTACTTTTGTTGTAAAAATGTTATGTACTTAACGATTTTGTGTAACGCAACCGCAGTTAAAAGTTATACCTATATTAAACTTCAGTATCTACTCAAAGAAGGTTCTTAAATTTTGACAGTTGTTCGTATATACATCTATTACAATATATTATCGGTACATGCTACTTGTCTATAATGCACCTATATAATATTATAATGACGTGTGTGCCGGATACTTATTTCGTCACCCCGCGGATGTTTCCAATAATATATAATCTACGAACAACGCAAAGTTTAAAACGATTATTTTTACAGTTGTTTATTTAACTATAAACTCTTCTGCACTGTCGTTTTGTATATTTACGTTTTGGCCGTTTTTGAAATGTGGGATGATGAAATGGGCCACGGGATTTATCTATAGAATATAATAAATAGGTATAATACACATGCGATAAACACTATATTATGATTATCTATAGGTACCACTCTATAACGCAGATATTAACCATTCGATTTTTGTGGTGTCAAATGTTGTTTTATGAAAACGAACAGTAACAACGGATACGATGGTAATATGCAAATAAAAATATCAATAAATAATATGTTTTTATTGTGTGTAGGTACATATCGTGTTGAATAAAAATAAGCAATGCCTACTTAAACACCATTAAAAATCAGTTTTGGCTTCGACCGTGCCAATAATATTGTACCCATAGGTGTTGTCCAGGATGCAAGTGCCATTATTTATGTGTGGATATATTAATATTATCGTTATGGGCACTTAAATCTACTGTTTTTTATCCTACGATTTAAAATTTTTTTTATATGGAAATTAGTAAAATAGATTTCAATAGGTATAATAAAGTTTAAGTGGTTACCGCATAAAACATAAATGGTTTGACTAGGTAGTCCGCAGTCCGTAGATATAGTAATTTTTTTCTCTGTTTCTATTCGAAATAAGACCATCATATTGTTCATGTCTTCGGCTACTAAATAGGTATGTAATAAACTAATAATTAATATTAATATATTGGGATTAGATACTTAATTGTATACCTACATAATATGTTTTGATATTATACATTTATAATTTTCACCGTAAAACATGCATATTATTATATACGTATTTGTATATAACATTACTTGTATCTAAATTCATTTGAAAAAACTTGAATAGGTATAGGTTTATAAAAATGTAAAATCATCTAATAATTCTGTAAATTACACGAATTATGCCAATGATAAACTTAAGCCAATCAATAACAATAATGTTGTGTTTTCAATAGATATTCAACAAGTCGTTATAATATATCAAGATCGATATGACGGGGACAACTGGCCCTGTGGCGCAACGGATAACGCGTCTGACTACGGATCAGAAGATTCCAGGTTCGAATCCTGGCAGGGTCGACGGATGTACGTTTTTTATGTTTTAATTTTGAAAGGTTGCCCGACACCCTGTTTTTTTTTTTTTTTTTGGCAAGCCACATGCTCACAACTGTTGTGGTGGGGGAACCAATTCTTTAGCGTCTCACTAATTCTCTGAAAACTAGTTTTGTGATTCAAATATGACTATCGACTGGTCCGTAATATATAAGAACATATTGTTCTACCTGACCACGAGGACTGAAGATCTCTGAGATCGAGTCGAAAAAAAATACGAATTTCCCATAATGATTTAATTATGAAATGTTGTTAAAATAATAAACATATGCATTTATGCGTGTTTTGGTGAGATCCACTAAGCGTTATATCAACAGCTTATGACCAGAATATATTAAACCTAATGGTCAAATGGTGTCATTGTCAAAATCATATTGTAAGCCATTATCATATTCAATTGATGTGTGACAGTATGAAAATTATTAAACGTTTTAAGGTATTCTGAAAAGTTGCTATTATTTTTGTTTTGACACTATTCCCACAACGACCGTTTATTTTAACCGAGACAATGCAATACAATATTCTACGAGTTTTCTTTTGGGGGAAAGGATCTGAGTATATCTGTTTTCCTTACGCAGTATAAGGCCAACCGTTCACCAGGCTTATTGTTATACCTTATACCCACTCGTCAATCGCCATTTTATAGTCATATAATAATGCATAATATAAGTTACATTATGTCTTATAACCTAGCTGGTTACTTAACAAAAAAATAATAATATTATGTTATTTCTATAGTTAGGTAGGTCGTAGACTCGTACTTCGTAAGTATGTCACATTATTTATTTTAATATTTTTATGTCGGATATTATAATGGCCAATGGGTAGGTACTTTTTTTTCTTCCAGTTGAATCGCCTAGGAACATCGTTCGCATTACTTCCCCACGGGTATTATAGTTGGTAGGTACGTAGCGTACTCGGTACAATTTTATATTATCATATTATTATGTTATTCTCTTATGTCATACCATTTGAATTTTCAATTAAATTGTGTTATGTAGTTAGGTTATGTTTTTATAATATTGTATTGTTTGTACACAATACTTCACATTTCAATATGTATAGATATTGGTATTTAAATAAAATTGGTTTGACTTTTTTCTTGGAATTTCAAATATAATATTATAATAGTATACCTCCATCAATTTGATCGAGTATAGTGAGTACGACTTATATATAAAAATAATCATCAAAAAACGAGTAAAAAAGTAATCAAAACTTATTTACTTATCAAATATATTTTAATTTATTCTTCTTAAAACATTGTTTGAAATATAAATAAAAAAATTATCTCGACCTTGCCAGGATTCGAACCTGGAATCTTCTGATCCGTAGTCAGACGCGTTATCCGTTGCGCCACAAGGCCGTATGACGAAACTGGTGCGATTTAGATTATATTACATTTTATATTATTATTAATTGAATGAATATTAATAATATGTTTAAGTATTATAATTTTTATTCAACCCTTGAAGACCGAAAAGCCATGATCGATATTGTGGTGTACGATATTTCATATTTCATATTCATTTTTATAGTAATAATTTGAATCGTTATAAAAATTTTCCAACAATAATATTATTATCAAATTAATAGGTATTTATATTTTTTTTATTTGTTAATATTCTAAACACAACATTACTTATCCGGCCAAAATTATTTTTAGAACGTACCTATATGTATAAACTGTTATAATAATACTTACTAAAACAATATTTTTTAAAAACTTATTTAACAATTTATTACTTTAAGCAGGGCTTGAGTATTTTGTATACTGGTTTTGAAATTTTACGATTTTGGTTTCAACTTAGCAATACCAGTATTAAGAAATTTCGGTTTCGGCTTCCAATTTTCTTTTGGGAATAATGAAATGACTATCAATATTTCAATCATGATCTCAATTTTATTATGAGTATTACTTATGCGTATTAATGGAATTCACGTATTTAAAAACACGTAAATTAAAAAAAAAAATTACAATTTCCAATTTTTTCAGATTTCGTTTTTGAATATAATACCGGTTTCCAATTTTTACGGTTTCGATTTAGAATTTAATATCGGTATCCATTTTTTTTCGGTTTCGATTTTAAATTATAATACCGGTATCCAATTTTTCCTGTTTCGGTTTTGATTACGGTTTCGGTTTTAAAACGGTTTATACAGGTTTCGGAAATCGGTTTTGAAATCGGTTTCAAGCCCTGACTTTAGGTACTGTAGTGTGAGGTTAGAGTTATACACGACTTTGGGCTAAATGTTATTAGGTAGGTTACTAGATTGTAGGTACCTAGGTAGGTAACCTATACCTACTGTTAAAACCATTATAACCTTAAAAAGTATACATAGGTACCTACTATTTCGATTCATCAATACTTTAAAATATAGGTGTATAATCTATCAGTAAGTAGTAACCAATAGGCCGTGCTTGAATTGTGGGTAGTCGGTGCAAGAGATATAGAAAAAGAGGTATTGAAAATATATTGTAATATTCTTTTTATAAAATATTTATGCTTATTAGTTATATTTATTTATTACTTATTAGTTGTTACTTATCATAAAACCTATATTAAGTATGCCGGTGACATAGCCAGCCACCCCGGGGACAAAATAACCATGCCTCCTAATTAATACTTAATAGGCACTGTATAATAGCCAATAATCTGCCATACACTCATATCTATAATGGTAGAAATATTTTTAAAAAAAATATGTAGGTAAACAAAGTTTTGAGCATTTTGTGTTACAAAAATAGTGTGAGTTTTATAAAAAAATAACATGGAATTCGTTTGGACATTTGTACTCTTTTTAGCGCTTTGTACAATTGGCAGCTATATATATGTGCAAAGCGTGAGTTCGGTGAAATGCAATTGAATCTTAGACATTTAATATAATAATGTTTCGCGGTATTTAACGACATCCGTCGTGAAGTATAATATTAGAATATATAAACATGAAAAACATATTATCGAAATGTCACATTTTTCAATTTTTGAAACACTGCAAACACAACACAGTAGACTGCAGCAGCCCAGTACAACGGTCATAAAACTATTGGGATATATTTTTTTTTCCTATATATAAGTCGAATTCCGTAAGACTCAAAAGGCCAATAACGACGTTTTGGGTCACATAATATCATTATATCATAGTAATAGCATACACATATAGAGACGACGATGAGCTGCTGCAGCGTGTGCGCTACATGTGCAGGTCATCAAATGTCCGCGGGACCAGAGTCCCCAAGCATAATAATATACATGTATATATATGTGTGTGTGTGTGTGTGTGTGTGTGTGTGTGTGGCATCATTAGAACTACGTTCTGGTCCCACAGAAACCCATAAAACCATATATACATGTATTATAGTCGTACTATATATATGCTCAAATAATACGACAACGATTCCTACCGTCGGGTATTATTATTATTGTTACAGTCGCGACCATTTGGAGTACACGTGGATGGACGGCCGATGAAGAATATAATTTCGTCGACTCTCGACAGCTCATCTCTCTGTATTAAACTTACACATGTAATCGTAATTAAAGACATATTTTTTTTTCTCGTTTTTACATCCCCCGAGCACCTTTACGTTCAGATGGGAATCTACCGGTCTGTATATATACATATATATATAAATATATAAATATATATATATATATGAAGGTATACCTATAGCTATATCTTGTATAGTGCACCTTTACACGCATCATATGTGCCCCAAATCCGTCTCCCCCTTTCCGCGGTATAATATGTGTACCAACACACATCGCATGTATGGTATATAATATTGTCATCTTGTTTACCGTGCGTCGGGATTGTGCGTCATCCGGCCGTACATACGAACAGAAGCTCATCATCGCGGGGGCACGTGCTAATTTGGCTTAAGGTCTCAACAGAGTTTCCGGACATCTTGATTCCGGCGGAATTATATAATATCTATGTGATGTCAAACAGTTGTCGTCGTCTTCGTCGTCGTCGCGTTGAAAATACCGTTTCTCTGACATTTTATCTTAAACACGTGTCAGAAACGCAACACGTACCTATCTAACGTACACGTTACTGTGATGCGCATCGGTACGTTGCGGAAAAATGACGCACACGTATATAGTAATTAACGCGGCAGAAAATGACTGAAATAAAAAAAAAACACGCTAAATGCGTGAAGGTATATATGGTATACGGTCGCTATATTTCCAACCTCGGAACAGTGTACGGCGTAAAATACCGTGGAATAGTATTTCTACAAAAAAAAAAACCTCCGTGAAACGACCGTTATTGTGTATAGGAAAATATAACGAATAATCAATATATAATATTATGATTGCTATACACTTGATGCAGGTCAGCCAAAATCACAAATGTGTAAACAAACCTACAAGTTAGCTGCAGCTATATCATTCTGTATGGGTATGGTTAAAGGTAAATTCAGGTACATTAAAATTAAATTACCATAATGTATGCTTTAAATATGTGTAAGATATAGCTTAATTTAATTTACATTTTATTATGCCGATATTTTAAAATTAATTTGAATTAATAATGGTCGTAAGTAATAAATTTAAATATAAATCACCTTATTAGTGAAATCATAACATAAAAATAAATAATTTATAGTTGCATATTAACGGAATTAGTGGTCGCGTTGATAATTTAAAATATCATAAAAAATATACGCTCTAAGTTCCAATGTCCAATAAAAAAACAGAAAAAAAAGCTATTAAAGTAAAATAAATCATTAGGTGGTTACTCAATATAGATACTTTTTTTTTTTTAATTTTCTACGGTATAATGACACTTTTGAGTGCATATAACTAAAACATATGTTTTATTTATAATAAACAAATGAACATAAAACCAGTTATTTACGAGTTTGTGTTTATTATACCAAGTCGCGGTTGATAACAACTGCGTTCTAGGCGACTTTGAGTAATATTGTATGGTTTATATACCACCATGGTATCATGACACCATGTACATAATAATATCATAATAAGTTCATCGTGATACTGTATAACCTATGTGTCATTATTTTCTTTTGTTTTTGTAATTTTAACAATGAATTTCACATTGGCCGATTTATTTTCTTCTGCAGCTGTTAAACGTCTGAAACTATAATAATTCAAATATAATACCAGATAAACTACTCAGACGTAAGTTTTATTGAAACCCATTTTGTTTCACGCAGATGATAAAACATAATAATTTGGATCTTGAATGTACAATTAATTAGTTATACAATACAGATGAGTAAAACGTTACGAGTGTCTTTTTATGCATTTCCCAACTCTTCCCTATTTATGGCTATATCATTATCGTACACGGAAATATATTATTATCATCATAGGTATGTCTCATATTGTACTTGTACTTTGTAGGTAGATATATATGTATTGGAAGTGTATATAGAAACAAATTATAAAACGTCTACTTATATAATTTCGAATTTGAACGAGTTGAATAAAAACTGACGTTTTACAACAAACCAATTATAATTCTAACTAAAATTCTAATATATTATTATACTATTGAACTGAACAAATTAATGGGGCCCATATTTTATACACTCTGGTAATTAATGCATACACTACCGGCAATATTACATGAATAATGATTTGTCCTATAAATATTTGACACATTTTTAATTTATTTGGTAGATTAAAAGTATGCTCCGCGGATATTAATGCGTTGTACTTTCTCGGTTAATTAAAATATATTTATATCTTTGAGTTGAAATATATTTAATTATTATACATATTATTATACAGTTATATATATATATATATATTTATTTTTATGTTTTTGCGTCGACTTAAAAATAATATCTGATCCACTGGTGTTAGCGAGTACAGCAGTCTCGTTCTATTTATACGGACCGTTGACCGAGTGCGCCGTTAATACTCCCAAATAACGGCTCGTGATTCCGTCATTATAATATTGCGATAAAACACGAGAATTCCATATTTTGTGCCATTCAATTTGAGACTAAACGTTATAATTTTTAAGTATAGTAAAACTGCTGTATTTTGTGTATGCTTTAATCTGTTGTTTTTCTTTTCGTGTAATCCGAATATAGGTTTTTAAAAAACTTTAATGCAAACTCATAGTTATTACTTATATTTATTATAATATTATTATTTGTTTTTTATTGTATAACTAACCGATGTCGTGTATACTACGTTGCCCGTTAAAAATACCAACTCTATATCATTCAAAATGTGTGTTAAATTCATTATTTAATATCAGGCGTATAGTAATGTTCAAAACTTCCCGTGGATGTACCCCTGCATGTTAAACTTCATCAAAGATTTTTAACACAGATGTAATAGTGGTTAGAAATCACACTCATTTTTATGGTTTTAACCAAGTACAAAATACAGGACTAAAATTATAATAATATTCAATCGCAATAGCTGTTTTATTTTTTGTAACCAATACCAACCCGATAATAAACCAAAATGATTATTATTTATTATTATTATTATTTCTATTATTTCTATGAAAAATTCTTAAATATGCAATAAAAAAAATTAAGGCCGCTTATCAAGATAAAATATAGCTTATAGATTCTTGGGAATCCGATGTAGCTTTCCGATGGTAAATTTTTTTTAAAATAGGTTAAGTAGTTCTAGAGATTACCCCGAACAAATAAAACTTTTTTCTTCTTTATAATATATTAGTATAGATATTATTGTTCTTGGTTCTTGTTAAGAATAAAAAAGGTTAGTATGTCAACATAAAATATTTAAAACAAAAATAAAGTTTTCATTAAAAAGAAAAACATAATTTTAGCCGAGCAAAGAATAAAGTCAATAAAAATACAAATCTTAAATATGACTTTATTATATAGGTGCAATTTAATACGAGTTTTCTACGTTCATATTTTATAGGTACGCGTATTTACTATTATTATAGTATATATAGTATATTATAGACTATAGTAGTATTATATCACATATATTAATCATAATTAAATTGATTAATGGCCGTGTAAAATGTTTATTTAATCTTATTATTATATTCACTGATAAATGAAAATTGAAAGTTCATAATTCCGGATGATTACCTATATACAAATATAAAATCGCTTATAAAATTTTAAGAAAACGAATCAGTGAATTATAATTTAATATATCTGGCATATTATATTTAGTATAAGTTTAAATAATTTTTTAAAATAATATAATCATCATCTATATAAACAATTTACCACACACACACACACACACACCTACCTATTATAATAATAGTAGACGGCTATATTATTGACTTATGACTTTTCAATCGGAGTAAATCATCTATGGTCAAAGAAATTAATACTTACTGGCTACTAGGTACTGCTGTAGCTGCAAGTTTATATTATAATCATGAAAAGTTTGTAACTCGCGTATCGCGTATAATATATCAAATCGAGATAACAATATTATATCATGGTGGGGGACATTTATGATATTGTGAGCATTTGTAGTCGGTTCATGTTTCGCAACGTTTTATTATATTATAATACAAAAATTAAATTAAATCGTATATATACCTAAAATATCAATTAAACAGTGCGACCTGGTGCGGAACACCAATACATATACCTGCTATATACGCGCGAACCATTACGGCGATGATAGGCGATGATAGATAATATAGATAGGTATAAGTGAAGTTAAAGGAAAGCTAAAACGAAAACGTTTAGAACTTTCTAGCTAAAATTTGTTTTACGAATAAACAAAAGCAAGTTGGAATGTACATAATATTTTTTTAAGTATTTCAATCTGAAATTGAAATAATATTTTTTATATTTCACTTATTAATATTTCGAAATAGTTCATTATTACAATTTTAACACACTCCACTCGTATATTAAATCGTGACAGTATTGTGTTACATGACACCTATTATATAATATATGTATACATATTATATTAACCCCACATTACGTACGGCCACAATACGATTAACTGCTGACCGATTTAAAATATTATAATGGATAATAATATATTCATAGACAATTAACCATAGCAATGTCTGTTGCCGATACAAATCACGTATAATATAATGTTAGAACACATTTAGAAGGGTTAGAAAATGTTTTAAACAAAAGGTTTTGTTCAAAGCGTATTATATTATAAACGTTTAAAAAATTTGGGCCGACGTTTAAAATAATTTAATTAGGTTTAAAAAAGCCTATTAATTATTAGTTAGAATTTAATATTTTGATAAACAAATATGGGTACATTATCATTTTGTGTTTTTAAATTTGTAAAATTAAAAACATCAAAAACATTAAAAGAAAACCGTTATTTTAAATAAAGAAAACATAGTTTTAAAAGAATAAAATGTTTGTTTTGTTTAGTTTAAAAAAAGCTATTTTTTCCAAACCTGCATTATAGACATCAACACCTTTGATATTACTGAACTCTACTCATCCGTTCTACTACGATACACCTACTGAAGGCTGCTATTGTAAAACCTCATTTACCTATATTTTGTAAACATATTATTGTTCGTACTTTGTAAGTATTTGGTAGGCAATAATAAAATAATAGTAGCTGAAATTGAGTCCTTTTTCAATTTATTTAAACACATCCTTGTATCTTGTAATCCTATCTTGTGATCCTTGTATCTTTCTGACTTCGGCTACGGCAATTATATATCTAAAGCAGCCACTATACATTACTACAGAGTCCCATGACTCTCCCTGGATATCTCATATTTAATAACATTTTTACTAGCCCCCCCCCCTGGTCACGTTACAATAGTATTATTATCAAGAACTATAAGCACTTACGAATCTATATATATACATGTATTATGTATACGATACGTTTGCTAAATAAACTTACTCAAGTATAACGACATGTCAATGTGTTGATTTCTATTTGAAATATTCAAAAATTGTTGAAAATTATAGCAAGATTGATAATTTCTTTCAGAACTATATTAAAAGATCTGCTGTATGTATTATTAGGATAATATATAGTTCATCCTCGTATTTACAATTTAATATTATTTCATCATATGTTTCGCTTTGGAATTACATTTATTTTCAAGATATTAAAAGGTTAATAGCATGTAATTTTATAATATGTAATGAACGCGTGTCATTTTGTACAACTCGAATGACGTGTCTCTTATAAGTCTGTGATTTGCATACCCCTAATTTCCATCCTATACATATTATATGTAATACCACGCACGTTTCAGCAAGGCTAACCTCCACAATTTATATAATATATTAGTTATACATAATATATTTACGACTTTACGAGATTGATGTTTGGAGACGCTATGTGGGTATAATATAAATAATAATATAATCACAAATATGTACTGGGTGTGTTGAGTTAAAATTACTTAGTGGTAAGTAATATTTTTTTTTATTTAAACCTATTATAATCGCGTAATTTTTTACCAAGAACTTGTATACGAATACATAATACAATTTCCCCGAATTTGAAAATAATATATCTAATACGACAAATATAGGCGACCATAACATCGTACTCGATCAATATATATATGTATGACGATACGTGAAAATATTTCAGACAAATTAATGAGATTTTTTCAGAAATTCCTAATTAGAAAAACGTCTACTGACGTCTATATCATATTATGTATTCAAAATGACCCAGCCGAAGCTCTCGTCATCGTCGACTTGGGCGTACAATCGTATAGTATACATTAAATATAATATACGACACAAAATAAATATAAATTCTTATATTTTGTTATTATTTTTATTCAGTTTGTACGCGCTGCTGGCGGCGGCGGCGGCGGCGGCGGCGGAGGAGGAGGGCGAACGTTTACCCTGGCGCGGCGGACCAATGGCAGCGGCGCGTTTCCCGACTCCGGCCAAAGGATATAGCGCGGCGGCGCGCAACACAAGAATAGTACTTACGCCGCCGCCGCCGCCGCCGCAGTGTGTTTATATTATTATTATCAGCCACACGACAGACACAGTCCACCCGACGACCGCATCGCTCGTGTGTTTCGCGTCAACGTTCATTCGCCCGCTCGCGATTTCTTTCCGTACAGAAAATCGCTCGTATCATTTCCGATTCTTTCGCAGTTCGAAATAATCGATAAAAAAATCGATCGAACAGTGCGCGTACGACACGCGCGTACGTCGTTTTGTCCGGGAAAAATCGACCGCAGATCGAAATATATCGCATAAGCCTCCCACATAACACTGCAGTGGACCGGGTATAAAATATCATCACACCGGTGTCTAATAATATACGCGTTTCGACCATGGATTTTTTCGTCGAGTCCCGCGAATTCGCCTGACGACCGGCGCTTCATAAAAGTGCAGCGAGTCATTATACGACACGTCGTAATAACAAACTAGACCGCAGCAGTCGACCGGCTCGCCAAGTAAGATTTTATGCTCACACGTTTCGTTTTTTATTTTATTTTTTTTTGTTAAATTTTTTTCGCTCATACGACTGCAATTTTGTTACGATAATAATATAATACGTCAAGCGTACTGATGATGTCCTGCATGTGCGTTCCACTTGTGTACCACTGCAGACGTTTGAAAATTTGCCGGACTGATTATCATATATACGGTTTACTATGTATAGCATATTTTATTTATTAAACCGTAACCGACGCGCGAGAAAAATCGGCTGTAAAAAATAGAAATATATAGGTTTTGGCTAGACGATTGTCGCAGGTTTTAAAAAAAACATTTATCAACTGAAATTTTGAGTAAAAGAGGATTCGACATTGGCGGCTGTGGGCAGAGCAATATATTATAGTATAAATAGGTCCCCGTAGGCTGTATAGTGTTCATCATATATCTATACATACATATAGCACCGTATAAGTGCATTTAAGCGCAAATCATCGCACGTTGTTTTTCGATCGGAGGACACATGCGGGGTCGATCGTGTTGGTGCCATCTGTTTTTCTCGAAACGTCCAAAATGTGGACCATGTCAACCCTGCGCGAGAAAACACATTGCGCACGGTGTAAACAATAACACGTTGCAGCCGAGACAGAATTTATATAATGTACCCTTAAATATGTACACTCTGAGAATTGTAGTTGGATTAAAATTCGGAATTTTATCCGCAATAATATTTTAGTCTTTTTCTATGCAGGTATGATAAATGCGTACACGCATAATACAATGGATACATTGTGCGATCAAATGGGTTTTTTGTTTCTCTGGTTTGAAATTCTTACCAAATAGAGTTACATATTTCCTTATCAATTTCAATCAATCGTTATAATACACGGACATCTACATATATAACCCTATTTAAAGATTTTTTTTCGTCACATGTATATAATACGAATAACAGCTGGTTACGTACTCGTGATGGAAGTAGGTTTTATATTATTTCATTTCTGTCTAGATTTTAATAAGCCGATACCGTTTCGACGTTACCTATACAAAATAATAAGTGCGCAGAACTTGTAATTAGATTAAAAAGCTTCACGGTGGTTATACAATATAGTACATGTACATATGTATATAATATACCGACCGGAATATTATAAATCTCCAGTTTAATTGGGTCCTGGAAATGATGTAGACTCTGTCACGTATAAATAAAAATCGGGGCTCAAAATAATTCATTAGCCAGTCGTTTTCTCCTACTCACTCGAACACCACCGCATACGTACATAATAATGCAGTGGCCGCCGCCATAAATTGTAACACATTTAAACACCATCTCCTCGATCTCCCCGCGTTGATCATAGCTCATATTTATCACATTAATATACCTACATGCACATAAAGAAGATTCATAAATTCATCGTCGTGATAACATGACAACCTCCTCCGCAGTATATGTTTTTCTACAAAGATATTAGTACCTAAAATATTATTTATACACACATTATATGATATAGCTTGGACGCATTAATTCCGCATCATCAATCCATATAGATAAGACGTGCACTAATCTTGTTAATCATTCAGTAATAGTGTCGTACGATTTTATCAACATTTTTTTAATTCAAATTTTTACTTTTAAACAACTGCATAGATATTTGTAAACCTATGTATAGAATTTATACCAACAAAAATTATCGCAACTTTTTGTTTAGTGTATATATCATATACATATAAGTGTAGGTTATATACACCAACTATAATACCTGCGTATAATATAAAATGGAAGTTCGAATTACTCGAAGTAATTGATGTCGAATAAAACCGCGTTGAAATATTTAAACCTCAGACACATTTTGTTGATGAGCTCGAAATCCCATACGTTAGCGTGTATCCCACGTATAAACTAAATAAAATCGTCTCGAGTTGCTGTCGTTACGATTCGCAAACGTGCCGCGGACGTAATCTTTTCATCCTCCGGCGGTCCATCCTTACTACGTCTAAATACCTATATGACATAATGTGTAATATGTCATAGCAAGAAAGAGACGTTTTGCGACCACAACATCACGTCGTGGACCCATGTACATACGTATGGTATATCCGGTTCGGAGGGAAAAATAACAAATCCATCTCGACGGACGGACATCACGAAACGTACGTCTCTTTGTACCGTTTGACTTTTATCGACACTATATATATAATATTATGTATTTTTCTCGTTCCCTAAAACTATAATATTATACACGTCATAATAACGACTCGCATTTAGACGATAAATTTCGGCGTTTATAATATGTGAATCCGTCACACGATATGGTTTTTACGAGTTCAATATGATGACAGCTCACCGAATCTCGAAATTAAATTATTATACTGTGAAAATAATAATTGTGATCGGAGCTCCGTTCACATGCTAATCTCTCTCTCTCACACACACACTGCACGCGGACTTATCACATGGTGCTTGTGGTCGTATAATATGACTTATAATATATTATATTATTATATATACCAACAATAATAATTAACTCAATGACCGCGGCAACCAAACATTAGGACCGTAACCATTAAGCCATATTCCATAATAATAATAATATACGAGTGTATATAGTCACTTGATTTGATGATTTAATGGGCATTTATATTTTATATCTGAAATGCATATGGATACGATACACCGCGGATGGGTCTATTGTTGACGAGTGTGTAAAACTACGATTCCATCATTAAGCCGACCTTTGAGCACCTATCCTCAAGTGTCAGCAGAGTAACATCCATAATATCCATACCTATATTATGAACCGCTCACAGACTATATAATAAAGTGTATCACAACAATATTGTTGTAATTCAATAGTCCCGAGTGTATTATAAGTTATAACTATAACATCCGCCATCGTAAAAAAGTTATATTCGTTCGTCCAAAATGTTAACGTAATATGTTTTCGATAAGACGCGTACGAACAAATAACACATACTCATCGTTAATAGTTGGATAATTTAATTCAAGACAATTAATTATTTATTGTCCAAAATACGTACAGGCACACTTAAATAGAATTTAAATAGAATTTGTTTCACAGATAAATACACGCACGTAAGACATATTATTTACTTCTGCCGTGCGTGCGACGGTTCTGATATAAAAGAGCAAAAGAAAGCACAAGTGAAGTCGGTAAATATAATAAATAATTTTTGGGGAAAAAAGAGAATCAGTATACTAGTTTTTAAGCCTATATCAATACACACCGACACCATGCTTACAAACATATTATTATTATAATCTTCAAAATCCAATTATACGATTAAAAAATAATGCGGTCTTCGCGATGAGTTTCAAACGTATATTATAATGTCTCAATAATAGCGTTATTTATTACGGGTACCGGTTACGCGGTGCGATGTCATATAATTTAAGTATTACGAGAAAATAAATCCGTACAGAAAAACATCTCCATGTGTAGGTACTGCGGTGGTATTATAATATTATACATAGGTACGTAATAAGCTCGTTGATGTATTATATGTAAACCTCACAGACGAAACGAAAAATCCCATCCGTGAGACATCATAATATATTAAATCAAATACCGTTTATCGAATATAATATAATATTTTATGGTATTTGTTTAACCTTATTTATCTTGTACGCGCGTCTATATTTGTTTAATCCTTATACCTATACGCTGTCTAGTCACAGTGGCAGCAGTAGTGGAGTTAATCACTTATTATTTGTAACGATTTCAAACAGTCAACAGGTATAATATATATATATATATATATATATGTACACACACACAAACACACACACACACATATATATACGTAAATGGTAAGTCTCACGTCCGTCACACGCCCTGCACGTCATTCATCGTCGTCGTCTCAATCGTCACTGCGATATATGACGTGCACCTACCTATAAATATGAAAATTTAAGATATCACATATGCTTGCCTCGTCTTGTAACAGCTCAAAATATTGTGTTTTAAACTCCGCAGGCTATTTTAGGGAAACAAACCCCGT
Organism: Sitobion miscanthi; assembly: GCA_008086715.1. Lineage (NCBI taxonomy): Eukaryota > Metazoa > Arthropoda > Insecta > Hemiptera > Aphididae > Sitobion > Sitobion miscanthi. The sequence goes on along the minus strand of CM017800.1, from coordinate 1,703,544 downwards.
CTTTCGACCACACCGCAGCAGCGGGGGTGGGTTTTTTTCGGGGGTTGGCCACCGCCGCCGGGTGGTTGTCGGACTCAAACAGGTGTTGTGCGTGTGTGCGTGTGCTGCAGTGTGATGATGATAAGGGACTATCGCGAGGCCCGGTACGACAACAACAATAATAATGTATTATTATATTATGTTATTGTTGGAGGCGCGTGCTCGTGTATCACGTAATATACGTAAATATACTATTTTATAATACACGCGGGTGTGTGTGTGTGTGTACAGAGGCACAGGGCGTACATAATAATAATGTGTATAAACACCGGGCCGAGACGATGTGCAGACGGTGTGCATGTACGTACGCGTCTCGTTCCGCGTATATGTGTATCATAATACTATATAGTATCATAGGGTGTTGATAAAACCATTAAATCCGTGACGGCCCGCGCGTAGGACGGATGATAAACAGATATCGTCGTGTATCGATGGACGCCATAATGACGCACAGACGTACTAACATAATGATAATATATGTACCTAGGCACACCGTAGTATGCGGATTTCCATCGTACATTACGCGATGTCCGAATATACACTGCACATCGTCTGAGGTCTGTACGATAATGTATTCTGTTATCGATGATAATGTTATTGTGTATATGATGCGAAATCTGTTGAAATTAGAACGTGCCTACATACGTTATCGTGGTAATATACGATATGCGAAACAAACCAGCTACCTACCTATCATTTATTGCCCATATAGGTATTGATATCATGGTAGGTTAAGTATTATAGTGTATCGCCATATCAACAACCGTTCCATTGAAGTACCATCCCTCTTTTCATTATTAGTGAACTTGATGGTTCCTTTTCGCTCCCACACCAACTTCGTAATTCCACCCCACGTGCACAAACTATACGCCCGACAGCATTCAATCCACCATATGATGCACTATAAATTACACGTCTATAATGAACATCTAACCTAATGAAAAATTGTTCGTTACAGTAATGGGTCTGTTTTGTAATGGTATAAATAAATAAATATGATTTGGGTGTCGCGCGGGTCCGATAGGGATTTTTGGTGTAACCATCACGTACGGGTAACGCATCTGTGATGACTGACTGTCGGACCCTAGACGTCTCTTATCTACACCTATATATTGTTCGGCGATATTTATACCTATCTCATATTATTGTAATGTGTATACCTTTGCCCTCGCCCCGAAACACTGCGCCCATATTATATGTACCTACATATATTATTATACCTAAACGCACTTTACTCGTCGACGTCTTGGATGTGGGTACGCAGCACTTACAAGAACGATCGAGTAAATCAATAACGCAGCCGAGTCGGGTGGAACGGCGTGTAAAAACACAGATATCGGTTTTTGTGTACTTTTGTTTACTCTAGCGAAACCAACAATCACACAGAAATCGGACGACGTTTTTATCTAATCTCTCGACGAATATACCACCGAGCCGGGGCCGAAGTACCTACGCCTATATAATATATCGTACGCTCCGCAGCGAGTTGGAGTTTTTTTTATTAATTTTACGGTGCGTTATATCGTGTAAACATTATTTTACTGGCTCGAAAGCGGTCATCGTAACACACACACACACACACACATTCACCCTCGTAAGGTACACACATGGCACGACACCGGCACCGCGGGACGGGGAAGAAATGTATAAAAACGAAAAATAAATCGTTGGTATATTATATTATATTATGATATAGACGTATATAGTAGTAAATATAATATATATATATATATCATTATAATATGCCAGCATTACACGGGTCATACGCGCGTATCCTTCTGCAGCATCATTAAAACATGGCGGGCGAATATTTTATTTGAAACACGACGCGCGGGGTGTACTATAATGTAATACCTTACTCGCTGTGTGCGTAACGATGTCGGGTCCGATGCGATATTTCACGAAATAAAATATATATAATTAATAACGAATGTCGAATGGTAGGTATAATAATATGCAGCACCGTTCCCCAATTTGGCGTTATAACGACTACCCGACCCATAATGGACGCTGCAAAATAATATATTTTCGTCTGATATCGGATTTCACGTGTTATATTATATTATACTATTACTGCGCCGTGCTACTGTACAGGAGGAGTCTCGTTCGCAGCCGAGAGCTACCTAAACGAGCGGAATTTTCAAAAAATTGGGTATTCTTCCGGTTATCGTATTATTTTCAAGGCTCGAATCGTATAATGATTTATCAACGTAATCTGCGAATGCGTTCTAATCCAACAATTTACCACTGTTGGTCAAATGATTTTGTCGTGATGCCCCCTAGTTCGATTTTGCACTATTCGATCATTAAATTCGATCATTCATAATATTGTAAATATTCAAAAGGGTCACGCGGAGACGTCTTACACTCACCACCTCCCCACACGTTTGAACACCATATTGTATACAATACATATTACTGCAGTTCTTAGCCCATGGTGCACTCGATGTTTCATCATGATATTCCAATGGTATTTTTATCGAATATAATATTATTATATATAGTATCGAATCGTTTAATTGAGCTGTACAAACGATATATTTTTTTTGACTTGTTTAAAAAAAGCTTCGTTCCCGCACCCTGCGACCAGAAGCAGTTATTGGTGATGCGTATCTAATCTAACGTGTCGCGATGACATTGGGAAATATTAAAATTGATATAATATGTGTTCCAAAACGATGACGTGCCTACTGTCACGAGCCCGCTGATTATAGTTGATTTAAAAACCAACTCCATAAATCATTACAATATATTTTATACTACGCATTTACGTCTTAAGTCCGTTATTGAGTATTGCTTGATTTACGATTGGAACTGAAATACATATAGTACGATTGCGTGTACAACATAGTTGTATAATATATATATATAATATAATACTCGTACAATGCACTACTCTCGTATTATAATTATATCAATCCATGTTATAAATTATAATATACATCGTATAATGGATAATATTATAATATAGCCTTTCGAAAACGGCCATTACTTTCCATTCACTTATCGTTTTAAAAATATATTATAATTATTTATAATTAGATACACTACAATATTAAACTACCTATTCAAAAATAAAAGATATTTTTTAATTATATTAACGATTACAACAATATTATAATATGTTTCTCGATGATTATAATAATTATTAATTCTTTAAAAATATGTTAACTCTGAACATTACTTATATTTACTGAAATGAATCACGGATGATCTCATAAGTGCACGTTATGTATAAATTTATTTAATAGATCATTTCAAAAACTGAACAATTATACCAACTAAAGCATTATACGCCTACGTCTTCGGTGTCAATAAAATATGCGATTTTTTTTCTCGTGTAAGATTTGAAGGAATTGTGTATAAAGCTATAACCGCAATATCAGTATACAAAGGATGGTGACTTTTACACGTGAGACGACCATATTCGGTTACCGAGTTCCAACATATTACTCTCGCACACGCTATATTATTATCATCATTACGTCGTGCAATTATTTTCGTAATTGCTCACATTTTCCGTATATTTTCACTAATTTAAAATAGAATTGGATACGACATATGATCGTATATTGTAATATAGGACGTATATTATTCTACGAGCCGAAATCGTAGGGTAATACAATATTTGACGTTTTCCACACATATGTTTCGTATGTTTTTTCAGTCACATATCGAAGGGACGTATGGTTCAACGGAGCAACCCGCCAACCAAAACGATCTTTATATGCTATCATACAGGGTGGTTTACGATAATTTTCACCCCTTTTTTGGTATGTGATGATTTTAATGTATAATGTAGTTATTCAAATTCTAATTTTTGAAATTCTTAAATAATATACTGAATCGAAGACCATATTTTCAAATTCTTGAAATTTATTGTACTACTTGAGGTCGCGAAAAACGGCCGAGTAACGAAAAACGCTTCTGAAAATGTTGACGCGTCAAAATCAAAATACGAACGAGTAGTTTTTGTGTCATTTCACTTTGTGTACTATAAGGATAATTGCAGGTGCTTGGTAATGGGTCCGAAAGATATACGGGGGTCGTGGTGATTGAAAATGTAAATATAGTAATTAATAATGATCTATCGACACTTATATTTTTTTAAAAATGACCCATGTCTAATAAGATCCAATATATTTTATATTTTTGTAAAACCACTTTTAAGGACCTTAGTATTAACATTTTAATAACTGAGAAACTACTGGTTGGAATTTTGAATTAGGTACGTCGAAATGTTCGGAAAAATTATCCACTACAATAAGAAACCATAAAAATCAGAATTTGAATAAATTCATTAGAAAAAAACGGGGGCGAGTGTGCTCGGTGAATCACCCTTTATATAAAACATATGGTGACTATATAATATGCTGCATACCCTCGATGAGGTACGAATATGATTTAACAATGTATAATATTTTATTGTTATTGTTCGGGAATGATATAAGACAATATTTTTTCTTCGTATTTCTGTTGCACGTGTGTGACTACGACGCGACACGCTTTAAAAGTGTATTATATTATATATTTACAAAAAATGGTCCGCTCTTTTTCGTCACAAAAAAAGGCGTGAAACGCGCCGCAGCGTTATTCGAATCAATATGGTTTGGTCGTATTTTTTTTCGAGCTCGAACGGGTCGAAAAGGCCGTACAAAGTCAGCTTACGCCGTATTAGTATATTGCTATATTATCGTAATTCATAATAATAATAACAACAACAATAATAACGATAGTATACCATATTATAATATATATATATATGATACGTAATGATATTACAAAGACTGCTCGTCGTCGTTGTACAACAATGACGTATAATAAACCATATTATCGTGTAGACCTCTACGATGGAGCGATTAAGTGAAAAGAAGAGAAAATCATCACGTTCTCCTGAAATCCGACTGTGTTGCTTGACACGCGTTAATGTGGAGAACAGTCCATTGTGTTATGTCCGAGCGATGTCCGTGTGTAGTCGGTGGGTCGTCGAAACGTTCAAAACCACACGACAATATTAATATAATATTATAAAACTGCGCAGCGTCGTATAATATGATATTATGTACAGGACGGTTCAAGCACATAGGATTGTTCAACCCCGTCATAATATTATCCTTTATAATTGTTTGTTAATATTTAAATTTAATAATTTTGATATTTGGAATTTAAGACCGATATTTTAAATACTTGCAATATTTTTCCATTTAAAACGAGTGTCCCGCGGTGTTGGGCATAATTTTTTTTACAAATCGAATACCACCCTTTTATATGGTACTGTAATTTATTGTATGATTTTTTTTTATCGACTTAAATCCGACTGTGTGTTGCTTGACACGCGTTAATGTGGAGAAGAGCCCATTGTGTTATATTCGAGGGATGTCCGTGTGTAGTCGGTGGGTCGTCGAAACGTTCAAAACCACACGACAATATTAATATAATATTATAAAACGGCGCAGCGTCGTATAATATGATATTATGTATAGGACGGTTCAAGCACATAGGATTGTTCGACCCCATCATAATATTATCCTTTATAATTGTTTGTCAATATTTAAATTTAATAATTTTGATATTTGGAATTTAAGACCGATATTTTAAATACTTGCAATATTTTTCCATTTAAAACGAGTGTCCCGCGGTGTTGGGCATAATTTTTTTTACAAATCGAATACCACCCTTTTATATGGTACTGTAATTTATTGTATGATTTTTTTTTTATCGACTTAAATCCGACTGTGTGTTGCTTGACACGCGTCAATGTGGAGAAGAGCCCATTGTGTTATATTTGTTATATCCGAGCGATGTCCGTGTATAGTCGGTGGGTCATCGAAACGTTCAAGACCACACGACAATATTAATATAATATTATAAAACGGCGCAGCGTCGTATAATATGATATTATGTACAGGACGGTTCAAGCACATAGGATTGTTCAACCCCATCATAATATTATCCTTTATAATTGTTTGTTAATATTTAAATTTAATAATTTTGATATTTGGAATTTAAGACCGATTATATTTTAAATACTTGCAAAATTTTTCCATTTAAAACGAGTGTCCCGCGGTGTTGGGCACAATTTTTTTTACAAATTGAATACCACCCTTTTATATGGTACTGTAATTTATTGTATGATTTTTTTTTTTATCGACTTAAATCCGACTGTGTGTTGCTTGACACGCGTTAATGTGGAGAAGAGCCCATTGTGTTATATTTGTTATATCCGAGGGATGTCCGTGTATAGTCGGTGGGTCATCGAAACGTTCAAGACCACACGACAATATTAATATAATATTACAAGACGGCACAGCGTCGTATAATATGATATTATGTACAGGACGGTTCAAGCACATAGGATTGTTCAACCCCATCATAATATTATCCTTTATAATTGTTTGTTAATATTTAAATTTAATAATTTTGATATTTGGAATTTAAGACCGATTATATTTTAAATACTTGCAAAATTTTTCCATTTAAAACGAGTGTCCCGCGGTGTTGGGCACAATTTTTTTTACAAATTGAATACCACCCTTTTATATGGTACTGTAATTTATTGTATGATTTTTTTTTTATCGACTTAAATCCGACTGTGTGTTGCTTGACACGCGTTAATGTGGAGAAGAGCCCATTGTGTTATATTTGTTATATCCGAGGGATGTCCGTGTATAGTCGGTGGGTCATCGAAACGTTCAAGACCACACGACAATATTAATATAATATTACAAGACGGCACAGCGTAGTATGTACAGGGTGGTTCGCCGTCAAGTATATTGTTCACCCCATTATATTATTATCCTTTATAATTATTTATCTATTCGAATTTTGATATTTGGAATTTAATATTTTAAATACTCAGATTTTTTTCCTTTTAAACGAGTGCCCGCTGTGATAGATATATTTTTTTTTACAAATTAAATACCGCCCTTTTATAATATACTGTAATTTATCGTATGATTTTTTTTAAACGTTGATGCGTCTCAATCCAAATTTGAACGAGTACACTGTTTGATGTGTTTTTTACGTCGACAAAGTCTACTTATTTTATCGTCCGTTTTTTTTTTTTACTATGGTCTAGACTCCGGTACGCGTTTTATCAACTTCAACTTAAGTTTCGTTTTTATAAGTGTTTAATAATTTATAGTGACGCACTGCAGGACTTTACCGAATAAATCATTTACGATTTTGATTTCTGACACTCGGATACTCAAAGGGTCGTCGTCATCACTGTCCTGTCCTGCGTACTGTATAGCGCGCGTTTCTATTTTAAAAATAACCGTCGTTTGGGTGTGTAGCGTTTTCACGGGAGATGACTACGACGATGACGACCGCTATATTATACGTCTGGTCCGGGGACTTGCAGCCGTATACCGGGTTTTAACTACCTTCGCAGATGAGGAGTCGTCCGCGGCCATAAAACGATACGACAGCAGTGGCATATTCCTCTGGGTCTTCGGCGACCACGTGAACGGCACATGTGTCGCCACTGCGGGGTTGTCGATAACTGCGAGTATCTCCGTACAAGTGCTGTTGAGTACATTACAACATTATGGTAAAATAAAATTCAGTGTATGTATGTGTGGGTACTTTTCATACGGTAACCGAAAACGTATTCTCGTGCAGGAGAGCAAATTTCGGCGACAAACAATACGATCATTTCATAATAATATTATCGCCAAACCGCGCACGCATACCGATAACGCTCGGGTCTTACTTGTTTTTTAACCGTCCATTTAACCCGTCGGAATTTAGCCAAACACGTGCGCTAAAAAACGGAGAAAAAAGGGCGTTAAGTGCTTTACCGCGGAGCGGGCGCGTCTACAACGCACAATATTATAATATATTATTATTATATTTCGTTCGAGACGCTTTTACGAATTTTTTATTTTTTTTTACTGCTCGCCATCATCGCCGCGTATATTATTGTAGTATAATAATACGTCGCTCGCGCCGCACCACCGTTTAATTTATTTTTTATTTTCGGGAAGACGAAACTTCCTCCTCCCGCACACGTGTGACAGCATCGCATCGTCGCCGTCGCTAATCGTTTCCGGTCGAACGTCGCCGAAATTCGTATTCATATGATATTATAAAAATATATTATGTTTGTGTACGTTATGGAAAAAAAAAACGGATCAAAAATAAACAGCGACGACAAGTCCAAAAACTTCATCGTCACGTCGATTTAAACTCGTATACGCGTTTTCCGGTCGTCATCGTCGTAATAATATTACATTATTATGCGTTTTAGTCGTTGTTATGATTTACTACGGCAACTATATATATATTGCTTACGAGTCGGTGAGGTTGATTTTATGTAACACACGTTGACGGTAGAAAAATGAAAATAATATTATTTACGCCAAAGTGTTGACGGTATAGTTAACGTTCAATATTTGACTATTATATATTGTGTACGTTACGTGCATGCACCTATATATGATATATCTGCGGAGAAAGCGTTGTTAAACTATTTTCGAAAAGACCCCAAGCCCTCATTAATTATTCTACGCGGCCGATATTATGTCGTATTATACATTTAGATCACGCTGTAGGTCATCGACTGCTTGGGGTTTATTAGCCAACCCCACAAACACGCAATTATTTACACATTTAATCATAGACATCACGATCTGCACTCTTTGTCTGTTTGCTTTCAGTTTTAGTTTGTTTTTCGGGAGACTCCAGGAATTTGGATTCTGTTGCGTATATCACCGTATTTTCAACATTTGAGTAATGGGGGTAGCGGTTATCGACATTTTTATATCCGAATACAGCATTTTGAAAATTTTCTCGTACCGCTCGGTCAAAAAACCTTTATTTTTGCTTATTAAATAATGTACATCTACATATATAGTCTATACGTTATTTTACATGACGTATGTTGTACGCGGATCCTGTTATTAATAATTACATAATATTATGCGTAAATATGGTCGTTTACTGCACAAGAGTAAAACGAAATATTACGTACTTATAGTCATTATTTTTATTGTATGTATGTATCGTGCTCGTTTTAAATTTAGCAGAAATATTATTTCCGCTGCGTATATTCTTACAAATCACAATACTGTATTGTAATATGTTTACGAGGCCACCCCGGTGTCTGAAAATACTCTTTTTTTCAGTGGCGGCAGTGGCAGTCGTATAGTAGTAAAAGAGAAAAATACAAACACAAAAACAATAATATATACACATAATATATACCTATAATAATAAAAAACGCACACGTGTCCCCGCGCGCGCGGACGCGGTTGTTTTACCTAAACAGAGAGAGACGGCTATACTTACGGTCGGCGTGCGCTTTGGAATATTAACGAACCGAATAGTAGAAAAAAAAAAATGGTAGTCGCGACTTGGGTACCTACACTACTGCGAAGATATAATAAACACACACACACACACACACACACACACACACCACACACACACACACACACCACACACACACACAAAATTTAATATTATCAACGCGTGTACCTACCACACAAATATATAAATAAATAAAAGTGCGTAGAAATTATTATTATTATTATTATAATGTGTAAACGACCGAAAAAGACAGTGCACGCGCGCACACACATACACACACACACACACACACACACACACACACACACACCACACACACACACAACACACACACACACACTGACGATGAGCCGAGGGTGGAGACGCTAATTTACGGCACGGCCGGCCGTGTCAACGCGCTCGGACGTTATATCATATTATTATCATATTATATTACCTACCTATATATAGCCACAGGTGTATAATAGTATATATTATATAAACGACGCGAGCAAGTCTTTTTTTTTTTAATCAGAAGACCATTGTCGCCATAGCGTGCGCTAGATGATTTACACCTCCTCCTACCGTAAGAATAATGATAATATGTATATATTATTATAATGCTGCAGTTGCAGTGGGTAAGTATATATATAGTAACACACACACACACACACACCGTAATCCATAACCTATCCACTCGCCTGTCCTTCCTCCGCGCGAGGTGACGCTTAAATATCGGTATGTACAGGGTGCTCTAAGCATGTACGGTGTACACCCCATTTATTTCATTTAATTATGAATTTGGTAAAATTCTGATTTTTAAATTTTTAAATATACTTTAAGACCATATTTTCAAGTTCTTTATATTTTTTCCACTACTCAACGAGTGTCCCGTGGCGACACAAGCTTGTTTTTCAAATGAGAACCACCCCTTTTTTTTTTGTAAATACTTTAGTGGATAATTTTTTTGAAAAAGTTGATGTACGGTAAGTGCATAGCTCCCTCATACCCCGCACGGTCATACAAGCTGTATTGTTATAAATTATTGTATATAATATAGATATAAGTATAATATTTTATATATAAAGCATAAAATATAGTATAATATTATATTATGTTGGCGTTCGGGTTGTGTACGTATGCCATGCCATTATAATACAGTGCGAGTAAAAAAACAATACCACTTCTTTGAAAATCTGTATTTATTAAAAGAAACATGATGAATATTTTGTTAAGTTAATATTTTGAGTAGGTTACAAAGTTTATTTTTTCAGTAGAACAGCCGTCGTCGACTCACTACTAACATACCTATACTCGGTAAGGCAAAAAGGTTTCTGTTGAGCAGTTGCGCCATCTTAAAATCTTAAAATATCTTAACACAAACTAACAAGCCGTGGTATCGTGTTTGGTGAAGGACGCTCTTGGGCACATCTCTCAGCAACCAAATGAAACTTCAGAAAGCCACCTAAACGATGACAGATATCCCTTATCTCTCCGTATTACTTCTTAGCAGTGATCTCGATTTTCAAAGATGCGTGGTATTCTTTTTAAAGTCTCGTCGCAGTTATATAGTTATACAGTCGCGGTGTCCCGTCTGAGAATGTTTGTTTTTATAACGAGTGGAGTGAGATGATATAATAATATATTATATTACGCATGTATAGGACGTCACATAGTTTTTCGAGAATTTCAACGGTGGAATAATTATTGAAGGGTTGCAGAGTGGATACCTAAGTGGGCACGATAACAAATAGACGTAGAGAGAATTTTTTTTTGTATTTTTTTACGGATCAAAGTGTTCGATCAAAGTAATAAGTCAGTCAAAGTGTAATTTTCAGAGATGCGCACAGTTGATGAACTAGGTGATATCATCATATTATATGAGTTTTACCACGAGATATTGGTGGTATAGATGTGAAAAGTTTGTAGCAGGTACTTAAGCCTTTCGCAAATATTCGATTCGTCAACGATAAAATCGTTCAATATATAATATAATAGGTTTGTACGCCACCACATATAGTTTCCTATAGAATTTCAACGGTGTAATAATTATTGAAGGGCTGCAGAGTGGATATAAGGGGGTACAATTTATAATAAATATACGTAGAGAAGATTGATCTATTTTTGAAAAACTCGTGCACAAACACGCGGATCGAAGTGGTTTGGCAAAATAATAAGTCAGTCAAAATATTATTTTAAGAGATGCGCGCAGTTGATAAACTAAGCGATATCATTAAACTATGAGTTAAACCACGTGATTAAATCGCGGATTAAGGTGTGTAAAGTTTGTGAAATGCACTCAAACTATTCGCGAATTTTAGATACGTCAACGACAAAATAGTAATATTTGTATGTATTTTATATTTGCAATTATTATTATTATTATTATTTTATTCTATTGAACTCGTGTTATATCGCATTAACACAGATCGGTTCATATATTATAATATGATATTATTTTATGTAGAGTTACTCGTCAGTTGGCGGTTTTTAATTATATCAAACCTCATACGAGTGAAATCTATTAAAATAAAAAAAACTTGTACCGTAACAAATTTTTTCAACCGTTCAAAAGGATTAAAATAGTACACGACGTATATAATATGCAACAGGTAGGTAGGCCGTTGGTATACCACTACTATGTACCTAGTATACCGGCATAGTTCGATTTCAGTAGATTATAATAATTATAATGACTGATATTACATGATAATAATATGTAATATTAAAAGCAAAAAAATAAATATTAAATTATAGGAACGATCAATACAGTGACGACGACGACGAATCTGCGTACGATTTCGGCTCCGCGATATAATAACAATAATAATAATATTATTATTATTATTATTGCGTATAGGTACGCACGATGTCGAAGGTATAAAATAATAATAATAATATATTGTTTTGTGTAGGCGCAGGATTAATTGTGGCGGCAATTATAAAAAATGTTCAAATGTCGGAGAACACGAGCTTAATCAACGTTTCGATATTATACATTAATTCAACGCTCAAGATTTATTATCTTATTAATTTTAGTCAATTTTAATTGCGTTTCGAACCGACGACGGTGTTCGCCACGGTATACGTGTAAATATTTTTATTTCTACGTAATTTATTTGTAATTATTATTTTATTAACTGCAAGTCATATTTTTTCAACCAACCTTATTACACACATTTTACGTACTAAAAATAACTACTGTATAATATATAGCTCTTGATCAACAATTATCAACTGCACTGCGTTTATAGAATCTAAAAATGTCATTTAACGGTGTACTTGACAATAATAAATAATGAGTTTTTAATTTGAACACAAAAGTAAAATACTATATTGTTATGACGTATCAAACATCACAAAGTGTCTAACCTTGTACATTTATTTTTTACATAAATCATAATATTCAAACAGTTTTTTTTTCAAAATTACGTTTCATATTTATTCTTAATTCTTACCATAAATCAGTTTCATAACTTTCATAAACACATTATACATCTAATCAATTCATGTTGATTGTATATTTTAACTATGCCTACTATATAATAAAGCCACGCCAATCTTGAAAATCATTAGAAATAATTGCACTTTGCATGCAAGAAATTCGTATACACCCAAAAAAATATTTGCCCCACAGCTGAATACTTTTATATTTCAATTGACTCGATTTGGGAAAACTCTCACGGTTTTTGTGATCGTATCGCGACCCGACGAAAAATTGGTTTTCCGCTTCAGTAAATATGACGTATAAAATGTGACATCAATATAATTCGTACAATCGATGCAATTCAAAGTCGAAATATATTTCGTGATTTATCGAATAACGAAGACGTTATTATTTATTCCGTTTGAATTGCCACAATCCTACACGAATCGTGCCGAAGACTGGTAGTGTCTACATGACTGCATGTCGCGTATAATATAATATAATATATATATATTATAATTGATCAAATCGTACGACCAGAGTTATTTCTACTGGCTTCGCATTTTAAAACTTATAAATTCTGTTGTGACACATATTATAGCTTCTGATATAACATTAAACGCGAACAGACGACGTCCGCACGCGCGAGGGGTCGCATAAAAAACCACTCGGAGGAAATATCGTAAAAAGAGAAAATTGAAACATCCGAGATCAACGCTTATCGGAATACATCGTCTCGTTATAGTAATAATATATTATGTCGATCTACCGCAATCGCGGTCGTAGCAGTATATCGTGTACCTAGGTATCTACACGTTATTAAAAAGATAATTAAACTACGATTATGAGGTAATAACAACACTCATATACTCAATAATAAATAACCATCTTTATCACAATAACATAATATATAATAGCTCGGCCGCGGAATATTAATTATTGCCGACCAGAATGTTAGTGGCGCGCGCGAGTTTGGGGTAGGGGGGGGGGGGGCTGCACGATTGCGCAATACGCCAATAAACATTGCGAGTGTATAGTATGTAATTAAACGGATTCGTAAATTTCCGTCGTGTTTTTTTTTTTAATTGATGTCCGCGGCCGGCGGAGATAAAATACAACGACGCGATTCGACCCAGCTGCAGATCTCCTGCATTTCTCTCTCTCTCTCTCTCTGCTAAATGAAGTCTCTGCTCACCCTCTCGTTCACTCTCTTAACATGCATTTCTCTCACACAATCGGTCTGGTGCGCGCGCAACGTCCATTACTACACCACACACACATAATATGGGTTAATCAAACGCGGTTAATTTATTTACCATAATAACGTGTAAATGTATATATATACAATATATTATATAATGTTTATTGTACGCGGTACTGCAGGATTCAATTATTGCATTATTATTCAATTACGCGTGACGAGGGGCCATTGTGCGTGCGTGCTGTTGTATATAGGTACGAGCACGCAACATACGACACAAATGTCGGGTCAGGCCGACCATTATTCGACCGTCGCGAGTTCATCCCTTCGGTGGAAGTTTTTACCACGAGGGTAGTTATAACACGCATAGTGTAGCGACCGTACGCGCGCGAGAATAGTTATGTTTTATTTTTTTTTTTATAATTTTAAATTACACACATATTGTTGTCGACAAAACGAGACGAGGGTGACTGTGGTGTGGTGGCGACCACCACGACTGGCGACATATGTGGTGAGGAGTGCAGTGTGTGTGTGTGTGTGTGTGTGTGTGTGTAAGTGTGTGAATATAATATACCGTTACGGTTTTTCAGATATACATGTACGATATTATTATATACGTGTCCCATTATCGGATCGGACGAAACAAACTCTTTCGGTGAGTATAGCAGAGCTGCGACGAAGAGTCCATATTGCGCAGTCAAATGGATAACATACCGCATATATATACGTAACTAGGTACACACATCGATATAATATGCTCGCAACACAATATAGAGGAGTGACTTGGGAAAAAAAAAATGTTAAATCCTCTACGTAGGTATAACTCAGAAAAAATATCTGTTTGAACCCCACGTGTTATGTATAAATAACAGAAGTATATAAGAAGGAGGTATATAGTCCACGTTTCATTAAAATCGAAATAAATAATACGAAAAAATAACTACCATCGTGACATTCGCTTTTACCTAAAATTTGTAAAAATGGAGTTATATTCGCGCCATTACTGTATTATTGAATGCGTATCATGTCTATAGAAAAACACGCGTTTCACCGAATAAAATCTTCGGAAGAAAGCTGCAGTATTACTGTATTAGTATATACAAACACGGCCTTATGAATTTAGCTTGTCAAATTTTGAGGTGATCGTGTCAACTTATCGCATATTATATGTGGTCCCCACCGATTGCGCATGTGCACACGACATTTAAAAGAGTATCTGTTTTCTATACAATCGCAAAAAAAATGTATTAGATATTTATTCAAACCGTTTTAAGTTCATACAACTTTAATATTTTTATTGCATCTAATATTATATGTGTTGTTAATTAATATCCTAAATTATTGTAGCTTTTTCGAATAGTTTTCGAAGAATATTCGGCGATAACGACACGCGCTCGATGACCAGGAGCAGTATCGAACTGCGTTTTACAGACAATTTTTCGATACGTTTTGCCGAACTACATTATAATATGTACACTGTCATAATATTACAATATAATGTATGAGCCATCGCGTGGCGCTCAAATAATGATTTCCCACCCTCGTACGTATTATATAATAATAAATAATATAGACAGTCATTGCGTCTCTGTTTTGACGAAGGTCCGCGCATTACACTATCTAGATCCTATTGTGGGGTGGGGGAGGGGACACACACCGCTTACGAACAAGGTAATTACATTATATGCTCCTCGTAAGCCTGGCTCAAGGGTAGCGCAGCGTCACATTGTACGATAACAATAATAATAATAATAATAAACATAATGTTTTACACGCCGTCGCCGTTATGGGAAAAATAATAACACTCGACAGACGCGCTCCGCACTCGACTGTTGTACACCATACGCGTCACCATCACAGTTTCTACGATCGTATCGTGCTCGGTCGTTCTGTATAATAATAATAATATGCGTAATGCACGTGGTGTACAAGAGGCACACACACACACATATATATATATATTATCTGATTGACGGGTTTTGGGAAGGATTTATGAGAACGGGTCGAGTACGACGAGCTAGCTAGGTGTCTGCTGTAATGGGGTTGAAGGTGGTGGTGCTGCAGGAGTGCACTGTCTGGTCTTAGGGTACAACATAATGATAATAGTATAACATATATCATAATAATTGTGTGAGTACGAGACAATATCATAATATAAAGTGCTGAGCCAGTGAGGTGCGGTCGTGCAGGAGCGATATTGTACCGTACAGATATTATCAATACTGGGCGAGTTGTCGAATTCGTTAGGGTCGAGTTATATATTTTCTATGACTTCGTAAAGTTAAAAAAAAATGGATAATATAGCATTACCCAAATATTATACAATTACTATAACTTTATTAAAATATAACATTTTACTTTCGGTCAGATAAATAGGTGCCGACAAAATAAATAAACGTCAATCCAAACTATTACCTATACCAATCTTGCCTATAATACTTAACCTATAGTTTTCCACACATAATATGTAGTTTGGTTCGGCTTATTGATTTTTAAAAATAACTAAATTACCTCTACAACTGCACGTGTAGGTACTATACTGTTTCAGTAAAGAAATCATATCCCTTTTGGTTTAAAAACTTCAATACCAGAGTTAAAATGTAGGTAGTAGCCAGTAGGTAGTAGGTGCCTACTAGAAATATAAAAAACGTATTAAAAGTAACGAGTTACTTAACTTAACGTTTTGACTTATTGGCTTATCTAATTTTTAATTCGTCGATGCCTTGTCGTAGCCTTGGATATTATATTATGTATAACATCGCGTTGTGCGTATTATATAATAATATCGTGTACAACCGAAGGATTTTTAAAATCGGCATGTAAATTCTATAATATCATCGTATATTTTAATAATAA
Organism: Sitobion miscanthi; assembly: GCA_008086715.1. Lineage (NCBI taxonomy): Eukaryota > Metazoa > Arthropoda > Insecta > Hemiptera > Aphididae > Sitobion > Sitobion miscanthi. The sequence goes on along the minus strand of CM017800.1, from coordinate 1,686,730 downwards.
TGTTATGTAAACATTGTAAACACGCGAGTTTCGTTTTAAATTCCCGCCAGTGTCCGAGTGCTGTATATAATATGTATTGTCGTATACCTAATACGCAGTATCAGCTGTGTATCGTTTTGAAAGCCGATTAAATCGCCTATTGGCTATTGTATTTACACATTATACAATTACAGAATAGATAATGATAATAATAAATTTAATGTAATATATTTGCTATATCGACGGAATAATAGACGTTTAGGCCTTGCGGAGGAAGTCGATAAAAGCCATTATATTATTATATTGTATACGCGCGATGGAACACACACATAGTTTCGTAATCAAATGCTATCGTTTCGGATACACAAGATAACCTCTTTCTTATCCGGGACACACACAAGGTTTGTTTTGAAAAACTCAATAATAATATAATATGACAAATTGTAGACTATTAAACGTCGAAACTATTAGGACCCTGTCCCCTCAACGTGACAGAAGAGAGGAACAAATAAATATATTTTAAATGTGCGCGTGTATTCGGCACGCGTCTAAATTATCATATTTGAACCTAACTATATCTACAGTACTTAGCTAGTTAGCTCCTACAATGATATTATGTCTACCTATACGCATAATATAATACATTATTTCGTTTGATCGATAAATTACGATATCTAATATAGCTATACACAGTATACTCGAACCGTAAAATTGTTTTTATTCAAACGGGAGTTATTTATTTTTTAATAATTATATTTATGATAATATTATCATCATCGGGTTGTGTGCCTGCTAGGTTCGTTTTGCTTGTACAAATAATATTTTAATTTTATGAGGCTCGGATGAATTAAATGTAAATACGTTCATTGTATTGTCAAAATAATACGTGCTAAATACTCAAAATATTAAATAGACTAATATGTTTAATATTAATAAACTCATCTCACATTAGAAGACGTATCTTTAAAATTAAAAAAAAATAAAAAAAATAATGTAGTGCCATCAGCGAATAATGATTTTGCCAAAACACACTATAAGCTCTAGCTGTGACTAATTTCGATTTTTCGATTTTTCGTGATAAAAATGAATCGATACTTCTATAAGATATCTGGTATATCAGTCGAAAATGTATTTACATGCATACGTAAAACAAATCCGAGCCCTGATATTATCACCATCAGCAAGCAAAACCAGTGTTGTATATATTTTTAAATTCTGTAGGTACATTTAAATATATAGAATGAGATATATGGTGTATATACGTCGTTTTCCTAGTGTCCGACATATAATTATGTATTCATAGTCAGTTCGCTGTACCTATTCAGTTAGTTAAATTATTTATACGTTTCAGCCGCCATCGCAATAACGCAGACGCAGACGCAATTTATAAAATATACCAATGATAATATTATAATATTATAACAGTGTTAAAAATTAAAATGAATTATTTATACAAAATATCGTAAGTAGATAATGATTAATATTATTTCGACACAGGACAAAATAATATGTTTTAAAAAAAGTACCAATTTTTTTTTGTCTTGCCGACCGTTATTTAGTTTTACTCTTACGCTCGTTCTTCGAGTACAAAACATCTATAATATTATGCATTTATTATTATATTATAAGTGCGGCGTAGTACGTCTATATTTAGGTAGGCACCCAAGTCGCCAACCGATTTCGAGAAATAATAAATAATATATCGATGTTTTTAAGTGCGTTTTGTACGGGCGTGTGCGTTTAATATACAAATGAGCGTTTTACGGTGTCGTTTGAAAATTTTGTTTTTGTTCAGTCGCACGTGTAATATGCACGCTTAGGAGAATGTTCGCAAAATCAATTTCACGCTGCATCGTCCCCGCGACGGCTGTACGCACAATATAATGCTAATAACGATGATAATAATAACGCGTATATTGGCCATATTAGTTCATACTTATTATATAGTGATGTTAAATTTAAATTTAAATTTGTAAACTTCCGATTATACGCGTTATACATTTTTCCAAGTCGATAAAATATTGATGGGCATATCCGCATAACATAAAGATAAATGAACAGTGTATTTCACATTTATTTTGGATGCATATTTTTCAACTTCAGAAAACTGTTTATCGGGTACCTACGTTATAAGTTTCGTATCCAAAATGTACATAATATGTTCGAGTTTTGTGTTTTCAAATTAGGTAAGTACCTATATTCAATTTCGGAAATTTCCTGTTGACATTGTTTCAAAAATTAATTTACTGTAATTCTACATCACTTGCAATAATAACGTCATTATAGTAATACAATAAACGATAATATTATACAGTGTCAACACAATATTATTTGGAAAGTGTAGGCCGACGACTACATAATGTTACGGTGTGTGTGACGGGAATTGCGAATGAGAGACGTTTGGCAGCGTTTAGTTACAACAGTCCTTCACTCGCACCCCCATAAATGACCTCCACACGCCGTCACTTTAAGTAGGTACATAATAATATACGCCGCGGCGACCAAACCCAAATAATATTATGTATTACAGTATATCAAAAATTTTGATCGTTTTGAAAAAAATCACAACTTACTATATTATTGTCGCACCGGACCGCATACGGCCAAACCACGCCGGGAAATTTCTGGAAATTTTCTAGTGCCGTCGTAAGTTTAATACGATCCTAATAAATAATAAATAACAATAATAATACTATGATCGTAAAGTACACGGGTGCCCGTATTATATAGTCGCTGTTGTTATATTATTCGTCCGGATAGGGGAAAACGTAAGTACACAAAAAACGTACCTATACAACTGGTGGTAAACGACGCAGCCTTGTAATATGGGACCTCCCGAAAAATAAAAACATACACATAAAAAACGGTATGAGATCGTTTTTTACGACCAAACGCTGTAAAAATATATATAAAAAAAAAAAAATTAAGAAACCGAAGAAAGAAAACCGCGTAACGCATTATTGAGGTATACACTATATCATTTTGTATATTATATACTAAAATAACAGAACAGTAGGCATACGTGTGTATATATGGTATAGGTATAGTACCGCGGTAGCTGTGGGTTTTGTGGCCTATGATGTGAAATTATTCGACACATAAAAACAAATTTACTCTACTCGAGCTACACACGCTCTCACATTATATTATATTAATATAATATAATATTTTAAACGAATGTATACGCGCGACGGTAATAAAACGCGGACCGACGGAATATTACACAGCTATATAATATATAATAAATAATATGTAAGCAACGTAAGCATAATATATAATAATAGTAATAATCTTAGAAATAATTAAGCGATATAATATAATATAATATTAGATACCAATATAACGTGATGGGATATCGTTCACGGGCGTTTCGTATATTATCTGGTTCGTGGGTGGAAGCACGTCGAACGCATATCGTAATATTATTAAACATTATTATTATTATTAAAATAAAAAACCGATCCGGCACGAACCACCGGGTCGAGTCGGATACTCGGGACAGCTTAATAATAATTAAAACCCGATTGATTCGTTTCGGCAACTTATAACATACATATTATATATATATGGTAATAATAATTATCGTTTCAGCAGCACCGGCAACAGCAGCAGCAGCAGCTAGCTGCCATTACGTCCGATGATATTGTTAAATGTTACATTGTAAAATAATTAGCTTTCGGCCGTGGATAGACAGTGTATAATAATATTAAGTCTATTGGCAATAATATTAATAGTAAAAATATCGCGAGACCGGCGTTTATAATGCGCAGACGAGAAATATAATTTTATAAGTTTATTAAAATACATAAACTATACACATAATATTATATTTGTGTACAACTTGATGTAGTTCAAATATTGAATAACACGATCGCACAGGTAAATTAATATTGATTATTATTACCTAAATGGGCTAAATTGAAAGTTGCTAATCTCTGCCATTGAAGTAGCAAGAGCAAAAATTAATAATTTCGCTGCTGCGTCTGCACGCGCCACACACCGGTTGTGTGGGAAATAAATGTGCCAATAAATTGTGAAATTAATTTTCGGTAGGCAATCATATTTTCTTTAATTTTATACCTTCCATCGAAAATTATACGAGACAACTGACGGGACCACGATCGTGATCATTACCAGACCATGATCTGTAGGCCGTTTGGAGTGCAGCCACTTGATTATAATGCTTATAAGTTATAACTAATACATATTTTTATACGCTAAAAAAAGTAAACCCAGCAGTCAAATTTGAATAATAGGTAACTATATATTATACTGATTCGAATCGACATTAGTTTTTGCGCAACAAGTGTAATTTTTAGGATAGTTAATCGTATATATTATGCAGCGAGTTCAAAAGTCCAACTTGATTAATGAATAAATAATTTATTCATACCTACACTTTCGTAACATCAAACCGTCGTATTATATTATTATTATTTAATATTTTTGAAATGTCGACGATTTTTGTCTCGGTCGAATCACACGAACAATGTTTATGTCGTCCAAAGTTTTTTTAGACCGTATACGAGATTTAATGTGTTTGTTATTCGCGTGTCGTTATAATATGCCGCAGGTTAACATTACTTACTCTTAAGTCGTATAATCTGCCGTGTAGCAAACGTATAACCTTGCGTTAACAACCTCAATAATGTTAACTACAATCTACAAAACTTCAACGTGCCAAGTATAATACTTACGGTTTATTGAATAAATAAAATGTATTAAGTGCGCACAGACCGGGTGTGTGCAAATCGTATTTTTTACAACACCGAACACAAACGTGTATTGTCTATAATATCATAATGGTCGCCCATTAGGTCGCTTGTGCACTTATACACACAATATTATTATCTTGTACGATCGCTTTTAACTATCTGTTTTTAACCGAATCGTAAAATGAAACAGTAAAAATAATAACTTTATTATAAGTATTGAAGGAATGTGCGAACAATCCTTAAAATACCGTACGAGTAATCTCGCCATCTAGTTGTTATGTTTGAACACATTCCGCCGTTTCTATATAGTGATGCGGATTGTGCGTCTTCTATAATATTAATATTATAGAATATTTATTTATTATAAAATACGTAATAATATCTATATCATATATTATGTATAGGTACGCGGTAATCCATTTAGCGTAAGACACTCATTATTTTCGAAATTAAATCACGAAAGTTTTTTAAAAATATTTCTTTTAAATAATTTCAAGTCGTTACATAAAAAATAAGTTTCGGAAAAAAATTATATTTTTTACTATTTGCTATCATTATTATTTTTAAATTCATATTATTCTACGGAATGACAATATACATTAATTTTAATTTAATATTTCGAAGCAGAACATAATTTAGAATAAGAAATTAAAAAAACTATAACAATAAAAAATGTTTTGTTTGTTAATCACTTAAAATAATGTAAAAAAAAAAATGTTCAAAAATGTCGATAGTTTTTGAAACAATTACGTTAAATGGATCAACTGGTGTGGTGTACAGGGGAGCCGTTATATTATGTATTGTACCTACAGGTTTTTTTATTTTTACTCAATTACCAGAACTCGTATATCATACTGTATATGTCTTCGTTCTTGTAAAACACACGTTGAAGTGCTCAGCTAGGCCGCTCCTAATCGTTTAATGGTGGTTTTATTAACGGACAGAGATAACGACGTCTCGATGCCTCTCGCCTGGCCCCGTTTCGTGCGGAGGAGACAATATAATGATTGAGAGTGTATATATATAGGGCCGCATGTAAATTGAGATAAAAACAGGGACGAACGGAAGAAACCAATCTGACCGAACGCGAGGTCCCTATACTTGAACGTCATTCGAGTGGTCGCGCATCATCTCGAGTCCGAAATAAACGTATAATATCATAATAATCTTATAGTGGGATTGAAACGGAATATTATAATGCTTATATTATAATATTATAATGTTATACCACTTAGTTCGAATCCTTCATACTATCCCTAATGTCGTTTACGATTTATTTTGCTCTTACTAATTGCTACGATGTTGTTATTGCTAAATTGCTAAATTAGTTTTTTTTTTTATTTCAGAAAATTGAAAAATGATCAATCATCGGATTCCGTTGAAAATACTACCAACGGTAGTCGTGGCGATTGTCTTCCTAGCCGAAGGATTGTGCCTACCAGCCCATTCGAAAATCATAATATTAGAAGGTACGCCAAAAGCGTTAAGTAAATAAACGCGTTAGTAAAACAATGTGACATAATATCATACGACTTCGGGTCGATTGTTTTTTGTTCCACTGTTTTAAACACACTATTAATTTTAGTTGTTTAAAACGGATATTTAATTCCAAATAATATTCGTCTGAAGTCGTGGTACAAAATGTTTTTCAGATTAATATTATACACTCAGAAGTTAAGTTAAGCTTTTGAAAAAAAAAAAAAATAATAATAGTAACTTGCTCATGATTTGGACGAATTCATAGATGATAATATCCTATAATAATAACGGTCAGGCGGATTCGAAAAAAAAAATGGTGCATTAGTCACAGTACGTTTTGAGGAAAAAAACACACACACACACAAGCCTAACACGTGTATGATTCATTAACATCGCAGACAAAGTCTCAGACTGTATTGTACTATGCATGTATACAACATGTACGGTGGCGTCTAATATCCGTATATCTGTTATTAAAATAATTATTTTACTGCGATCTAAACTGGCGCCGATTCGCGTTATTCGTTGGCAACAGACGATATAGTCGTCGTTATTATAATACAGCGGCCGTCGTTGCGGCTTATACGATAATACTACAATGCTACGTATAATAATATTAGTGTATAACACAGGGGTCACCAATAATGGCGGACAAATTTTGTCCGGAGACCCGCCGGGTTGTCCGTCGCCGTTTTCTACCGACGTCAGCAATTTTGATGGTCCACGAACAGTTTCACCAGATTTCCAACGATAAACGAATCGATGACCCCTGCTGGACCATTGCGGTTTCGCTACGAACCGAACTCGAAACAAACGTCGTTCGTCTTGCACGGTTGTCGCTCGGGATTCGAAAAACGGCCGAGGAAAATAACAATATTGTGCGCAAAAAAATCACCTCACGTCCGCTTTTCAGTACGCACACGAGAAAAATTATAAAATTATAAATTATAATACCATTAAAAGTGTGCATTATACACGGTCGCGTGTTTACGTTGCATTATACAAAAATATCCGAACGCCAAAGGTTAGTAGTCCACGATGACCTTTGGAACGTGTCCAGAAACGGGTACGGGATATTGCTGAGCCGTATGATTTTTTTACGGTGTTTTTTTATTTATTTTTTCTCGGAACGCGACGCAAAGAAACTCGTGTGTTTTTCGGAATCGCGGGAGGGTCGCAGTTTAAAAATACGTTTCGAAACGGTATTGGATTTCGAATTGAAAAAAATAAAATCGTGTTCAACTCGGACGTCGCGTATTGCCATATAATAATATTATTTACATTCACCTAATAATATATTTATATATTATATTTTATATTTATAGGTACATTACCCCGACCGAAGCATATAGTTATTATAATGTTATGATAATATAACAATATTTTGCGTGTTTATAATATTATCATAATATATACTACCTACGTAGTTCGAGAGGTATAATATAATATGACACTATATGCAAGTATATTATACTAATTATAGTAATATTTTAAGTGCAAAGACTTTTTGCGCATAATTTTAAAGGTGATCTGACTAGATTTTTTAACGTAAAATGTTATTAGGTTGGATTTAATTTTTTCAAACCGATTTTGATTAACGCTTTATTTATCGCCATAGAAATGCAAATCAAACATAATATTATTTATAATTCCTCAATTTTCCTTGCAGTTGAGAAAATCATATCTACTAGCAATAATTAGTATGACAATTTTTTTTTTAAAAGGTGTCGGTTAAAAATATCGTTGCTAACACGAAAATGTCTCAGGACAACTATTTACGAACGTGTTTACTATAATATTTTACGTATCGTTTAGTAGTACGTATAGTTTTTGGCATTCGTTTAATTTCATCTAAATAAGGTGTATAAAAATTATTATAACGCTCGTAAAAATAAGTTTTTATTCATCAAGAGTGGGTTCGTTGTATCAACCATGTTTGTTCAGTACGCAACTACAGTGCCTGCGACTGCACGCATGTATAAATATAGAATTATAATGTTTGAATGTCTAAAAGTTTAAACCTCATTTATCAAAATATGAACTTCTACAATTTACGTGGATAAAAAAAATATATGCATTCACATAATACCGTTGAACAATAATCGTATAGTATATTATTATATGTATATTGATTTAGTTTTATAATTATAATATAACTATATTGTTTCACAATTTCAAATTAAATTGACAATACAATAACTAATAGTAATAAATAATACAATGAATATACCTGAGGATATTATATTATTATTTATTATGAACAATTAACAAATTATTCAGGATAAAAACAACCACGGATAGGTATTATAAATTACTTTATATAGGTATTTAGGTGGTATTTCAGAATTATGTTTATAAAATATTTTTATATTTGTCTATAACCAGTTGTACCGTTTTAATTTCAGACGAGGTGAGTAATGTCCAGGCTGTCGAAGGTGACCGATTAAACATAAAATGCGATTATTCAGAAGCCAATAAGATCTCTAAAGTCCAATGGACCAAAGAGTCAGACGACGAAACTCCGTTCGACTCACCGAGCATATTGGCAAACAAATTGCAATGGTATGCATTGTTTTGCAATAATAATTTACGTAAACGATTAGATTACTTATTGGTTTATTGTCCACGCCGATTCCACAGGTTGCGTTTCAAGAACGTAAAGCACTCCGATCGCGGACGATATTCTTGCTTGATCAGCGGTTTTACCGAGAACGGAGTGTTTTCCAAATGGCGTAATTTTACGTTGGTAACGTACAAAAGGTCGGAAGTTACCGGTAATGGAAAATCGCTGAAATTGACAGCGCCTCTGAGCCTTTCACACCGAAAGGAGGGAGCCAAACCGAAATTTATTAACAGACTTTTCATGGATAACAACGTGGCGTTATTAGTAGGCGACATTCTAACCCTGAGTTGTCCCTTCGAGAGTAAGAAATTCATAAATTTTTTTTTAAACTATAGAACAAAATCAACTAAAGATATTTATCGTATCTGCATAATATCGTTTCTTCTCTATATTATTTTTAGTATATGTTGACGATATTAACGGAGTTATTATAATAATTATTGCTAGCTAGTGCTTTGTCTGACATAAATATACAGAGAAAATAATTTTAACATACATTTATATCTTTATGATGAGATACATATTATTACATGTTATCATATGACGTTATGTTAGTTAAAATCTAAAACTAATGGCTGGATATACTTTTAAATTGTAGGTACATCTGATGTAGTGTTTTCTTGGTATAAAAACGATTCATTACTCGTCGAGGGGGGTGCAGACGTTAATAATTACACTTCGAGTCAAGTAAAATTATCAGACGCGGGAAATTACACTTGTGTGGTGAAAAACGATTTCGGTTCTATCCAACATAAATTCAATGTGGATGTTTACGGTAAGGACTATTACTACTATTAATAAGTGTGTCAGTTTTTTTTCTGTCTTTACTTAATGAATACAAATGTATAATTGATTTACAGAGGACCAAAACAAATTGCCTCTCCTGGTCGAATATCCACACAATTTGACTTTAAAGCCTGGGGACACGGCACGGTTTTCTTGCAAGACTTTTGATCAATTACATACAAAAGTTGACTGGTACTTTTTGAATGGTACAAATCCACGTGACATAGATACCGAGGACCTTTTGCTATCTACAAAGATGGTCAACAGCCACAACGTGAGATTCTCATTAGTTATTACAATAGTTATTGAAAAGTATTGTTTATCATAATTTATTATTTGACAGCCATAAAGCGCATCATATCCTCAAATTTTATTTTAAAAATTAGTATAAATATTACGAAAAATGTATATTTAAAATCATCCCAATGTGCAGTTTATAATACTTCAATTTTTTTTAGAAATAATTTATATTTAATACTTTAAAAGACAGTTATAATGTTTTAATTTGAAGACATCAAATAAATATAATTTTTTTACAGGTTAAGTTGTTTAATGGTGTATTGATTCTTGAAAGTGTCACTATTGATGATGTTGGATGGTATGTCTGTTATACAAACGGATCAAAAACGCGCGTAATGACTGGTGCTAATTGGACGTGGACAAAAGTTTGGGTACGAAGAATCAATTTATTAATTCACATCGATTTATGTCACTAAGACAATATCGTAAAATGATTGAACTTTTTTATTTTTATTTTAGTTAATGATGCAAATGACCAAGACTCTGGAATCGAACTAGAAGATGGGGAAATTATCGACAATACAAGAAAAATCGGTTTTTTTAATGCAACAGAAAATTCCACTGCTCCTAAATTCACAAAACTTGATAGCATGCACAGAGTGATCGCAAAGCCCGCAGGAAATATGTTGAAATTGAAATGTGTAGCTGAAGGTAAATGTCAAGTTTTTAAACTAACAAAAGTGTGGTAGTAGTTAAAAATTAAAACTGTCCAACATTAACAAATTTAATTCGAATTAAATATATTGTGTTTTACGGCTCTATATTTATTCAATTACGGTCTATATTTTACATAGTCGTATAGTATAATGGTATTATAATGGCGATCGTTGAATAATTGTATAAATCTTATCGTGTTTATAGGTAACCCTTTGCCGAACGTAACATGGTACAAAGACGGAGTCACCCCTCCTCAACGCCAACTGGGTGTAGCCCGGTACACGCAATGGGCCATCATACTGGAAGATTTGGTAACGACAGACTCCGGTAATTACACGTGCAAAGTGACCAACGAGAACGGATGTATAGATTTCACCTATAAGGTCGAAATAATAGGTAAGCAAAGCGATTATCGTCGTATAGTATAATATCGTTTGATATAACATAATATTATAACATTAATATGATTTTGAAATTTAAAAAAAAAACGAAATATTGAAATTAATTTTACGAAATCAACCCTAAAATAAAAACAGAAAGATTTCCGCATAAGCCCTACATTAAAGAAGGGCAGCCTCATAACGTCACCACGCTGGTACACACTAACGTATCGTTTGAATGTACTCCGTTGGCCGATCTCGAACCTTACATGCAATGGTTCTATCATAACGCCAGTGTCGGGAACGTCAACGAAGAAAATCTAGAAAACGGCACTGTCATACAGGTACCGAAGCCAAACTTTTTGGAAGTCGGTGGCATGCTATGGTGGTGTTTTTGCGGGTGGTTTTGGAGCTTATTTATTATTATATTCATTATTATGTACATAAAAATAAATGTATATATTATATATTATATACAATTCGGAGCGTGCATATTTTGATTTTTGGGGACGGAAGCTACATTATATTATAATGATCGTGAAAAACGCGTCACGTGCACAAAATTGTTTAACGCGTGTTTACCTGTATTTTGTTTTTATTATTTTAGAGCGGTTACACCATCGTCCGGTGTTTACGGAAGCGCCTCACAACCTTACTTTGGTGTTGGGTGGTTCTGGTGTCTTGGCGTGCAAGGTGTTGTCGGACTTGCATCCGTACATCGGATGGTATATTGGGGAAATCACGGTGGAGAATACTGAAAACTTAAACTTAACAACAATGGTGAAGGTCGAGGTACGCTTGGGAAACAACAAAAAATTGAGCTTTTCGGTTAACTAACACGCTTTACGCTTACATTTTAATAATATATTAAATAGTAATAACCGTCAACCATTCGCAGTAATGGTGGTTTTTGCTCGCTTTATTCGTATTGCCGGGTCTTATAGAGACATAATATTATAATATATTTCCATAAGAATATCCACGTCATATTCGCTATAATTGTGTAAATGAATCGCTTCTGATCTCTCACGTCTATTGTAGAACGGAGCTCCCAGCGAAGGGAACCCGGAATTATTGCAACTGTCCAACGTGACGCATTTGGACGAAGGATGGTATACATGCGTGGCCGGTAACAGTCTGGGCATGAGTTACGCTAGTGCCTATTTGAAAGTGGTCGACGGTAAGCAATCGGGGAAAACAAAATATTACCAATATAATATACACTGTAGGTAACGTGATTTAATATGTGATGACAATATTTCAGAGTTGGAAGATCCGATAAAAATTAAAGCTTTTCAATTGCAAACGTACCAATTGGCTGCTCTGGGCATTAGTTTCGTACTGGTCATTTTCGTATGCGTCATAATGCTGGTGTGCAGTCAGAGAAAGAGGGAAAAATTGAAGGAGTTGGTGGCTAGAGAATCGGCTAGAAACGCAATGATCACTCAATGGACTAAAAAATAATCATCGAAAAGCAACAGATGGCCGATGCCAGCGAACCATTGGTGAGTTGAATTTCATACTTACAATATTAACTATCTCTGTACAAACATGTTTTATAAATCTTATACGATAATATCGAATCAATTTTATATTTCAGTTGATGCCCGTAGTGAAAATCGAAAAACAAAAAAGTAAATACACAAAACTTGACCAGGCGTGCATGTCCGAATACGAGCTTCCTCTTGATCCTTGTTGGGAATTTTCGAGGGACAACCTATCACTAGGTAAAACTCTCGGCGAAGGAGCATTCGGTAAAGTCTTGCGCGGGGAAGCCGATGGAATTTTGTGTGAAAATGTAATGCACACAGTGGCGGTAAAAATGTTGAAAGGTAATTATTATCTTTTTAAAACGTCAAATTAACCGGTACCTACATATTTAAAATATAAGCCTTTTAATATACTAATTTAATTTGTGGTTCATGCAGACGGACACACTGATACCGAAATGATGGATTTAGTATCGGAAATGGAAATGATGAAGATGATCGGTAAACATGTGAACATCATAAATCTATTGGGTTGTTGTACGCAAGACGGACCTTTGTACGTGTTAGTGGAATTTGCATTACACGGTAACCTCAGGGATTTCTTGAGACAACACAGGCCATCTTCAGGCTACGAACCGGCTATTGGATCAAACCTCAAAGACACCTTAACGCAAAAGGATTTAGTATCGTTTGCGTATCAAGTTGCTAGAGGAATGGAGTATTTGGCGTCCAGAAAGGTGAGTCACATATTTTAACCGATAGTCGGTATAATAAATTATAAATAATACCATATAGTTTAAGTAAAAAAAAATCTTGAAATATTATTATTTTAAAAATGTGTGTACACAATTAGGTACGTGAAATATACTTATTAAATAATGAGTTAATTGCATATAATATTAATTAATGTTATCTTACATAAAATGTTTCGTTATTTTTCATTTAGTGTATTCATAGAGATTTGGCAGCAAGAAATGTCTTGGTAAGCGACGACTTTGTAATGAAAATTGCAGACTTTGGCTTAGCTAGAGACATTCAAAATCAAGAATATTACAGAAAAACTACCGATGGAAGACTCCCGGTAAAATGGATGGCACCAGAAGCTTTATTCCACAGAATATACACAAATCAGTCTGATGTGTAAGTTAAAATTACGTTTGGTAAAAAAATGACCATAGATAAAGAATTTTCATATCATTAACACATAAAACTCTTTATTACTCCTGAAAAACTCTGTTAAAACTTTAAAAGTAAAAACATTGATTCTGGGTTTCGGGTTATAAAATAAAAATCTGTAACCTAGATATTTACGAAATAATACGACAACATTCCACAGCATTTAATTAAAATTGTTTCAATATATTTAAAAATGGTTGACAAATTTAGCTTTAACAATACAAATATCTCATTATAAGATTTTGCACATCATTTATAAAATTATAGATTTGTTATTTTACTTTGTTAATGACATGATGGTTGACGAAAATATAAATGATAATGTAAACATATTGTAATGATTTTTTTTGTTGTTTATATACAAAAACATAGATGGTCTTACGGAGTGCTTTTATGGGAAATTATGACCTTGGGAGGTACGCCTTATCCTTCCGTGCCCAACATGGAGCAGTTGTTCAATTTGCTACAGAGTGGACATCGTATGGAGAAACCGTCTTGTTGTTCCCTGGAAATGTGAGTTTGCACATACTTCTGTTATTATAAATATTTAAACCGCTGAATTAGCTCAAATTCAATTTGTTCCCAAACCAATTTGATGGGATCATCAAATAAAAATTCCAATCCGAGAACTTATAGTAGGATAAATATAAAACTATATGGGTATTGAATATTTGTAACGGTAATATCGATATGTGGACCATCTCCGTTCTGCCTACCTTATACCCACATACATTCTGTTTTGGGGAAGTTAATTTTTTTTTGGTAATTAAATTACATTATAAAAATTGTAATTAAATTATTCTTAAGTTACCGTTTTTAATTTGATCAAGTTACATAACTTTTGTGTTAAAAAAGTATCTTCATTACGATTAAAAATACTATTTATTGTTTTGTTCAAAAACAATAATAATTACGTTGTCAATACATTTAACTGTGTAATGACAATCAACAATATGAATTGTCGGTACACTGATTTTGCAATAGTAAAATATTTGAAAGAGGATTCCATTTCAAAATTCACACTTTTTTTGTCAAATAACTATTCCAAAATGTTAAATGGATATACCTACTGTCAGAAAATCGTACTTAGGTATATGATAAATGATAATATAATAGATATTTACATATTATATTATTAAGTGGTTCTTAAAATATATTTTTAAAAAATTAGTAATTTAGTAATTCTACTATGGGTTCAAAAAAGTAACTTAAATTACGTAGGTAAGTCACTTGCAAATAGTCGCAATACAATGTAACCTAACTAGGAAATCACATCTTAAAAAGTAATTTCGTCACAGCAACTTGTAATTCAAGTCGAGTTTACTCCTCGACTCGCTGGGCCGTGTACACAATATTACTACAACCATATACAAATATTTGCGGTACTTACCTAAAGATTATTATTAACTCGGTCGTCGCTCGCGTGTGTTCCATCACAGATACATGATAATGCGGGACTGTTGGAGTTACCATCCGAACGAGAGGCCCATGTTCGACGAGCTGGTGGAGAGTCTCGATCAGATACTGTCGGTGACGGCCAACCAGGAGTACGTGGACTTCGGGCTGCCTCAGCTGGACACGCCGCCTACCAGTCAGGAGTCGTTCGACGAAAGCATCCTGGTCAATTTCGCCATGTGATTTCGCGTTAGTTTCCCTACGTCGGATGTCTCATTGTACCGGAAGTGGTATCCGAGTGCGTCCCCCGCAGGTCCGGCGGACGACATTTTCCGGAGATCTCGGGACAGAGAGCCGCATCAGTATTTTCCCACGACTACTATATATTGTATTATTATATTATTGTAACGTGACGTGTGACGTCCCGTGGATTTTCACATTGTTATCGCCTAAACGATAATAACCAGTACATAGAACATTATTTATTCTTATCACTATTATAATTATTACTATTGTTAGTTAGGTATACTATTATTATTTATAATGATAATAATAATTACCGATTTGAAATACATGTTGTAAATAGGTTTTTGTGTAAGACGAACATTATTGTGTACTGGATTTTAATTATTTAATTGTTTGTAAAATACTAGTTTTGTTTTGTCGTTATATATTATTGCGTACGTTTTTGTGTTTGAGTTTAAACCACGGTTGGAAATTAGAAAAGAATTGGACGGTATGCGATTATAGCGAACGGCTCGTCAAGACTGAATATCGTATGGAATCAAGACTTAATAACATAATAATATTTCTACAGATTGGAAAAAATAATCAAATAACTCTGTTTTTACTATAAAACGTATCGACTATATTATTGTATTTTTTTTTAAATGTATGTATAATATTTTAATCGTGTATATATTTATATTCATTAAACATAAATAAAATATAATTTGAACTCGATCATAAGAGACTTCTAGTCAAGTGAGGCATAAACCGCCAACCTGCTGTATAGTATAATAATGTAATTGTGTATTTTCTCAACCACGCAAATAAAATTCAAAAAAATTATTTTGATTTAATAATCACAAAACGGTAAATAGCATTAAGCCGTTTATATGTTTATCATTTATTTACTTTTGTATATAAAATAGATGTTCAAGATGTTTTAAATTTTTATTGTACTGCTATTAAAAATACCAGTCGAACATGGTGGCCTGCCATCAGGCATTATTTCACAAATGTTAATTATTTATGCCTAATTATTGTATCTCTCACCCGTCTATTTTTGATTTGTAATTTTCGATAGCAGTAATATTAAAGCAGTGTAATAATATTATGCAATAAACCTATGTTGTTATTGTAAGATAGATTGTATATTATATAAACTATTTTTTATTTTCAATATATATTTAATTATTTATATTTTATCATATAAGTATTTTTTTAGTTTTAAAATAGGTACAGGCCACAGTAATACTATCGTTAAAATAGTATTTATATACTAATCACTTTAAATATGTACTAAATAATATTAAAATATGTTAAGTAAATAAATAAGTATGAGATCATTGTGTCAAAATTATTATTATAAAATATGTAATATAATCTATTATTCAATACAAATATATATTTTAAAAACTTTTAAGTTACAGGTTTTAAGACGGAAATTCTTTTTTCGTCCAAGAATCATTATTACATTTTTACGAATTTAATTTTCATGTCTACCTACATTATTCATAAAGGATTTTATGTAACATCTCATAAATAATCTTAGTTACCATGATCAGTAACAGTTACCAACGAAATTTTGATTTAAACAATACAACTGAATGTAAATCAAACAATTTTTGATGAACGCTTCTGACATGTGGTGGTAATTCCGATCAGGGAAGACGACAATACGATGATACTATTTTCTGAAATTCTGAATAAAATCTTGGTAATTAAATATAGGCTAAATGCTGTTATATTATACTAAATAGATTTGATGTACATAAGCTGTTAACCCATGTTCGCAAAAAAACCCAAACAATAGAATATACCTACTATGGAAATGTATAACCGTCGAGTTACACGATTTGATAGTGTACCTGAATTGCCTATATAATGCGCCGCGTAACATAATTATATTATCGAAATATTGAACAGAAGGTTAGGTTAGGTTTGGCTTAACCCAACCTATACTAGACAAAAATAAATATTATTTTAATTTTTGATTCTGACAATGTTATTGGTTTGGCGTAAGTAAAAAAATTATATTTATTGTAACATGGCACAAAAACACCGAACTGAGTTCGACGTAAAATCATCGTCCTTAGTGGTGTTCATAACAATAACGTGTATAGCTGGTTATCATCAAATAAACAATAATATTATAAATTATAGTATACAATGATGCTTCATTATCTCATCTAATATGTCCTTATATTATTATAATAACATCATTTAGCGTAAGTAATACGATTATCTGAATATCTGCTTTGAGTGACCGAGTGTGATTTCTATGTAGCAAAAATTCGTACTGGATTTATACTAAAGGTCATTAATTATAACCAATATAATATTATGTATAACTTATTGTTTCATTATGTGCATGCAAAGATTGTGACACAAGTTTCACAAACGACCCGAGTACTACTAAATTTCTGTGTTTCTTATCCATATTGTGTATATTAATAACGTGATTTGAAATAACGATGTTTCGTGAAATTCTGAAATGGATACAATTTTTATCCATTTCCCGAAACGGATAAGTACGTAAAATATATGTTAAATTTATATTACATTAACTTAGATAAATATTGTTGACATTTATTAATTATATTTTTTGGACAATGACGTCTGATTATAATTATATAAATATACATATTTTTAAAAATAGATGAAGAATTCAATGGTATTAATTCAAATTAATGGATAATTTAACAAATATCCAAACAACTAACTGGATTGTTTCGGTTTGATTTGATTTGTGATTATGTTAATTTTTTGCTTATTGCCTTCCAAACTGTGACCGATGCCATAGAACAAATATATCAATAATCCTGTAAAAATCAAGAGAATGTACAATTTTCAGTAAACATTTGAATTAAGAAAAATATAGTAAGGAGTTTTTGAAAAATCATATTGTATCAATTATAATCAATATTTTCATGGTTATGAATTTATGATAACTAAAATTACAAAACAAATATCTAAGGTATCAAGGGGCAAATGTAAACTGTGTTCGCAGTTACCTTTCTTGTTGTAAACTTGGCCTGGAACTTTTTCGTAATAAAAAAGGTTAATTGTAAAATTTAATTTTAGGTAATAAAATAGGTAGATTGTAATTTGGCTTTTTTAATTGAATCCCCAGTGAGGCCTACAGAATCCAATTCGACTAGTTACAAAAGTAGTCAGAATCTAAAACTAGCCACAATAAACACAATATTTTAATAGTTGACATGAAATGTACTCTATAAAACTATTACGCACTTTCACGAGTTTCACATAAAAAAGTTTTTACAGCATTGAACATAATATTTGGTAAAAATGAAGGTATAATAAGATGAACTTACCACATACGAGCCACACGGTGAAACTTATCCAAGTCTTGTACTCTAGTTCCATCATCAGGTAAACATTTAGTACAATGCTCAAACATGGTATGATGGGAACCAAAGGTACCTAAAAAAAAATAAAAATAAATCGAATTACTTTAATTTTTTTTAGTATTTTTTCAACTCGAAAACTTTTAATTGGCATGTGTTAATAGCACGATTTTCTAGAAGAAAAATCAATTCTAACAAACCTAAATATGAAAACTCATCTATAGTTACAATAATTGTTTGTATTTTTTCTATCAAACATACTCATACCTTGAACGATAGATCTTCCACAGCTGTCGGAAGTCTGCTCAGCATGAACAACGTAACCAACAACACCAAAATTGATATTATATTTATTATCATAAGTACGTCCCTCGTGTTTCCGTGATGTGATTCCATATTCGCCAAGCTTATACCAAACACAAACGTACATACACCTATATTGAAATACAGTTATTGTAACACAATTTTATGCATTTCGGCTATCTATATAGACACACCGAACTTATGTAACAGCCAATCTACCAAGTATTGTCCTGTGCGTGTGCATGAACTCTGGGACAATCCTAAAGTGCCCACTTTAATATTATAATTTATTATGTATCATATATTTGGTTATGGCTTCCCGCGTTGTAACATGGACACCATGGAGTAATACACCAGAGCACCTTCGCACAATGAGCTCCGCCGACGGGCAAGATGCAGGGTAAACGCTGCGGAGGCGCGTATACCTCCATCGGGTAATCCACATTGTTATTTATTTATTTGTAAGCCTTGGCTGGTATTATTCATTATTTACAATAATTTGTGAGTACATATTATTTTGGTCGTAATTGCATGTTTGTGTCTACAGGACCGACGATGACCCTTTATGAGGTTCCCTCAAATATTATTGTTTATTATATTTATATTTTTACACTGATGGTATTGTATCTGCAACCACCTGGGTTTGGTAATTTTCAGATCGTGTCCACAGGACTGACATCCCTATAGACTGGCATATGTATCAATATATAGTTTCAGGGGTGGACTGGCTACTATTTTGCTCTAAGGTGAAAAATTAATTAGAAGCATGTACATTATTTTTAAACTTACTAAAATTAGGTAAGAGTTCTACATTAAAAATGGTAATCGGGGTCTGCATCATGAATACGAATGGGGGCCCACGGTGCTACCTGGTTTATAGCACTTTGGGTCAATTTACTCCAGTATAGTTTATTACTGGGTGACTTAAGCTCCCGTCGAAATGTTCTATGTTTTGGTGTTAACTTTTCTTAATATTGGAGTTTATCTCCAGTTGGCTTTCTCCACAAATGATAATAAACCTCCCCCTGTTATTTTAAATTAACCACTAGTTTCTTTTTTTTTTTAAATTCTCTCCGTCTTTCGAAATATTTTTATATACATTTTTTTGTTATCTAAGAACTACAGTGATCAACCTATAGTATTTAATATAACCAATATGATAATACACATACGAAAACATGTATATAGGTACTGGAAAAAGTAGGAGCACTTGTTTTGATAGGATTATATCGTAATAATACAATAATTTATAATACACATACTATATATAAATATCAACGCTCTAGACACGTATTGAGTATCGGAGTTCGGCACTTTTGCATTCGACAAATTCAACCATGTGAAAATCGTGATACCTCTTGACTTCGTTGTGTCGTCTTGGATGGACGGACCGTTGTCGGTGTACCTGTTAAACAATAATGCAATAACACTTTATTTTCGTTTCACGGTTCACCCTTAAAAACAGATTCTGCCGCCTATCGAAAACACCTCGGACCAACCGCAATATCAACACGCAAATGCAAACGATAGTGTAGGCCTGTAGTGTGCCGATGGACGCCATATCGACGAGCTGCTCGAGATTGAATACGGCAGCCAAAGTACCTACAGATAACAACAAATATAGACATTTATAGCTTAAATAAAAAAATACGATTATTGGTAGGTCAATTGATGACGACGACGAGTGTTCGCGACCTGGTTTATTACCAGCGAAAAGTCCGCAAATGACCGTGGATATCAGAGGAGTCTTGGTTGTGGCGTTGATATTTGACAAGAACTTGAAAAGCAGACCGTCGCTTGCCATAGCGTACAAGATACGAGGCAGTGGAAATAGTGTACCCAAAAGACTGTATAAATGTACAAATTAATAAAAATAAAAAAATATATTTATCTGATATCATATTGACAACGCTGTGATACGTCGTCTTGGAAGCAGACGTACCTCGTGCACAATGCGAATATTGCACCAATTGTGACTATAATCTTTATAGTTGGCATATCTAAATTTTCATATAGAGCTGGAAGTGGTGCATCTGCATCCTGAAAGTGGTACGTCGATATTAACATAATGAAACAACGTTTACTCTACGTAAATATTCCTTCACCATCGACTTTCCGTAAATATATTTTGCGATTATATTTAATGAAAAGTACGTATAATAAGTTTGAGTTAATTTGACATTGGTTTAGGCGTAAAATTGATTTACTGTGTGGTGAATCGTAGGGGCTGAAGGATCGATTCCTCAGCCAACCTCCTCCCCTAAAATACACACACAGATACATGGAAAATAATACTTTTCACAATTTTTTTTTTATACCAATGATTAATAAATATTGAGAATAAGAACAAACAAATTCGAAAAAATTAGGTACTAAATATTCGCAAAAACAAATTTGTGAAAAGTGGTTGGTTGGTGTTGGGGAACGACTTGTATCTACCCCGTTCATGGAAGGTATTTTTTACACAATCAATCTAATACATGTACATAGTAAAAGTACCTATGAGTAACTAAATAAAAATATCTAGAAAGCATACCTGCAAATAGTAAGGCCACATGAGTGTCAAAACGGAGGCCACGCCGCAATAAGCGATCGTACTCAGAAACAAAGACGCGACGATCGCAAGCGGTATGTCTCTTTTGGGATTTTTCGTTTCTTCGCCTGTCGGTAAAAATAAGAAAAATTGATCGTATACCTATAAATTATATTAGCTATGATGTAATAAAATATGATGGCGTGATACTCACCAGTCATGGCGATCGAATCGAAACCGATAAATCCGTAGAAACATTTTGCAGCTCCCGCTGCTACGCCGACCCATCCAAATGGTAAGAATCCGCCTTCGCCGCCTTTTGCTTCGGGTGGTATTTCGCTTTTCGGAATAGACCAGTTTGAGTAATTGGCTACAATTTTCGAGTTTCGTCATAGTTGTTTTAAAATATTAGCGCTCTACGATAGAGTCAGAATTTTGATTACAACACTCACCTTTGTAAAACCCTGTGACGATCACGATGCCAACGGTTATCAGATTTAATGCGGTAAATATATTGTTGGTAAACGATGATTCACGCACACCCCACGCCACCAATACTATGAAAATAACGTTAGACAGTTCAATCAGCTAGGTAGTGTTCAAATTGATTATTATATTTTTGCTTCAGTAAATTGTGTCATTAATTCATTCGACAATAAAATTAAATTTCCTGATAGTTTTAAATGTTAATGCAATATATTAATATCCGTCATTCATTCTACTTTTAGATTCTGAGTGGAACGATGAATGTATTGATTTTACAATGATGTGTGTTTTTATATTTTTTTTAATATTTTTTTGTGTCTGTGTACACGATAAGTAGTCGAAATAATGCTTCGATTTTTAACTTCAGTATCTTTTTCGATTGAAAAGTGAATATCGTTGGTGCATTGAGGAGGTCAGAATTTAAAATTCCCAGTAATTTTCAAAAGCGCCAAGAAAAACAAAAGAAAAATTAAGGAAAAACGGGACTTTTTACGCAAAATCGATTTTTCACAAAATTGAATTTGGTTTTTGTTGTAACTTTAAACATGGAATTTTCACTGGTTGTTTATATTTTCATTTTCTATACACGTTAAAATTTTCAAAATATTTTGATTTATTTTGAACTGTTTAGGGACATTTTCATTTTCCATTTTTTTTCTAAAAATATCAAGACAATTTTGTTTGTTGGTTAAAAAAGCTTGAAAATTTAATAGAAGGCTCCTAGTATATTGTTTCAAAAGCTGATGAAGAATCAGATGAAAAATATTAAAAATCCTTGGTCACAGTTTTTTTTTTATCAGTATTTAAAGTTCAAAAATTGACAAAATATGGAAAAATCACGAAAATTAGCAAATTATTTTGAGTTAAGAATTCGTAAAAATTTTTCTTTTTAAATCTAAGATTGTAAAATATAATACAAGATTCCTAATAAGATTATCTACCTTTATCAACAAAAAAAATGTCTATAAGAAAGTCAAATTACATTTTTATGAGCGTTTGAAATTCAAATTTTTACAACATTAGATATTCACTCGATTTCTCATGTAGCGATTTCCTTAGTTTGTTGTAATTCAAAAACGAATAACTTTAGATACATCAAAATTTCACTGAATGTTTATACTAGCATTTCCTATACATCATACAATTTTGAAAATATTTTGACTCTTTTTGAGCTGTTTACGGGCATTTTCATTCAGTTTTCAATTTTTTTAGTTTTTTTTTCTATAAATATCAATAAAGTTTTTTATGTTGGGCCAAAAAGTATAAAAATTTAATAGAAGGCTCTTGATCTATTTTTACAATAGTAGTTGAAAAATATTAAAAAAACATAGGTACAATTTTTTTTTTATTAGCATTTAAAGTTAAATTGTTGTTAAAATTTAACACATTTAAAATTTAATAGTAATTTTGTAGTTAAAAATTTATAAAATGTTCAACTTTTATAGCTAAGGATTGAAAATTGAAAACAAGGTTCCACGTAAATAGTTTATATATAAATTACTTTATTCACAATAATATCATCAAATATACTTGGTAACATCATAGGGCTGACTGACCGTTTTCGCTCAGAATCATTTTTCTTATACAATGATATTATATCATTTAATTCAAATTTAACATCATCTATTACAGTGACCCACTTGTAACCTACTGTACAGCAGAGTGACATCCACTTACCTTTTTTTTTTATTCAAATATATTAATTTAAGCCGTATTGTATTTTTTTATAATATAATATATAACTTTAACTCTACGATTATAAATATGTGTACTGTGTAGTTGTTCACTGTTCCAAGGAAATGCTACATTATTTAATGTACCAAAGTGTACACATTATTTAATCCCAATTGTTCTTGGAGATATAAGGATAGCTTAGAAAATAGTTTGAACCATGTTTAGTTTATATCCCAATTAATATTCCATTTTCGTCACAAATTTATGAAATTTACATACATTTTTTTTTGTTTCTACAACCACTTGATCTCGATGGAAAATATATTTATCGTACAGACGGTAGGCAACAGGTTGTTATAATATTGTGTTGTCTCTTTTATCATTGATGTGAATTTCGTTATGTAACTATAGTACTATACCAACTATTTAGTAACTCGTAAGTACTTTTACTTTGGTACTTTTTTTTCACTAAAATATAATATTTTCATTTCATTTCATTTTTTTATCAATATTAATTTTGAACACTCACAATATTTTATACACTTACAATATCAATGTGATTATATGAACCTTACCGATACCTACGTACATTGTATGCAAATATATATTAACACTTACGGGCGATGACGACGATCACCACGAATGACGCAAAATCAGGATAATTGCCCAAGAAGCTGATGTGTATGGGAAAATATTCAGTCATATATCGTTTCTGCGGATTTCCCAGCAAAGAATCGCAGTAATTGCTCATGGCCTTGGCCGAACCGGCGGTTCCTGCAAATTACCAATGAAAACTGATAACGAACATGGCTGCGCGAGGTCAAAAATAGATATAATAATATTGTGTTAGTATAAAAATGCTTGAAAATCGTAAAGTTCGAACGCCCGAGAGTAATAATAATATTATCATCAATGTCTACTGCGTAATTTGGGTGAATAAGTAATATTTTTTTTTGTTAGCGCCGGACGCTCTGGTGTGGGTGTGTTGAGTTGCATAACCGTTAGTTTTTAAGGGGATCGGTGGCGGATAATTTTAAGAAGTTTCAATTAAGCAGTTTTTAAATTGCATGCATGTTAAAATTTACATTAATGTGTGCGTAGTAAGGAGACATTAGTGTGAGTGACTGTCTGTAAAAGAAATAGTGGACGCGTTACCGCACACACATCATGTACTTGTTGCTCGCGTGAACGGTAAACAATGCTCATTTGTACGTATTTCTTTTTTTTTTAGGGGTGGAGGTTAAATTAGGAAAATTGAACTGACCGATCTCAAGTAGAGATAATATTGAATTCAAATCCATTTTAAAAAGTTTTATCGCATTAGTGGGTTGATCAGTGTAATGGAATAAAGATTTGTACGTTTTTGGCTAAATTAACTGTCTGCCACTGATCCCCTTAAAGAGATTGCAAACCGCGGCTGTTGTAGATAGTTCTATGTACAACCGTGGTCCAAAAATATAATTTTTATGGAGTTCACCATAGGAATTGTTTTATGTATGTGCAAGTGAGTCGTTTAAATGTGTGTGTGTGTAGTAAATTATGATTGGTGTGTGTTACTGTAGTGTAAAAGAAACAACGGACTGTTTTCTTACGCACAAGTACAAGACGCTAATACGCCATGGCGTCGTGCACAATATTATGAACAATAAATAATATAATAATACTATGCTTATTTGTCCATTGTATGAACTTTTTCTCAATCATTCCGATGGATCCATGGTAATGCGATAAAACTTCTGAAAACTGGTTTGAATTCGTTAAGGGGGCTGAAGCGTATCGTTTTTTAAGGAGTAATGTTTAAGCAATTCATATTTCATATGAATGTATGTTTGGGCCGGCTATGTCTATGTGATAGTAGTAAATTAACATTAGTGTATGTTTCCGATAATCGCTGTCACGCATCGTCGGGCAACTGCTTGCGGAAACTCTCTCACATGTACACAAATGCAATTTTTCAAAAATAGATTATTATGAACTTAAAATATATATTGCAATATATGGCTATACTATAGGGATGATTGATATATTCATATTACCAATGAGATATTCGATGATTAGATTCCAGCCGATGACGAACGCGGTGAACTCACCAACCGCCACGTAACTGTAGATGTACGCAGATCCAGCTTTGGGTACTCGGCCAGCTAACTCAGCATAACAAAGTCCTAGGAACATTCGTATAAATATTATATTGGCCGTTAATTTGAATTTTTTAATGTCACAAAACAGTGAACTCGTTGTTATTTTATGCGTTTTTGAAGAAAAAAATTGTATAAGGTTTGAGGTCAATTATAATTATAATATATTTCATAACACGGCAATCTATTAAATAAAAATGAAATGTGCTTTCCGTTGGTGGCAACTACACTACTTAAAAATGGTTGGACCCACATAGCTCATTATTTTTCGAAAATGGTTCAAATGAGGTTTTTTATGTAGAAAAAAATTGGGAATGTTGTCCGGAAGAGAAAATCACACAAATATTTAAAGATTTATGTTGGAAAATAGATTTTTGTTTATAAATGCCTATCTGTGGTATTATTATACCAGGAGTTAATATAGTTTATATAGTTAATATCCTGGAAGAATCTCGCACTCCCTCGGTAAAATTATCCGATTACGGGATATTTTGACTATGCGTCATCGGCTTAAAAATGAATTCCATAGAAATCAGGCAGGTCCTCACCGGAAAACGCTGACACCACGGCGGCAATGATGAAGGACAGGACTACGGCTGGGCCGGCGATTGAACTGGCCACTGCTCCGGCCAACACGTAGACACCGCATCCCAATGTAGCGCCGGTGCCCAATGCGGTCAAGTCGAATAAGGTCAATACTCGGTTGAGTTTTTCTTTGCTCGGTTCATCTGCCTTTTTCCTCGTCAGCGCCCACGTCAACGAATCCGTCTGTTGAACACATAATGTCAAAAAGGTATCAGACTTGATATAACGCGTTACCTTGTGACGTCGCAGAATTTTGAGCCTTTTTTATTAAAATTTTATTCAAGATATAGTCCCCAAATTATATGGATTATAATTAAAATTTACATTATTTTTATTATTCATATTATTATGCTACGCGCAAGCAATTCTTAGTACGTGAACAACAGTCTTATGTTATCACCTGCCATGTGCCAGTAACTTATTGTTTCTTCTATTAATTATTATTCTCTGTAGTCTATTTGTCCACAAAAAATAATTTTATTAACAGCCATTCTCCATCAACTCGTTGTAAACACAAAATAGAATTGCATTTATATTTTATTAATATTGGATAATCATAAACATTATATAAATAGTGGCACAGCTAATTGCATTATTTTTATTGCTTTACTGCCTTAAGTCCTAGATTTGTATATTCCCAAAGCTATTATCTAACACTCTCTAGTTGTTCAGTATTATTGCTATTATCGTGATGTAAGTATTTTTTATTACATTTATACTACGATCTGACGTATAAAACATGATTTTCAGGTAATTCGCATTCAAATTTAGTAGATAAGAACGATAAACAAAGTAATTTGAAATATTAACTAAATTAAAAAATTATTACAAACAATTTTAAATTTTAGAATCACAAATTATACAGGCTGATTGAAGACAGTCTATCTTTTTGGAAACCAATAAGGTTACTAAATAATTATTTTAATAACAATAGTTAGATACAAATATTTTATTTTTTAATAAATGTTTCTATTATATTTTTGGTCTATCCTGATTATTTTAGAAAATCAATACTAAGTAATTGAAAATTTTAAACTCCCAGAAGTATCAACTAGATCAAATTTCCTACCAGAAACAGTTGTTGAACTCAGTATTTTTTTACTAAAACCCGTGTCTTCGGACACAAAAAAAAACACACGCACATCACTTTAAAATCAATACTTTATTTGCCCTGCTCAGAATCTAAAAATTATGACCATTTTATGACTGAAGTCATTTTAAAGCGAGTGTAATACTTAAACAATTGTTCACTAAAAAAAAGCCCATCTAGTACCTCGTAAAACCATAAATGTTTTTCGAATCGAAAATTCTTACGGGATAGTATATATTATATTATAGGCATTAGGCATATTATAACGCTATCAAATCGGTTACATATCTAGACTTTCTAAGGTCATTAAAGTGTACTTAATGCAATTATAGTATACTGTAACTACTTAATCATAATATTGTTTATAAAACAAATGGTCTTCAAGTGTACCTACAAGGTTTATGGTTTTATTATTCATATTTCTGCGTCTATCCATCACAGATCCCAATAAATGTGCTATAATATATTTTTATAGTAAAAAAATGATATCAATTATCATTAACTAAAGTTTTAAAAACTTAAATTTCAAAAATAAAATTTCACAACAAAATATTATTAATTTATTTATTTATTTATTTAAGCATACATTACAGGCATGTGCCAATTTACAATTAATATTTAATACAATTTACATTACTTGTGTGATATACAATTAATATTATCGTTAAAAGTACTTGATAGTTTTAAGATAATGAAAATGAGAGGTCAGAATTGACAAGAAACATACAGAGTCGAAATGGTTCATTATAACATAATTAGTGGAGGAGGTTGGCAAATTAAAAGTGGTATGTTGACGAGTGAAGCAAGGAGAGACATTTATAGGAATAAGTGAATCATTCTACCCTTTTGGCTTTTAATAATTTATAAATAAATTTAAGGGAATCTAGTTTTAGATACTCGAGAATTGGTAAATAGTTATGAGGGGGACATTCAATTCTAAGTACATGACTGGCATACTTTAAAAATTATTTTGTACACGCTGAAGCTTTATTGCGTTTTGGGTCTCAAATGACAGAGCCATACTCAAGAATAGGTCTAACAAGCGAACAGTAGATTATTGGCAGAGTATTGACTTGATTCTAATAATATGATTGTTATCTTAACGTTTATCCATAAGCGCAATTGGGAGGGATTTACTCCCATTAGTACTCTAATTAAATAATTATTAGGATAAAAACTGAAATAAAGAATACAATTCTTTTTGAATTTGATATAATTATTAAAATGTTTTATTACCTATGTTATCGGTGTATTATCCGGTCGTTTAGATCGTATGTACTACCTTATATACTGTTAAATAAGCGATGTGCTAACGACCAACTAAATGTTTTACCTGGGGCAGACCCGGATTAACACTATCGTAGGCCCTAGGCACAGTTCTTTATTACCCATCATGTGCTAATATACGGTTCTGTAGTGTTCAGTATTTAAATGATTAAGAAACCTAATTTTTGGGAGAGGTAGTGTTTTTCGCAGTGTTTTAAGTCTTTAAAATCAAAAATATTTACAACCTGAAAATCAATTATTAACTTTATAATCATAACTTTATCTAATGACAATTTTAACACATCTAAAAATACATTTTACATTACTCAAAATATATTATTTAAAATTAAACTGCAGGAACCATACAAAACAACTTATTTTATACCATTTTTCATTTTGTTCTTTGTATTTAAATATAAAACAAGATAATTTATTGTAACAATTTAAAAATAACAGTATTATGTAGAATATGTCTTAATATAAATTTATTGTTACAAATGTTTTTACGATATTTTTTGTTTGCAAATGATTCTATAACTTTTTCGGTATCGATGTCTTGGAGTAATTCGTGTTCAATTGCAAGTACCGATAATGATGATAATTTATCTTGTCCAATAGTTGACCGCTGCCAGTTCTTAACCCTCTTTAAAATTGAAAATGATCTTTCACCTTCGCACGAAGTCCCAAAAATTGATAAATATATCCTAAAAGCAATGTTTACATTTGGAAAACTTGTTACCATTTTGGTATTTATTTGTTTAATTAGCATTTCATTAACAGACATCCCAGTTTCTCGAAAGCTCTTAAAAATCAAAAACTCATTAACAAATGAAGATTCTAAATCGGTTTTATAGGCTTCAACTAAATTATTTGCCTTTATTTTTATTTCTTCATCTTTTAAACTCTCGTTAGTTAAAAAATTAAATCTTTCGTCTAATTTTAAATAAGCTTTTTTTCGTTTTTCCATTTCAACAATCAATTTATCAATTATTACATAAAATGTTTGAGTTTTGAATTTATCTCTAGCACTCATTTGATCAACAGCATCAATTGCATTGCCATCATTTATCGAGACTTTATGTTTACGTTTTCTAGATTCCATTTCAGAATAATCAGACAAACCAGAAACTCTTTTTTTTGCTTTTTCTTCAAATAAATCAAATTCTTCGGCGCTTCTCATTTTTTTAAAACATAATATAAGACTGTTATAGAGGTTAACGACAGTACATATCTCAATACCGGGTGTTTGTAACGATTTGTTTACAATATTAATTTGTTGTAAAATGTCATTCCAAATATTAGACATTAGAACAGTTTCAAGACGATTGAGTTTTTTAACAAGTGACTTAGCTTCATTAACAGCATTAGGAGGTTGTCTTTCTGATAATGAAATATCAATCAAAGCCTGACGGATTTCTTCATAATTAAGTGATAATGCCTTCGTTGCATCACTACGCGCGGACCATCTTGTTTCAGACAGACTTTTAACTACAAAAACAGACTCCTTCATATTTTTTAACATTATAGACCATCTTTGAGGTGATGCTGCCAAAAACGTATAAATTGACTGAACCACACTAAAAAATTTAATGGCTTCAGTACAACATTCAACAGTAACAGATCCTACCAAGTTTAAACTATGTGCAGCACAGGGAACCCACTCGGCCAATTTATTTACTTCACGAAAAAGAGCTTGAACTCCTGAGTATATTCCACTCATATTACTCGCATTGTCGTAAGACTGAGAACGGCAATTTGATATGTCAATATTGTTATCGTTAAGCAATTTAGTCAATACATTAAAAAGATATTTACCATCATGCTGTTCAATAGGAACAAAGCCAAGAAATCTCTCTACGACTTTTCCTTGACCAATGGTGGTGTAACGAATAATGATCGTTAACTGATCGATGTGCGCTATGTCGGGCGTCGAATCAATACTAATACCGAAATATATTGATTCTTTTATTTCAGAAACAATTTTTAAATTTAGAGTAGTAGCAAGAATGTCTATAAATTCGTTGCAAATCGTAGATGACATATATGATATATTTCCTTTGCCAGGATTTCCGAACTTTTTTATATGCTCTTCAAGAAAAGGATCAAAATTAGAAAGAAGTTCAAGGCAACCTAAATAGTTACCATTTTTTGGACAGCCAAATACTTCCGAATCTCCTCTAAAAGCTAATCCTCTAGACGATAAGAACTTAATTACTGCTATAACTCGTCTTAAAACTTGAATCCAATACATTTTTTCTTTATTATACTGATTTATTAATTCCACATCTATTTTTTTACATTTTGAAGGTCTACCATTTTTTTTATCGAGTTAAAATGGTCATTAGATTGTTCGTGAGTTTCCATTCTAACATTAATATTTTTCCAATCATCAAAACCACTTTCGAATTGATGCACAAGTGTTAATTTATCACTACTTTGCAAATGACGAAAAATTTTACACACATAGCAATACACTGATCCAGTGGATGGCGAATATATCAGCCAGTCTCGATTTACACACTCACCATTTCCTAATGCTCGTGAAAAATATTCCTTTCTGAAATATCTCATTTTTTTACCAAATTGTCTAGCAGATACAGTTAAATCTGCATCCACATTTTGAATAGGAATATTTTCAGAAAAATAAGAAATCAGATCAGCGTTAATTTCCCAATGTGCAGGATCGTTACTAAATTTTAAATTACTAAGGTCGGTCAGATTGGATTTAACTTTATCTGGTATAGATTCAGTTATAACACTTGTAGTTTCGTTTAAGGGAGTTGTCAAATTTGGTTCAGTTTTCTTAGGAGATGAACCTAATAAATTACCTTCAATTTTAGATTCATCTGTCATAATATTTATTAGTTGATTTTTATTTGAAATCTCAATTTGGTTTGTACTTGTACCTGCATTAGAACGATTTTGTGTTATTATGAATTTGCTCATGGACCCCATTTGTTGACTGATGTATAAATCTCGTTTTTCTTTCTTTTTTCTTTTAGTAGAACCACTTTCGTGCATCCTTTTGTACCCATCACCAGACATTTCAATATTACTTCTACTAGTTCTACTCTAATAATGTATACATAAACATTTATAAGAGTATATCAGTATATGATATAATTTTAAATACGATGTTATTTTAATATATATCTAACGTAAGATATAGATTAAAATTTTAAAGTACCTGTTCAGAGATTGTTCCGTTTAAAGTTCACTATACTGGATTTACAATTGACAATAAACGATATTAATGAATAATGATATTATAATTTATAGTACGGAACTGCGGACTGCTACGAACAAATAACAATATTGACAAGGATTACTTAAGAATAATTAAATGTTGTCTTATCGTTTCGATACGGCGAATGGCGATACCGACCGAACAAGTCCCGCATATAATGTCCACGCGTGTGTGTGTGTGTGTGGGTGAGTCCGCGGTCGATAAATATTATTTATATTACGTAAATGATATTATTTTTGTATTATTTCCAAAAATATTCTAAACAGAAATCGTCGTTTCATTCATCATACACAGTCGTTTTCCCGTATACCGTATGCATTTTATCGGTTTATGGTTTATCCAATCTGATTTCATTAAGTGATTATTACGAATTACGATAACGAACATTAAATATAAATATACGAGAAATATTATAAAAAATATTTTATTTGTTGTGCTAACATCTACAAATAGTTAATTAACTTTAAAAAAAAATATTACAGAAAAATCGTAACCAAAAATTTCATTTTCGTAGGCCCTAAAATGTTCGTAGGCCCTAGGCACAGTGCCTATAGTGCCTATTGGGTAATACGGCCCTGACCTGGGGTATTAATCATGTGCAAATGAAAAATTTCAAAAAAATTAAATTTCATCTTAGTTCATAAAAGTAAAATTTTTAAAAACCACTTATCCCTTAGCCATGTAATCACCAATCATAACTAAATTATCCATTAATAATAATGTTAACACAACCACAGACTAATGACCTATAGTTATTGAAGCTTTTATTCTTAATAAAAAAAAATTAAAAAAATACTCCGTGAATTTGAAGTTTCGCAGTTGTAAGAATTTCAAAATAACCCAGTAACGAAGTATCAAATACGCGTATTGTTTTTGACTACATTGTTTGTGTATACACTATTATACTATCTAGTCAGTTAAACATAATATAATACCTATGATATATAATTATTATGTTCCTAATTTTCAAAATTATTTGTTTTCACACTTATAAATCTGGTCACTTTTAGTGTCGCTTGTCATAGATTAAAGTCGATTATGTTCGGATGACATATTGTCACGAAAATGAATGACTTACCGATTTGTACCAAGGACCGTCCATCATAGTATTGTTATACCAATACAACAAGTGTGGTTTGTATGCGGTGCGACTGCCGAGACGGAAAATCGGGTAAAGCCGATTTAAATTTTATCGCGTATCTATACGTACATATTAGATGGCATATATTAACATTTACATATATTTAAATATGAAAAGAAATCGTACACAACGAGGTCCGTTCAAACCGTAATAATAAATAGTTATACGTGTCGATCGCGTAGGTACGCTGTATTGTATAATATGTAAGCACACCAATAGATTTAAAAAAGTCGACAGCAGCAGCAGTAAAGCGTCTAAATAATATTAATGACGACGATATCACATGCGGATTGTACGAGGTTTCAATACGATCGGTTATGATACGCGAACTGTACTAAAGTAAATAAATATTATATTTGATGTGGCGAATGGACGTGCTGCCGACGAAATTCGAGCAGTGTCTGCGCGCGTTCTTCGAGCGGACAATAATATCATTTGAGCGGCCCGCCGGAAAAAGAGGGAAAATAATACTACCTACAATTATAATAATAATGACCGTGGTACAGGTAATAGCTGTGGAAGAAGTTATCGCTGCCACGAAGAACGTTCGGTAATTTTTCGTATTGTCAAATTACTACCGCCGCCGCTTCCGTCTATATGGCCTCGAAAACTTTTTTTTGTTTTTTACGCATCGAAGATAATAGGATATACATGTGTGTCGTGTGTGCAGACGTGCCGTTTAGTTTGTGGGTTCCACGTGTCTGATTTGATGAATTAAATAGAAAAAAACGGGCAATGTTTTGCTGTAAGTACAGCAGAGATGTCACCGTAATGGATAATTAAATTGATGGATATAAAATCACTGTAGGTATACGAAAAATGTTCTGTCAGCCTATGATATTTCTAAGAATATTTTATGATATTATAATGACTATAAAGTAATTTATTTTCTATTAGGCCTTTAAACTACCTAGTAGCACTACAGTTGGTTAAATAAGTTTTTGCCGAATTTGATTTGGATTTGAAAATTTCATTGTGAGTATAAAATATAATTATAGTACACTTAAAAGTTTCAAATATCTATGAATAATATTTTTTATACCAATATTTTTACCTTATTGGCTCGATTCCGGTTTTAACGACAATAATATTTTCGGAAAAAATTACTATCGAAATCAGATCTTTGTTGTAAAAATGATGAGTATAATAATGAGCATCGAATAAAGTATGTATAGCACATATTATGGGCGCTCACGAATTGCTTCCTACCTGACCCTCGAATTGCCTCCCGTGAATTTCTCCGGTTCAGTTCTGGTTTTTCGATAAAAAAAAAATAAAGGTATCGGTTCCAAATGATTTCGGTACCGATTCCAGATAATTTAGGTACTGAAAAGTATAACAATTTTAAATACCTATCCGGAATGCGGGTTTAATTAATAGTAAAAATGAAAAATAACATTATTTTATTTTCGAACCTAAAAGAACCTTTTTAAATTTAAAAATTCCTGTTCGATACTGGTACTTTATTTATTAAAATAAAGGTTTCGATCCCGGTTCTGGTTCCAGAACCGGTTCTTTTAGGTTCGGTTCCAGTCCCTGATTATACTACTAATATAACACGCATAATTGCGTACTTACATCGAGAGAATTGTTATAATATGCCATATGCGGTTTTCAGACCGAATACATATAATAATAACATTTGTGTGCATCTCTGAAAGGTGAACTGTACTCAAATCTACCTTAATATTTACAATGTTTTCAAATTTAAAAAAAATAATAATATGTAATAATATAAGAATTACCTAAATCATGATTAATATTGTTATTGTGACTATTATTCCCGATTAATTCTATACCCATTTTAAATTATCTGTTAATTATAATATATGCATACATTTTATATGTTAATATTTAAATCACTCATGAAAATAAAACATCAAATCTGTAAAAAAGGTGAATACTTACTAGGTAATTCATATATTTTCCAATCTTATTTTATTTAAATATCAAATTAATTTTAACACAATTTATTATATTAATTTATCAACAATTTACTTTAATTACGGGATTCAAGCTTTTCATATAAAATATTAATCTAACAAGTTTAAATTGTTAAGTTTTTCTACCACATCATCGAATATAATTAATACGACCTAGTAAATTAATTAATTAAAATATTTGTATTATTTTATAATGAACAATTTCCGTTATTTTGCTCGAAAATATCCATTGTTGACCTTCTAAAATCTATGTAATATAATATAGACATAAATTCTTCGTTCGAAATATTATGGTAATATTAACACAACAAAATCAATGTCCAAAACCAAAAATTAGTTTTTGATTGATTAACCAACGATAATAATTAATAATAGGTACTGTAGTTATAAAATGATTATTTAAGTTTTTACCTTCGGAATTGATTCAAGAAGACTTAATTTGGCTTCAGTGTATCGGGTTTTGGCATTTAATTGTATTTCTTCCGTCTTAACGGATGTTGACACGTCTTGTGGTTGAAATTGTAAAACTTCATCCAGGAAATCGGTAATAATTTTTTTTTTGAAACACACCAAAATATTATCTATCTATCATAGTTTTAATTTACCGATATTAATGTAAATCAACCAACAAGACAATTGTGAGAACGAAAACCCTCTCATTTTTAAAGGTTTCGATATTTTAATATCGCAAGCTGAGAACAATTTTTTATACTGGTAATATTTTGCACACTCATAATTATCTTTAAAATTGAAATACCAAAACCACGACCAACGATATAATTGCACGGACAATAATATTTTATTATTCTTTATATCCTTTAAATCTGATGACGGGTCAATTCACTATAATAGTATTGCGACTAACAAAACTATAAATGGGTTCTGTTGAACGTTGATTTGCTAAGCTATTGGTATATTATGCTATAATTTCGTATAAGTCCGAGACAACAACAATACTTCGGGCGTGTTGCGTAGGTCTCGATGTCTAATAAAATTGTAAATTATACATTTGCAAACACTTCGACGATAAATCCGTGCCAATGACCGGTGTTGCAGAGACGGCGGTGGTCAGTAAATAAATAATAGAATAAAATCATAATACTATAATATTTAGGTTATGATCATTGTTGCTATTAAATATGCTTACTCATACAGGTACTCTGCGAATAACAAGCATCATTTGATTTTCGTTTTATGTGAATAAGTATAATAGTTGTCAGTCTCGGCGTAAGGCATCACATTATAATGGCAAGGTTGATAGACACGCCCTAGGTGATAATACAAGAATAAATTATGCACACAAATAGTACATATAATGTGCCGAGGCGTAGTTTACAGTTGGGAATCCATTAAGAGGAATTGTTGACGGCTATAATTCATACACTCGAAAATATAAAATTTAAAATATATTAATACATTGTTTTACTCGATTAAAATACCTATACAACAACAATAATAAATTGTGATATTGTAATGCATGATCGACGATAATATTATTATATTTTAATATACTATCTGCACTCTATAGCTAGCACTATAGGTATACATTATACACCTATAATTAAATAGTACATACCTTCCACAACCTAACACTAATCGAGTGATAGTAACTGATAATTTTAAAATAAAATCTGTTTAGATTTTTTTAAGTTTTAGTAAAGTTGACCTTGAAAAATCGCTGAGTAACAAACTCTGAGCTAAACGCATTCCCCCCATAAATTCTGCCATTCAAATAGTGTATAGACAATCGAGCTTGAATCGTGATAAATTCTAAATTGTATTTAACACAGAGTTTTCGAAAATTTGTTTCACTTAGTATAAATCAATTGTTTGGATTGAGTTTCTACTTTCATTATTTATATCAAAGAAAAAATATAATTAACAATATAGGAAGTTTTAAATTAATGCGTACAATAATCGTAGAGTAATCGCACGTTATTTATTTTATACTTTATTTTTCGAGCAGATTTACGTATTATAAAGGTGGACAAGTAGATACCACTCTGCTATATAGTAGTTATCGAGGTAGTCATTGTAATGGATGTGTTAGATATGAATTCAATGATAAATCATTGCATACGAATAACTATTCTGAGCGGAGACGGTGTGTCAGCCATACTTGTATAAAGATTTAATAAAAATCTCATGGCTATATACATTGCGTTGCTTTCCGGTAAATTGTATATTAATTATTGTTAAAGGTAAAAAACTTAGGAGGAATCTTCTATTACATTTTCAAATATTAGCCACGAAAATCAAAATTTTTCAATTTTAAATTTGTAAATATGCAATAGATTTCATAATAAAGGTGGTTAAACATATAGTAATACACCAATTATGTTTTCAACAAAAGCCTAAGCTATATATACAAATTGAACATTTCATATATTTCAAAATATTTTTTTTCTTTTAATTTTTAAATCTTTAAATATTATAATCTATATAATGTATATTATAAATATTAGGTCCATGTCCCCGGCACCGCCCATTCAACATTTGGAATTTAAACCCAGGGCTTTCATTTGTGCTGATTTGTGTTACAATTCCATTCGTTAGTGCTCGATTCCTTCCAAAGTTGTAAGCAATTACTTTGGGTGGTACCAGGGACATGCTAAATACAAAAATTGAATATCTGATCCGGACAAACACTTTTCGTTTGTGCTTGTTTATGCTGCAAATCCTTTCCTTAAACAGGGACATTGAAGTTTACATTGGAAATTTTATTTTTATTTATTAATAGCTCCCATTGGTTACATTCAACAGTAGAAATTATTTGTGTTTATTTATTATCGGTTGCCATTTGTTTTTTTGGGCAAATCAAGTACAAGCTTGCATCTAATTGATATAATTTCAGCTAGAAAATCAAATTTAGTTGGTACCTGGGGGGCGAGGTCAAAAATAAAATGTGAGAAAGTAGGTAATTTCTCTACTGAACAGTAGATATCAACTGTACCTCGTAATTCAGTAAATTACTGTACCTAATGTAAGTGTTAGCTTAAAATTCAATGATAAATCAAGAAAAACGAAAAACAATTTTGAACGAAGGCAAAAGGCCAGTTTATATTACTAAGTATATTTTATAATATTTTTATATTGCTATTAAAGTAATTTATTTTTCTATTTTAATTATTGATAAGTTATTACGGTAGGTTGAATAAATGTTTAAGCAAAAAAATTGCATTTTAAAATAGCATTGTTTATAAAGTATAGTAATAAACAATCAAAGTTTCAAATAACATGAATAGTATTTTAAATTACAACAAAATAACTAAAATTCTTATTTTTTGTTCAAATATTATCTAATATCTTCCAAAGTATACGTTAAATTAACTATAGTAAAAAACTGAGTATATAATATTAAATATGTTTTGGACTTTTTGGTTAAAGTATGAACTAGAAAAAAATATTAAAATTAAAATAACTAAATGTAAAATTTAATATTTTTAAATTGATTGTATTACATTTTTTAAGCCTTTTAACCCACTGAGAAATGTTTTTATTGACGTTAATATAAGAAAAATGAAAATGAAAATGCTCAAAGAGGGTCAAAATATTTTCGAAATGTTGTTATATAGTTAAAAGTGAACAGAATAAAAATGGTAATAGATATTTAAATTAAAACGAAAAGAAAATAAATTTTTTTTTAAAACTCATTTAGATTCTGAGCGGAATATATATATTGATTTTACAATGATTTGTGTTTTTTCTTTTAGTGTGTGTTCACGAAAAGTTATCGAAAAAATGCTTTAATTTTCAAATTTGAGGTGGTTTTTGGTAGCAACTTGGATCATTTTGGTACTCTTGAGAGGTCAAACCAACAACTTCAAAAACCTTCAAATTTTCAGCAAATGTTTATTCTTCACGTTATAAAATTATAACACAAACAATATCATAAAATATACTTAGTATTAACATTTAACATAGGTGTCTATCTTCGCTCAGAATCGTTTTTCGTATGCAATTTCCTATCATTGCATTTTTTTGATATTGATGGTATTGCATATTAACTCAGTGACAAACTTATTATATTCTTTTTCTGTTATTTTAAAGTATAATATATATAGCCACAACAGCCAACAAGAAATTTATTATTTTTAAAGTTGCTAATCGCCGTCATAAACCTATAAATTAATATACAGCACACTCCAATTCTGAATATGAGTACGAATAGAAAACGGTTAAGTGGTGATCAATACAAAAAAATTGTCCAGTTAAAAAGTGAAAAGCTGCAAAATGTTTTAATTAAACACAAAAATTGATTGATTTTAGATTCTGAGTGGAACGATGAATGTATTGATTTTACAATGATATGTGTTTTTTTTTTATTTTTGTGTCTTCATCATCACCTTTTAGGACAGTAAAAATGCTTGGATTTTCTTCAACAGTATCTTTTTTGATAGGAAAGTGAATATAGTTGGTTCCTTGGGGGAGGTCAAAAGTAAAAGTTTCCAAGTAACTTACAAAAGTGCCGTGAAAAACAAAAGAAAAATTAAGGAAAAACGGGAATTTTTACGCAAAATCTGTTTTTAAGAAAATCGATTTTGGTTTTTGGTGAAAACGGCCGAAGGTACATGAAATTTTGACTGAATGTTTATATTAGCATTTTATATACACCATCACGTTTTCCAAATATTTTGAACTGTTTACGGACATTTTGAGTTTCCATTTTTTTTAGTTTTTTTTCTATAAATATCAATAAAATTTTATTTGTTGGTTAACAAAGCTTGAAAATGTAATAGAAGGCTCCTAGTATATTGTTATACAAAGGCAGATAAAAAAATTAAAAATCCATAGTCAAATTTTTTTTATAAGCATTCTAAGTTCAAATATTGACAAAATAAGTGAAAATAACAAAAATTTGCAAAAAATTTTGAGTTAGAAATTCATAAAAATTTTTTTTTTTAAATCTAAGATTTTAAAATGTAATACAAGATTCCTCATAAGTTTGTTTACCTTTATCAAAAAAAAATTTCTAGAAGAAAGCCAAATTAAATTTTTATGAACGTTTGAAATTCTTTTTTTTACAACATTTGGTGATATTCACTTGATTTCTCATGTAACGATTTTCTTATTTTGTTGTGATTAAAAAACGAATGACTGTAGATACTTAATAATTTCACTGAATGTTTATATTGGCATTTTCTATACACCATACAATTTTGAAAATAATTTGACTCTTTTTGAGCTGTTTACGGACATTGTCAGATTTCAATTTTTTTAGTTTTTTTTTCTATAAATATCAATAAAATTTTATTTGTTGAGTAAAAAGCGTGAAAATTGAATGCAAATCTCCTGATATATTGTGACAATAGCAGTTGAAAAATATTAAAAATGCATTAGCACAATTTTTTTTTATAAGCATTTAAAGATTGAATTTTGACAACATTTATCAAATTTTAAATTTAATAATTATTTTGCAGTTAAAATTTATAAAATGTTCAACTTTTATAGCTAAGAATTTAAAATTTAAAACAAGGTTTAACGTAAATAGGTTATATATAAATTACTTTATTCACAATAATATCATCAAATATACTTGGTAATATAGGCTGACTGACCGTATTCGCTCAAAATCATTTTTCTTATACAATGATATTATATCATTGAGATCAAATTTAATACCATCTATTACAGTAACCCACTTATAAACTTCTGTATAAAAGAGCGACACCCACTTACCCACTTTTTTTTAATTAACTTGTATGTGTACAAAATTACAAATTCATTGAAAAAAACCACATTTAAATAATATTCAAATCTTATATAATCATTTATTAATTTACTTTATACACGTAAATATATGAATCAAGTTAATATTTATTAATTCATAAAGTGTACCTATTTTTCTTTTCAGTATCATCCAGTTTTCTTATAAATTCATAACTATCTATTTCATTCTCATAAAATTATTCAACTTTTTAATTTTAATTTTAGCTAGTGCTGATTTTTACAATGGAACAGGAAATTGCTATGCTCCTAAATTCACAAAACTCAGAAGCATGCACAAGAGAGGTCTTGTTGTCCCCTGAAAATATAATGAAATTGGAATGTGAAGTTAAAGGTAAATATTCAATTTATAAACAACAAAAAAAAGTGGTCCAATTTTAACCAGTTGAATTTAAATTATATATAATATAATACTGTATTAAAAATGTACGATTGTATAATTTAGTAATAAATATTACAATTTTATACAGAGTTGCAATCGTACTATATAAACTAATGTCAACTCTTGTATACAGGTATTCCTTCACCGATCATAACGTGGTACAAAGACGGAGTTATGCCACTCCAACGCCAACTGGGTACAGTTAGGTACACGCAATTTGCCATCATGCTGAATGATTTAGTAACGACGGATTCCGGTAATTACACGTGCAAAGCGAGCAACGAGAACGGATTTATAGATTTCACGTATGAAGTCAAAATAAATAGTAAATAAATGGTTAAATCTACATTTTATAGAATATCTATTAAAATATCTATTATACCAATTTAACAAGAAAAATAATTTATTATTATTAAAATCACTCCAATTTTTGGTAAATTATTATTTAATAATATATAACAATATAGATACGTATACTGATACAATACGTGTAAAAAATAGATATTATTGTTTTTTTTTTTTAAGACATCACCTAATAACCTAACACAAAAACGAGGGTAACTATAAAAAAAAAAAAAATACGGACCCTGCACACTCTATACACGAAGTTCATAAGTTCGTTTGTATGTTTAGAAAACTCAAACTGAGATAGTTAGATATTTTATAATAGTACTTCTTGGAAATGTCCTATGATAACTATTATTTTGAACAAAATATGATGTCGGTCGTTGAAATAATTTCATAAATGTACAGAACATTTTCATGGAGTAATAATTTAGTTCAGGATGATACTATATAGGTATAGTCATAAAAATGTTAAATTGAATTTTTTAATATACCTATCTATTAAAAGAAACTTTCAGATTGATGAATGGTTTAAAATGCATGTTAATACGTTTAAAAAAAATGATCAATTATTTTAAAGTGATGCAAATTACAGTTTTTATAAGGGGAAAAATAATGGCGTGATTTACAATTTTTGTATCTACAATATGACGCAAATTCATAACTCCCTTTTATGTAGTTTTGCGCAAAATCTTTTTTAGTTGAACAAACAATAAATAATAGCATACAATAACAAAATAATATAAAATATTTTATTTTACATTGGATACTAATCGAATTGCATGTCTCCTAGGTTTAAAAATATTGATATAGGGAATATTGCTGATAAAACACATTATTATTTATTTATTGATAAAATTATAATCAACGTATCTTAAATAAAGAAAATCAATCATACTATATAATATTCTAGTTATTATAACTAATAAGCAACTAAAAATAATTGTGCGCCGCACCGCTCCTACTTTTACTATCGCGGTTAGCGACAACGACTCGCGTAATGTTATGGTTGGCAGGAGGGTAAATTCACACTGTATTACCTCGTACAAATATGTCTAAGTAGATTTAGCGCAATATATATATTTT
Source organism: Sitobion miscanthi (assembly GCA_008086715.1). Classification (NCBI taxonomy): domain Eukaryota; kingdom Metazoa; phylum Arthropoda; class Insecta; order Hemiptera; family Aphididae; genus Sitobion; species Sitobion miscanthi. The sequence continues at coordinate 1,644,211 of CM017800.1, read as the reverse complement.
ACACAATAATAATAAAAATACATCAATAATAAATAAATAGATAATATAAGCGCCGTGTACAATTCAACACAGGCTACAACCAATAATAATAATTTGAAACGCAAATAATGCTAATATCATATAACCTGATCGACACCTCGGCGTAGGTCACTGGTCAGCACGGTCCCCGCTGGGAAAGCGACAGCGTCTTCCTCGTGAGCAACCAAAAATAGGCACCGTGGCGCAGTTGAACGACAAGCCAAGCGTTGACACGTATAATAAATTCGGTGGTGGGCGGGGACACAATCCGTCAAACTTTGACTATCTCCAAGTTTACGACGGTATAAAAATGAGAAATTAATATTAGTGATTTGACGTTCAACCTGACTAAATATTAATGATAAAAATGATGGATGACCACGAGGTTGACCACAGCCCAACAACACGATACGAACCAGTGGTACGTAATCCACCTGGTTCAAAAGTTGGCAAAAGACAGAAAAAAGTATCGCGGCCAGAGAGCCGTGGACGCCGGCCGACGCGTGGAAACCGTGGAGGGGGAACGACTCGTCGAACATTCTGTGCCGATCACGCGGCTTGAAAAGCTTTTAGACTCTGTAGATTTGGCGGGAATTCAGCCGCGTTCGAACAATAATAATAATCGTATGTACCTAAAATGTAAGCTATAAAATAATAATGTTTGCTATGAATACTAAGCGAACGGCGGGTATGTACATACAAACTTAAAAAAATCTTAGATAGGGAGTGGCTGAGCGGACTAAGGCGTCGGTTGCGACGCGCACCGTCGCCGGTTCGAACCTTGGCCACGCCGCCACGGGTGGCACTTTTCTTTGGGCAGTCATGATGGTATCTGGAGAGAGGCCGTCATCCCTCACCCGGGCATGGCAGATACCTACAGGTGCCCACTTGAAAATTCTGACAAACTAAAAAACACACGTGTTTAAAACCTACAGTACCATCCCCCACAGTTAAAAACCACCCAATGGCCTAAGTTGTCGTGGGCTAATTAATGAAAAAAAAAAATCTTTGGTAGGATAATATACTAGGTATATTATGTTTACATTATTTTGAATACCTATTGATACACCGATAATATTATAATAAAAAACTGTTGCACGCGGTATTAGTGTACCTATATTGCCTATATAATGCGCCGTATTAACATCATTTTATTATTGATCGTAGTCCTGTTGTAGTGTAGGTTAAAGTCGAAAAGGTAAAAGCACAACACAAACACAATTTGTAGGCCCTAAGTTATAATATATTATTACAATAGTCAGGGGTGGATAGGCAATTTTCGGCCTACCGGGAAATATTTGTTAGGGCCCCATACTATAAATAATGAAAAATATATACAAAGGCATCATTATTTTAAATATATTATTTTTATGAAACAATTCTTTCTTACCTCTGTTCTGAAAATAAATTTCAATGAAATGTATTAAAATATTATAATATAGAATTTAAAATGTACAAAAGCTTAAACATGTATATAAAATGTATGCATCTGACTTTTAGACCCTTTTGAAAGTAAATTTTGATTTGCGATGACGAATAAAAATAAAAATAATTATTGATAAATATAGTAGGTATCATAAATAACGACACAATTTCACACCATTGTAGGCACAACCTACATAAATTATAAATAACAAGAACAAATTATTTTCTAAAAATAGAACAATAATAAGTAATCTAATCGACTTTGTTTCCAAGTTCGTATTCATAACTATATGCACGGGAGATATTACAATTAATTTAAATTTAAATTTAAGCCGATGATTGTACAATTAGGTAGTATAGTGAGGCTGAAGTCAGGGGGCTTCAACATAAAACACAGACGAGAGCCTACCGGGAAAATCCCAATTTCCCGTTAAGCTTATCCGCCCATGACAATAGTTACAACCAAATAATACACTGCTGCCGTTCGGGCGATAAGGTTTACTATACAAGCACTACTTGCGTCCCGTAGTGGTGGTTGGAGGAGATAAGGTAGACACGCCGCTATAGTGCTTGTACATTGAATTTGCTACTAATGCGGACCGAATCACATACTAGGTAACAAAATCATTTATTTTGGAGTAAAGACAGTAATAATAACGCTGAATTTCTAATTATCTGATTTAGGAGGCCACATGTGTTTTTCTTGTCTTACACACAGGCCCAGCTCAAGGGGTCGGCGACATAGGCCCATGCCTAGGGCGGCACTTAAGCTGCACATTAGTAAGAGGGCGGCAGTTTCAAAATAGTGATAATATTTTATTGTTAAGGGCGGCAAAATTTGATTTTACCTAGTTCACTTTTTTCCCTTGAGACGGTCTTGCTTACACACACATTTAACATAGCACAAATATAGGTACGCACTAGATTCTAATTTTTTGTTTTTTCCTTTATTGATATTTACACAATCTGTTCTAAATAGATACAATAAGAGTATTAGATAAAATAAAATAAATGAATACTTGATAAAAGAAGCCATCCAGTGATGACAATTTTAAATGAATATTTTATATTAATTTATTTTTTCCATATTTTTATTATTATTTTTTCTTCAGATTAAGTTAAAGGTCTCTACAAAAATTGCACTTCATGCGTCTTGGATGATTACCAGGAATAGAATTTGTTAAGAAAGCTTTAATTAATAGCTAGACGATTGTGGAGATTCTAAAAAATGTGTTTATTTATTATTGATATTAGAGCAATTAATTTACATATTATCGGATTTATATAAAACAAAAATATAAGCTGGGCTCGAGCAAGTTTTTTTTCATATAATTATTTTATAACATCTCTTTATTTCATTTTGAAAATAATATTTTTTTAGGGATTTACACTTAACTATTTTTAAAATAAAAATATGAATAATTAGCTCTCCGATACCGATTTGCTATACCTATGTTACGTGTGTAAGACAGTAACGTAACACATGCAATTTGTGTTGTTTTATAATTGAAAAACAGTTAGTCAAAATTAGGTGCATAGAAGAAGTAAACTGAGGGGAGAAAATAACCTGCTCGGCTGCTCATTATTTCAATTTTGATATTTTGGCAGACGTGCTGAATTCTCTCCAAGATTTTAGAGCGTGTTGCGACACTGGTACCGACTGGGTGTGGAAACTTCCAGGCGTTGTCAAACTACACTGTGTATTGGAACGTTTTAGTTTCATCCACCAGATTTGAAAACGCTGCAGTCGCCTAACTCACCACCACCACCACCATCATCCCCCTACCATCGCCAGAATTATATCAGTTATCGCACTTATCACAATGACTATACACTTAATATAAGTTATAACTACAACATTTCATTCTGTGATTAGTATACATCATGTCATTGTAACACTGTTGTCTATAAGTAATAATACACATTTTTAGTACCGCTTGAGATAAGGCTTTCATTCCAAATGTAAACAAAATATATATACCTATTGAATACATCAATATTCACTTAGATATGCAGCAAACGGGTCCAACGTTAATTGACGAATCAATTATGGATGTTCCTATACCCTGTAGGGTGATCGGTACTATAAATATGGTAAGTAGAAAAACACTTTTATAATATTATATTAAGTGAATGTCAGTGCACTATTTGTTTTTTCTTCCTGCACATAAAAAACTTAGTACATTTACGTTCAACAGAAAACATATAATTACCTTGTATTGTTTGCTTCAATATTTAAAAAATGGTTCTACCTGTAGCCTTTTATCAGACTAAAATTTAAGAACATTTGTAATACATAGGGGTATACTACAATTTATTCATTTTCTTGCACTTTAAGTTGTAATAATGTATATACTCAAAACTAGCATTTAAAATTGTAAGTATCGTGAAAATTCAACATACAAACACAGATAATGTTTTTAACTTTAGGTTTTATAATAGGTCAATATTTACTCTAACACTTATGCTAAGATACAAGATTGATTATTCTGAACAAAACATTTTAATGTTCTTTGTTCCCTGAGTGTTAGAGAGAGAGAGAGAGAGAGAGATAGAGACAGACAGAATGACAAAGAGATACAGAGAACAAATTAGTGCGCCTGACATCTTCTGAACAACAAATCAATATTAAAACCAAATAATACCTACCTGACGCATTGACGTCCTAAATCAATAGTCGTAATTCGGCTTTTTCATTAATTATTTCAAATTAACATTTTTATATATAATTTTTTATCATTTATTAATATTTAATAACATTAATCGATTAGTGATTAGTTACATTCAACCAGAAATTAAAAAAAAATTGTTTTTAGCATTTAAAACATTTTAGATTCTGAGCATATGTATTATTTTTACAATGTTGTGTCACTTTTTATTTAAGTCTAAAGACCACTTTTTATAGCTAAAAACTGATTCAATTTAAAAACTTTACATATTTTTTGGAATATTTTACATATTTTTCATAGGTATTTTAAATTTTCTATTAATGATATAATTATCAAAAAAAATATTAACTTTTTGAACTACTTATGGGCATACGATATTATTTATAAGTATTTATTAGATATTGCCCGTAAAACAATTTTTATTCGATCAAAAAATATGAAAATGTAATATAAGATCTTCATAATTTTGTATAATATATATATTCAAAAATATTAAAGATAGATAGTCATGTTCTTTTTCATAGAAGAATTTCGAAAAAACTCATCAAAATCACGAAATATTTTCGGCAAAAATTAATTCAATCTACCATGTTATTACCTAATAATAGTAAAATAAATTATTATAATATAAATCATCAAATATACTTTGTATACCGTCTTCCCTAAAAATCATTATTTTTCGTGTAGAATGATTTGTCATTGAATTCAAATTTAACTAATACGCATTACAGTGACTTACTCAATGACTAGGTACACTCAACTCCAACTACAGTCCAGAGCTACTGGAGTTACCTACTTCCCTATTTTTGTTTAATTCTCTGTGTACCGTAAATACATTTTATATTTTGTAATTTTTTAATATATATTTTCATTATTTTAATAAGGTGTCGTTATCATTTTTTCAGCTGTTTTGTTCTTTTTCAGTTGTTTCATTATTAATGTATACATTAATAATTTTATATAATTGCCGTGTTTGCGAACATAATGGTATGTATCATACATTTATTTTACCTATTAGTTTTAGTGATATTGAGAAAAATGAAAAAATAATATGTTTGATAACCTTGATTATCCAAAGGTTAAATTAATTGGCATATTGTTACCTATAACTCAAGAAACTTGATATTTATTTATTTACAAAATTGTTTACTATATTTAAAACTATTTATTTAATGGTTTTACTTTGAGTTGTATTCATATTTTACTATTTATATTTATATAATGTTATACTGTATTTAGTATTTACATTATCTGTGGTCATACAAAAAAAAAATAATAAAAATAAAAATAAAATAATCCAAAGGTTAGAACTAAAAGTTACAATCATTTTTCGTCTTATACGATGATTTATCATTGAATTCAAATTACTACATAGGTTTAATTAATGAAGAGGTTCACATCTTGACACCTTGCTGTAGGTACAGCAAAACGGTTACCTACTTAATGGCTCAATTTTTGTTTTAAATCCAGTATAAATATTAATAAAATTATTAATTTTCTTTATAGATGTAAAGGATTTTACTTTATAATAGAAATTAGAAACCCTTATTGTTTTGTGTAAGAACAAAAAAAAACGAGAATGTTATGTTTAATTTTTATAATATTCTGTTATTTGTGATTTCTTGATTATGACTTTTGGTTTGTATAAGTAAAAAAGATTTGGAAGAGGATCTTTTCTGTTATACGTATACTATTTCCTACTTTACGGTACACCCCCTTTTTTAGGTGGGGGGGGATGTCAGTGATGCCCGCGTTGCCCGCGTTGCCACTCACTTGCTGCACTGCGCTCGGAAAAAATACCACCTCTAGTTGGTCACAGAGTAACCACCGTATAACCACTCTTAAGACGTATTATACATGTTATACGAATACCACTATTTAAATTGAATAGTCGCTATAAAATTAAGGTCGTTATGAAGAGTTATTTACCCTGTGACCAACTTTAGGTGGTGTTGCATAGCAAGTCGAGGGATATTTTCGATGTTTTTGTCCGAGCGCAGCGCAGATACAGCAAATGGCAACGCGGGCATCACTGACGTGTTACCTACGCATAACGGAAAAGATCCAAAGATTTTCTAGATAATTTTATAATATTGCAAATCAATCAACATGTTAATTATTGGCATAGTTGATTTAATAATTTATAATTGACTCAAGATCACTTTTTAAGAATCAATGATTGTTTATATTAAGTAATAAGTATAACTGTTTTGATTTTCTCGACATAAAAATAAAATTATATTTTTTAATGTGATTTATAAATTAACTACTTATATTATAAGATTTTTAATAATTTTTTTTAAAGCGCATGGTTTTAAAAGCGATAATTTGTAATATAACAAACGTGTTAAATATTAAATATTCAATTTATAATAATATTATGACGTGTCTTTTTTATATACTTATAGATGTATCTTGCCGAAATATGTGTGAAATTGACACTAAACATAAGATAGGTTCATCGATACTGTTAATTTTTTGGATGTATATGTTCCTAATCATCGCGTTTTTTATAAAAATTATTGTGGTGAACAATGGCTTAAGATCGTTTGACTTAGTAAGTAAAAACATTTTTGAATAATGAACGAATACCCAGATATTTTTGTTGGGTAGGTACAGTTAAAATGATTGCATAGTATATAGAGTTATTGCACACAAAACTGTTTTAAATAAACATATTTTTTCAATAATTTGTTGATTTATTGTGAATTCAAGGGACAACTGGACATGTCCTTTGTATAGGAAATAGATAGGTAAATTATAATTTATAAAACACATTACATAATAATATTATATTATAAAATGATATTAAAATATTGCAGTGAACAATTAATAAAATAGGAAATTTATTATAAATATGAGTACCTATTTCGGAGTGATGGACCATTTTGACCTAATTGGCCAATTTCATCATGCAAAGGACAAGGATGTTGTATAAATATTAAATAGCTAGTACCACATCAAATGAAGATAATTTACAAAGGACATTAAAATTAACATTTAAATTATTTTGACTGTTTCTAAGCTATTTACACACAGAAATTATTTATCATTTTACTAATTGATTGGATTTTATTGATTATGACATTTTGTTTCTCATTAAAAAATCTTGAAAATGTATACTTAATATACTATTACTTGGGTACCTATATAATTCCTCGTTAACAGCTAGTTGATTAGATTGTATTCCCGTCTTATAAGAATAAGATTAGATTTATAAAATATTGTTTTTTTTAGCCCACAGGTGGAAAAAAAATGGAGTTATGGGTACACTATCATAAGATTTTTCTTATAATTTGTCTTTTATCCATAACATTCCTGGGTATGAAAAATATGATTGGATATAATTTTTACCTTTTTTATTATGGAATCTCAACTATAGGTATGTATTTTAAGTTTATAATTAACATAAATACAAATGTATGTGAAATAAAAATATTAAATTTGTTTGTAGCTTTAATAATAGAGTTAATCATTATTGGAAAGTTCAACAAAGAGTATATGATTTCAACTGACCGCTATAGTAGTGATGTTTGGTATTTAAATATCTAAAATATCAAACAACAATCGATGTTACTTAAACTATGTTAATTAGATTTTTCACTTTTTTGTAATGTACCTCCCTTCCAAAAACAAAATACTTAATGGTACAAGTAAATTATTATATAATATATTTATAATTTATTATAAATTTAATATAATTAAGAAACAATATGTACATTTGCGGGGCTTATATATTTATATTTTTAAATGAGTTGCGTTGAATAGACCATTTTTTATTTTTTTTTTATTCAAGGTTATAAAAATAATGTAAATCAAATACTATTTGTAATTATTATTTTCATATACCATTTAAGAGTTAGTTTTTTTTTTTATGATTTGAACATCATGGTATGAATCAATCATAAATCACATGTATCAATATTTATTAGTTAAAATACAAAAAAGTTAATTTATTAGATGTTCCAAATAGAGTTTTCAGACGGATATTGGCCCCTTCCATGATCAATATGATTTATTTTATACAAACAAATTACCATGTATCAAGCCCGGGTATATATTATATAAAATGTATAATACTATAAATACCTACAAATAACCTTACGTAGGTGCCTACTCATTATTGAAAATATTCCTAATATTCAGTATTCCACACTGAATACTTGTTTATAGTATTCCATATTATTCCATTATTATTCCCGTTACTTTTAAATATAAAAAGTAAAAACTTTTTAAGAACTTAATCATATTCAAAAATTATATTAAAAGTTAAGCTATAAGCTATATCATTTTTTATATATTATAATACGTATAGTTATTATATGTTCGCTGGATAAAAACCTTCTTTTTATTCACCCTTTGCTCCAAAGTCCCAACTATATGGGATCGATCACCTTTGTACTGCATCTCCATATAGGATTCAGGCGATTTCTTCTCCTTCCACATACATTTTCATATCAGCTCTCACTGTCTCCGATTTAAATGACCAAACCATCTCAACTTATACTCCCTCATTTTGTTAACGATAGTTAGTCCTATACTACCCCTAATGAATTAATTTCTTATTTTATCCTCTCTATAGTCATTTCACACATTCACCATAAAATTATCATGTCTTCTACTCTCAACTCTCTGTTATGTATTATTGTCAACTGCCCAAATCCAGATCAATACAACATAATTTTCCTCATAACTACTTTAAAAAATCTACCTTTTAATATCGACAGCATCCTCCTATCACAAAAAATAACTATATGTAAAATTTATTATTATTAAAATATCATTCAATATCATTAATTTATTATTATTATTACCAGAGTATATTTAAGATAATTATTTTTTGTTATGACATATTATCTTAAAAATTTTAAAGTTTATCAAAATGTCCGTTGTTAGTTAAATTTTTTTTTTAAATCATGAATCGAGACATAGGTATTGACTATGCAGAAGAAAATGCATGTAACTGACGAATGATGATTTTTTTGTGCAGTGTGATCACTGATCTTGGTTTCCGTAAAATAATTAATTATAATAGAACTTTAGCTCAGGAACTATCTGATATTTTATAAGATAGATGCGAACGTTTTTAATTTTTTTTTTATACATAAAATCACATAGACAAGTTAAATGGATATATAATAATAAATTATAGTACCAAATATATGTATAGAATATATCTAGTTCTACAATAGTATTTATTATATTATACACAAAAAAATAAATTGTTGATAATCGTAAGATTTTAAAAATTTATAGTTTTTGGCTGTATAAAAATAAAAATAATTTAGTTAGTACCTAGATAATTATTGTGGAATTTAGATTAATTTTATCAGAATATTCAAAATGATATTTGTGTTTCTATGTCAGTATTTATGTTTCTTTTAAGCTATAAATATCTATGTAGGTACACCTTGCTATATAGTTTTCTGACTGTAATGTATATATAGAATACCTAGTATATTGTTATATTGTATGTATTTTATTTAAATATACATTTGATAAGTAAAAAAAAATTGGTTGGTATCTGGTGGTCAATGCATGAACAATTTATACAAAATTCAACTTAAGTTAAATAAAATAAAAAAAAATATATTCATAATTACTATTTTTTTTTATTTTGATAAAATTGTATAGTTACTATACACGCTGAAGAATGCAGTTTATAATTTTCATTTTTTCGTGTATGAAAGTTATTGACTACTGATATCAAATGAATACAAGCTTACATGCCTACCTACTTCATATTTATCTTGAAATAATATTGGTTTGAGTATAATTAGTTCATTGAAGAATGATTATTCTGAAGTCATCAGGTTATCAATTCAAAAAAATTCATCACAAAATAATCGGCTAGAGTTAAAGTAATGAAAAAATGTTTTGAAAATTATAATGTAGGAACACACTAAATAGTGCTAACTACAATCTCCAAATTCTTGAACAGAAAAATCCGAGGAAAAATAACCTTTTCACAATAATTAGTTCATTAAAGAATGAATCTTCAGAGACCACCAGGTGATCAAAGTTGAAAATATTTATATAAAAAATCAATTGAATTAAATTATAAAAATTAAAAAGTTAGTATTCTCTGAAGACTCAACAAAATTGAAAATATTTTATATTAATACATAATTAATAATAATTTTGACTTTAATATTAGCAGTAGATTAGGTTAGGTAATCTATAGGTCTTCCCTTCACAGATTATTTTTAACTATTCTTAATTTAATTTACATTTATAATTTTGGCATTTATCCCCACAACTCCCAAGTGACATCTCATATCTCCTCTGAATAATCATTTAATGATGAATTTTATAGTAATTACATTAATTTGATTATAAATTAGAACAAATTGCAGTTTCCAGATTCCACTATATAAATTTATATTTTATTTTATGTTTTTAATTTTTAAAATGCATTCTGCCACCTTGCACCGGTGACCCTCGACATAGACTGCACATAGTACAATGCAATTGATACTAGTGATACCTTAACTATGATTATATATTAGTTTTATGAGCTATATAAAATGTATAACGGCTCATCGTTAAATACATATGCATATGTTTTCAAAAAACATGAATAATATCTATTTTATGTCACACGGGTCGATCAAGCAACTGCTACGACAACTATGAAATATTTTTAAGCATAATCCGTTTTGAAAACGACCAGAAATAGTACCTACGTTTTAAAACTGGGCGTCTTGATAACAACCAATTTATAATCATGTTTATTATATTATGATCAAAAATAATAATATTTATAGTAAAATATATAAATGCAAAATATTTAATACTTATATCTAGGGTATAAACTACACTAAAATAAATTGAAGTGATGAATAAACTTAAACTCTTGTCTCTAGCTGATAGAAGAGTTGAAGTTAATTTGGCATTTTTGCATATTAAGCTGTTTGATGGATGTGTGGATGCTCCCTTTCTCCTTTCTCTAATTAATTTTAAAGTTCCTACTCGCTTAACTATGTCTAATTCTTCCTTTGTTGTTCCATTCCACAGCACCAACTATGGTAGAAATAATCCTATTCACCGTATGATGCGCATTTGTGACGAGCACCTATAGGCTTCTCTTAAAATGTTTTATTAATAGTACTGCAATCTGTTGTTCTCATTTTACCTTTTGTTTTTTTTTTTTAATATTTTTATTTTTGTTTTTGTTTATTTGATACATTGTATTGTTAGGCGTTTGCTTACTTAATTATTATGTAATATTGTTCAAATTTATTACTATAAAATATTGTATTGTACTATTGCGCTCCGAGCCCGTTCATCAATAAAATAAAATAAAATAAGTTTAAATACTAATACAATATATTATAATGAGGTGTTTAATTTATATAAAATCGGGTATATAATAATATAAAGATTAATAATAGATAATAATTATAATGGCGTGGTAAACTTAAGGTATTACGCGGCGTATAATGTACATGCAAAGAAGGTGCCTACGTAATAAACATAGATTAGTAGGTATATTATGGTAATAAACTTGGCGTGGTGAAGCGAAGATGGCATTTAGACTGTTCGGGCTCGCGTATTTTATACATTACGCTTTTGGTGTAAACACTAAACGTACATGCTTCTACGTCAGCCTGCAGTTACCAGATTGTCCGTGGCAATAAATATTTGATTTAAGTCTAAAAAGTTAATGTATAAGCCCCAAAATAATATGAAAACAAGCTTACGCGTAAACATCGACTCTTCCGGTGAAACCTAGTTGTGCCATATCTAGAGTACGTGACAGCTATCTTCGTCCGTCTTCATCTCGGTCCGAACTTAAACTTGAATAACATAACAATAAACTCGATAGATTATAAAATAATCGAACAGAAGATTGAACGCCAAATATATTCGCTAAAAAAAGTCATGTAGGTAGCTACTAAACTAGAATTATGCCGCTGTTTTTATTAACGGAACGTTTATTATTAACCAAAACTATTGCAAAATAAATAGGTCTCCGATGAATTAGTAGGTATAGAGTATTTAAGTTGTACTTACTACTTTCAGAATATTATTGTCAAGAATTTGAAAAACTTACTGCTGATATTCTGCGTTTTGACACGAAACAATTACACAAAAATACGACATACACGACATTTTTACCATAGTTCACTTCAACGTCAATATCCGACTATTTATACCACAGAGCAAGTGCCAAGTATAAGCAGTGTATTGCGGTATAATACACGAAAGAAGATCTTTTAGGACCTTGGTATATGTTCATGCCATAGAGTGACATATTCAAATCACATGGAGGTATATGCGCGCGGCGACGTGCCGATGTCTGCTGTGATATAAACTGTGAGAAATACTGAATTCGTCATCTTTCCCCTTTCGTCAACTTACCCCGTTTTCCACTACATCATATTGGAATAACGGAATCGTTGTTCTTAGGGTCTTACAATTTCATGGAATTTATATTCTTGAAATACTTTATGAATTTTTCATAAAATATTTCATTTCCATGAAAAATCAAAACCAAATGTTTATTATAGCTAAAAGTCATGGCATTTTACTTTTTATATGGTCGCAGGTCGCAGTAAATAATGGAAATAAAAATAATAATAACGGCGATTGGCAACCGTCAACGCTGTTAATTTTAAAAATAAATTACTCAATATAATATATAAATATTTTTCTGTATGGACGCTGCCGGTCGTCCAAACACTGCTCGTGTGTACATGTGTAGGTACGGCGTACCGGCCATATTATGTTCCTGGTATCCGAGAGAAATAACCAGTTCGCACACGACAATAAATTATTAATGTAATGTAGGTACTTTGAAGTAGCTTATAACTATTTTACTATTTAAAAATTTGCAATATTTTTTAAAAATGTAAAATTAAGAATATTATACAGTTAATTATTTTCATTTAAATAATTAATTATTTTTGGTAGGGGTGTGATCGTCCCGTCGTCCAGACCACGAGCTGCCACTAGATACTATATAGCCGGCACCTACACAGAATAAAATTTCGGGGGAGATTAGGTAGTAATATTCAAACATTATGTATGTCATTTGTTCAATGCTCAGGAGTAAGTATATTTAGGAAATAGGAATATTAGGAATAATAATAGTAATAATAATAAATAAAACTTTAAATATGTATTACGAACAGAACAGAAATGTATTTGATTATTATATGCACATACAATTACCTAGGTATATTAAACTTTTAAGTAGATAGAAGAAAAAAATCAAAACATTTTTATATTTTATATAAAAAAATCATAGACCTATTTACTAGTTAATAGGTCTATGAAAAAAATAAATACAAACTAAAGCATAAAATCCCATTTTCGTGGTACCTAACATAGCAAATCTATCCATCTATAATGAAAGCTTATGTACCTCAGATTTTGAACAATGATTAAAACGTTCAATGGCATCCTTCCATTTTGTAAAATGTTTTATAATCAGAGCACCTAATTTTTGATGGATCCCTTTACTAACACTGTTATTGGCAAATAGTACACAGCATTTACACAGGGCACCTTGCACTTTTTCGGAGTAAACAAGCCAAGGAAAACGGTTTAACCAATCTAATTGAAATTTCAGCCACCTTTGTTATTCGATGGGAAATTGGTAATTTTTGGGTGGTATCCATGGATTTTTTCATAACTCGTATTTTTTGCATCATTTATATTATTATAAGCTGATAAAAATAATCCAATATCCAATATCCATAAACCCCCCCCCCCCCGTATACTTGCTATATAGTATATAGGTACTATACGCCACCACTTACTAGGTTTTATTAGGTTTTACTAGGTTTATTGAAATGTAGCAAAATTAAGAGTAATTAAGTTAACTAATTTGCCAACACTAGCTATACAAGAAATAATTAAGTATTACAATTTGAAATATATAGTTAAAAAAGTTATAATTATTGCAAAATGTAATAAATATTTTCAACATTGATGACTTGGTAATCTCTGAATTATCATTATTTAATGAACTAATTATTGTGAATAGTTTTTACTGTTTGAAATCTTGAGATTTTAGTTAGCATTCTTTACTTATATTTTCTTAATATTTTTTCTAAACTTTTGTAAAAAGTTTTATTTTATTATTTTTTCACAGTTGTAGCTGTGTAATAATAAAAAAAAATCACACTTTTAATGAATTATAAAAATTCTTAAGTTCAGTTGTTATAAATTAATAATTACAATTGTAAATTTTAAAGAAAAATGTAAGTACTGGCCGAAAAGGAAAGGGTACATTTTGGCAGAAAAGGAGGCCGCCCATAATTGGTGCATACATCAAAGAAACTTTTTGATTTCTTTATTATTTATAGTAATGTATCATAATTGTAGAATGAAAATATTATTATGGGTATGACCACAGAATATAACTAGAGGGTTCAAAATACCACCCCTCTCTCTTTTAACAGAGTCCCGGACCATAATATGGAAATGTCAACAAATTTATAAATTCCAATAAATTATATTATTACATATTAACACCTATTACTTACCTACCTATTTACTATTTTTCTTAATATTATTTGTAGGTAACTATAGGTATACAACGGCTTTTATACCCTGATCCATGCACCTGCTAATTAATAGGTAGGTATTCTCATTTAATTTATATTATTATCTTAGATTATAAAATAACTTAAAAAAACAAAAAACCTTTGACTGGCTTATAGAATTCCAGCAATCATTTAGACTCTTATATTGGAATACCTTAAACCGATAAATGGCCTTCTTTTTTATAGAAGTAAAAATACTTTAGGAAGTTATACTATTATAGTGTTTTACCAAAAAAAATTGAAATTGAAATAGTGACATAGTATACCTAATAAATATTTTTTACCTATTTCGGAATATTGACATTATACCGTTGTACATTTTAATATCAATCAAGCATTGGAAATAATTACAACTTTTTGTTGAAATGAGAAACATTTAATGGTACTAGCAACACATTTACGACCCGCAAATTGTACAGAGCAAAAGGTAAGAACTAAAAAATTATGTTTTGTATCATAAATCCAATTATTTTTATTTTTGTTAATGAATAAGATTATAATTATTAATTATTAATTTGTATTTCCAACAGAATAATATAATTGAAACTAATAAAAACAAATCTTTATTACGGTGGTATAAATTTATAATTATTATATTTTAATACAAGTACTTATTTTCAATATATATTTAATGCAAATTTAATAATAAAAAAGTAGAAAAAATAATAGTACATAAAAAAGTTATAACTTATTAAGCACAATTTAATATTGGTACATATATACATAGAATACTGATCAAGTTTTGTTTAAATTGTAATACTTATACTTCAGTTTAATTGAGCTGCAACTATTACTAAATAAATCAGAATATACAGAATTTTAAAAATATTTATGTAACATATACACTACATAATATATATATTATAATTGGAAAATTATAAAATTTTCAAACTTGATCAGTTCAATTTTTTATATATAATTTATAGATCTTGAAAATCACTGATTATGGTTAGTAAATAACTTAAATAATATTATCGTATATACAGATATAAGTTTTTTTTATAATAATTCCTATTTAAAAATTAAGTAAATGCTATTTCTAAGTGGAATTCATAACAAAACTACAGAATGATGTTATGAGTTGTGAATTAAACAAACTATACCTAATTAATAATATGTATATTAAAAGCTACGATTCAAAAATCAAAATCATGTGTTATTAATTAAGACTGTACAAATAATTATTGTTATATATCATATAAACATGAGAAAAAAACAACAAACAAAAATGGCAGTAGTACAGCTGGATTACCTGTAAAAACTAGGTACAAAATTAAAATTAATTACAACTCAAATAAACATAATACCTACTAAACATTTTATAATTATAATAACTAACAATAAATAAATAAACTACAAAACTAGCATGAAATGAAATATGTCAGTGTTAAACTAAAGTTTCCAATTTTAAGTATAAATAAATAAGAAACAATACATCCAAATTTAAATTTATTTGAAGGGTGCGGTGGGATTATTTTATTACTAAGCTGCACAAATTGTAACAATCATTCTTCAATTGAGATTAATTTTAATTATTAAATTAAACACGAGAATATAAATGCCTTAATTAGTTATACAACAAAAATACATAATATGACTAAGACCTAAAGGACATAGGAAGTACTTGGATAAAAAACAGTATCAATGTCAGTAATAAATAAATATTAAAAATATAAATACAGTACATCTATATAGAACTCATATAGCTAATAAATACATGTTTAATACTCAATATTTTAATACTTCAACTAGGAAAAGATACCAAAGGTTAATACAATTATAATGGGAGATACATTAGACTATGAGTTTTCTTTAACTCAGTCAAGAGGTTTATTTTTCTAAACACAAGTCTCATCATTTTCGTCACTATCAGATTTATTAGTTCTAGCAAGCGTATAACCAGATGCTTTATGAGATTTTCTCATGTCCTTTTTTCTTTTGTTGGCATCCGTCCATCTCTCTTTTTTTGGTGTAATTGTTTCATATGTGTGATTCAATGGATTTGCACTAGAACAGTCAGACACTATCACATGAGGACTACTGCAAGTTTCTTTTTCGCTTATGTTCCGTCCACAATCGGTGACGCTGTCTGAAATACCTTCACAACTAGCACCACTCATTTGGCTGGTTACAAATTCTTCGGTAGAGTAATCTCTTGGTGGTTGCATATATTTATGTCGATATTGTGTACGGCCATCTACCTCAACATATTCATGATCAGTAATGGCACTGTCTGAGAATACACCATTTTGTTTAAGTTCCAACCGTAGATTATTGGTTTTACCATTTTGACAGTAGTAAGCACCATTGTCTGTTAGTTCTGGTGAAGTCAATGGCGGACGTCGAGGTAAATTATTTTGTTTCCTTCTTTGTTTCTTAAAAAACCTCTTCGCTACAGTTATTTGATGTGGATTGTAGTAATCAATTTGACGTTCTGCATTTAATTGATGTCGCATCATAACAAGTTGTAGTTGAGGTGATCTAAATGATTGCAGTGATACAACTTCACTATTGGACTTTGGCCTCACAGATTGAAAACTATCAGTTCTAATGGATGGAGCGCGGACTGAATCAACAACTTTTTTTCTTCCCCAGCGATGTTCTTTCAGTTCTACAAATGCGTTCTGAACATCATTTCGTACAAATATGTAAAACCACATTATCAAAAAGTTTTGAAATATATTGAAACAAGCAAACCATACACCTAACCATAGTTGTATAGTTGGACTGTGCATAACAGCTACATTAAAATAAGTCATTGCAACAGACAACAAGTATCCCAATAGAGTTCCATTGAAAAATCTCAGTTGGACAACAGGAGACTGTTCGGGATCTTCTACTTTGCTTGACGGAGTTGTGAGGCTACGACAACTATTGTGTTCTACCATGCTATTTGTCTGATCCAATAGTTCCAAGTCAGTAGCTTGAGTACCTTCTGAAAGTTGTACATTGGAGTCGAGATCGTTGGCAACACAGGAAACAATTAAACTGAGGAAGAAGATGCTGATAACAACCACTAAAGCCACACTAAGAATAAAACCAAAAGCAGGACCCGGTTTTAAGAAGCAATAATCTCCTTCGTGTCCTCCATAACCAGGCAAATTGACAGCACTGGACATTCCACACAATAACATTGGTATGCCCCAGCCAACCATATATATACCCAATAGTGGCTTTTTTACCACAACATCTTCGTGTGGAATATTCATACCACCACCGTCGTCAGATGGAGTGCCGGCTGGAAGGAATGGCTTATGGACCCGTTTACACAAAACTCTATGAGAAAAAAAAGCAGAACAATAGTTATTTAAAGCATACAACTACCTTTCACAAGGTGCTACACATTTAATACTCATAGGTACCTCTAGTATCTACATCAAGGTACATTGTATTTTTAAAATAAAATACAAACTGAAGCAGCTATACTTATCAGGTTTAATTAATAAATTTAAATTACTAGTATTATCAGTTATTGAAAATAATAAATTAACCGCTAACTATAGCTATCATCCTTTACGATGTGTTAAATATGGGGAGAACACTCCTGAGACAGTTGTACTAAAGACAAAATCAGCCTAGCTAAGTGCACACTTTGCGCGGGTGATCATACTTCAAGTTACAAAAGATGTCCAAAATACCAAGTACTTCTCAAAAGTCACATAACTTATTAAAATTGTCATAATCTGAACTCAGTACTTAGGTATCCCCTTCTCAAATCACTACCTCACCTTCCCAAAGCTTTTTACATGTAGGCCACCAATTCTAATAATATTGCATTCCCTAAAAGTCCCATTAACGATAAACCATTTTCCAAATTTATCTCAGAACTTACCGTATTAATAAATCTCCTCATTTCCTTCCCTACATCTATACTAAACAAACAATACATTCCATAGTATAAAATTAATCTTTACCGTATTAACTTAATTAACACAATGTCTTTATTCACATCTGTATACTTTAATAGGTCTCTGATCTATAAATGTACCTATTTTATATTTCTATTTTTACTTTAAATTATTCTTTTTGTATTAATGTATTTTTATTGTTAAGCTAGAATAGTTAGATTAATTTAGAAGAAAAAAAAATAATAACTCACTTAATAGTCACTGTCATCCAAAACAATGGAGCTAAACTGAAAAATTGAATCAGCAATCCTATTATTTGGCAAGTTCTAGGATTTTCAGTCCGATGAATACCATTACTAATTAGTAATTTAATTTAAAAAAAAAAAAAAAATATTAATAATTTCAAATATTAACTTTCTATACATGTCTTACTAACCAATAGATTAAATAAAACATTGACATTGCAAACCAAGTATTGGGAAGAGAGTGTTTCAATTTTTTAGCCATTTGTATGTTGTTATTGAGTAACACATAGAGAGTGACTGAAAATAAAAGAAACGTACTTCCAACAAAAGTCCCAATATAAATTGATGTATGGGCAAACAACTTTGTTTTTTTTGTAGCAGTACTGAAACATTACATTAGGTAAATTAACAAATGTATTAAAGGTTTAAAGTAATGAACACTATTTTCGTACATATTTGTTGGAGGAAAAATATTATGCACCAATGTTGGGCTCATGGTCAATGCAAAATAACCAAATTTACTACACGTGTACTCCAACATGCCGCCAGTAATACGTGCTAGCTGACAACTGGTGTTTGGATTTATATCCCATAATCCCGATAAAGGATTCCACCATGATGGGCTTGGCCTCATTGTCAAATAATGATCATAATTTTCAGGTTGGCGTAATGTTAAAATGAGTGGTTCTGGTAAAATTTCCATTTCAACACCAACCAATTTTGTTACTAAAATGCAAGATTTTATTTCCGTAGGCAGTAATGTGACATTGTCTTCAGCTGTTATCATTGGCTCAGGGAACATTTTTCCATCTTCGTACACTATGAATACTAATTTTATTTCATTAGTAGGCAAATCTGTCTTTGAATCACTCATAAATAATGAATTTGGTACTTTTATTGATGCTTCAATAATCTAAACAAATTTAAATATGACAACAATTAGTTTATATGATTTATATTTGTATTACATTGGATTTAAAACTTTATAAGACTAATATTTGGAATTCTTTGTTAATGTGTAATGTGAATTTACTTTGTTTTGATAAAGACTATCATTGTTATAAACATGACACATCAATGAATTCATTGTAGTTGGAGAATCTTGGTCTCGACCCCAAATACATATTAAACCATTGAAATTTTCTTTTGAAATAATAAATTCTTCCATCGCTATAGCTGATGTCTGAAATCAATAAGTGTATATTCTAATTGCAATTTAAAATTGTCACAATATTTAAAAATCATAATCATTTTCAATTTACCCATCGAGAATTTAATGTTGAAGCAAATTCTAATGAAGTTTCCAAAGCATTTACAAGTCTGGAGGTGGATTTATCATTTTTTTGAGCGGCTAATAGTAATTCTCTAGGTAGTTCAGCCATCAAACTTATTAAATCTACTACGATTGGTGCTAACTAATAAATATAAATTAATGTTAGTTTTAATGAAACACAATTGAAATTTAAAATTAAAATACCGATTTTTCATTGCGTATTACATCCAGATAGTCATCAACTATGTCTGCCATTAAACTAACATCAAGATTATCTTTGATTTCATTAAAATGATCTCTCGTGTAATTAAATAACTGCCTAGCTGTTTCTGAGCTATCTTTATGAGTAACATTTGTCTAAAAAAATTTAAAAAATAAAATCAATGAAATAAGTTTATTACTGATATTTGATAATCATCATACCTTGGATTGTGTGTAAAAAATACGAGTGGTTGGACTAGTGTAAGGACAGTCTAGAGTATCAGGTACTTCCCATATACCATTCAAATTGCAATGTCTACTGACTGTACCTCTAGCTAAAGGTTCAACTTCTTCATTTGCTTGACATTGTTTAACAGTTATTACATCTGAGACGGTACGAGTCCATGCATATGTTCCTTTATTGTCTTTACTTTCTAAAATAATAAAAAACATTCTTCTGTTAAAATATACCAATACAAAAGAATACAAGTCAATAAATGTGTTATTATTAAATCACCTTCAACTCCACAGAATTTAGTTTTATTTGAAATAACAGTCAGTGAAATTGATTGAATTCGTGTTCCACTAGAAGAGTTCAATTTACATTCATATTTTCCTGTATGGTTTGTATTAAGTTTTGCTATTGACAAATTACTGTGAAAAAATGTCAAACATTTTAAAATACACTGTTAATAAATATTTTTCATAATGAGCTCATATAGTTTAAAAATACAAATTTGACTTGTAAGAATCAAAAATTAAACAGTAAAACATATTATAATTTATAAAAAGTAATAGTGGCGCTGAACTCATACATCATGTGAAGCGATTACTGAAAAGTTGAAGTGGATGGGTGAGTGGTGATAAAAAAATTTAGATTTCGTTTCACAACAATTTTTTGAGTTTGGCTATATTCTTACTCTATGGTTTGACGCTACTGAAAAGTAAAAATTGATAGTATTTAGCACTAACCTTTGAATCAGACCAGTGTTTTCAAAATCTCCGTCAGTAACAATAATGGATGCATTAGTATTCAATGCATTTATGTTCCAAGTCAAAATAATACCTTCTAGAGCATCTGTGCCAACAGCACGACATAATAGTTCTGTTGAATCTCCCTCAAAGAGAACCTTTACAAAAAAGGAAATTCCAAATAGTAAATAAGTACATGGAATTGCATAAATAACGTTTCAAACACCAGTAGAATAGATTGTAAATAAATTTAAAATTACAAGATTTGTGAAAGGTAAAATTTCGATGGCTGGAGGTGTATTTGATTTTGGACGCACACAGTTCAACATATCTAGGCGTACATTTTTAATAGGTGTGTCTTTCAAGGAAGTTGGTTCATGACATTCAGATTTCGGTCCCAATTTAACTTTTCTTTTGACCCACTCAAGAAAACCAGAAATTTCACAATCACAAACTAATGGGTTATCTGATATATCTCTGTAAGTAAACAAAATTAAAGTATGAAGATCATAAATAATCAATATAACTATAACTTATAAGTATATTAAATAATTAATACTACAGTCTAGTGAGATGAATCAAAAATGTAAAAGTATTGCCTGGTATTTGAGCAATACTATTTTTGTTTATTTTCCTGTAAATTAAATGTAATTATCAGTCAAGAGATTTTAATTTCATTTTTTCAAGCTATTTGTCAGCAATTTAAAATTAGGCAAATGCTATAAATATTGTACTTTATTTATCTTAATTTCTTACAATTGTTCCAATGAAAAGAGCCCTTCAAACATGCCTTGAGATATATTTCTGAGTTTGTTGTCAGTCAGTGTCCTACATTTAATATAATTTTTTTATTAATAACGTCATTACACAGCACCAATTTAAACTACTCACAATATTTTAAGATTTGGTGTGCCGCGAAAAGCTCCATCATGAATAATAGAGATTAGGTTTTTTGTCAAATCTCTGCAACATACATACATTATATTACATAAAGTATACAATTATATTAAAAAAAATAATCTTACAGCTTTTGTAAAGTCAGAATAGGTATGGCGTTTGTGGGCAGAGCAGCAATAACGTTGCTGGACAGATCCCTAAGAGCAAACACACACAATATTATATATTTTAAAATCAAAAAATACAGATCAAGTGAACACGGTGGTTTAGATGACTTACAAGAATGTGACTCCCGTAAAGTTGGACAGCTGAACCAGGGGTATCTCGCTGAGATACATGACAGGCTTATCGAGCCCACCACATTTGACTTTGCTGAACTTGTCGCCGACTCTCCTTTTTGGGCAGAGGCATCGTTCCGGACACGCCGCAACGTCTGTAGACGTTGCTGCCACAGCAGCAGCCGTTTTCTGAGCTGCTACCGCGCCGACCAACAGCAACCACAGGGCCCACAGCCATGAACCAGGGTACATGGCGACAATATTGACGATCGACAAATCTCCTAATACAAACGAGCTCGGTCTAACGTCTACACCGAAGTAGCTCGCAAGACCACCACCTCTTCGTCCTCGTCGGACGCCTTCATCGCGTCAAAAGTACATCGGTACGAAACCGACCAGCCGGACAAGTAAGGCTCGCAAAGGCCCACTATTCGATTTTTGTTACGGCATTAACGGCAATCTAATATTACTCTAATACCTATCTACGAGCGACGTCAAGCATCTTCGGTTTGTTTACATTTTTTTTATTGTTTTCGTCCGTCGTTTATCTTTTATTTATTATTATTATTATTATTATTATTACTATTTATACTTATAGTTATTTTCTTCCCTCTCCAAACAATGAACACTACATTAAAATGTATAACCTCAAAAGCTGCCAGCGACCGACCGTCAGTGGCGGGCCACTGCGTCGAACTGTAAAAGTGTCGACTGTCGAGGGTTGTCACTTGTCACGTCTCGTCGGCCATCAAGGCAGCAGCGGGTCG
Source organism: Sitobion miscanthi (assembly GCA_008086715.1). Lineage (NCBI taxonomy): Eukaryota > Metazoa > Arthropoda > Insecta > Hemiptera > Aphididae > Sitobion > Sitobion miscanthi. Next base: position 1,621,062 of record CM017800.1, on the reverse strand, counting down.
CTACTGACAAAGTAGCGACTTGCAATTATTGTTATTGTTATCCACAGACCATGGTTTATTTAGTAATTGTTATATTCTGTGGTCATGGGTTCAAGGTCGTACTATCACCATAGAACAAAAGCGGTAGTGGTTTTCTAAACTTTTTTATTATCTCTCCCCGATAACGTTATTATTATTTATTTATTAGTTATTATCATAGCAAAAGGAGATAATATTATTATTGTAATTTACTATTTAATATTTGCCCATATTAATGTGTATTGTGTCTTATTTTTTTTGGTGTGCGCATAGTAAGTTACTATTAGTAACTAACCGTCGTTGAGAGTCCGACCTTTTTTTTATTCTGTGGTTTCTTGACAATTATTTCACGCACTGTTCTCTATACTTGGGCACGTCTCTGTTGTGTACACTATTGTTGTCACTTCGATTGATGTTTTGAAGTTCTGCTAGTCACTACCTACCTACAATCAGAGATGTCGAACACCAACGTCAACGTCAGTTTTGCTTGCCAGCGGTGTTTCGAACCAATCCGTTTGGACAGCTCATTCAACAGCATCAGTGAACACACCATTGCTGAATTATCACGTAAGTGTTAGAGTGATTAACATTTGAACTCTGTTACCTAACGGTTGTTGTTGTTGTTTGCAGTGCCAATTGTCACATGTCCAGAAGTTGATCTTGAGTCTCAGGCAAAACACATTGATCATATGATACCCGGTTTTCACTTGAATGATTCGTCCAGTGGAAATAATGGTTTCACATTGTTGGGCGAAGGGGAGACACCGACACTTAGCCATCAAATGAAGGTTAGTTAAATAGCCATCCAATGTTTACATGTAGTACCTATCCATATGTGACTAGATTATATTTAATGATTATATCAGGGGTGTCCAACTCTACCCTCGGTAGGTATTAATGCGGTCCCCACTTCAATTTAATATCTTGTCCTCCACAAATACCCATGCATTTTTTGTCTCCATCTTACACATGTACGACATTTTCGTTCACTAGTTTCAATTGTGTGCTGTTCTAGTTTTAATATTAGAATGAAATGACTTATTATCAAATGTTTAGTTAAAGACATTATCTGTGCTTAAGCATTGGCTTTATTCAATATTTTAATTTTTAAGCTCGATATGAGTGTTTTTAATTTTTGATATTTTACATACCCATATATACTTGAAAATGAAAATATCGAAAAATCACCAATGCTTGAGAATTATCTTCTCTTACTTAAAAGTTTGATAATAGGTCAATTCACTCTTATATCAAAACTAACAGCCCACTATTGAAACTAGTGAACAGAAATGTAGTAGGTTGTACGTGTGTAAGTCGGTGACAATAAATGCATAGGTAGCATCCCCTTAAGTTGTAGGTATTTGGTATTTGCAAACGAATGTTTTGAAAATGAAAAACGCCTAAGGTAATAATCGGTCTACTATTTTGGGCTAGCACCTAGAAAGTTGTTTTTAGGGTTGCCACAACTTCAATCAATCTGAATATTATTCATTACTTTCATAATAAAGCAATCTATATTTTATAATTTCACATAGGTTTTTTTGATATTATAAACATTATATATCATTAATTTGTGTAGGTGGCAGCCAACCTTTTCGATATCGTGTCTGGAAATTCAAAGATAAACCATCCACTGTGTGATGAGTGCACCGATGTATTGATGGACATGATGGAAGAGGAGCTACAACAGGCCGAAGCGGACTACGTAGATTATAGCAATTACTTGAAAGAGTTTGTACCATTTTTATTGTAATTTAGACCATTGGTATTAAATGATAATATTATATTAATTGTTTAGACTTTCCACAGAAGAACCAGAAGACATGGATGCACTGAACAAAGAGTTGGAAGACGTGAGTAGTAAAGACATACTTTTCTATCATTTGATGTACAATAGAGTATCAATTAAACGTGTGGGTGATAAAGTTCTTAAAAAGTCCACTAAAAAATATACAATAGGTACAGTTGTTGACAGATAGATTGGCATGGTAGTGGCGGTGCTTCACCAAGTTGTCAAGTTGTTTATCATATAAGTATAAAAAAAATCTACTTTTTGTTTTAAAAACGTATTCGGCAGAATATTTTTTTATAAATTATTAAAGAGTACGGTGCAACAGCAAACTATCTCTACTCTTTTTCAAAATGCATGTTTTTAAATGTCCATTAAAGAATAATTTTGTTTACATTTCGGTGCAATAAACGAATACAATCGGTTGAATCTCTTGTTTGTTAAACAAGCTAATATCATACAAATAGAGATATCTGGTATACATAGTTTAGTGCACCGGGTATTAGCTTATGTCTCCTGAACAATTTCAAAATTGAAAATATAGAGATGGTCTGTCCTCACACCAGACTCTACAACTAGTATAGTTAATACCCAACTCTAAAATTAATATTAAATTATAAATATGGTTACAGTTGTTAAAAGAAGAGAAAAAGTTGATGGGTGAACTAGCAAATTTACAAGACACTGAAAACGCATTAGATTGTGATATAAAGGAAGCAGAGAAAGAAAAAGAAAGATTAATTAAAGAAGAGGAGCGGTATTGGAAAGAATACAGTAAACACCGAAGGGATTGTATCCTCATAGAAGATAAACAAAGAAGGTTGGTTTTTGTTATAGTATAAGTTTTAATTTTTAAATACTTATATGAATTGATGGATAATTTGGCCTTTTTCAAATTATTTGGAACTTAAAAGTAGATTAATTTTTTTTATAAATTTATATAATTAACGTACAATGTTTGTTGTAGCGTTGAATGTCAAATAATTTATACCACTTCACAATTGGCCAAGCTAAGAAAAACAAATGTATTTAATGCAACCTTTCACATATGGCATCATGGTCATTTTGGGACCATTAACAAATTACGATTGGGTAGACTGCCATCGGCTCCAGTGGATTGGGCAGAAATAAATGCAGCCTGGGGTCAAGTCACGTTGCTGTTGGTATCATTAGCTAGATATATGAATTTGAAATTTGAAAAATATCGTCTTGTACCTTATGGAAATCATTCTTATGTTGAAGTAAGTTTATATAATATAAACTAAAAATAGATTTACCTAATAATTAATAGACATTGAATACGATTACTTACACCTATAAATCAATGTTTTTTTGACAATATTCTTAAATTTGTTTTTAAATCTAGATTTTGAACAAGCAATGCACTTTCACTCAAAATCCCTATACTTAAAAAAAAATTACATTCCTCTTGAACTTCTAGTAAATAATTTACAGCATTAGTACAGATTAGATGAAATCAATTTCATCTATTTTGTAGTATTAATCTTTAACTATGTTCAACAAAATTTGTAAGAGATAAATATCATACAATTATGAATTAAATAATTAACATTATCATATAAATTAGTAGAATAACATATTATTAATATAAAAATTGGTTGAACAATTTATATTTGTGGTTAAATTATATTTATTAATACCTAATTTCTTATAATGTATTTAGATACTAATTTTATATATACTAGAAATTGAAAAATTATGATATAGTTTTTTTTTTTAATAACTTACAAAATTAATGTCAAATGAAAGGCACTGGTACAATGTGCAACCCTTGTTGATAATTAACCTTTAATTATCTTCACCAATCTGTGATCTACCTTTTATTACGATTAGATAAAATACATAAAATATTGAATATCTATGGACAATTCTATTTGCCATTGGAATTATTTAGTTGTTTAACTTAGCAGGCGACGAGTCAAAATTCTAAGTTAAGAGGTTACTTGAATAAATTTAGATAAATTTATTTTGATTTTCCAACTGTTCCCCTCAAGATAATCATATTTAAATGGTATTGACTCATATAACTGGCTGTAACATGGTTTTCATGAAAGGCGGTTATTATTATGTTGTCAGCATATGCCCCTAGGGATGTATAGTTTTTTGGGATGTTGTAAGTGAAATTCAAGTAAAGGAAGGAGGCAATGAGAATTACTTGAGGAACTCCTGCTTTAATTGTGTTAAGTTGAGTAATTGATATTTAGGTGGATGGTAAAATAGTAGTTTGTCAGATAGAATAGAACTTAATTAAAAGAATGTAAGCCAAGGCAACTAAAATAGAATTGGCGACAATCTCCTCACCCAAACATGCAAACTATATTATTAGACAATTTCTTAACAGACATGAAGGATAATTTTACAATATAAATTAAACTAATCAAAATTTGGTGACTTAGGATACCAAGGATTAAAGGCAGGTGTTAATAAGCAGTGTGTTAGATGAATTATTTTCTTGTATCTTTTGACATTTAATAATTATTGTCTTTTATTAAAATATGTGTAAAAGTTTTCATTATTAAAATTATTAAGTGTAGGCCATATATTGGACCAGTACCAAATAAAATACATTGTAATATGAACTTATTTTAATGTTACAGGTGTTAGGGGAAAAAAAGACATTGCCACTGTATGGCCAAGGTGGCATACGTTTTGTCTGGAACACAAAATTTGATTTGGCTATGGTTGCATTTTTAGACTGCCTCCAGCAATTCAAAGAAGAAGTTGAGAAAGGTAATTCTGGATTCCATTTACCATATCGAATGGAAAAAGGAAAGATTGAAGATTCAGCGACTGGCAATACATACAATATTCGGTAATTATAATAAATTACTTTTATTAAAAATATGAATTAATATTTGAGCACTAATATTTATTTATAATATACTTTGATGTTATAGAATACAATTGAATTCCGAAGAAGGTTGGACTAAAGCTCTAAAGTTTATGCTTACCAATTTGAAATGGGGCTTAGGTTGGGTATCTGCTAAAATAAACCACGAAATGTAAATAAAAAATGAATAATGAATTTGAATTTGAATAATAATATAAGTAATTACTAATTTGTATTTTATAATTTTTATATAAATGTATAACTTATTAATTAATATTAAATCAACAATGTATAATTGGTTTAAATTTAATTGTTCAAAACAATTTTGTTTGTCAAAAACCACATTAAGCCAAAAAGAAAACTAGATGACCCATTTAAAACTTCTGATTGAGTGATTATATCTCTGATTTGTGGTATAGTGTATTCTACAACTTCAATATCTTCTCCTTCGTGCGCAAGACCTCCTCCTTCAGAAATTTTCATTTGATCAGTCACTTCGGTATAAAAAAATGTCATAATGGAACCAGCTGTACTTAATGCAGCTCTAAAAATAAAAAACACAATTCAATAATTTATTTTTCAATTCCTATTGTTTTTAATACATAATTAACATTATTAAGTTATAGTGTACAATATAAATTATATATTTTATCAAATATTAATTGATTACATAGAAAATAAATTTCCCTATAATGGTATGTTTTAAAAATCAATATAATGTAACTTATTTTTTTTTATATTTGTTTTTTTTTTCACAAGTAATTAACTATTAAGTCCAAGAGTATTTTTATAAATGTGAATTTATTGTAAGGTTTGTACGAACAATTTTTCAATAAATGTATATTAGCTGTAGCTAATTGTATAATTTATGTACATCATATTTTTTTAAAATTATATACAAAATTGGATCATTTTTAATATTATTGATTTATTTAAAAAATGGGTAAATAGTTGAAATAGCTATTGCAAGTTTACTAGAGCTGTATTAATAAGATTATTTGGCGTGGATATATAGTGCATAGAAACCACACTCACCACTCAAATGATGAAAATAAAGATGTTTTTGTGTTAAAATATTTATTGACAATACACTACATCCATAATGCACTGTCTATTTGTAAACAGAAAAACTATAATATGTTTTGTAGTGTAAAAATAGTAACCTAATTATACACTGTTAATATGCCATAGTAAAATGTATTAATATAGTATTATAGTTTTTAAAGTAGAAAACATAATTACATTACCTACAACTGATGACTTTTTGCATATCTGACACTTTGACTTCATAACCACATTCTTCTCGGACCTCATCAACAGCTATTTCTTCAAGAGCTTTGTTTTTGTCTACAATACCAGCACAAAATTCTACAGTCAAACCAAGGCTAGGTGGATATTTTTCGATATCGATGCGTCCATCTTTTGGTCTATCACATTCTGGTATACTTCTATAGTAGACACCTACAAATAATAATATACATTCAACAATACAATATACCAACCAATGTCCAATTGTTACCTGGTCTAAATTGTTTAACACACACCAATGTATTTCTGGTTCTGTTGTAAATGATCACAAACACTCTACACATAAACCAAAAACCAGCTAGGTAAAAAAAATATATCATTATATTAATAATTTAAAGACATAAATTAATATTATTGTTACTTATATTTATTTAACTCTGTGCACTAAAAGAAGAAACTAGCATTAAAGTATCAGACTATTTAAAAATGGTACATATCTATATGACATAACTATATATTTTCCTTTTTCATTCATCTAATAAATAGGTAATATAGATACATATTTATTGTTAATATTTTTTTAATTGCATTGAAAACAAATCGTGAAAATTATAAATCATTAATAATACTACTGAATACTGATTTATTTAACTTTAAAAGTAAGGCCAAGATTTCCATGCAAAGTGCATTATTATTTAGGTGCCCTAAAACAATGCATTTCAAGTACATAATTTATTTCATATAACAGATATTTAAAATGTGAAATTTTTATTTTGCATTTTTCAATGTTATTCCATTATTAGAGATTTTTTTTTAGCATTTTTAGCTCATATTTTATTAATTTTTTGTGCATGTTGATATATTGAATGAGCATTAGAAGTAAATTAGCTGAGAGTTCAAAATATATCAATAAATAATATTAATAATAAATAATTCATAATATTTTCTTGATAGTTTTTAAGTATTTTTCATTCATACAAAATGTCAATCATTCTATATATTCTTATTACAGAATTATTATTCTTATAAAATGAATATTGTTTATTTATAATATTCATCATTAAGCAGGTATATTATATTAGGCAATAGGTGATATTGATAAAACAAAAAAGTACAGTAATAGTTATGAAATAAATAACATTAAAATGAGATTGTAAAACATATAGGGAATCACAATTTTACCAACTTACAAACATTTTTATTTTTTAGTTTGATAATAATTTTAATGTTTAATGAGTGTTTTAACATTTAGGTAGTATTGATCACAAAATAAATACTTATAAAATAAAGAGCAAAATGATTAGCTAGGTATAGTATGATGTAAGATATTTGAGCTTATTATTTATTATTATAAATAATTACAATAATTAAAACATGAATTCAAATAGATATTTTTTAATTTACTTATTTATTTTTCCAATTTGTTAAGACAATAACATTAAAAAATATTTCAACTTCTAAAGTCGGAAATAGAAATTAGGAATGCAAGATGTTCCAACATAATTATTTAAGTAATTGTTTAGATCTGTCAGTTTTGTCAAATCTGATTTATAAGGCAAAATTAATTTATATTTGAATATTTGACCCTTTTATTATGAATATTTCAAAAAGTTATGAGCATTGAATATAAATAGGTAAATACAATATAAGTATTTATAAATTTACCAATAATTAATAACAATTAGGTTATAATGAATCAACTTAAGTTTAAGAACAAATAAACAAGCATTGAGTCACTTTCTAAGCAATGCAGTGCCTAAAATGTTAAATATAATATTGTGCTATAATAAACAAAATATGATTATTATTAGTGGATAATTGTTTAAAACACAAATGCACTTATACTTTTATTGACGTACTTAATTTTTAGTAATGCCAATATGACCTCAAAATAACGCATTATTAGTGTTAATAATATAAAGTATAGTTACCCATTATGACTATCAATTAGGTCCCATTTTATTTCATTTCCTCCCTAAACAGAAAAACAAACAAATATACTAATACTTCGCGGCAATTAATGAGATTCCTAAATACAATTAAGATAGGTAATATGTACTTGTTTAAATATCAATGAAAACGGCCTAATGAATGCCGATTCTGTGGTTTTAACAACTCTGACATCGGTTATGGGCTTCATGGTTAAACAGGTTTCGAGTTAATATCTGTGCACACGAAAAACCAAATTACAAGATTGCAGAAACGTTAAAACAATTGGATGTATAAAAATAATATAATACTACTTATTATCATCAAAGTACCCACGTAACGGTAATTCGGGAGTCGGACGGACTTGGAGATTTTGCAAAAAACCACTCAATAGTACTCTACCCGGCCGGGACGGAAAATGAAACGCAACTAACGAAAAACCGTGCAATTCGTTGATCGATCACAAGCTGCTGAGAGCCGTCGCGTACTCGGATATCAATTGTGGTCGAAGACTGCAATACCGTATTAAATAATAAATATTCTTATTATAATAGCCAATAGGTACCGCGTATTGTGTGTCCATGTCAACCGTTATCATGGTGAACACCGATGATGATAAATAATATTATAATAAATAAGTACTCAAGACTTAAGACTTGAAAGTATTATTTATTGTTTAGTCGGTAATTACTAATTATTGCTGCTGTAGTAGTGCTATAATATTGTACGCGCCGGTCGGAGTGGAGTTTAACTGCAACAGCTGTGAGCTGCTACGAAAAACTACTACTCCTACTATATTATAATATGACTCCGATAAATTATTATTTTTTACCGTCGAATTCGGTATACTATTATTATATTTTGATTTTATAATCCGTCATCCGAAGGAGTTGCGCTTCATGAAATCTATACGTCGGCCACTTTTAGGGACTACTTTTAAAATATTATTTCGGTGATTTGTATTAATATTTAATTTTATAATATTGAATTTCGGTTTTCGGCGTAGTTGTAGTCGCAGCAATATGCGTTCGGAGTATTAAATTATTTTAATCGTGGCAGATGATTATCGAAGTAGTTGCAGTACAGGACAACGGTCGTGGCCACTTTATTAATTATTTATCATATTTCTGAGGGGCACATTGATTAGGACGTTACGTCATCGCGGTCCGTCCGCCGACCACTATTGAACTCTTTTCTACTCTCTACTCTCTAGTCCACTCGTCACTTCGTCAGTCATTCACCCGCTCCCATCGCTCTACATTTTATCGGACGGAGTTGACTCTTCACAGTATTTTGGTCCCTCGTCCGATTTTTGATTTCCTGTAATAACTAATAAAAACAATTAAATAACGGCGCGCCCACACCCACTGAAAATAATAATATGATCATATGATCGTTTCGAGTGTACAAAATCTGTGGAAATTGTGCGGCCGAGTACGTCGCTTATCGACCACAGGTCCGATTCGTATGGCAGATTCGAGCGTTTCACGTAAGTCGTCCATCTGTTTTCGATTTCGTTCGTCTCCCAGATGAATATTGTTGACAGTTATAATTAAGTAGTTAATGTTTTAAGTTGCTGTTGTTATTGTTTTTGACGCTGCATGTTAGTTTTTGTAATATTCCTCTAACGTACTCGCCCGACCATTTTGCACAATTCTGTGCATATAACATTTTAGTAGTGTGTCTGCAACGGTCACCATGTTTGCCAAATCAATATCGTCGTTTTTCTTTGCTAGGACATTAAACGCAACTGTTCCCAAGATGATGTCGTCCACATGCATTGAGGCGTTGTCCGCTGAAGGCCGGCGGGACTTTTACAACTCGTTTGACACCGTACTCACCGACTGCGATGGTGTACTGTGGTTGCTGAACAACACTATACAGGGGGCCACAGACGTCATGAACGGCTTCAAGGCGGACAACAAGAAGGTGTTTTTTGTCACCAACAATAGCACTAAATCGCACACGCAATTCTTGGAGAAGTTTCATGCACTGGGATTCAAAGCCCTGGCCAACGAAGTGGTCAGTACTAGTTTCTTGGCCGCAAAATACTTGAAGGCCAATCTCGATCCATCTAAGCAAGTGTATGTGGTCGGATCTCCAGCTATTGCATGTGAACTAGATGCACTAAATATAAGACACTTTGGTGTTGGCGAGGATTATTTAAAAACTTCTGTACCCACGTTTGTTGAAAACATAAAGCTTGAACCCGACGTTGGTGCTGTGTTGGTTGGATTTGACGAACATCTTAGTTATCCTAAACTATTTAGAGCTGCATCCTACTTGAAGGATCAAAATGTCCTGTTTGTGGCAACTAACACTGATGAGAGTTTCCCTGTGGCTGGTACAGGTTTAGTTATGCCTGGTACTGGTAGTCTGGTGTGTGCTGTCAAGACTTGTGCCGGACGAGAGCCATTTGTTGTTGGCAAACCGTCAAGCTATATATGCAATGTCTTAACGGAAACAAATAAAATTGACCCTTCAAGGACATTAATGATTGGTGACCGTTGCAACACTGATATACTGTTGGGTAAACGTTGTGGGTTTAAAACACTGTTGGTATTAACTGGTGTTAATAGCCTGAAAGATGTGGAAGAGTGGAGCAAATCTGATGATCCTAAATTACTGGAGCTAGTACCCGATTATTACGCTCAGAGTATCGATAGTTTAAGAGCGACATTTCCAGTGCCATTGTAATGATTGAATGACAATTTTTACTGTTTATTTTAAATAAATTAAAATATTAAACTAATGCATTGTAGAACAATTTTATTTTATTAAATTATGTTATAACCGTTTTTAGACAATTTTTAGGGGTGGATATTTAAATGTTTTTCACATTTTGTTCAACTTATTGATTTATTACTTCAATTATAGCAAAAATTATGGGATGTACTCGTGCCCATCATAATACAATGTATGAAGTCTCTGGAAATGTAAATTCTTTTCTGATAAAATTGGTATTGTTTATTAAATAGTACAATTCTTGTGTTATCTGAGAATAATATGTTACCTATGCTGTTTGCTTTTTTTATGTCAATTAAATTTCTGATTTTTTTGTGAATGAACAAATGTTGTAATAAACAGTTTTTTATTGTCTGTCTACCATATTTGTTTAGTTGTCCTTATATTATTTCATACTATTTAATATCTGCTGAATCGTTAATCAATATTTCTAAAGAGTATAACAAATAACAATCAATAATTATCAGTTAATCTGCCTGAGGGTTTTTTTTCCCAAATAGGTTTTAAGTAAAATATAAATTACTAAGACTGTGCTATGTCAGGTATATCATAGATATTAAGTTATAAAAGGTTATGATTTTTTATCTTTTAATACAATAATACTTGTCACATATGAATTTTATTGATGCATGATTAGGCAGTAATTGAAATATATATTATGTAATTTAAAAATTAGTATAATACCATAGCTTAACATTTTCTAGATAAATTATAGAAGAATATTTTATCTACATTAAACCTACTTAAAAATGTAATAGTGTTTACTTGAGTATAACAATATAATATTGTTAACCTAATATTTCTTGTAAATTGATAGGAATTATTGTTCAATCTGTTAAAGAGAAATGATATAATTTTTCTATAATTACTTAAAATATTAGGTATAAATTATTATTGTTGGGTTGATGCAATACTTGCAAGTTATACGTTGATTAGAGATAATTTGTCGAAGTAAGATAACCTTTTTTTAAAGTTTATCGTTTTAGAATTATTAAGGTTGCAATTTTGAGACTAGATGATATTATTTAACACCATTATTAAATTTGATTACAATAATTGAAATTTATTTATTTATGAAAATATTAGACAGTAGGCAAAATAATAATTTCATATATTTATATTTATATATTATTATAAAATAGTAAACTTTAAAAAAAAATAGGGGGGAAATATCCGCATCAAAATATATCGGGGGAGGGGGGGATGTCCGCAAGTCTGTATACCTAAGTTATAAATAAAGTTTGTATTTACCATAGTTTTATAATTTTATATTAGACATAACCATAAATTATAATTTTAATGATAAAATAATGTATATGTTAAAAAATTAGCCATATCCCTCCCCATGACAAAATCATTTGACCGCCACTGAAATAATGTAAGCATATTTTATTTTGTTAGGCAAAAATAAGTTTAAACTAACATAGATAATATTATTATTTATTACTAATAGAAAAATAAATAAATTGCTAATATAAATATAACCAAATACCTATCCTTAGCAATATTTGCTGACAAACCATCTCCACTCGTTTTTCGTTCGTAATGATTTCTCGTTGAATTCAAATTTAACACATCCATAATAATTACCCTCGCAATTACCTATCCAAATACTCAATGACTAGGTAGGTATACTATGCACCATCTATAGGCTGGGCGAATTCCCTTATATATATATTATATTTGGTACTGGTCTAGTTGACCCCCACCCAGAAGGCAATTCCCCCGCTACTCAGGTTTAGTTGAAGCCCGCCACTTCATCTCTCGTATTTTCGATGTTATAATCAATAATTTATTTAAAAATAATACATTATACATTTATGATTATACAGAATCATTCAGGCGATAAAAATAAAAATATATAAACAAAACGTAATACGTATAATAAAAAATAAAAAAACAATAATAAAACAAATCGTAATGCGTTTACGTATAAAAAATAAAAAATAATAATATAACATTATATAGGTGGATTTTTAGGTGCACGGATTTTACCAAACATTATTCTTAAAATATCTAATTAGAGTATTTCACACGAATACCTAACGTATATGATCTTGTACCTTTTTTATCTGCATTCTGCAGTCTATTAGTATATTATACATTTTATAATATCGATAGATAAGATATTTTGATTGCCTGAATTATTCTGTATAATCATAAATGTATAATGTATTATTTTAAAATAAATTAGGTATTAATTATAACATCGAGAATATGAGAGAAGTGGCGGGTGTCAACTAAACCTGAGTGGCGGGGGAATTGCCTTCTGGGTGGGGGTCAACTAGACCAGTACTAAATATAATATACATATATAACGTAAACCTAGTTATTTAAAAAAAAAAACTATAATAAACTGAGCCGATGCTCAATAAATCAATTTATCCGTACAAAAGGACTGCAAAAGGTATCTAATTGTCAGTTGGCGTATAATTCTATAAAAACGTTAATTGAGAATAAGGTACCAGCTATTATTTTTTTTTCGTATTTAGGAATCAACTTAAGCATATATATATAGGTACAGTACATAAGTACACTCTTTTACGTTAAAAATAAAGTCTAGATGAACCTATGCTGCTAAGTGTTGGGCGACATCGATCACTCAATCACTGAGTCACTATACTTACTAATGTCGTCCAGGTGTAGGATTTTGATTTTATTCGCACACATATTGTTTGCTATTGATATTGTTATTTATTTATTATTATTATTATTATTATTGCAGAGTTGAGGGTCTCGTACAGAGACAAGGGCGATGTCTTGCTCGAAGATAATTTGGAATCGAAAAATCCACATCAGCTGTTTTCTATATGGTTCAAAAAAGCTTCGGAACGCGACGACGTGAGACAGCCCAACGCTGCTTGTTTGGCTACGGCTACTAAGTAATATAGATTACTATAAACTTTATATTTATCATAATACTAGCTGATCCTGTGCACTTAGTTGCCCGTTAAATGTACCAACTCTATATGACTCAAACTTTGTTCAATTCGTTATTTAATATTCGGTGTATGGTGTTCAAAATTTATCTTAACTTTTCTGTTGCCTGGAATAAAAATTCTGATTCACAGCAGTATATTATCAGGTAGGCAATCTATCTGCAGTAAATCGCGGACCCCGTGCTGTTTGTACGTAACTGTATGATTTAACTCTGAAGTATCAAAGTTATACCAAGTTTATTTTGATATAATACGGTGGATTAATATAATCAATTAATACAAAATCCTAACCTAACCCAACCGTACTAAAATCCGATGAATAAAAAAAACCAAATTTAACCCTTTTTTAAATTAGCCTATCTTCTTCCCAGAGATCTGCACATAAACATTCACTTATGTATAATATAACTGATCCTACACACTTCGTGGCCCATAAAAAATGACAAAAAAATTGTGATTATTCAACTCCTTTTTGGTATAACTTACTGCAGTAAGTGCAACTCAGCCACCCTGGTAGGCAATGTGCGGAAATTCGATTTGATGCATGCTTGTACCTGATGTGCCCGATTAACCAATAGCAACCAATAATAAATAAATACTATTTCTATTAGTTATTTCTCATTTAACCAATAGCAACCATTTATAAACAAATATTTCCATCGTAAATCTCAAAATCCCTGTTTGAGCACTTCTATTAATTGGTCGTAGTGTGATGTTATTATAGCCTATAAGCCTTCCTCGATGAATGGACTATCCAACAAAAAAAATTATTTTTCAATTCGAACCAAAAGTTCCTAAGATTAGCGCGTTCAAACACACAACTCTACAGCTTTATATATTAGTATAGATTATACTAGAAAGTAGAAGCCCCTTTGTATGTAAGTACGCGTTTATCTCGAAAAGTACTTGAATTTTCACATTTTGAGTTTTCACTAATGGATTGGCTTAGTCACTAGGAATTTATTGTAATGTATAATACGTCTTAGAAAACTTATTGGATAATTACTCATTGGTAATTTAGTACCTACTGTCAGCGACGGATTAAGAGTTAAAGACGCCGGGGGCCAAATAAATGTAACGCCTCATTGCCAGAATTTCTAAAATAATTTATATTTTAATTATAATTTTTTTTTTTTTTTTTTATTTGAGTTAAACAATCTATACAAATTATGTATAATAAGCTTAAGTGTTAACAAATTAAGATTACAGCCAGAAAAATATGAAGGAGAAGCCACCCACTGGTGACACTCCAGGATTTATAATTTAAATTTAAATATTTACAGTGTAATAATAAAAAAAAAAACAATAGGTACTTTTATTATGATAAATATATTATTTAAATAACTATTTAAAATACAATATATTTTTTTGAATATAACAGTTTTAGATCACATTTTTTCTGGTAACTTTTCCAGAAGCAAATTTATGAATTATTTGTTCCCATTCTATTTGTTTTAATATTGTATTCTCTAACTCAATATGGAAAGTGCCGAAAGTTTTTCATTAGATAATGATGACCTAAGGTAATTTTGCACTTTTTTAGAACTGAAAAAGAACGTTCTCCAGTGACATTAGAGCATGGAAGAGAGCAAAAAATTCTTAGAGCTATTTCAACATTTGAGAATGTTGAAGAAAGCTGAGATTGTATGAGAGCTTTTAAAATGTTAAATGCAGATGATTTGTTTTCAATAGAAAAGTTGCAAATTGTATCTTTAAATTGTATAACTTCTTCTATGAAATCGTTTTCAATATCATCAGGATAAATATCAATAAGTTTTTCTGCATAGATTTTAATATTTACTGCGTTTTCTTTCTCTAAATTTAGGAAAAGTCCAAAGTTATTGTTGATATAAGAATAATATTTCTTTCTTCTATTTAAATCAGCAATTAAATGGTCCAAGATAACTAAAAACACTTCGTTTTTAATTTTTTCAGATCCTTCATGTATAGCTTCTTTTGATGATGTTTCATCTGCAAATTTAACCTGTTTTTTAGTTCTGGAAGTTTTTGTCGAAAAATCAACCTTTCCACACAACTGTAATGATTCTAATAAATACTGATTAAAATTATTTCTTACTTCTTTTACATATGATTCTAATGATTCGTATAGTTTTCCAACATGATACACAGCATCCCCTTAACATCTTATCACTTTCAATCGCCAATATGAAAGAATAATATTTACTTTTTTTAAACTGACATACCCTTTTTCACCAAAACCGTCCAAGTATAATATAATAATTAATAACGAATAATATTGGTATTAACAATATGTTGACGCCATTCTTAAAATATGAAAATTATGACTCTGGGGGCAGTTGCCCCCGGTTAAATACGACTGCCTACTGTATATAACATAGCGTGTGTATTTTTGTGACGTTCTGTAGGTCTGGTATTCCGTCGGCTAGATTTGTTTTACTTAAAGCTTTCGGCGAATCGGGTTACACGTTTTTTACAAACTCAGAGAGCCGCAAGGGCCGAGAAATCGTGAGTACCTCATTACCTTGTTTTATATAATATATTATTATAAATTGTCACGGGATATGCCATCGTTTATAATTATATAGGTACCTTAGGTATTTATATGCAATTGAATTGTACTGCGGAACCACAAATCGAGTATTAATAGTACTGAAAATTTAAATAAGTATTTATTCGATACTTAAATTACTTACAATTTTTTTTCAAATGAACAGTTTTTCCGACTATCGAAAATTGAACCGTATATGGAATACGATTATCTTTATCTTTATCTTATCTACCTAAATCGTAGATCGCATTATTTTGATAAAAAATTTGTGCTACAGAGATGACGTGAATTTCATGTGAACTGCGAGTAATGTCACCATTGTAACTAGGATTTTCGATCACTCCATATAGCTATAAACACTATACAGGTATACAATAAGCATTAAAATATTAAAATTTCTAGGAAGAAAACCCGGTAGCAGCCATGACGATATATTGGGACGCGTTAGACCGATCGGTAAGTTTAGATTTATAACACATTACATATTGACAGGGGTGGCATACTGGCATATTATTTTGACGCTACGTGCCAAAAAATACCTTTTTTTATAGATTGTGCCATTAAATTTGAAAAGAGGTACATATACGGCTATTTATTGGTAAATATAACGATTAGGTATTCGAATTATTTAATCTTTAGATATTAATATATACATTGTGATATTCTTTATTATTAAAAATAAAAAAAAATATATGTATAACATAAATATTTGAATTTTTCGCGTGCCCTCAAAATGTTTTCGCTTGCCATGGATTTGCCATCCTTGCTAATAGCAGGCTGCTATAGGATTTTTCTGTCGAGGTTCTGCTGCTGTTCTATGTTAATGATCATAGTTCGAGACTTATTGCACTAAAACGTAAATTGAATTATATGCGCTAAAGATATATGAATAATCACAATTTGTTTAAACGAATACATTTTAACGTATACAAATAACAAAAACACATCACATGAAACATTATGTAAATCCTATAAAAATAAAATATTTGGATATGAACTAATAGAAAAACATTTATTTTCCACATAATCTTCTAAAATTATATAATAATCTATTAAAAAGTAATTAAAATATATTAAAATAAATATTTTTACCATTGTCAAACTAAACTGTATACCTAATTGAGGTAGATAGATTCTAGGTACCTATCTAATTTTTTTAACCAGTTGAAAAATCGAAATTGTTTTATATTTATAATTTACCTATGAACACGTGTAAAGAAAATCGTTTAAGACAATTGTAGGCGAAATCCTTAAAATAGGCCAACTAAAATGTTGTAGTAATAGTGCTATAAGTCCCGAAATCTGCATTGTATAGATTATAGATATAAATTATAAACGAAACCAATAGTAAATCGCGTAAGTAGACATTAATATTATTGAATACCTACATTTTCTTTTACATATATTTAATGTACGTATTATATAGGTACGGATCGAAGGGGCTGTGGAGAAAATCGATGAAACTGAGTCCACTGAATATTTCGATACGAGACCGAGAAGTAGCCAAATCGGTGCTCATGTGAGTCGGCAGAGCACAGTAATAAGCAGCAGAGAGTCACTTTCCAAACAAAATGAAAAGCTCGAAGTCGAGTTCTCCGAAAAACGAGTGCCCAGACCGTCTTATTGGTAAGCAAATGAGTCTATGCAGTGCCCGTGTATCGGCGTAATATATGTTTGGACTGTTCAGAGTTTAATGATATTCGTAGTTGAAAATACTTACCGAATACACTAAATTTTGGTTGTCTACAATTTTACCGAAATTCTTAACGTCGGGCTTAACGCGCGGAACTCCCATTTTTCATCCACAGGAACGGCTACAAAATAATTCCCAAAACGATGGAGTTTTGGCAAGGGCAGAGTGACAGGCTGCACGATCGCATCGTCTTCGAAAGGGCCGAGCCCGCGGCCGAAAAGCAAATCGCCAGTCACGCCGGCGAAAACGGTTGGGTATTTTACCGTCTCTCGCCGTAACGTTGCGTCGTATATACATATTATACCATCTATACCTACATATCGTGTGTCGACATAAATGTATTATAACAGTAAGAATACAAACTTCCAATAAATTGTGGTTTTTTTCGTATTAAATAGTGATGTACTTTGATGTACCTAAAATATAATAAATTGATTAATATTAAATAATAATAATAATGTAAAAATCAAACCACAAAATATGTTTACAAAATACATTTCTAATTTTTCCGAATGTTTATCCTTGAGATTTAATTATTGTCATCGCAAAATATGCAAGTTTAATATTGGAAATTGAGCTTTTTGAAAATTAAATGGTAAAATAGTACCGGAAAATGTCAAATTTATAAGCGGAATCAAAAATTCCCTTGTGCTATGCGGTTCCAGTAAAAACTTTGCAGTCAATAGCATTACGATTGATATCACAATATATAATTAGCTTCCATCCCGTTGACTCCTTTATATAAACTGCTTCCGTTCCACTATGATCATAATATTATTTCTCACTCCGATTGCCACCACCTGCCTTTTCCTTGCTTGACATTATACGCGGTTTGTTAGATTGCCTACCCAACTGATTCAGGAACATCATTTAAAAGGTACATTAAATTGCTTATTCAATACAAATCTGGGCGTCGTTCGAAATTAATACATCGAATCGAACTTGATTGGTCTTTTCAATCAATTAAAAATTTGTTCTCCGACGATATATTTTTTTAAATTGTTAATATTTCAACAAATAAAATAAAACATGACAAACGAATGGTTCAGAGTTTTTTTTTTGCCTCAAATGTAGTATCACCTTTAAATAACCCCCCCCCCCAAAAAAAAAAAAAAATATTCTACATGCCACTGATTATACTTACAACTAACTGATATAAATGCTGTTATTTCAATATTATGTATAAAAAATAGACCAGTGTATTGGCTGTGTTATACATAAATTTATAATAATATATTGTGCATATGAGTATATGACTACACGCAGCTATAATATGTTACTAGCACAATATTAAAGAATTTAAAGTGTCATAATTATCATCGTAGTCATTGTTATAATAGTATATTAATATACCTGCAATTACCGGGTGATTCTTTTATCAAACAACACGCTCATTATTTCAAAATGTGTAAATTTTTTTGAAAATATTTTTTTACATAGTTTCAAATCGCTTGTAAAACAACGTTTTTATTAAAAAGTTATATTTTTAATCTTTATAATTTTTTAAGTTTTTTACTTTTTTGAGCTACAACATATGGTTTTAATTTTATATTCCATAACAGAATATTTTTCTTAGTATTTTGATACATGAAATTCGAATTTTGGGTGAGTAGTTAATGAGTTATAAGTTTTTAAAATTTAGATGAGCGGAGTGGAGTGGTACGGGGTTACCCCGCGAAATATTTGTCCACTTCACCGCTCATCAAAACTTTGAATATTTATAACTCATAAACTACTCACCCCAAATTCGATTTTCATGTATCGAAATACTAAGAAAATATTCTGCTTTGGAATAAAAAATTAAAACCCTATGTTGTCATTTAAAAAAGTAAAAAACTTAAAAAAATATAAGGAGAAAAAATATTTAAAAATATAATTTTTTAATAAAAACGTTGTTTTATAAGCGACTTGAAACTATGTAAAAAAATATTTTCAAAAAAATCTACACGTTTTGAAATAATGAGTGTTGTTTGATAAAGAATCACCCGGTATACATCAAGTAGGTATACCTACCTATATACTACATAATTACGAAATTAACCAAAATTATCTTATTTTAATTTTTTTTTTTATAAGTCAATCCTTTATATTTATTTAATTCTGTTTGATCAAAAATATTGTTTGTTGCATTTTTCATAATTTGAGTTTGAAGTATTAAAATAAATTATAGAAATTTTCAAGGTGGTGGGAGGGGGAGCTGCAAGATTACGAAATGTAATATTATGATTTTATCTTTCAGCATCTCAAATCGTTTGTCTGATTATCATGAATCACCTATGGTGGCTATAGGTAGAGGTACATTATACAGAAGTCCTTGAAACTACGTTGATATTATTGCCTAATATTCGATTGCATTAAAAGCGTGATAAACCTATATTTTCTAATTTTTTATGGATTTCATTATTATGGAATAATTTTAACGCAAATACCACGTGCCTCTTTGAATAGGTATAATATCGTATGTTTACCTTCACGTATTAAAACGTCTATACCTATACGATATTTCCTAATTCGATTCTTAACATTATAGTGAATTATTAATTAACTATTATCAAACTTAAAAGTAAGAAAATTATCTATGTCTGTGCGTTGTTAGTTTTTATGGTCTTGTGAAAGATACTTATTAAAAGTATTCAAGTAGGTACCTACCTAATACAGTCGTACAGATAAAGATAATTATGTAAAAAAAGTGTATAAAATATGTATTTAAAATTCATTAACATTTAGTATTATTGGATACAAAATATACAGATATTTTAAAATACTTTAAAACTGCTATTGTATAAATAATAGTTAAAAATCTAATACAAAATGTTACGTTTATAAGGCGAAGAAAACACACGCAAGTGTGGTAGCTGGTAGGTAATGGTAATGTTCAATACGACCTGATAATGACGGTATAACGTATAGTAATAATTAATATTATCACTAGTTTTCCGTATTATTTCTTCAATTTGTACCTATAATTGTAATCATTAGTTCATTTTGGCTTGTCTAAACTGTATAAAGGTAATTTCTACAAGTACACACACGACCTACGTAATAATATATTACTGTTTTTATAATAATTTACATTAAATCACACTATAGGTACGCTTTATACGACCGATGAGCTATTATAGTAAAGATTATGAGATATTATATTTCCCAGTTTGTATACAATCCGTGTTAAATGTTAACCATGCCAAAATAAATCACTTAGGTCCTGATACACGCAATCAACAGAATCAATATTCAATACGATGTACGCATCATTATTGGTAAATTTTTTTTTATAGTTGTGTAAATTGTACGAGATGTATATTATAATTTATGTAAAGGAAATAATGTTTATATATTGTATACTCAACAATCAACATTGTATGGAAATCAGCACATGTTATAGGATCAATTAGTATAATATCGATCGAGTAAATACATACATTATAGGTAATTAATAATAATACAATTTATTTTTATCGCATAGGTATTAGTTCCCTTGAGTAGTTACGTCGAGTACGTTTAAAGTGTAAAATACTTAAGTTTTTTTTCCTTAGCTATAGTTTATTTTGTTAATCAGTTTTTTTTTATTATCTTAAATTAAATTAAATGTTTAAGTAGTAAGTTCATTAGTGTGAAACTCTTTAAACCCGAACAAACTTTTTATAGTAGATATAGGTATATCATTGGTATATGCTATGTGAGTATAATATTAATGTATAGTATAGTATTATCGAGGAGAGAGGTAAAGAAGCAACGATCGACTTCGGTACGACATGAGGACAGTGTTTGGGTATTGAAAGAGTCTCGGATTAGGCTGCAGTCATGTTGTGGGTGATCTACCCTTAACCAGTGGCATAGATACAATTTTTTTTCCTGGGGGGGGGGGGTTAAAATATATTTATGATACAAGTTATTAGTTAAACTAAACGTCATTTTTATTTTGAATTAGTATTAGTAATAAGTGTAATAGTGTATTACATTTACCGATTTGTTTTTTTTTTCTGCCAGAATATAATATGTATAATTGAGTTATATTGTCAGGTTTGGATGACAAAGTTTGAATTGCTTTTTGAAATATTTTTATTTAAATAAAAAAAAAATATACATTTACTATTATGGTAAGCTGCGTGTACCTATTACCTATACAGTTAATTAAAAAAAAGGTTGTACAATATGACACATCGGTTATTGTTCAATAAACAGTCGGCGGATTCAGCATAAATAAATTTCCGGTGGAATCGATAAAACCCTATCGTCAGCGCCACATTATAATGGGCTGCATATGAGGCTTTCGGAGAATCGATCCCGTGACAGATCTGTTTTTTTTTTTGGAAATGAGTCAACTTTTAGTTAATTTGTAGGTACCTAGGTATTACCTATGCACTAATAAAATCTAATAATTTACATTTATTTTTGCTACGTTGACATCACGTGAACTTTTCAAAATAGTTGGATTTTTACTGTGATAGGGTCATCGATTAGATAATATATCGATTAAATAATGTATCGATTAGGTAATAAAATATAACTTGTTTAAAATAAAATAACGTTTTGTCTTACGATATTATTTCTAACACCGAATAAGCCAACACGCCTAGGATTAGGTATACGATCTTATAATCAAAACAATTAATATTATGAACGCACTTATTTATGTATTTTCGTTTCCACTACCTATGCGGGATCGATGGGCGACGGCCAATCATGGTCATATCTAGAATGTGCCGTGGCAGTGCCGTCGGCAGATATTCGTCTCATTGCCAGTCGAACGATGGATCGCGAAACGTGAATAGTGACGTAGAGTGTGGACTGAATTTAGGAAAGCGTTTTCTATTTACAGACCATACTGACTTTGCATTGTTTTCCTCACTGTTTACTAAGAACTATTATGGCATTTACCGTGTTCTGATCATTACGTACCTGTAAAAAAGTAGATATTTTATCAAGACACGTGGTATTATTGTATATCCGCAAGTCGGTCGTTGGCGCATTTGAGTCCGTTTGGAAATAATAAATTGAAAATGACTGGCGCGTGGACCGTAAGTATTTGAAAAGGTCGCGTTTTCTATA
The DNA here is from genome assembly GCA_008086715.1 of Sitobion miscanthi. Classification (NCBI taxonomy): domain Eukaryota; kingdom Metazoa; phylum Arthropoda; class Insecta; order Hemiptera; family Aphididae; genus Sitobion; species Sitobion miscanthi. Next base: position 1,598,268 of record CM017800.1, on the reverse strand, counting down.
CTTACTCTATCTTCGTCCGATTAAGGGGTGTACGAAAGTCTTGTCGTAAGGCGTAATAGCAACATTTGCAAAATTATGCTCAATATTGTAAATTTTAATAAATAAGGCGAGTGTTGTCAAAAATAAAATATGCATAAACAATTAAAATAAGTAATAATATAATATAATATTATACTTTTTGGCATTTTTGAATGTATATTTAAATTATTACTGTACATATTGCTTTATAATATATATTGTAAATAAAAATAAATAGAAATTGCGTTTGAACGATAAGTCTATCGCGATTCGCTGTACCTACAAAACTTTGATATTTATATAATAATAATATGAACCGATGACTGAGTGTTTAAACGATAAGGTGTACGAGTTTAGTGTTGTAAGGTCTTACCTCAGAAGATACTGGCAAAAGTATAAAGTAACATTTATGAGAGTAAAACAATAAATTGAAAATCGTTCACACTCACTCCAGCCCCTCCTATATGCACAAACGTTACGTAACTCAATCTTAGCTAACCTTCAGGCATCGGGTAAATTTATATAACCAGTTTAAGGTATTTTCCTATAACTTACCAATCTACCTTTAATCAACATTATATTTAAAAAAAACCTTTCATATGTGTGTTCCATTATTATTTAGGTAATATAATTAAAATATCGTCAATAAATAAATGAATTGATAAACTAAATAATATATACGGTAAATGGTAACCACTTGATTTAATCTTGACATCTTAGCATAGGTTTTGCATCCGTAAAGTTTGTATAGTAATAATAATGATAAGTAAAAAATCACAGAGTTTATAAGTTTATTAAACCACAAAGAATTAAATAAAAATTCAAAGTTGTACCTATATTGTTAAATTTTTTTAAAGTAATTTCATAAAAAATAAATTGTGTTATTTTTGTTTGGCGAAACATAAAATTTACTTAAATGTTATTGTCTTTTCTTCTCCTTGATAGAAAAGTCTGTACCAAAAACTTAGCCGGAAAAAAACTTATGTGGAAGAAATCGGAGTTGAAAAAGACAAATTTAAACGAGTGTTAAACGTTGTGGATTTGACCGCTTTGGGCACCGGTTCCACATTAGGATGTGGTGTTTATGTATTGGCTGGAACAGTAGCGAAGTCGGTTGCCGGACCGGCTGTTGTATTATCTTTCATTTTGGCTGCGACCGTGTCTTCGTTTTCAGGTAAGTACTTACCTACTCAAATATATTATAAAATCAGTGAATGTAGCTTACTTAACTTTTAGTGTTTTGACAGCTTAGGTAAAGTTTTTTTGACACACCTATCCACTCACTATTAAAAAAAACGTGTCACTGGCATCTTTAACGATAAAAAAAGTTTGCAAGAGCTTACGGACGTTAAACTCTCAGGGTTTTTGTTATAAAATGATTGGTCTAATTTAGGAGATTAAGGAATAATAGGTGCTTTTTTTTCTTGATTGACGATGTACGATGTTTGAATATAGGTTGAGGACAGTAATGCTGCCTCAGAGGCTCTATTGTAAGGTGTTGTACAATATTATTGGTGATCGCCGCCAATTATTTCCGACTCACCATAATTTCTAAAAACTCTTGACATATTTTTTTTTTACTCAAATAACAAAAATTATATTCGTGCAGATGGGACAAATATCCTTAAAATAAAGTCTGCAATACCTCCCGATAACACCTTAAAAAAATAGGCGACCGGAACAATAATAGGTTCCATTCACGCCCCTAAATATGTATATCAACGTGTCATTACACATATTAATGCATTTTATTTATATCGTATTTCACCCAGGAACCGACGACCCTCATCATTGTATATACATTTTTTTTAATATTATTTATATTTATGAAAACGATGCACATAAAATATATCACAACTATACTAATATCGATACAATATTATAAAACGCTTTGGACTTAAAGTCTGATTTTTAACATAACTATATGTATTCCACCAAATTTAGATATTATTTAATACATGCACTCGCCGCGTATAATCCACCGGGATTTAACTAATTTCTATTAATCTCATTTTGATTTCTAGGAGTTTGTTACGCTGAATTTGCTAGCCGAGTGCCCAAAGCTGGATCCGCATACGTTTACAGTTATGTGGCAGTTGGCGAATTTATTGCGTTTATCATCGGCTGGAATTTGCTACTTGAACACACAATTGGTTAGTTCACTTATTGTTGCGAATTATGATTTTAAATAGCACCTATACGTATGAAAATTATTCGTAATTACAAACATGATATTATATTTATTTCGTAAAGGAAGACTGAATTTTGTCAGTATATATGGTTTTCGAAATTTTTTTAGGTACCGCTGCTGTCGCCAAAGCGATGAGTAACTATTTAGATTCTTTACTCGGAGACCCTCAGAAAAGGTTTATGAAAAAACATTTTCCGATACACATGGATTTTTTGGGAGAATATCCGGATGTCGCATCGTTTTTGTTCATTATGTCTATTGCTTGTAAGTGAAATTTATCATTCCGATAGCGTAAACCATAGGAATGTCTATTGTATAAAATATAAGTTTTTAACACTTTGAAGTAAAATACAATAATACTGAGAATTTCATCGTGTCATGCGTTCATCTCTTATAAACATGGATTAGTATTCAATACGTGAACCTGCATGCATACACATAATATTATCTATTTCGTTGTAAAAGGAATTAATAAATAAGTACACTTTGAAGTTAGCAATAAAACAATATATTTTATGCAAAGTCGATACATATTCAAATTAATATACATTTACTACATTTACTTTACTTTATTAATAATTTATACCTAAATCGCTGCACATTTTTTGAATAGTTTTAAATATTATATTCTACACGACTTTCACGAGTCACGAGCCATACGTGCATAACGTGACATGATGGCAGTAAACTTAATTCGTTTGTTTACTATGGCTCAAGTTAAAAATAATTGTTCTATTGTTGATCACATTGTTTGTTAATTTACAGTGGTCGTGGCCTGGGGTGTTCGTAAATCGTCAACCCTGAACAACCTTTTTACCACATTGAACTTAGTGACCGTGTGTACGGTCATCGTTAGTGGATTTTATTTCGGTAAGTATTTAATATGTTTAAGTATTATAAATAGGGCCCGGATTTAAATGCTCTAAAACCCGTCGAAAAATGCTCTAAAAAATGGCTAAAATGTCCATAAAAAAATGTAATTTACCGCAATAATGCCCTTAAAAATTTAAATATAAAATTATTTTTTTAATGTAATGTTTTATTAGATAACCTACCTAATTTAAAATGTACAGTAAATTTAAAAGTTTACTAAAAATGAATTAAAAAAAAAAAAAAAATTTATGAAAATTTGATTAGAAGTTCAGTGTTTATAAATTATAACCATGGCCTACACATTTTAATATTGGATACATTTTTTCCCTCTGTATAGGCCTAATTGGTAAAAAGTTAAAACTAGAATTTTTGGACCAAAATGATACGCCCCCCTCCCCCCCAACCAAGAAGACGAAATAAATTCGCTACTGAAGTTGTACTCTACCTACAAATATGCATTAAAACTAACCAAATTACCAAAAAATGCTAAAAAAATGTGAAATAGAAGTTTCACCGTTGACGTATCTGTTTCACGAAACCAATTATGTACTTAAAAAGCATTGTCTAAGATCACTCAAAATGCATTTTGCATTGAAATCCGTGTCCTAATTATAAATTATAATATTATTAATAAAAGTAATATATTATGTTATTGTGGCTTGGAAACTATTTTAATATTTTCAAATGTTTTGGTGGTCAATATATAATAATATTATACTACCTCATTGATTCCACACTGTTAAAATATATAATACAAACAACGTATATAAATAAATATATAGATAGGTACACGAATAATCAAAATCGATTCCGTTGACATCTCGTTGAAAAAATGTAATTTAGCTTTAAACCGTAAACCAATTTCAGACATAAAAATAATAATAGTAGTTGGAACATGTAGGTACTAGGTAACAAATACCAATAATTTTACTCTAAGGGACCGTCACAAGTCCATTATATAGATGCTAGTTTTAAGAATATTAATAAGAATTTTAATTTATATTATTTTATACAACACATGCATGCCATCTAACGCATTATTATTTTTTGGTCTACAACACATTAAATATGTTTGACTAATAAAACAAAATGTATTACTCATAATAATTTTTTTGCAACCATATTCTATAGTTATAATGATAGTACACTAATACTTAATGTATGGCTGGGGTGTTGCAATAATCATTACACATGCCTATAATAATTGTGAAACATCTTTCATCACAACTCTACAGTGGATTGGATTTTCCCGGGTTGTCGGTAAAGTAAAATAAATATTATACCTATTTAAAAACTCGGAACTACACTAAATAAAACTGAATATCTTGTTAATTTCAAATCAAAATCCTTTTGCATTCCCAACCACTTTGTTTTTATCTATCACTTATATATACTATACTACACCATAATAATATCAGTGATAGTCAGTTTTTATAAATACGACCACTTAGCACTATTATATTATGTTAGAATGTGTAGTAATCAATTGACTAACGTTACACTTTCATTAGAATTGTATTTTTTTACATACGTTTTTAACTATTATCATTGAATTAAATTATCTAAATATTAATGCCGTATACTATATTTGCTCAGATATTAGAAATAATGTTTTTTTCCGGGTTCGTGTGTATTTTATATACTTACAACTTACTTGATAATAATTGTAGTGTTCAGATAACGAATATAATATGCTTTTATATTAATTATAATAATGAAAAATGATAATAGTTTTTATTGATGTAGGTACAAAACTGTAAATCTTAAGAATTAAATATTTAAAAATTTAAGATGAATTACCTTAGCTTTAAATAATAATTCAGTTAGACAACAGTTTTAAATACTAATTTTTTTATTATATTATATAATTTATATCTATTTTTATTCGTGTGCCTAATAGTTAATTTTATTTTATATTTACGTAATTTTTTTAAAAAAATCCCATGTTATAACGATCTCTCTTTTTAGCACGAGTTTTGCTATTAAAAAGAGAACCATAGCTTAATTTATTTTATCTGTTATTTGTACAACTATAATTGTATTTTGGTATCAAATAAATAATAAAAAATGTATAAATATTTCAAGTGTATAGCATCAGTCAATATATTCTATTAAGCAAACAAAACATTAATGTTAGATATATTATTAAAAATCCTAATTACTTTTTACTGTTAAGACTTTTTAGTTTAAAATACTTTTTGAAAACATCATAATATTACAATATGATTATGATAATTCCTCAATTAGATTTTACTCTTGTCTCATAATACATTATTAGGGTGACAAGTGGTATGTAATAGTACAAAATAAAAAAACGATTAAATACATTAAAACAAATAAGTTAATCTAAGAGCAGGCTTAATTTAAAGGAATCTTATGTTATCTTGAAACTTCTAAGTAATTAGTATTAGAAAAAAATGTTTTATAAAAGATTTCATTCTCAAAAATGAAAAATGATTTTGATAAAAATAATATTGTCGATTACAACCAGAAGAAATACAGTACACAGATACCAATAATTATAATGTCCCTAATAACTGTTCTATTCGATACCTATCAATTTTCCATAGTATTATGTATTCAAAAACCATATTATAATCGTAATACCTAACGTTCTATGTTGATCTTACCACATTATCCCACTCAATCTTATAATAGTGTAAAAAAAAGTTAATTAGTTGTTTGGTTGTAGCGAATTTATCAAACTGGTTCATTGATAAAAACGATATCCCACCTGGAGTAAACGGTGGCAATGGCGGGTTCCTGCCTTTTGGCTGGACCGGAATGATTGCAGGAGCCGCGAGGTGTTTCTATGGGTTTATCGGTTTCGATTCGATTGCATCAACTGGTAAGCATCATTTTTGGTAGCATATTTTTCACGTAAAATATGAAAATGTTCTTACCAATGTCACTATGTATATTAATATATCAATCATTAATAATAACATGATGTGTAAGGATCTAATCCAAATTACAGTATCTATGTAAAATAATCTTATAAATCTTATACAATTTAAATATTTTTAATGATTTAGTACTATTATAACTACTTATGGTTGTATGAAGGTTGGACCAGTGCTTATTTATTACTTTTCAGACACTATTTTTCATACAAGTACAAAAGCAGAATGATTTTATTTCATACTCGCATGAGCAAATAAATATAATATAAACATAGTTCTATCTATTATTTTTTTGTTTTTTTTATTGAACGTTAGACTAGCCATTATGGTTTCTAGATGTTGTAGGGCAGGGATGGGCAACTGGCGGCCCGCGTACCTTTTTTATCTGGCCCGTGCTACATTTACTAAGAGTTTCAACTACAGAAATATAAGTGGATTTTACTAAATTGACTATTGAAAAACCACATCCTCAAGTATCGCATTAAATAATAATTATAAATATAAATAAATAAAGATAAAAAATAAATGTTAGTAAATTTGAAGGACCTTTTTTTTGCTTGCTCCTATGCACTGCGGCCCGCTAGATTTTAAAGTACTTAAAAGTGGCACGCTAGTAACTTTGAGTTGCCCATCCCTGTTGTAGGGGGTTATGAACTGTGGTCGTGAAGTTTGGTACGGTAAGGTGTTATTTCTGTTGTTACAGTAAGTAAGCAAACACGTTTATGTGTGACAAGGTTTTTACTACTACGAACCCGGGTGGTCAGCCATCCGGGAACTAGTAGCAGCCGACGTTACTTACTTTCGGTCGCATTGTGTGACTGGTAGCAGCCAACGCGCCAAGTCAAGCCACTCTGTCTATGTTAATAAACACTTAAAGAAAAAAAAAACAATATCTTTGATAAAATTATTTATATTTTTATATTTCGTACTTACTGTAATTTTAAATAATTACGTATCATCATTGATTATCAATACTATAGATTTTGGTGTTAATATGCAGAACTGACTAAACGGCCAGGTTATAAAATACGCCGCTTAGTAATTACTGGATATTAACAACAGAACCACTAGTAGATTTAGCGTACCATATTTTGTACCTCAGTGGGCAATCTTTAGCATTCATAATCAATGGTATCATAATATTATAATACCTGTTATTTGATACAGTTTTGAATTATTAGTATTTTTTTTATTTTTAAACAAAGGGGATTGACTCAAGAAATTACGTTTCATGACATTTTGAAACTTAACACCATTATTATTATAATATACACGCTCATTTGGAACATCTCTATATCTTATAATAAGTTTATCATAATAATAGTAATCAGTTACCACTGTCGATAATGTTGTATAGGCGAAGAAACGAAAAACCCCAAGAGGACCATCCCATTGGCAATTGTCTTGACGCTGTTCAACGTCACCGTCGCGTACTCGAGCGTAGCGTCGGTATTGACGCTGATGTGGCCGTATTACGATCAAGTATACTTATATAATATTATATTTAAGGGTTTAACATAATACAGTAACCATATATATGATATTTAACAAAATGGGACACGCATAATTTTTACTCGTGTTACACAAAAAATATTTTTTTGAAAGTTATAGCTAAGTTTCAATAACTCAATACAAAACATAAAAAATTTTTTTTTACTAAATTGATTTTTAATCAAGTAACTATAGTAGTTGAAATGAAAAAAGTCTGAATTTTGAAAACTTCAAGAATTTGTGTTATATAGGAAAATAATAAAAATGTAACTCAGTAATGATGAATAGGTGGGTAATTTAGCTAGCTTTAATATAAAATATTAATGATAGAGATTTGATATTACACTCAAGTGGTATAATCACGTAAACAGTCCCAAAATTTCTATTTTTAAACTTTTCTCCTAAACTATGATAGCTAGAAAGTTGGTTGATAACTCATTAAAAAGGGATTGTCAAGTAGATACTAAATGTGTAATGATGAATGGTAGTTGGAGCGTTAAAGGATCCGGTAACGTCATCGGCAGTGTCATTAACCCGTAGCCGGTAATACAACAGCAGCCGTTGACGAAATCATGCAACAAGAGTTTTTAAAAAGGACTGTATCATGGGACACTACGGACAGATTTAAAGTCGCATTACTAGTTAAGAAGATCATTATAACTCCTACCAATTCGGCTTACTTGTCGTCTTGTTTGGATGTCCATGGAGTAATCGGAGTGTTCAGGCGCTTGCGTTTTTTTTTTCATAGTGAAAATTCCAAACGCCCAGTACCAGTTGTCTACTTCCAAAGATATCACACTTTAGTGATTTTATACAACCATCTGAACTTATTGCATGCAGGTTTTAAGCTTACCATGACCATGATATCCAGACGGTTTTGGATTATGTTGGAGCTCAAAGCTATTCGACGAGTCAATATACCTGTATACCATCTATATGGTAATAGCTGCCTGTCCGCAACCACAAATGCCATTTTACCAGCTTGGTGAGTGCTACCACATCGTCCGTTTTGTTTTGTCGGGATAGATTATGGACAATTCATTGTAAAGAACAGTCGTTGCAAAAACTCCCAAGCGAATAAGTCTTACTTGGCATTGTTTGTATGCTTATCGGTAAAGGCGATACACATGGAAATTGTGTCGGAAATTTCTACAGAGGCTTTTCTCGCTGCGTTTGATAGATTTACAGCTCGTTATGGCATATCATGTGAAATTCATTCAGATTGTAGTACCAACTATGTGGGGGTGGCAAGACAATTAAAGGCCTTATTCAAAGAAGTAGCAACTCAAGAAACTCTCAATGCCAGAACTGAATGTCAATGCAAATTTAACCCACCTGTGGTTCCCCATTTTTGAGGAACTTGGGAGGCGGCAATCAACAGTTCTAAGACTTATTGGAAGTTTATAATTTGCTGGTTAAATTGTATTAGTATTTAAGATCTGTATTATATTCTACTAGAGTGGGTCGACATGTTAAGGTTATTTGTTTATTATGCATTTCTTCATTATATAATGAATTATACAGTCCACAATACTTAAGATATTATACTTCCGGTATTTTAATAACTTATTGATGAATCTTATCTATCGGTTTGTCCATTCTATCAAACGTCAGGCGAGTATTTATCCGTTGTAGAAACGTACGGACTTACGCGTTTACAACAAGTATAATTATAACATGGAGATGACGGGATTAAAACGTGACTATCTTCTCTAAAAACGTGACAAAAATCGTCTCGTTCGAAGTTTGTAGGGACAAGGGGACATAATAATGCTCGAAAAAGGGGACAATCCCGTTTTAAACGAGACGTATGGTAACCCTAGGTTTAATTTAGAGACCGCCAAATCCCGACGATCTGCCGTGACCAGTGACATTATAATAGTGGTGACCATTGTTTTTTAGGATCCGAACGCACCTTTACCTGTTATTTACGAAAACCTGGGAATGCCTGTTCTCAAATACTTGGTCACCTGCGGTGCGGTATTCGCGCTTTTTACCACGTGAGTGGTTATATAGTTTGTATTTTTTCAATTTAAACGACGGCAAACATGCGTCATATGATAATATAATAATATAATAAATGTGATGAGTCGTAATCGTTTTTATTTTATTTTGAAGATTGATTGGATGTCTGTTCCCGATACCGCGAATCCTCTACGCCATGTCCAGCGACGGGCTGCTGTTCAGTTTCTTGGCGACGATAAACGAGAAAACCAAAACGCCTTTCACAGCTTCGATCATTTGTGGCGTCTGTGCAGGTATGCGTTGAGCTTCCAATGCAAAATCGGTTTATTATAATACACTATTATTTATTAAGATTTTGCGGGCTGAGCCCTTTTAAAAAAAAAAAAGTGCATAGAACATTAATATACTCTGCGCCACGAGAGAAGGAACCCGTATCCCGACCGAAACACGTTAGATTCCGCGCATATATTAAATGACACAAAGTGGGGAATGCCTACAGTCTGCATGCGCGAAACGGGTTCCTTCTCTCGTGGTGCGAAGTATACCATAACAATAACAATACTAAATTTACAATTTACTAAAATTTATATACAACAATATTATTTAATCATTTTAAAATAGAAGGAGGGGTCCATATTGGCAAGGGATAATATACTCCAAATAATATGTTAATTTAACGTATAATTTTTTGAGAATAGTGGAATGGAAAAAAGGACAGAATGTTGGGCGGATTGTTGAAGTACCTTATACCTAATCAAAGATAGGAGGGTAGGTGAGTCTGTTTTCCCAGACAGGATATTTTTTAAGAACTGGAGATTTAACGAATGTCTGTGATCAGGCAAGGAATCTAAGTTGAGTCCTGCAGTTACAGGTTTATAATCATGTAGCGGGTGAGGGATTTGTAGCAAAGAACCAGAGAACCTAAGAAACCTTCTCTGTCTCCTATGAGTAGGATCTGGTTATTATAATATATTTATATTACTTTATACAATATCGTAATTGTTTCCCTGCAGGACTGTTGTCGACCATATTCAATCTCGAGCAGCTCGTCGACATGGCGTCCATCGGCACACTCCAATCCTACATGATCGTTAGCGTTTGCGTGCTGATCCTCAGGTGTTTATTATTATTAATAATTTTCATACCATAATATTACTGCAGTTTTCGTAATAGAACTTGTCTATCACCTAAATGTGTTCTTTTTATTTAATACACATAATTATGTAACTATTATTAATGTAAGAATTTTCGGTTTGATTTTAATATTTTAATTTATTGTTATATGAAACGTGTTATTTTCAGGTACAGAAATACAAATTTGTACAGCCGGGATTCAGACGGTCCTGAAGTGTACTCAATTGCCATGTGGTTAAATGTATCAAACACAAATGATACAAACAGGGAAACCCAATACGTGTCGAGAGTATTGATAACCATTTTCAGTACGTTGTGATCGAATAGTGAAAAAAACAAAATTTAACTAAACTATATTATTACGTATAGTAAAACGTTTTAAAATTTCACTATGCTATTTTTAAAAGAGTTTTATTGATACATTATTATAATGTTAACGATTTTTGTAATTGTAGATTTATGCACTTCTTCTATGGTAGTATAGTATACTAAACTTTTTTTTTACCAACTTGTATATTAATCGTAATCGATATAAAAATGTTACAGCCTTCACTGCATGCATATTTTGCATTTGCGTAATAAACTGGGACTCTCATCAGGGCACTGTCCAGTTAATACTAGACTTCATAATTTGTTTGTCAATCATCATCTTATTAGTTGTTATGTTAATGTTGAACCGAATTCCACAAGCAATCGAAACGTTACCGTTTAAGGTGAGATTTTTACTTTTTGCCGTACAGTATAAAACTAATGATTTTCAATTATAATATGGTTCGACCGTGTTATTATTGAGCTAAATTGAAATAACTCGAACAATGTCGTATCTATGCGATAGTTACTTAACAAAATTCCATATAATATTATATTCACCCTTAATATAATATAATGTCTCTACATACCATATATGGTGTGATATATTTATCGTACTCGATATTTCACAAATCACAAACGTTTTTGAAAATATTTCATTTACATAATTTAAAGTCATTACATTTTTGGGAAAAAATTATATTTTTACATTTTTTATTGTTATAATTGTTAAGTGTTTTATTCTTTTAAATTACAACATACATTTCATTTTCTGAAGCGGAATATTATTCGTGGTACTTCCATGTATAAAATCAAGTTTTGAACAAGTAGTTTATTATATTTATAACTTATAAGTACCTATTTAAAGTTTAAGTGAGCGGAGTAGTGGACTAACATTGAGCAGGGTATCTACCCATATACCACTCCACTCCGCTCATCTAAGTGTTAAATATTTATAACTCGTAGACTACCCGTATAAAATTTGATTTTTATGTATCAAACTAAGTACTCCGAAAAATTCTCTGCTTTGGAATAAGGAATAAAAAAGTAAAATTCTAAATATTATTACTATTATAGTATTATATATTATTAGATAGGTACTATTAATAGTCAACAATTTAGTTATCTTAGAAAAATGTTGTTTCTTATAGCGACTTAAAATTACGTACCTATAAGAAATATTTTCAAAAACATAGTTTTTTTGAAATAACAAGTGGCTTGCTTTAAATGGATCACTCGGTTTATAACTACATATTTGTTTTACATTGATAAAAAATAATTCAAAGTTTTTTTATTGTTTATAGGTGCCTTTTGTTCCATTTGTACCATGTTTGAGTATAGTTCTCAACTTGTATCTGATGATGGTTTTAAATTACAAGACGTGGATAAGATTCAGCGTATGGCTAGTAGTAGGTTTGTATAAATTCTTCAGAGAAAATAAATATTATATAATAATAATTGTATTAAATAAGTAATAATTTATAGTTATTTGTAACCATATTACATAGGTACAACGACAGAGCTACATTTTATGTCTTACCTTTGTGTTTCAGGATTGTTGATATATGGGTTCTACGGACTGAAACACAGCATAGAAGGCGTCAAAGAACAGACGACTAAAGTCGAAGAAGGCAGAAACGAACAAAAAACCTCCAACTAATTGGCTCGCATGATAAATCGCTATAATTTTGTATTAATGTTTAAAATTATAAATTATTAGTATTCATATTATAGTTTATAATTACGATACTATAATATTAACAGTATTTACAGCAGGTGCAATTTACTGTGGTAATTTATGAGTACCTACATTTTTTATCGTGTTTGTGAGTTTTTTTATTAATATTTTTACTTTATTTTTTGTAAAACGTAAAGTAAATATAAAAAGCCAAGAAAAAACCTGACTATTATTTTAGTTAAGATCTATATAATTTTATATCTAATAATATTGTTTATATGACATTTGTCGTTTAGTGGTTTTCACTGTTGAGAAATGATCAAGCTTACATAAGAACGGTTATCCAATGATCTCAAGAGATATTTCAAGAGAATATTGTACGTCTGCAGTATGTGAGACTAGAAAGCAATGAAAACCCAGTGACACATGAATAGAAAAGGATGATTTTTTAATTGACCTTATGTTCTGTGCCCATTGCCCACCAGACCCAAATTGAAAAAAATATTTTTCCACGTGTATTAGGTTTAATAATAAGGCGAAAAAATATCTCTAAATATTTATGTTTAGACCATTAACTATTATTATCTACAATTTTTGTCAATAGTAAATTGACTTTCACAAGAAATAAAAAATAAAAATAATATCCATGGTCAGAATTTTGATTTTAATCGGTGTTAAGTAGTAATATTATATTATTAATTTAAATAATACTCAACAACTAAGTTGTCTATATATTCGCAGTGGTGCACATATTATACCTAATGTATTATTATTTATGTGACCATAATTTCTTATGAGTTTTATTTGCATTAAGATTAATATATATTTTTATGAAAATTAGTTTGTTCATAAATATCGATAGTTTTCTATTTATCTATTATGAATGTACGCCATAAGTTATCTATTATAACACTAACGTTTACGGAGTTGAACTAATTATCGTAGCTGGTTCTAATTTATCAGAATAATCAGATAAACTTGATTGGAATATTTAAAACGTATGCAATTCAAAAATTTTAATTATTCGAAACTGAAATTAAAAATTTTAAATTGTTGTCTGATCGATCTCAAGTAGATGTTAAATATTAACGAATCATAAACGAAAAATCTATTTTTATAAGTATTATCACATTATTAGGCCTATTGGTAGGATTGATTAGAAGTTCATATACATTTGAAATTAGGATACAGGTAGTTCCTTATCGTTCACGTGGGCGACGCTGTGGTGACTGGTGGTATCTTCGCAATTTTATTTAGATTTGTTTTATTTAAATCACAAATACTTATAATCAAGTCTCACTACACACACATTTACTAAAAACGCATTCAACACTTGGAAAATTACCACTATTACTGCTATTACTCCTTAATAACTGTCGTTTGCAATCTCTTTAGTAATTTTAAATTTTAACCTGCACAGTCCACGGTAATAGATTTGTACAAACACTGTTTAAATTTAACGTACTTACCTAATAAATATTTTAACTAACTGAAAATAATGGTAAGTTATTACAATAGGAAGTATTAGCCTTGTTAAACCATGTTTAGTTATTGAGTTTACTAGAATATTAACTATTTAGAAAAATAAAAGGGTCAAAATATTAAACTGTTAAAACTACCTAGGTTGTTAATGCTCAACTTTGCATGATAAAAGGTAGTAAAGTTAATGAAAAAAAATCAACTTTTAATTAGTTAAGCTAAGTAGTAAATGTTTTAAGAAAGTTAAGGACAATTTTAAGTTAATAGTAGTTCACTTTTAATTTTTACTCTGCCAGATTGATACATTGAATTTAGACTTTTGTAAATCATATACCTAATGCAAAATATAGAATGTAGGTAGGTAACATTCATTTTTGTTTCACTCTAATTAAGTCAAAAAGTTAAAATTAACTTAATTTTAACTTTTAAAAATTTAAATTTTTAACTTCACTGATATTTATTGATATAAACTTAATAAATAACTAATTTATACTTTTAATCAAATCCAAGTTAATATTATAATACAATTATTATTAATGATACATGTTGCATAAACATTTATTTTTTATTAGTTTAAACCATATTTTGGCTATTTATAAAAAATATAAATAAATAACTTAACTTAAATTAATAAATAAATTATAAGTTTCTATATAACTCTTATAACAGATTATGGGTGCCGTATATCAATCAAAATAGACATTTGATCGAACACAGTCAGTTGTGTGCGGACATAATTACATAAACTAGAATTTTTATTATAAATAATTAACAATATAATATAAATAATATTCTGTACATACTATGTGCATATTAAATAGTATTTAACTAACGTGTAATGTGTTTGATTGTTAGGAAAATGGGTAGTTTTAAATAGAAGGTTTTAGTGTTGGTTATTTTTTTTAATTATTATACTCATTTATGCAAAAATATTGAGTAAAAATATAATCTAGGGTATGAAATATTGATGATTTTACTATTATAATTAGACTTTATAACTATTTGATTTAAATATAAAATACATTTTTGTAAATCTAAATAGATAGGACGTATTAAATTGTTTTGAGACAATATTTAGACTTAAGACAAATAATAATTGATACTTATACGTCAAACCTTTCGAAATATTATTCTCTATAGTTTTGTAATATCTGGTTTTATTAACATGTTATTCAAAAACAAAAAATGATTTTCTGTGAATCCGTTTTGTCTACTTTGCGCATGGGCAATAGAGAGAAAAAACAAATAGCGCACTGGTTCAAATTATAATATTTTTTTACGAATAATTAATAATTTTTAATTATGCATCAATTATTATGATAACTAACTTGGAATTAGGTAATTTAGCAAATTGAAAATGTTGCTGAAATGTGTTGAAAAAAGCGAAAATTTGCAAATTTTTTTTAACAAATCCATTACAGTTATCTACTCAATGAAATGTACACTTGACTTTTTTATCTATACCATTATACAACAGGATGGTTACACCTACTTGTCCACTTTTATCATTTAATTGTACTCTCATAATACGTACGATCTATTCGGGTAGATATAACTAAATGGTAATATATTTTTTCTGATTTACCTACTGATATTTATTAACAAATAATGCATAAAAAGGTACCAAGTATCACGAATACATTATTTAAAAAAAATGTAGCGTACCTATAGATATTATAATAGGTAATATAATACTTACTTACTTTGTGGTGCGTATTTATTCACATACACCGATATAAACTTATACAATACTATTGTGAAATCAAATTATAATATGATTGTTATGATCATGTTTGTTACCATAACTGTTTATATTATAGTCACGAGATTAACAAGTCGAGTACGTCTTAATATGCCTGAACAGGTAAGTTTACAATTTATTGTTTCGTATATTCAGGTGTGTTTGAAATATCTTACGACTCTGCCTGTAATTCATTAAGAGGAAAAATTATTTTTTTACCGTAGACACAAGGTCACATTTTGGATTCTGAGCAAACCAATAGGTTGCCCTATCATGTGGAAGTCATTTGGGCCGAAGCAGTTGTATTCATTAAGGTTAACCTAATCTAACCTTTAGAATTATGTGTCCCCAGTGGCGTAGCCCGGAATTTTGTATGTGTGTGGGGGGAGGGAGGGGGTAGTAAGTATACAAATACAATATATCTTTTATTTACACTTTTTATTTTTTTTTATTTATTTTGATAAAATTCTAAGGTCAACACAGTTAATGGGGGGGGGGGGAGCTATAGCCCACTTAGCCCCCTCTGGCTACGCCACTGTGTGTCTCGAACTATCGATTAAGAGTAGAATAATGTAGTGCTTTATTGGCGGATTGGACATATACCTAAATGTTCCTAAAACGTAACTCGCTCATCGTATGATAATAATATAGTAACTAAGGTTTGCTGTTTCGTTGTATGGACATAACGTAAGGATAATATTATATTATTCTTTTGGAAAAACGAAAATATCAATAAATTGGAACCTATATAAATATGTTATTGAAAAATTATTACCTAAAATCGTTCGGCTTGTTATTTAGAAGAACATGAAGTCGATTTTATTTTATTTTTCATGTTTTCGAGGCTAACAAATAACAATACGATTAAGTATTTGAAGATTATTCTCTACTATAGAGCGCACTAATCATAATGGTATCAGTACATTAATTCCTATACCTCCGATCTTGAACGTGTATTATTGAACATCAGCCTGCGTCGATCGACCAACTGTGTAAAAGTGAAGTGCCACCGTATGTATAAGTCGCCGATAAATTGTTTTTTTTTTTTTTTAATTTTCTCACTGACGTTAATATTTTGTTTAAGGTAAGTTTATTCCAAATATAATTTTACCACCGACTTCGATCGAAAGCCGTACACATGTCTCATATCGCACATTGACTACGTTACAACGAGTTCATTTTGGACGGATTCCACTTTGCACGTAATTCAACATGAGGAAATCGTTGTTGGTGAGTTCCATATATATTCTGTTTAACGCGTTTAACACGCTGTATAGACGTAAAATATTATTGTACAATATTACACTATAGACGTTTATGCGTTTAGTTTTTGTTATGTATATACTGTCATAATGATATTATAACGCACTTAAAAAAATTAATTTAAAGAGTTAATACATGACTGTGGGTTTGGTAGGTAATAAATAGGGAACGGATTTGAATGCAAATTGCATTTTTTTCTGAATGTCCGAAGATATTGGTTTCCAAGCAAAAAGTTCATTTCATACATCAAAGAATTAAAAAATGTAACTTTTATTTTGCATTTTTTCAACATTTTTTCCACATTCATTCTAAAAAAAAATAAAATACCTAAATGGTAAAAGGTAAAAGTATAACAAATATACCTATCTAAATGGTATACCTATTAAATTTTAAATTTTTTAGGGTAAAAAGAAGATGGACAGAAGATAATTGAAAGTTAATTAATTAAGTTTGTATTGTATTTAAATATTTTTTATTAGATTTTTCATAATAATGTGTTTTTTATAAGTTTTAAATTCAAAATTTTGTTTTTATTGAATATAAACCCATTTTTAAAGTTTTTTAGGGCATTTTTTTAGTGCATTTTTTGATGTCAAAGCATTTTTTTAAGGCATTAAATCGTATTTTTTTAAGGCATTTTTCTTGTTTTTTAGAGCATTTAAATCCGTTCCCTAGTAATAATTTAAGAATGTTTGAATTGTAAGAGGTATAGATGACCGGATGTACAAATTTAAAAAAGTACATTAAATGTTATTGTAATAGGAGCTAAAGTTTAAAATTTTTAATTTAATTTTTATTGATATAAATGCTTTATATAAATAATTGGAAACTTCTATTCAACACTATCGGAAAATCAAAAGTAGGTATGTCCGATCACCATATATTATTATAATAAATTATCATGGAAATATTATTATGAATCTGATCAACCTTTATAGTCTTTATAGAAACTTTTTATCGTTATTAAGATAAAAAAAAAACGTTTTAATCACGGTTATCTACTCGAGTAGTTAATCGTGGTTTTGGTAGTGTATACTAACATGCTATTTTCCGATTGATTAATTTTCCTCATCGAGTATTGTTTACTCTATTTGACACAGAACCGCACGCTGTATCAAACGTTGTGCAGGAAGAAAACGTTCACTGAAGATGGCGAACCGGGAAAAGAAAAGTTGAAACGAGTGTTGAATATATTTGACTTGACCGCTTTGGGAATTGGTTCCACTTTAGGATGTGGCGTATATGTGTTGGCCGGGACGGTGGCCAAATCCATCGCTGGACCAGCGGTCGTACTGTCTTTCATCGTGGCGGCGATCGTCTCATCGTTTTCCGGTAAATCGTACTCTAGCCAATACTATTAATATCAGCTGACCTACCTTTACCTATGATGATCATTTACACCACAATAATATAAAACACGTTTAAAGTGTTAGTTCACCTTCTTGACTATTGTAGCACTTCTGCAGAAATAACGACTTTAAAGTTTGAAATCACGTGTGACAAGCCGTAGTGGACCACGAATTTCCCGAAGCACCCCTGGAAGCCTAACTGATCTTATCTAGACTTAAGAATTCTTAAGATTAATCGCTCAAAATTCCATATTTATACATCGACATAAGAGGATACGCACTATTTATTATTATTTACTTCTCTCTGTGACAGTGTGAGACCCACGAGCAATGCGAAAATGTACGTTTAGCAGAGCCAACCCTGCGTGGCTGTATTATTACTTTTAATATTAAGTTAATTAAACTAAACTGTATTTAGTGAATTCACCTATTATCAAACTTTAAGTTAAGAACATTACCTGTATCCTTATTCCTAACGTTTGCTATTTTATGATATTTTAATTTTTATATAATTTATGAGCGTGTAAATTATTACAGTTTAAAGATGCTTATAAATTGTATAACAATGAAAATAAAGAAGAAAAAAACCCTTTTAGTTTCAGAGTTGGTTTTGCTGAATAAAAATTTGCTTTGTCGCGTGAGGGCCAGAGAAAGAAAACAAATGGTGCGCTCACATCTCCTTAAGGATATAATAGTTGATGAAGTTCACTTGGGTGACAATAATTAGCGTAATATTATATAGTGAGAATGTTTTACTGAAGTTGAAAATTTGGAATAAGTTTCTTTTTTAATCAAATAATAGTAATATTATGAATAGCAATTTTACTCAACTTAACCTAACCATATGATTGTTCACTTTTGAAAGAATCATCCTATAGGCTACAACAGATGTGTACTACAATATTGTATTTGAATTTTTTCACAATTTCACAAACTATTAGCAAAACAAATCAACTATAGATAGGGCTTTGTTATCTATATATTTACTAAAACTCAAATATCTATATTATTATACAATACAATACAAAGCTATAGTGGTTTTAGTAAAATATATTGTTGTTTTTACGTGGTTCTCATAATAATTCACCGAAGATCGATTATTTGTTTTGATTTTTAGGAGTTTGTTACGCTGAATTCGCTGGTCGTGTACCCAAAGCTGGATCTGCATATATTTACAGTTATGTGACCGTTGGAGAATTTATCGCGTTTTTTATCGGTTGGACTTTGTACATTGAACACACTATTGGTGAGTCGTCCAATAAAAAAATAATCAATTTGAATGACATAATATTTTTAAATTTCTACTGTAATAATTTTGATTGTTTTATAGGTACAGCTTCCGTCGCCAAAGCAATGACTAATTATTTAGATGCTTTACTCGGAGATCCTCAAAAGAGATATTTTAAAAAACATTTTCCAATGCATGTGGATTTTTTGGGCGAATATCCAGATTTTGCATCGTTCTTTTTCGTCATATTTATTGCGTGTAATAATAAATTGTACTTATATAATGTTATATTTTCAAGCACTCGCTTCATGAAACTTTTTTTCGTTTGGTGTTTCGTTAATTTGTGCAGTAATAAAATTGTATGGTTGAATGCGTAAATATATAATATATATATGAATATTTCTTAAAATAAGTACCTAATTCAAATTGATTATTTTATTTTAAAGAATAATGTTATTATATAAATTTCAAAACTAAGAATTTTAACTGTTTATCAAAACAATAATAATTAATAATTCAACACAATAGCTAATAAGTAAATTCAACTAACGAAATCTCATCTCATAGTAGTAACATGGCGAGAAATTATTGTGTACTAACTGTAGTAAATAATAATATATGTATGTAATTTCTTCAGTAATTGTAGCTTGGGGTGTCAAGAAATCTTCAACCCTCAATAAAGCGTTTACCTTGTTGAACTTGTTGACATTGGGTACAGTAGTCGTTAGTGGATTTTTTCTAGGTAAGTACGAAGACAAATATAAAATATTTCTTGACTGTCACTGCAATAGTACGTAATAAAAAAATTCAGATTTTTCGGAAAAGAAAAAAACTTTAATTCTGGGGAATAATTATCCAATTTTATTTTTCAGTTAAATAAAAGAAGCTTAGGTACCTAATGTATGATTTTATTTTATTTATACTATTCATTTGTTTTGCAGAAAAATAATGGAAATACGAGGTTCAGTTTCTACAGGTACACAAATTGTGTAGATAAACTCGTACTTGTGATTTTGACGAATTTCTATTAACGTTCATAATATATTAATATTTATACTATGATTATACTACAATAGTACAATATATAGACACTAAAAAATTATTATTACCTTAAATCATTGTATTAGTAGGTAATGTATGACCACTGCAGACCAGTTAATAATAATTTAATCTTGAAATAAACTACTTCTCCGTACTTCATCAATCATAAATCAGGTTAATATAGGCGTATAATAAAACAATAGAATACCTACTATTATTAAGTGTTTCACTGTCATTGTAAACGATTGAATCTATAGTCATAAATTAACAATACATATACATATGCTATTATATAATTTAGGGTTGTAATATTTTTTTGGTGTTTATGTTGTATTATTATAGTAGATATAAAACACATACAGAGTAAATTAATATAAAATAACTACATTATATAAACTAAACGTTAGGTCATGCCTTTCGTATCTTCAATATTTTTTACGATACCTTATAAGGATATAAATACTATGGAAATACTATGGAATAATCAAATCACACCATAATAGTATAATACAATATTTTAAAAACTATTTATAACACTCAGTACCTAATTATTGTTTTCCGTTGATCGATCTAGGATTTAGTAGTCACGTTGTATAGTAATGAAAGTCAAAATGATTTGTAACTCGGGCATAAGCCGTACTATATTATTATGACTTGTAACATTTTCATAAAAATGTACCCATATTGCTTAACGTGCTTGCGTGCATTACCTATAGGCTATAATAATTTTAGTTTTGACGGTAAATTAAACGAGTGCTTAACCGATTTCAGGTAAACTGTCCAATTGGTTTATTCCAAAGAGTGAAATTCCACCGGGAGTGAATGGCGGTGACGGAGGATTTTCACCATTCGGTTGGAACGGAATAATTGCAGGTGCTGCTAGATGCTTTTACGGGTTTATTGGATTCGATTCCATCGCTACTACAGGTATGGTTTGATTATATTTTTTAAGAATAATAACTTCAGTAGTAACGAAAAGTATTCTTAACGAGTATGACTGCAACAATCTGTGCGATACCTACTTAGGTACCTACATTCAACTATTCTAAGTTAGAATTTTTCGGCGCAACCCATTTGCGCCTGAACCCATTTATCATAGCCCATTTGCGCCCCAAACCATAGCCCATATGCGCCCGATTCAGATCAGGTGAAAATCGTGCAACGTTGTCATTTATTGAGTATATTGGTATAACTATAAAATTTAAAATAATATTTGATCGTTTCCCATGCTAATCGAAACCAATATCCAAATCGATAAAGATAATAATATTTTGTCGTCAGTCGTGCTAATCGAAATTGTAAAATCCCAATCGATAAAGATGATATCATATAAAATGCATTTATCAGTTGTATTGTATTTGTCAGTTGCATCAGTACATGAACAGTGAATAGAAACCTCGTTTCTGGAGATATAAGTTGGCGTTGTGTGAAAAAAAATTGTAGTGCATATGTCAAAACCAATAATTCAAAAACGAAGTTAACCGAAATTAAAGACAGTCATACCCATGATCCGGAAACTGAAGAAAGTTTAAACTTACTGGACGTTCAAGGTAGGTGTAAAAGAAAAGCGTGCGAAGATTTAATTTTACGACCGAATAAAATAATACGTACAGAGCTTTCCACGTGCAGTACAGCTAAGCATTCTGATTATTCATAATATCATACGGAAATCTATATACCGTGAACGTCGAAAAATATTATCCCCAGTTCCTAAATCACTCAACGAAGCAACTGAACAAATTTCTAATTTAGTAATTTTAACAAATAAAAACGAAGAGTTTACATATTATATTGATAATGTAAATAATATTATTTTGATTACATGCAAAACGAATTTAAATTTTTTATGTGATTTCAACAATTTCGACATTTTTGGTAATGGTACTTTTACTTACAGACCTTCACATTTTTATCAAATGTATGGCATTTATATGTATGTAAATGGATTTTATATACCACTTGTTATTGCGTTTTTGCCATCAGTCATTTGAATGTTGTTGAGTTATGTGGAACTTTATTTGCCAATTATGTACTGATAAAATACAAAAAAATTTTACACCATTATCAATCCATTTAGATTTTTAAATCGCAACACATAAAGCATTTCTAAATGTATTTCCATGCAGTAAAATAAAAGCCTGTAGATTTCATTTAGGTCAATCTTGGTACCGAAAAATAAATTCGTTATCAGATCTTAAAAAATTGTACAAGAATCAGTCAAGTAATATCGCTAAATTGTTAACATTATTTTTTGGGTTACCATTTTTACCATCAAATGAAGTGGAAGATGCTTTTTTTGATTTACAAAACTTAACTCCAGATTTTAATTTGGCGTATTTATCCGAATTTTCTGATTATATATTAAATAATTATATTATTGAAGAATGTCCATTTCCCCCATCAATTTGGGATGAACCCCCAACTGACGCACCTCGCACTACAAATTGCGCTGAATCATTTCACAAACACTTTAACTCTCAATTTTATTCACCTCATCCTCCATTAACTAGTGTTATTGAAAATTTAAAATTAATACAAGTGGAATCATATTTGAAAATAAATGAGATCAAGAAGGGTAAAATAAAACCTAGACGCAAAGACGAAAAAGAACGAATACAATTTACTTATGAAGCGTGGAATGAGTACAAAGAAAAACATTTAAATAGAGAAGAATAATTAAAAAAAATTTCTTATAAATTTCGGGGATTCTATTTATAAAATGTTTTATTATTGTAACTAGGTAATTAATTGTTGTATTATTGACATTCTTATTATTGACTAATGTGTATTATTAATTTTGATTTATATTATTTTGAAAATTATTACTTTTTTCTGATTTATTTTAAACGATCTTACACAATAACCGACGAATAGTATGTTTTATTTATTATGGATCTATATACATTTAATTTAATACAATATTAATAATTTAGATATATATGTGTAGTATTGTAATTGTATTTATTAATTGTTTTGATTTTACGTAAAAATTTAACTATTTGAAATATATAATTTAATACAATATAAATAATATTTAGATATATTATATGTATACTGTGTAGTATTTATCATTATTTTGAAAATTATTACTTTTTTCTGATTTGTCTTAAACGGTTTTAAACGATAGCAAACGGCAACATTGCATGCAAAATGGGCGCATTTAGGCTATAAATCGGGGTGTTAAGTTTTTTATTTTGGGCGCAAATGTCCATTACCCTCGGGTTGCAAATGGGCTACAGCCGAATTTTTAGCAAAAAAATCTGACTTTAGGGTGCCAGACTAACGTACCTTTTACAATTGGCATTTGATGTCTGTTCATTATGGTTATTATTAAATAAATAAATTATTATTCATTGTACTTGTAGGTGAAGAGACCAAAGATCCGAAAAGAACAATTCCTCTAGCAATCATATTATCATTATTCTTCGTCACGTTGGCATATTCTAGCGTAGCGTCGGTGTTAACTTTGATGTGGCCGTATTACGATCAAGTATAAAATTATAAAATTATTATGGTCTAAGTTAGCTGAGGTCGGCGACCCTCAATCCAATTTTGTATGTCCCGCGAAATAAATTTATAATATTTGTAGATGTAAAACCAGAAATCGTTAAATCATTTTCTTTACTGAGAGGCACTAGGACGGTGACCCAATTTATTCCCGAAAATCTATCGCTACCCACATGGTTTATTTACAAGATTAAAAATTAATTTTGGAAACAAAATTTGAGTAGGTACTATTATTATTATAATTTATTACATTATTAATTTATAAATTTATAGCTGATCCTGTGCACTTCGTTGCTCGTTAAATGTACCAACTCTATATGACTCAAACTTTGTTCAATTCGTTATTTAATATTCGGTGTATGGCGTGTTCAAAATTTGTTCAACATTTTTGTATGGCGTGTTCTTAACTTTTCTGTTGCCTGGAATAAAAATTCTGATTCACAGCAGTATATTATCAGGTAGGCAATCTACCTGTGGTAGATCGCGGACCCCGTGCTGTTTGTACGTTACTGTAACTCTAAAGTATCAAAGTTATACTAAGTCTGTCGTTTTTACTCAATTCACCTACGGTGGATTAATATAATAAATTAATACAAAATCCTAACTTAACCCAACCGTACTAAAATCCGATGAAAAAAAAAAAAACAAATTCAACCCTTTTTAAATTAGCTTATCTTCTTCTCAAAGGTCTAATCTACACACAAACATTCGTTTATATATTATATTTAAACATATAAAATCAAAATACCACTTAGTCACTGATTGCTGTAACTCAATAACTATGCAACGTACGAACTCGAAATTTGGAATAGAGGTTAGGCTGTTTTCCGCGATCCGACGTAGTCGGATTGCCTACCAGGGTGGCTGAATTGCACTTACTGAAGGCTGCAGCTTGTTAAAAGTAGTTGAACAATCATAATTTTTTTAAGATTTGCGTTTTTTTACGGGTAATGAAATGCTACAAAAATTAATTTACCATGAATACCGCTAGAAACATTTCAATACGTTTTCGTTAACCGTTTTTTATATTCACTTGCCGATCACATTAAACGATAAAATTTAAATAAAAAACTAAACATATCATCGTCCGAAAACAAAATAAACAACCAATCACGGGCGAAGCTGTGACGGGTCGCTAGTATATATTATATATATATTGACAAAAAATAATAATAAAAATCAACAAACACGCCCAATTAACCAATAGCAACCAATATAATATAATACACTATTATTATTTTAATCTGCAACAATAAACTCAATTTTAGTTTATTATTTACTTTATTTTTTTCTAGACAGATGTCGCCACTGTTGTATTTTTGACATCCAGTTTTCCTACTTTTCCTGTGGATTTTCCATAAAATTTTCTTTCATAAGAACCTTTTCCGTGATATACTCTTTGTTTAAAAAAAAAAAAACAAGAAATCCGATAAGTGGTTCCAGAGTTTAGTCTGTAAGGGATTTTCATTTCACAGTTGTATAGTTAGAAGATAATAAATATAATATAATTGGTAGGTGTATAGTGAATACATTTTCTAGAATCTATATAGTTAAAAAATCTTCTCGCGACCCACCAAGACTTGACTTACGACTTACCAGTGGGTCGCAACCCACAGTTTGAGAAACGCTGGTCTACATTCTACATCAGGGGATTATCAGACTTAAGTACTAGTACCACTGGGGCTACATGGTGCTATAGTTGTTAAACATTATTATTGTTAATTTTTAACATCCAGTGGTACATTACCGATCCATAATACAAATCAGTGGTTAAACCCACATAAAAAAAAAATCTTTGAAATCTTTGTTCTACAATGTTTGTTGTGAAGTTTTAAAACTTTTACATGGCCCCTGATCAAATTTGTAAGCGTTTCAAGCCCTTGATATAAAAAAAGGTCTCCGACTCCTGAGTCTCCGAACGAACCCACGATAGGGTGTACTAATTAGTTTTGTCATTGTTTCATAGGACCCGGACGCACCTCTGCCCGTCATTTACGAGAACATGGGAATGCCAATCATCAAATATATGGTTACCTGTGGCGCGGTATTCGCTCTTATGACCACGTAATAATATTAACTTTTATATATTTGTAATATTTATTTGGTGTTTATTAGTTTTACGTGCCAATTTTTTCTAACGCATTATTTTTATGATACACGAAGCTTATTAGGATGTTTATTTCCTATACCGAGAATCTTATACGCCATGTCCAGCGACGGTCTTTTGTTCAAATGCTTATCGATGGTCAACGAAAAAACAAAGACTCCCGTTTTGGCGACAATGATTTCCGGAATTGGCACTGGTAAAGAGTTAAACGCGTAGACTCGCGATATAATGTCTTTTCGATTCTGAGCGGAGCGAGGAAGCTAATGGTTTTACAATGGTGTTTTTTTTTATCATGTTTACAAAATTTCTCCTAGAAGGAGTGCTTAGATTTCAACATATAGTATATATTATCTTATATTTTAGCAAATTGTACCAATATTATAGTACTTTAGAGACATAATTTTTCGATTTTCTAAATAGTTATTTAATGCCAGGGGAAAGACCAACGACAAATTACAAAAAACCGCTAAAAATGGGATTTTAATATCTAACGCTTTGTTTGTCACCATAGAAACGAATAAAAAAATAATATAATATTAATTCAACTTACAGGCTATAATAAATAATAACAATAATATAAAATATCCAGACTGACGAACCGTCTCCGCTCAGAATCGATTTCTTATACAATGATATTATGTCATTGAATTCAATTTTATTACAATCCATTATACATTGACCCACTTTTAACCTACTGTACAGCAGAGTGACATCCACTTTCCCGATTTTTTTTTATTCTAACAAACAAGAATATAATATATACAATCTGTAATAAGCGATGTTATATCTATACATTTATTTTGTCAAAATCGATTTTCTAGGCTTGCTGTCGTCCATGTTCAATCTCGAACAACTCGTCGAGATGACGTCTATTGGCACACTCATGTCGTATCTGATGGTTTGCGTCTGTATTTTGATACTCAGGTGTGTAATAATGCGTATAATTAAGAGTTTTGTATGAAACTTTTGATCAGAATTATTAATATTATTCTTCGATAAGTTTTCGACCAGTATATACCTAATAAAAGTATTTAGTATTTACTTAAGCGAGTATCAACCTAGTAGTAGACGGAAGAGTTTTTTATTTCCATTAGATCTATGAATAAACACAAACAAAAAAAATATGTTTATAGAAACGTGTATTACAATATTAATAATTTATAGTCTATACGATCGTTTTCGATTCCGTTTTATTACACGTCATATTATACTTTGTTTGTCGTCCAGGTATAAAAACAACAATTTAGTCAGTCAGGACTTGGACAACTCAGAAGTTCATATAATTTACAAGTGGTGGAATGCATCGAACGCAGGGCTGACCAACACGGATTCCCAATACGTGTCGAGAGTGCTTATACTCACTTACAGTAAGTTATTGCGAGTGATTTTTTTTTAAAAAAAGCCAATTATTCGTTTTGTATAATACAAGTGCTTACTATAATAATAATATTACATACGGAAAAACGTTATAATTACATAATATAATATTCTGTTTTGTTGTCTTGTATTATCGTAGCATTTGCCGCGTTTGTGTTTTGTATTTGTATGACGAACGTTAACTATTGCGAAGGGTCTTTGCAGTTATCGTTGACTATCGTAATTGGGATTTGTGTTGCAACCTTATTGATTTCCCTGTTGATGTTATGTAGACTTCCACAAGCCGTCGAAAATCTGTCGTTTAGGGTAAGAAAGTGTACAAAACATTATACCTAATTTTTTATGCTAATCGCATAATATATTTATACGATATATACCTATATGAGTATTGTTCGGAGAGAGATATTTTAACGTAAGACATTAATTTTATTATTTTAGATAACTCTAAAAATTAAATTAAACTCTAAATATTTTTACTATTTTGAGAGTATTTTCTATCATTATGATTTTTTTTAAGTTTCTTAGTCTTTCGAATAACGACAAATATTTTTATTTTATGTCCCGATGCAGAATACTATTCAGAATATTTCGATCTATAAAAATCAAATTTTGGCCAAGAATTGTATTAGTTGTAACTTATAAGTTGAGCAACATTTTGTGTGGACCTGTGTACCACTCCACTCCCCTCATCAAATATATTATCACTTATATACCTACTTGGCTACTTATATGTTATAACTAACACACATTACTCGTTCAAAATTCGATTTTGTACAACAAAATACACCAAAGAATATTATGATTTGGAATACGAAATTCAAAATGCGTGTCATTAAAAAAAACAAACATTTAAAAAATGATAATGATACAAAATAGTGAAAAACAAATCTATTTTTGTAGAAAAATGTTGTTTATAATGACTTTAAATTATTCAAATCAAAATATTTTTAAAAACGCTTATAGTTTTCATGATAACGATAGTGTCTTGCGTTAAATTTATTAATCATCGGTGGCTGGTAGATGTCGATCGAGATGACGATATATCGAGAACTATAATATATTGTACCCGTTTATCTAACGGCTAAACGATAAAATAATGTACTTAGTTAATCTAGAAGTCCATTGCCGTAATTTGGTAATATTTGTGGGGGGAGGGGAATTGAAACATTAACCCTTACACCCTCCACACAAAAAAAAATTGGCTTATATCATAAATACTCTCAGTCCAACCATTGTGATCTGTAATCTGTATAATGTAAGTTGGGTACATGTAAAAATGCATGCATACAAGAAAATAAATAATTACATACTATTTAATAAAATTTTAATCGACTTTTTTGAGTAGATTCGTGGAATAATCCGCGTAAATGTAAAATACTCAACATTTCAATCTTCAAAAGGATATAACCTTAGAACTAAGTCCGACCAACAAATTCTGATTGTACTTAACTCGTTAAAATATTCATATTACTTATAGGCTTCCGAAAAAAATTCATAAAAATCGAACTAAACTGTATTATTTCAATATATTTGTGCAATTTGCAATAGTGGTTAGTGTTTATTACCACAAGGGGATTTGGGTTTTCATTTGTTGTTTCTATAAAATATACTATATTAGTACCAATAAATAATAAGTATACAAATATAGTTCTCCAGTTAAAAGAAAAGTCATGAGCGGGGATACGATACCCCCCCCCCCCTCCTCATAATTTCATCACTGCAGAAGTACATATGTCTTAGGCTAAGGTAATAGATCAATTAATAAGTGTCTAATCAAAATAAGTTAACTGTATCTATGGTTGTAACTTGTGGTCAATGGTATAATGTGTAGTTTTCTATATTTTAACTATAATTTTATTATTTTGTAATAATTTAGTAGAATACTAAAAAAAATAGAATGCACTTTGTCCTTTTCTCTCAATTTGATAATTAGTGATTTCAATCTGATATTAACCAAAATCCACGATTATTGTAACGGAAATAAGGAACAAAGTTTTTTCTTAAATTAAAAATACATCGTATATTATGTAGTTGATTGCGCCGTTTAGGACCTGTGTGTTCAATGTTAGTAACCTATATCGTGACGAAACATTATTGACTATATTATTTGTATAACATTAGTTAGTACAGGTAGCTTAAATAATCACCCACATTTATGTATATAGTACCATGTTAATTCAATTGATGATGATTTGTAATATTTTTATCATGTTTTGTAATTTTGTAATTTTTTTTAGGTACCTTTTGTTCCTCTGGTGCCATGTTTGAGTATATTACTTAATTTATACTTAATGATGGAGCTGAATATCAAAACTTGGATGAGATTTGGTGTAGGGATTGTAGTGGGTATGTATAAGGATGATATAGTTTATACTTATAAACGAATTATATTTTAATTCATTCCACACGACATCGTTGATGGAATAAATTTAACAACGTATAACAAAATGTAAAGGCATCTTATGATTATAACCGCGCATAATTGTTAAAAATATACATCGCTATCATTATAAATATTAAACAGTCCATATAATATAAAATATTTATGCCTTGATAGATCACCATCGATTTCACCGAGTAATGAAATATGATCAATCGATGTATTTCCGATAGTTACATTTTTATAATAACAGATAAACCTATATAAAAATGATAGTACGTTTGCGAGTACTCTTTAATCACGGTATCTACAACTTTGATTGATGTTAACATTGAGTTTTGTTTTGGTTAGGTGAAATAAAAGATAAAAAATAATTAAAAGTTTATAAAATATTATATAAATATTTTATAATAGGTATACATAAAATAAACAATGAATTTCATTATGTGTGAGCATAAAAATTATTTACAGGGCAGTACAACATTTGCCTGGTCAGGTAGTTATAACATAGTATTAGTCGAAACATTTATTTTTCATTGGATTACAATATTTGTTTGAAAGTTTATTTATTATTATTTATTTATATTTTAACACTGGACGAGCCCAATAATTACATGGTACATTAAGTTCGAATAAACGTATTTATTACATTATAGGTTATTCTAATTTTATTAATGTAACGATATACATTTAACATTTGTGAAAATGCCATAACAATTTAATTAATCACACAAAAAACTGAGGAATAATGGCTTACCAAATAGCCAATGATTAACAACAGAGCGATATTGGTCAAATATTTACATTTACCATAAGGAAAACGGAAAAGTTTAAAAAATGGTCGATCATTTAATAAGCGGTTATGCGTTATAAATTGTTGTAAATTTATAATAATATATTATTTTAATAAATTATATTATATTATTATGAAAAAAAAAAAATGGTAAAAACCAAAATAATAATGTACTATTGTACTTAATGTAAATATTGAAACCAGTCAATGGCCTCGGAGGCCCAGATGCAAACAAGGCATTTTATCTATCATCCATTAAAACATAAAAATAATTATTTTGATATTTATTTAAACATTTTTTTTTACAGGATTATTGATATATGCGTTCTACGGAGTTCACAATAGTTTGGAAGGTTTTAAACAACAAGCAATTAAAGAAAAAGAACACAGACAAGATCCAAAAATCTCTAACTAATTCGTTGCAAGACAAAATACATGCAATAAAATATTAGCATTTATAATATTATAATAGCTGATAATTTCATATTCTTGTAGTATTATAACATACAACCACTTACAGTATTATATCTGAAAATTGTGGTGCAATTTTTTATTTTTATGAATTACTATAATTACGAAACTTTGTTAAAATTTCGTGTGTAGGTATAACTATTATTATTTCCTGCCACGGCTAGTTATTGTAATACAAAATTCCATAATTTAAATGTGCCTATTATTAAAATAATTATTTACCAATATTAGATTCATATTATTGTATTGCCAAATGTTCACACTCCGACCTGCTGTCTTGTAAAAGTGTAAAAAGTATTCCGTCTTATCTAAAATAACTTTCTCGACGATTTTTTTTTTTTATGATTTCTGTATATTATTATTCCTTTCTAATCAGCTTATCCGGAACGGATTCTCTCCTCTAATATCATATCGGAATAATAACCAATATATTATATTATGTTTAAACATAAATAAGTGGAGATGGATTAAATTTTCACCTTATCTATCTTCGTTAAATAAGACAGTTCGATGTGATCTATAGCCTAATCAAGGTACTGACTAAATAATCGTCCGTCGTACACGCAGGTACGCAAAGATTTAAAATTTAAAATTAAATTCTATACGTAATTTTAATACTTATTGTCACGAACTTGGTTGTCTGCAGAGCTGACCTAGCCAAATGTTCACATTTTACCCAAATATAACCTTTTTCCAAAGTAATTAATTAAGAAAATATACACGAAAATCTACTATATAGATTTTTATATCGAAATTTGGCAAGAAGATATTATAGGGAAAATTAGTAAGAAAACATTATGTCTCAACCTTGCAGCAATTCATCCGTCAGCAATTATATATTATGTTTTAAGTGCTGAAGTGGTAAACATTTTTCAAGTCACCTATACTCATGCATAAAAACACGGAAAGAACCATGTGCCAAAGTATTGTAATTTTAATTTTAATAAAAATGTACGTGCATATCTAATATCTATGAACAATTTTTTTGTGGCCGTGGAATGGGGAAATTCGTCAAAAATGTGAAAATTATAAAGTATTGAAGACATTTTTTTAATTTAACATAAATATGTTTTTGGCTGTCTAGCTTTTTTTTTTTTGACTGATTTTCACGAGGCCGATTTTGATAACCTTTGTCCGTTATAACATTTATTATTGTTACCATGGCCAGGCCCAATCATTAGCGTTTTTCTTAAAATTGATACTTCTGTTTAAAAATCCGAACAGTGTTAATATAATATATTATATACATAAAAATTAATTAATTAATATGAAATTAGCCATAGATGGACGTGTTTTTTGTTTGCACAAAATGTGTTAATAAATAAATATAATATATTTATAGAAACGCGTAAGTACTAAAAGAAATTATTAATAAACCTAGTCTACAATATTAGGTTCGATTTCGTTTTTCATAATATTATTACTGTCTTGTCTTCTTTTTAATTGGACCTGAACTTATCTACCCATAACATTATATTCGCAATGTGATTATTGTCCGCGTTTATGATTGGATCATTTTTAATTTTAGATGTGTATTTTGTCTCCTCTTTTTTTGAATCTATAAATTATAAATATCTATTTTGTTACCGTAAGTTTATTTCCCAGTTTTGGATTGATCGCATTCTTGTGAAAAATGAGCTTTCAGAATACAAAATACATCTACTTTAAAATACATTCTAAACTTTCAACATTTTATAACTAGTAACTTATATTTAAACAATAACACATTTTTTTTTTCATATGGATATTTGTTTTTATTAAATATAAGATTTAACGATGAAATTCAAAAAAAAAAAATAAACAATTTCCTTTTGTTTAAATTTGACAAACGTGACGACGTTCCATCGTTACCTTTGACCCGCGTGTCATAGTTTCACCACCTGTTCTAGAATCTAGGGCATCAAAATCATAATTATTCTACTGATCCCAAATGCGTGTTTGTCTTGTGTTTGTAGTGGGGGAAAGGTGGTTTCACACTGAGCATATTATTTTCATATTTACCTATAATTAAATTCAAGTTATAATTACAGTGACAAATTGAAACTATAATCATATTATCATAGGTTGGTTTTTATATTTTTGAACCACCACATTAGGGGGGCCATGTTATCATCGCTTTACCTCAGTCATTAGCATTGTATAATATCCTCCAACATTAATATTGCATCCCCTACTAAGAATACTACAAACTAAAATTAACTATAGTTACTAAACTATAATATTACAATTTGTAAATTAATGAATGCATCATATAAAAGAAAAATTAAATGTAAGTGTCGAACCTATCACCCCCTCAAATACGCCCTTGGCTGATCGAGGTACTTGTTCAAACATATAATAATGCCATATACGTTAATTTACTATGTAATAAACCTTTACTGCTTAATTAATTACGTATGTATACCTACATATACCGTTACACACCATGTCACACCATATTGTATGAGTGGTACTTCACCATATATCAATATAAAAATAAAATTCATACTAACTTACAACGAACACCTAAAATCGTCCTTGATAATATCACACCTTTAATTGCTAATTAATTATAAAACGTTGTATTGATAATGCAATCAGAAATTTAATATTATACACCTATAAATATAGGTATACTAGCGGTGTTATCCGGCAAGCCGGGATATTATCTATCCAAACGAGACAAAAATGATCGTTGTTTAATATAATATTAGTAACTCGCTATCTATATTGAACAATTAACAATTTACCTACCTAAACTATTTAGTACGGAAAAAACGAATAAAAATAAACACGAAGTCATGAACTTCGAATATAATATCATCGTTGAATACTTGAATATGGATATCAGAAGCTCGAATTAGAATAATTATATTGAATACCTACAGTAAGTGGTGTCCATAACGATGCATGGTATATTGGTATAGATAATCGTTGTGTTGTAAAAACTATTCAATTTAATAATTTAATTACCTTCGAAAATATAAATAATAATATTATTATCATTTACCATGACTAAATAAGTACTGGACTACGTTTACTGTGCCGTCTCTTAAAGTTAAAATAAAAATGAATCCCTATTTCCCTTGGTCGTGCCATAACTTGAGAACGTCTTCACCGATTCGGCTGTTTTTTTCTATTGTGTTCGTAATTTTCAGGACAAGGTTTCTTTGAAAAAATATTTTCAGAAAATCTACCGGAAAAGTAAGAAACCTGGATGTCAAAAATACAAAAGTGGCACCGTCTGCCCAGCAAGAAAATAAACTAAATAATAATATATATTTTTTGGTTTATTGTAAGGTTGTGCTATTGGTTATGATTGAATATAATTTTCAACCTGTATATTAAATTCGATCTAAACCAAATAACTTAGTGAAAATGGTATTCCACATGCACATCATAATCAACGAGTTAATAAAACATTCGTAATTAAGTACGCACCTCGTGGTGTCTGCAATCCACCACAGGTGGTTTGCCTACCTGAAAATATATTGCTCACATAATCACAAGCGAGTCTCACAGGCAAAAGCCGTGCGGGATGGCTATATTGTATAATATAATCGAAAGTGTTCCTCTCTGACTCACTGACTGATCAACTTAGGGCCAGTTGTACCATCTCTGATTAAAGGTTAACCGGAGTTTAATCGGCCGAATTCGCCCGGTTAAATATCTGTTATCAGCTGATTAAGCTTAATCGAAGTTAACCGTAGACGGTACAACTGGCCCCTGGAGCGTAAATAATGGTAGCTTGAGGCTTGCAATTTTCACGGTACCTTCATCAATATCACCATATGTAAGTGCGCACTAAGAAATCATCTTTCAGAATTCGTATTTTATAAAGTGGTGCTTGCACAAGTATTTTGAGATTCAAGGTAATCGATGAAAATTTTTAACTTTTAAACACCATACACCGAGTATTAAGCAACGGACAATATGGGATCAGCTAGTTCATAATTAATATTCAATATATAATATTACTTTTAATGAAATATAATTTTTATTGTTCTTGTACTTTTATTCTATTATAGGTATAGGTACTCATTATTCAATATTGATTAAAATCAATAAATTGTAAACATTTACAGTAATATTATTAGGTATGAGAAAATATTCCTAAATCCTTAGTACCTATCTATAATAATTTATGAAAAAATTAAACTCCAAATTCTACTCTATAGTTCATGTAAAATACAATATTTATAAATATCGTGAAAATATGAAATATTAAAAAAAAAAAAAAATAATGATATAAACATATTTTAAGCAATAAAAATACAATAATATTAATATCAAGAAGTCAGCATATATATGCGTATTAGATATTCATAGTTTTGATAGCATTTCAGACAACCGACTTTGGCCCAAATATCACAATAACAGTTTTCACATTTCAACATCAAATGTTTAATTTAAAATTATTTATTTTCTGGTGACTGACTTTTTTGCCTTTTCGGTAATACCAGAGCTGCAAATTACGATCAATTTCCTCTTCCGCGGTCAGGGTAATGGGTGGTTCCAAATCTCATACAAACCGTACAAACCCAGAGAATATTATTTGTGTTGTAAAATATTTAAATATATTTAGTTTTAAATTACCTTAATATTATTAACATCGAGATTAAATTCAAAATTAACTCTTTATTTAAACAGTGAAAATATTTTTAAAAAACTGTACCGAAGAAAAATGAAAAAAAAATAAGAAGTTATTTCTCTGACTTATCATTAATTTAACGATTCTTTCAAAGAGTGTCGTGCGTAAGTATTTTAGATTTGGCCACACTATAAGCAATATGCGAAAATTCGATTTGATGCATGATTGTACTTGACCAATGATCTGCCCGAATAACCAATGGCAACTAATAATAAATAAAAACTAATTTCTACTAATTATTTTTCTTATACAGTAGCGTATCTAGGATTTTTTCAAGGGAGGGGGGGATATACAATTTTTAATAGGCATTCGGTATACACATAATCGTATTATATTTATAATATTATTAAATACATAATATGTTGTATTGTGTATGAAATTTGGTCTCCTGGGAGGGATATGACACCCATATCTCCCCCAGTAGATACGCCACTGCTCCTATATAACCAATAACAACCATTTATAAACAACAGTTTCCGTTGTAAATCTCAAAATCCCTGTTCGAGCACCTCCACGGGTCGGGCTTACCGCGTCCAATTGTGAATCCAAACTATTCAAAGAACCACTCAAGCAAACACAAAAAAATTCATCAAAATCGGTGCAGTGAATAAGTATATATATATTAAGATAGTAGTACTTACACGTGACGTACGTCAGTCAATAGGTCAGAAACGTAATAGTTTTGGAACTCCAGCTTTCTTCGTTCAACTCTTATTCCTTCGCCTCTTATATATTTTAAGATATCATTTTTCTTTTGGTATAAGATATATAAGAAGCAATAGTTAACTCGATTTTACTCATGAGTACAGAATTATTGTTACTCGGAATCATAGTTTACGTATCTAATGCATACAATGTGATGTAATTTACCGTCAAATGTGTCCATTCATGTACACCAATAAATACAAATATTTCGTAAGCATATTATAACAGATCGGTCGTGTATTATAATGATTAAAGTATTAACACCTCAAGTGCATATAATAAATACGTTACTATAATGCACTCGTGTTTCGTTAGTTAATTCACTGGTTTCGTATTTATCAATCAATCGTGTTTATAATTTTTTTTACTGTTTTTTATTAGTATTAGTGTATTACATAATACAAAACCATGTTTTACATTAATTTAACTTACTAAATGTTTGTCGTATAAATCATTTAATTTAGGTATAATATGAGGAAATTAATTACGTATTTATACATTCAGTCTTCAAACCACAGTTAAAATTATATCTATGAAACTTACCTGTACATCGTTAACGTAGTGCAACTATGGACAGGTATTAAAAAAAATATTCTTCATCCCGTTTTAAAAAATTTGCTTGTCACACTTTTTGTAAAATATTATTTGTCCACGTTATTTTTGCAGCACGATAGAGACTTTTTTAATCGTGGACACTCTTTTTTAGGTATAGTTGTAAAATAAGCACCGTGAACATATCGTGATATTATTGGTAGACTTAAGGTGAATAATTTAAGTTTTGGACCAGAAAACCAATGAGGTAAGTCACTCAAATCATTTTTTAAACAATATTTCTTTATGACATCGACTTAGTGTATGATGACACGATGGTTAAAATTACAGACTGGTGTTTGCATAAGGTGTTGTATGTTATTTGTTTCATACGTGTTTTACGTAGATTAACATTTCTAACTTAAATTATGCAAATAATAATTACCTATTTGACATTATAATTTATTACAAGCTGTATTAATCTGATGTTCATCATAGTTATAGTAATAGATATAACCCAAAGGTTTTAGTTTTTATACAGATGTCGTGCTCTTGAAAAAATCAGTCATAACATTATTAAAAATAAAAACTGGCCGGAGTCCGTTACAGAAATAGGTCCACTTTTGTTTGTTTGTTTTTAATACTTTCGAGGACATTAAAATTAAATAATTATACTATCCAAGATTAATCTCGTTCAACCCACTTGTCCCACAGATACCAGTACAGCGTAATATCAATCGTACTATAAATTCAACGGGAAATGCATTTTAGACACATTTTTTTATTGGCTATTGAAATCCGAACGGAGAATTGCGAAAATCTGAAGTGCCGGTGTCCGATAATCCACGATTATCGGTTTATTTTACAACTGCCGTTAAAAACTGATATCATACAATACATCACCGCCATTGTAAATTTATTAACGAAAAACGTACCTAGTATTTATAGTGACAACGTCGAGGATTGTCGACATATGCAATTTCTGATTTGTGGTTACCATTCGGATATCGCAACACTGTACATAATATAAAAAAATATATTGTACAAAAATGATTCACTCGTGGTCGGTAAGTATTCGTTTTGCGTCAATATAATATTATAACAAATAATTAATGATGAATTTATGAGCCCGTATCAAAGATTTAAAAAAAAAATTATCTTGAAAATGGGTTTTGATTGGGGAGCGTCGTTGTCCGGATGAGAGGCTCGTTTCATAAATAATTGGTGAATAACAAAACAAGCATTATTGCTAATCTTTTTTGATTGGAACGTTTAAGTTGAGAAGTGTGAGAAGAGAAGGAGAGTCGACAGAACCAAATTTAATGGATTTAATTATTGTTGTATATTTAAATATTTCATTAAAACGTCCTCCCATTCGCCTAAAGATGTTTCTATTTTCTTCAGCGAATATATCATTAAGTCTTTATATGATTTACCTATTCAGATTTTTAACGTTATTGTCCGAGCCGGCCTATTATGGCGGTGTGAGGCCTGGGGAAAGTGTTGTGTAGGCGATATAATTTTTTTATAACGCGAGGCCCGGGGCCTCTGAATTTATTTGATGCATTGTCCCTAAATTGTTTATAATAATATTATTGGCTCATCAGGTTCTCTCTATATTGTTACAGGGCAAAACGCTTTATCAATCGCTGAGCAGGAAAAAAACGTTCACTTCGGAAACTAAACAGGAAAAAGACAAGTTGAAACGAGTGTTGACCATTTTCGACTTGACCGCTTTAGGCATTGGCGCCACTTTAGGGAGTGGCGTTTATGTGTTGGCCGGAACAGTAGCCAAATCGATCGCTGGACCAGCGGTGGTATTGTCTTTTATCGTGGCGGCGATTGTCTCTTCGTTTGCTGGTACTAAGTCAATATGATCTAATTTAGTCTCGTTATCAGTGTTTATAATATTATAAGCATAATGATTTAATTAACTATAACTAGTTAAAGTGTTATCGAAACACAATAACTCCCGAAACAGTACATTGCTGTGCGTACATTTTACTATAGCGAAAAGGTTTTCACACTATACCGATTTTTGAAGCAAAATAGACTTATAAGCGTTTTAACGTACTGATTTGAGTTTTACTTTACAAACATATTTGAATTCATTATGAAGTTTAGTTTAAACCCTATGATTCAAAATTTGTTATAAAAACAATTTAAAACAGAATTTTTTTTCCATTGAAATTTCTAAAAATACTGTATTTGTTTGTTAAATTTCATGTGAGATTTTTTTTATTAAGTATAATAAATTAAAAATGTGGCTTGAAAAATCAAAAGTTTATTTGGCAACAAAATAAAATCTTTACTTAAAATAATTGTGTAAAACTCAAGTCAGCTAGTGTGCTAATCGCTAGAACTCGTTTAGTTCCGATTTATAACTGTTCCCCGTGAAATAAATTTTGATTTTAGGCGTTCTGATAGTCGTGTATGCAAATACATAACACTGACCCCGCTCGCTGTCGAAAGATTCAAAATTGACTTCATAATTAATTAAAATATGAATTCAAAATATTATTATCGTAGTAAAACGTATATCATAGAGGTTTATTTATTTATTTATTAATCAACCCGCGGCAACCTAACCTAACCATTGGGTGGTTTTTACTGTGGGGGGGGGAGGGTACTGCAAGTTTAAACACGTGTGTTTCGGTTTGGCAGATTTTTTAGTGGACACTCAGAGGTATATGACATGCCAAACCGTGACAAGAGAAATGCCGACCGCGGGTAATGGGTACTAATCGTATATTTATTTCGTTATGGCTGTTGGCGTCCTTGTTCATGTCCATCCCTAAATATTTGAAATTATGTATAGTAATATTTAATATAGCTATACTATAACTATATATTATATTATATTACACTATAATGGATCGCAATAATAATGTTAATACCGCTTAACCATCTGCAGAAAATCAGCCAACGATTTTGTATTTTGCATTTCAGGAGTTTGTTACGCCGAATTCGCCGGCCGAGTACCCAAAGCCGGATCAGCGTATATTTACAGTTATGTGGCCGTCGGTGAATTTATCGCTTTTATCATTGGTTGGAACATGTTCATCGAGCATACGATAGGTAGGTACGACAATTATTGTGACGACGTAATAATTTGTCTACACTAAAATTAAAATTAAAATTATTTCATCGAGTAACTATATATATATATATTAGATGACTTTAATTTGATACTGACGTGGTTTTATATTATTATTTTTAGGCACAGCATCCGCTGCCAAAGCCATGACAAATTATTTAGACTCTTTGCTCGGCGATCCCCAAAAGAGGTACATGAAAGCACATTTTCCAATGCACATGCAGTTTATGGGCGAATATCCGGACGTCGCGTCGTTTTTGTTCCTCATGTTCATTGCGTGTAATTATCAACACTTTCATAGTATAGTATACATAAATGATTTACAGCTGTAGCTATTAATCAATATAGTACCTGTATGGAATATTCAAAAATATTTAGGTGCACAAGAAATGAGAATTACTTCATCTGCAGCTTACTAATTTAATAAGAACTTAATTTTATGGCGTAACATTTAGTATAATATTTGAGTAATCTAGATGTAAATAATCAATATATCTGACACCTACCTGACTTACGCTGCGGTTTCTTTCTTTTTTTTTTTTGAAATTAATTTAAACATCAAGATTAGACGTTTGAAGTTATTTATTATTAAATAAAGCTGCAGGTGACGCACAACAGTAATGTATATTATATTATGTAATGACGAAATGCTATATCAGTGAATTATGATTTCACCGGCAAAACAAAGTTAATAATATATTATATAATAAGAAATAAAACAGTGCTGTCGATTTTCAGTGGTTATGGCTTGGGGTGTTCGGAAGTCTTCAACTCTCAATACAGTGTTTACTGCATTTAACTTACTCACCGTCGGTACAGTCATCGTGAGTGGACTCTTTTTTGGTACGTATGTAACACCATTCTGTAGGTTATAATATTATTATGATAGCATTGAATTACGAGTAAAATGCAAATCGGTGCTTTTCTCGTCTTGACGATTTATGAAAAAAATACGCGAACGTATAAGGATCCTACGCGTGTTTTATATTTTAAGCATCAGATAATAATAATATTTTGATACGACGACCAACGAGTGTTATAACGAAAAAAATTCAAATTATTGACCGATTTCAGTTAAAATTTCGAATTGGAATATATCGAAAAGCGAAATCCCGCCCGGAGTGGACGGCGGCAACGGTGGATTCGCGCCATTCGGATGGAGTGGAATAATCGCTGGAGCGGCTCGATGCTTTTACGGGTTCATTGGATTCGAATCTATATCTACGACCGGTCAGTTTTCTTGTTTGATACTATAAATATATATATAAATTATTTTTAACTATTACTTTTGATCTCATCGCGATTTATTAACGTTGTTGTGAACGACACATTATTTGTTCAGGCGAAGAAACAAAAAATCCGAAAAAAACAATTCCGCTGGCGATCGTTCTGACGCTGGTGTTCGTCACGTCTGCATACTCTATCGTGGCGTCAGTGTTGACCCTGATGTGGCCGTATTACGATCAGGTACCTACGGTTGAAACCGGCAAATCGGATATATTTGCATATTATTATTATTATTGTGTTCGTCTATAAAACATAATATGGGTAACGCTAAAAGTATGAAAAAATTATAATAATATTATGTCGTCGACCCTGTTTTATAGGATCCGAACGCGCCGTTTCCAGTCATCTACGAGAACCTGGGATTACCCGTGATCAAGTACATGGTTACCTGCGGCGCGGTATTCGCTCTATTCACCTCGTAATGTCACTGATACTTTTAATCGATAATACATACGTAATTGTTGTAATAATCGTTTCCACGCGTTTGTATACAGTTTATTAGGATGTCTGTTTCCGATACCGCGAATCCTGTACGCCATGTCCTGCGACGGTCTGTTGTTCGAATTCTTATCGATGGTCAACGAAAGGACCAAGACTCCAGTCATAGCCACAATGATATGCGGAGTCGGTGCCGGTAAATGATTTAAAAAAAAAATCTTTCGCAAATCGAGTGGATACATTATTTTCATTTATTTTTTGTTCCAGGCATACTGTCGTCCATATTCAATCTCGAACAGCTCGTCGACATGACGTCTATCGGCACCCTCATATCGTATTTGATAGTTTGTATCTGCCTACTGGTGCTCAGGTGTGTGTGTATACGATGATAATAACATAAACGTTTCGTGAATAAATGTGTCGCTGACGGTTGGAAAGTGATTGCGGTGACACCTGTTGTAACTCTGAAAAATAAATAGGAAACAATATTTTTGCTATATTATGCGTTCACTTGTACTATACATTAAAATATTTTTATTTAATACATTTTTCGATTAATGTAAGCGCAATATTATTCATCACACGAAATACATTTGCTTTTAGATAGAATTTTTTTTTAAAATTGAACTTAAGCCCGGCGACTATCGTTATCATTAGCTATTGTAGGGGTTCTGAACTGTGGTTGGTAAGGTTGGTACGGTAAGGTGTTGTTACGGTAGGTAAGCAACACGTGTATGTGTGGCGGGGTTTTAACTACTATGAACCCGGGTAGTTACCCATCCGGGAGCTAGTAGCTGTGGGCGTTACTTACTCTCAGTCATATTGCGTGACTGGGAAGCAGCCAACGCGCCATAGCAAGCCATATCATAGAATAATATTGTTGCACTTGGGTACTTATATTGAAATCACGATAATTTTATACTCCTGATTTTCAAAAAAAAAAAATCTCCAGAATTATTATTTTTATTTTATAGATCTAAAATGTGCATGTAATAATGTATAATTGGCTTTCATGAACTTGTCTTTAGTTTATTTCACCTGTGATAAGGATAACACGTATGATAAAATTTGTATTATTTAAAACATGCTTTAAAAATATGCATATTTTATTCACCAAACACAATAAACCGAAAATAGCGTAATTATTATCAATTTCCATTAGATTAATTTGGTGTGAAGTCGTCCTTGGATTAAAAATATATTATATTGCTTGTAACTTAATAAGACTTCAGATTTCTAAGAAATATGTGATGGATAATAATATTTAAACTTTTTCTCAAGCTAAATTGTTCTGTTATGCAGGTACAGAGACACTAACACGGCGATTCAGGATATAGACAGTAATTCCGATGACTATAAAATGTTCAAATGGTACAGTTTGTTTAACACAAAGGTCACGAACTTGGATACCCAATACATATCCAGAGTGCTGATACTTATATACAGTATGTTCTCAATAAATTTGAATAGTTATTTATCTGTATTCGTTTATGCTTTATAGTACCTATGACAGTTTAATAGTTTTTTTTCTATCCAATTTGAGAAAACCATTTTTTTTATTTAAATATCTATTGTTGTTGTTTAAAAAGATTACGACTAAAACTTATTGTTTTAATATGTTATAGCTTTCAGTGCGTGTGTATTTTGCATTAGTATGGTGAATATTGACTGTTACGATGGAGCGTTTTATTTCCCGTTAATTGTCGCAATAGCGGTTTCGATCACAGTATCATTACTTTCCATGCTAATGTTACACAGACTTCCACAAGCAGTCGAAAACTTAGCGTTTAGGGTAAGAAAATATAGTATTAATTTCTAACAATATTAGAATACTCAGTATCCGGATTAGTGTTTACATGAATTGCGATAATATCAATAATATTTTACTGTAAACAAAAAGTATTATTAATATTTCATAATTTTAATAAAAATCCACGTTCTTGTAACACCTTTGTTACATATTTTATTTTGTTTATATTAACTTGTTCGGTAGATGAAGGTGTTAAGTTACTAAATTAGGTATAGATCTTTGTTGAGAAGAAGTGGGAGTATAACATTTCAGAGTGTTGATTATGACTTTAAAATATATAAATTTTGTTTTCAAAGATTTCTTAGCATTTGAACAGTTAAAAAGTTCCAAACGTTTATATAATATTTAAACCACTAAAACTGTCTTCCTGAATAATTACAAAATTGTGGGTTTT
Source organism: Sitobion miscanthi (assembly GCA_008086715.1). Lineage (NCBI taxonomy): Eukaryota > Metazoa > Arthropoda > Insecta > Hemiptera > Aphididae > Sitobion > Sitobion miscanthi. The sequence continues at coordinate 1,554,078 of CM017800.1, read as the reverse complement.
CACCTTTATCAACTGACCCTTCAATTATTTACGTCTATACGCTAGTTTTATGCTATAATATTATTATAAATTTTAAATATTGTATTTTACACGATGAACCGTGATTGAGACGCTCATTTTATTTTTTAGGTGCCACTAGTTCCTTTTATACCGTGCGTGAGTATAACTCTTAACTTATACCTAATGATGGAGCTGAGCATCAAGACTTGGATAAGATTCGGCGTGGGACTTGTATTAGGTATTTGTATTAACCGACAAACGATTTTATAATAGGTATGCGGTCCTTTTGTGTTGTTTTATTGATCACGCGATTTAACGATGGACATATTTTACTATTGTGCTACTCGAATGCGCTATTATTACTTATCGTGCATTGGGCGTCGATTACCAGTTGGCCAGTCACAAAGTAGAGAATTTTAAATTTCAATGTACATTTACGTATTTTATAAAGGATATTTTTAAAACGTTTCAAACTATAATAATATAGTCGTAGACTCGTAGCGATTATTACTATACTATTACTATCCATACACTGTTATACCTACCATATTATAATAATTCTAGACAAAAATCCCACGTTTCCGTATTTTTATTTCATCAGTATATTTTTCGGGAACGACAGATGTCATAATAATCATCATGTGCAAAATAAACAAGTGTGCCAGCTCACACACACACGATAATATAATCATCATCATGATATCATTTGATCGTAAACCAAACACAACAAACCACCGAAGCTTAGATATAAGGGCACGTTACAGTCACATTTGTCGTCTCCGTCTTACAAGTACGTAACATAGCAACTTTTAAGCTCATCAGATCACATTTATATCCGTTAGTTTAAAAATTAGAGCGAATTGACCTCTTGTACAATTTAAAGGTAATACTATCTATACATTGACATAGGCTTTTTATTATATTTTAATTTTAAAGCGAGTTGTGAGTGTTTTATGATTTACAAGCAGGTTACAATTTAAAAACACGCTTTAAAATTAAAATATAATAAAAAGCCTATGTCATTGTATAGATAGTATTAACTTTAAATTGTATAAATGTGATCTGATGAGCTTAAAAGTTGCTATGTTACGCACTTGTAAGACAGAGACAACAAATGTCACTGCAACGTCTCCTTAAACTATATTATTATGTGTATTGTTTATATTGAAAACATTCTTATTTTTTCTTAGGAGTATTCATATACGCGTTCTATGGAATTCATCACAGTATAGAGGGTAGTAAACAACGAGCGATAAAAAATGAAGAAAATAAAAACACGTTGAGAATCTCTTCCCAATAATTTGTTCATATATAACCAAGTTGTATATATTTATATTTTTTTTACATTTGTATATTCTAATGATTAATGGTTATAAATCGTAACAATTATTGTAACTGTAACCATTACGAAAAATGGTATTATTCAATAATAATACGATAAGTTTATATATTTAAGTATGTAACTAACATCATAATATGTAAAAAGGTTACATTTAAAAACGTGTATTTACGTTTTTTATTGTAATATTTAATATTTATTAATATAAGGTTAAAATGTTAAACAATTGTATTTTTTTTATAATAAAACTAATAGATTATACCCATTCCACGATGTTATAGTAATCTAATAGTTATAACGCCCAAATAAGATGTTTCACATTTTTAAGAAAATAAGATATAAAATAATATATACCATGGTATAAATAATATGCAATCGAATAATATTTTAAATAAATATGACTATATGAGTCATCTACTATGTAGTAAGTATTGTTTGATAAATTGTCTTCTAGGACTGACGATGTGCACAGCATTTTATACTGTGGTCTGTGGCGTGATACTATTAACCTATACTATACCATCGAGGTACACACTCGCATATTAGTGTTGTTAAATGTCTGTAGTCTTAATCTTGAGAAGTTTATGTAATTTAACGATCAACTGTCATTAGTACACTAGCCTTCGGTAATCAAAGCTTTCGATTTATTATCACCAATCGCCATCGTCACATGAACGTTTTTGGGTGCGAACTGCGGAGTGTCGTATATTGCAGACAGTCGTCAAATTATTATTATGTTATATAGGTGGGAATAGTTAGATCATAAAATGTTAAGGTAGGTCGTGCCCGGGAAGCAATATGTGCTGAGGCGACACAAAATATAATATATAAGACCGCCGTACGCGCATGCACGGGGGGTCCCGTTGTCGTCGAATTGGTCGACGAGGACGTAGGTACGACGAGCGTGCGTGTAGAATACATTCAATTTGATCTGTAACCGGTTAATTTATGGTCGTTGAAGATTGAAAGTCTAAACAATAAGGTAGCGATATCGACTCTTGAGAGCCAAACTGTAACCGGTTAATTTATGGTCTTTTGGCAACTCAAGTGTCGATAGAGGTATATCACCGAAAGGTGCATATACGACAGTGGCGCCCAACGGGGTTAGTTATCCACGGCCGGAGACCTTTTTTTTTTAATTTTTGTGCGTGTGCCCTGGTACCTCAACCTTGGCACGTTTTAATTTTTTCGAAGTGTTTTTGTACAAGAAGTACAACAGTTTTACGTGTGCTCTGAGAAAAATTCCCTTGGCACACCAGTTTTTGTACAAGTGAAGTACGATAATTGTGACCGTTTCGAGTAGTAAAACTCGGAGCAAGTTTTGTTTTTTTACTAGTTAAAGTAAAATTTACCTTTTGAGTGTTTTGGGTGCAGAGATACCCAGAACGCAATTTTGTGCGTGTGTATACCGAGTAAGTAACACATACGCGTTCGATTTTTTTTGACCGACAAGACAACGTTTGTGCCACGTGAGTACAATTTTGCTAACCGTGCGTCCACACATATACGCTAAGGTGAGCAACGATTTTTAATTTACATATATATTAATATTAGGATTATAGATTAGTTTAAGAAAAAAAAGAAGAAAAAAATTTCAATGGTTTTGTTAGTCTATTTTCTTTGGTCTTTCAAAATTGTATTTTAATTTTAATTCTTAAATTATTCAAAAATTAAGTAGTTAGTGGTAAATATAAATATATTAATAAAAATCAACCGAATTCAAAAAAAAAAAATAATATTTCTTTAAACCAATTCATTAATTCAATTAAATCTTAATGTGATATGAATGACGAAGAACTCATAGCCTTAGGTTCAAAAATTACTACACTAACAAGTATTTATTCATATAAAAAATCAGGACTTATCGACCTATGCAAATCTAAGCAATTAAAGAGCACAGGAACCGTAGATAATTTAAGAACTAGGTTATCAAAATATTATAAAGGGATCATAGCATTAGATGACATTGAAGAAACCTTAAGTGAATTACAAAAACACGAAATTCAAAAAATTCAATTAAAGATAAAATCAACATTAAAGATTTACTTATACAAAGTAACTTAAGCGATTCAAGTCCAGAAACAAGTAATAGTACTAAAAATAGATCAATTATTAACGACCTTAAAAATATAACTAACGATTTAGAAAATAACGCTAATAAATTAATAACTCAGGCAGACAAAATTTTAGACACTAGTAATACATTATATCAAAATAATTTAGAGCTAACTTCTGACAACAGTTATAGTAATCTAATAAACCTAGACCCTAACGAGACAGCACAGGTGGAACCCATATACGAAGAAATCCATTGTCCAAATAAAATAGAGTCAAACTTAAATACTACCTTTTTTGATAACTCGAGATTTATACCACAAAGTACACCTGAGAAATCACCTATAACAAACATAAACTCAAAAACAAAAATGGAAAAAATGATAATCAAACCAGATTATTTTTCCGGTCAAGAAGACATAAAACATTTTTTTAAACAGTATGAAAAAGCGGGATTAATAAATAATTGGGACGACAATGACAAAGTAAAATTTTTATCTATATTTTTAAAAGACACTGCAGGTACATTTTTAGAAAATTTGGAAAATATTAAGACACATTGGAATTGGGTAGAATTAAAAAATGAATTTTTAAATGAATTCCAACCGATCGGTTATTCTATCTTATTAAAAACCAAACTAGAAAATAGAAAACAGGAAGATACCGAATCAATTATGAGCTTCGTTACAGATATCGAAAACTTATGTAGGCAGGTTGAAAGAAACATGAAAGAAGAAGATATATGCACTTATATTTTAAAAGGACTAAAAGAACCGATTTTAAACGCGATATCTCTTCACGATAATAGTAACTTATTAAAAATTAAAGCAAATTTAAAAAAATACGAACTCATGCAATTCAGAATAAATTCTAGAAGCCAACCAGGTTTCAATGAATACACAGATATTTTAAATAAACAAATAATGCAAGTAGGAAAATATTCAAGGGACCGAGTCGAAGAACTAAGTGAAAAAATCGATCAATTAAGCAACTCGATAAAAAAGGTAAATTTTAAAGATAATTCAAGTAACAGAGAAAATAGTATTGACAGAAATACTAATAGAGGCTTTAGAGATAACTCACAAAATAGAGAGGAGAGAAGCCGAAATTACGAAAGGAACTCAAACCGTTATAGGAACAATAGCCCGTATCCGAATAAATCAAATTACGAAAATAGAGAACGAAGCACTGACCGAAACTACGAAAATCCTAATAAACATAATCATTATAGAGATAATAGTTACGACCGAAATTTTAATAGACAAAATGACAGATTCAGTAGAGCTCAGAATAGAGACAGATCTTACTCTAGGGATAGGAATTACGATGAAAGGGAAATAAAATATGATAGAAATTCTAATAGAAGTAGAGATAACAGCAGATCTAGATATTATAATAATGATTATACGAGGTATGAACAGAAAGGAGCCAGCGATAGATCAAGGAGGGGTGACTACAATGACGAGTGTAGAAAAAATGAAGTCAAAAAGCAATATAATAGAGGAAATAGTCGAGAAAGAACGCCAGAACGTTATAAAAGATACCATTACGAGAAAGAATTTGATAGAGTTACTTGTTACAAATGTAATGAAAAAGGACACTATGCAGATCAATGTACGTATCCAAAAAACGATTAAGTACCGAGTTAGAAAGAAACAATTCGGAAGACCTAACTCGGGGACAAAATAATATTAACTACAAAACTGACACGACTGAGTTTAGTAAAAACAAGGAATGTGAAAAATATAATTACATAAGCTTTGTAAAAAATTGGTACGAATCAACTTATTTTAAAAAACCTCCTATTGAGGAAACAAATTATGACAACGAAGAAATAATAGAGAACGTGGTTACACTTAGTTATTCAAATAAATTAAATGAATTTCAAAAATTTTTATTCTGCAACAATGACAGAATAAAGTTCTCATGCGATTACACTGAAATTGAAGCAAATATTTTTTCATTACCGGATAATATTTCAATTGGACACTGTGTTAGTAAATGCCTAACAATGTCAAAAGGAATTGCGTTACAATTCAAAAATAAATTTAACAACGTAAACAAGTTGATTGACCAAGGAAAAAAAACCACTGAAGTAGCACACCTAAAAAACAAAAAACAATGGATTTTGTATCTAATTACAAAAAATAAGTTTTACGAGGAACCTACTTATTCTAACATTTTTGATACGTTAATAAGTACTAAGCAATTTTGCATAAACAATAAAATAACAACATTAGCTCTACCCAAAATTCGCGCTGGATTAGATAAAAAGAATTGGGACGTTATTTCAACTATGATAAAGTTCATTTTTCAAAATTCATTAATTAAAATTTTAATATGCTTACTACCAGAAAAAAGAAAAGATAAACAAAGTGTAGTCTTAAAATAATAATGACTCGGAAATTACAAACATTACGTTAGGTAAACATTTTAATAGTGAAATTGATGACAAATTAAAAAAAGAAATAACACACATTGCCGGTTCATTCATAAAAACTGAAAACGTACCCGGAGACGGTGATTGTGGTGCCCACGCACTACGAATATGCTTAAAACAACATGGTATATATAGAAAGACGGTAGAATTATTAAGTACGCTCGGCATTCCTAATTGTAAATCTGGCTACTATCTTAAAGATGACGATTTGGCCTATATTTGTGACCAATTTAATATGAATTTATATATTATATATGAAACATCCGATTATACAAACGCTATAGTCTATTTTAAACCAAATAGGAAAAATATCGGAATATTTAATAAAGATGATCATTGGACACCAGGAATCGTAACAAGAAATGACCACCCATGTCAATTTAATAATTTAACAATTAATACAGTTTTCCCAGATTTTCACACAATCGAAAAACACATAGATCATTTTTTAGACGAATGTTTTGACCGTCTAAAAATTTCACAACAAAATCCAATACTAAATAATAATGCCGATTTTAATATGAATAACAATAAACCAACTGACAAAACTACAGTCTGGTACTCCCAATATTGTCAAGATTGCGAAATTTTATCTACGTCACATAATGATTTAGACGAACCTGAGAACAATGAAGATGAAGCGTTTTGGTGCGAGGGTGGAGATATAATGTTTTGCGAAATATGTGGAAACTACGTCAGACAATACCGTAACAGACGTATACAAGATGATGAACTGACCTTAGTCAATAACTCAAACAAATCATCAAGTCAGCATAAGAATATAACTGCAACTACAATTCTTAATAATAATGGTAATATTTATAATCAACATTCAGATATGGAACGCAAACAAAGAGTTCTATCGATAAAAATACGATTTGACAATATCGAAAGAGACGCAATAATAGATACCGGATCAAATCTTTCTTGTATAGACTACTCACTAATAAACAATAAAAATAAATTAAATTAAAAGAAAAAATTAAAATAACAGGTGCAGATAATTCCGAACTTGAACAATTAGGAAAAATCGATTTAAAAATTAAAATAAATAACGCGACATATTTGGTAGACGCATTCGTAATCAACGGGCTAAGCTGTAAAATACTTTTAGGAAATAATTTCCACATAAAAAATAATTTAATCATAAATTTCGAAGAAAAATATTTAAAGTTAAACGGTGACACTATACTTATGGATATAATTTGGTATAATTATAATAGGACATATAATATAAACTCTAAAAACAATTTTGATTACGAACCTTGTTCAAACATAAAGAAAACACTTAATACAGTTATATCTAACGAAAATATTACCATAGCTCCTAAGACTAGGTCAAAATTAAAAATATCCACGAAAATGCAAAACAAGCAAATACAATATATAATAAAACCAACCGAGCGCTTACGAAATAATAAAAAAATAACTCTAGAAACAACATTTTTAAATAGTGATGACGAAGTCATATTATACAATTTCTCTAATACTTATAGTAATATACCAAGAAACATGGTTATAGCAACTGTCATTGAATTTAATACGATTAAACGCGATAAATACGAAATAAAAAACATTAATTCAGACAATGAAATTATTAATAAAGAAAAAACAAAAATAACTGAAATAACGGATAAACAAGGTACCATAATAAAAATACCTAACGAACTTAGCTATGAGCAACGTATAAAAACACAAACATTAATAAACAAATTTAAGCATTTATTCACCTCAGATCCTTTAGATATTGGATGTGCGAATGTAGAACCATGTGAGATAAAATTAAAATCCGACAAACCTATATTTCAACCTCCGTACAGGACCCCTCCAAATCAAAGGGAAAAATTAAAAACACTAATAAATCAAATGATTGAAGCTAATATTATCGAACCTAGTAGAAGCAACTACGCAGCACCAGTATTTTTAATTCCAAAAAAAGAGAAAGGCGAATATAGATTTTTGGTAGATTATAGGAAACTAAATAATGAAACAATCAGTGACAAACACCCTATACCTAGAGCACAAGATCTTTTTAGAAGCTTAGAGGGTGCAAAATATTACACTTCTATCGACCTTTGCCAGGGTTATTTTCAAATTCCAATAAAAAAAGAGGACCAAAATAAGACAGCTTTTATCACGGATTTTGGTTTATACAATTTTAAACGAATTCCTCAAGGTTTTAAAAACTCGGGTCCTATTTTTCAAAGAGTCATTAACGACTTATTTAGTGATTTTTTATATAGAACTATGATAGCTTATTTGGATGATATATGCTGTTTCGGTAATGACTTCGAAGAAGCATTGAGCAGACTAGAGGAAATATTTATTAGACTGGACGAAGCAGGATTAAAATTAAAAACGAACAAATGCACAATATTAGGCACCGAAATAGAACTACTAGGCCATAAAGTATCCAAAGAAGGGATAAAACCACTAGAAAAAAATATTAGGGCGATAAAAATTTCCCCATACCCAGAAAAGTCAAAGACGTACGAGCATTTGTAGGACTTACAAGCTACTATAGAAAATATATTAAAAATTTTGCAAAAATCGCTAGCCCCTTAACTGACTTGACAAAGACAGCCAATAAATTTCATTGGGACCAATCTCAAGATAACGCTTTTAACACATTAAAAAACGCTATTATAACTGCACCAGTACTCGCACATTTTGAAGACGAATATCCCGTTTTCGTAACTACAGATGCGTCATTAGAAGGGCTATCAGGAATACTAGAACAGAGCGACAACAACGGGAAACGGCACCCTATAGGTTACGCGTCCAGAAAACTAAAAGGCGGTGAAAAAAATTTTACCACAACGGAATTAGAAATGTCAGCAGTTGTGTTCGCAGTAAACTATTTTAAAGAATACCTATTAGGGAGAAAGGTAATCGTATTTAGCGACCATTCAAGTCTACAGTATTACCAAACAATGAAGAACCCCTCATCACGCATAACAAAATTTATCTTTAAACTTTTAGAATTTGATATAGAAATAAAACATCGCCCTGGCCTTTGTAATCAAGCGGCTGATTGCTTGTCTCGTTACCCAGTAAACACATTGCTAGTTAAAGATATTTTAGAAGTAAATAATAAGGAGGACCCAAATTTTGATTCATTAAATTTGGAAAAACTTAAAGAAAATCAATCAAATGATGAATTTTGCAAAGATATAATTTCTGCAATAAAGGGAAATAATTACAATAAACTTAAAAGAAAATCGAGACAGTTTTTAATCAGGAATGATATTTTATTTTTTAAAAATTGGTCGCCTAATGGAATAAACAATTTGTTGGTAGTACCAAAAACATTAATTAATCCAATATTAAAATCTTATCACGAATCAGTGCTATCAGGACATTTTGGTATCACTAAAACACTAGCAAAACTAAAGCAAAAATATTATTGGCCCACCATGATAAAAGACACAACAGATTTTATAAAAACATGCATTTCTTGTCAAATGATTAAAAGGCCAACAGGCAAAGGCCACGGTTTGCTACAACCAATACCCTTACTTTCTGGAAAGCCACTGCAGAGACTAACATTTGATTATTTAGGACCGTTACCTACTTCTAGAGGGAAAAAATACCTCATTGTAGCTACCTGTAATGCCACAAAAATGGCTTTCGCAAAGGCGGTTACCAATGCAGACGGGGCAGCAACAATAAATTTCCTAATGGACTTAATAACATCTTACGGAGTACCTAAATATTTTTGTAGCGATAGGGGAACTCATTTCAAAAATAAAGAGGTAGGTTATGCGTGTAAAAAATTAGGTATTACGCAAATTTTCTCTAGCTCATATCACCCACAGACACAAGGTATGACCGAACGTATGAACAAAATTATCTGTAATAGCTTATCACATTACGTAAACAAAAATCAAAAAGATTGGTCGTTATATTATAAAATGATCATTTTTGCTTATAATACAAGCCCAAGTTCGAGATTAAAAGTAAGCCCATTTTATTTACTCCACGGTATGGAAGCAAATCAACCTATAGATAACAAACTAACTATAGACGAAGAATTGTTTGACTTTACTAAAGCACTAAATCAACTACAAAACATTAGAGACACTATTCCCAAAATCGTCGAAAAAGAACAAGCTGTTCAGAAAAAACATTATGACATGAGTCACAAAAATATTAATTTCGAACCAGGACAAAAAGTCTTGATAAAATTCGATTTCAACGAAAAAGATAAAACAAAGAAACTGGCATATAAATATAGAGGCCCTTTTACTATTATTGAAAAAATATCTGACGTAAACTACAAAGTAGATTTAATTTTAAATGGAAAAAAACCATAGACACTTTTCATGTGAATAGAATAAAACCTTATCATGAGAGGCAAAATTAATCATAAAAAAAAAAGAAAAAAAAGAATGCCCTGGTAACAAGCTATTATTATATAAAAGTCAACTAGAATAAGATAAGTAAATAAGTATTAGACAAGTATACAGTTATAGTATAATTAATATCTTTTAAGGAAACATTATTATAAGTATTATAATATAGATCAGGCTTTAAATAACTAATATAGAAAAATAAAACACTACATTCAAACTATTAAATAGTTAAATAACTCACACACAATATGTAAAAAAAAAAAAAAAAAAAAAAATGTAATACTAACACATAAAGATAGAAAAAACCACTGCAAACAAACACACGTCAAGAAAAAAAAAGAAAAATCAACTAACCTACAATCAACAGAAACCCAACTTGTATTTATGTTATTTAAAAATATTATTTTTCCTTTCATTATTTCCATTTCCTTACAATTACGCAACAAACCAGATAGAAACTATACACATACACTCTTAAAGTCAAAATATTCATAAGCAACTAGGATGTGCTACAATTGTTTCATCACAAAAATAGATGCTCTATATGATAAAAGACTAATACCAAAACACCCGTTTCAGATGGAAGACGACCAAATAAAAACAATGAAGAAGCTAAAAAAATCAATTAAAAAGGTGAAATTTAATTTACACAAATTAAAGAATAATGAAAATCCTTTTAATATAAACAAATACCGCAGAGAAAAAAAAAGAGAAGCAGAAGCAGCAAAGAAAAATCAAGTAATTAACGAAAAATCAGGGATGGGTTTGAAAAAATTGTAACCTTTATCCAAACTCAATTCCCAACAAACTCCTAATGAAGACTAACTGTCCTTAGATAATCCCACTTCTTTTCCTTTCATATAATTATATAAATAAAAATACATAATACATAATATAATCTATACTTAATTTTATATAAATATACAATGTTTAGGTTTAAGTCACTTAATATTACTTATTTTTTTTTTTCTCTTTCACTTTAAGCTTAATTGTAATCACACATATTGTAAAATAAAAAAAAAGGGGGATAAAAGGGAATTTTAGAATTGTATAAATATATATAGCATGTAATAACCTTTTAAAAAATGAGGGCATTTTTTTTTCAAAAACAACGGGGACTGTCGTATATTGCAGACAGTCGTCAAATTATTATTATGTTATATAGGTGGGAATAGTTAGATCATAAAATGTTAAGGTAGGTCGTGCCCGGGAAGCAATATGTGCTGAGGCGACACAAAATATAATATATAAGACCGCCGTACGCGCATGCACGGGGGGTCCCGTTGTCGTCGAATTGGTCGACGAGGACGTAGGTACGACGAGCGTGCGTGTAGAATACATTCAATTTGATCTGTAACCGGTTAATTTATGGTCGTTGAAGATTGAAAGTCTAAACAATAAGGTAGCGATATCGACTCTTGAGAGCCAAACTGTAACCGGTTAATTTATGGTCTTTTGGCAACTCAAGTGTCGATAGAGGTATATCACCGAAAGGTGCATATACGACAGGAGTAATGAATATTTCTCATTATTATAGTTTATTAGTCACAGACTTTTACTTCTACATCAGATCCGTCTGGCGGTGTGTCCAGGTGCAAATATCTAATGTTATACGAATACGTTTGTTATTCGCATTCCAATTGATCGGACGTAGAAAAAAAAAGCGTACAACACGTTTATGTATTTGTGGTTACCTACTTCGTGGCGGCGCTTATAAACTCTGAAATAACAATAATAATTATAAGGTCGAGTTTACGACAGACGTTCAACATTCGGAGTTTAATTTAACATTATTTATAAGTATGTATGATATAACATTGTATAACATCAAGTGGTTTGGATGCATAAATAATTTGTATAATTTAATACCGCGTGTCGATATTAGTACTCGTTATTGAACCGAGCAGCCCGCGGGCGATGTTGTTCTAAACTTAGCTATGTTAATAACTCTATTGCATAAGTTAGGTCAGTTGGGTGAGGTAAGTATTCGCGAAAATACTTAAAGAAAAAAAAAACATTGGGTAGAGCAAAATATTATTATATCTGACGCATTTCGCAAACATAGTAATTTAATGCATTTTTTATTATCACCATCGACATTACCTGTATTAACAATGTTTTAATAACACTATAATATTAATCGTTGACCAATTTATAATTTTTTGACGCATTATATTATTATTGAATATAAAAATATATCAGTACTATATTTTGTAGCTATAATAATAAAACCGGTTCAATGCCATAACGGATGTACAAAAATTGAGATATTAATAATATTATATTATACGATGTTTTTTATTATTATTACGACGTCTTGTATTATGTACGAGCATACGTTACATAATAAGTTCCTTGTAACAAATACATTTTAAACAAACAAGAACGATTATAGTAAGAAAAAAAAAATACATTAGAACGTAAATAGTGGCCTTTTTTAAATTCGATTAAGGATGTTTAAACGTACTTATATAATATTATAAAATATTTATAGTTTTAATTAAATGCAATATAAATATCCATCTAACAGTGTGCTATTTTGTTCGATTCGCTTGCCTTGCACAGTTGTAGCTTATATAGTCTTAAGAAACGTAAGACTTTTTCATCTTCAAAAAAATGTAAATGCTTGAATGTTATTATTATTATACCTACGAAAAGTGCTTTAGTTGCGACTCCCGCCTTATTACTATGCTATTATATTTATTATTGTTTTAAATCTCCAGTAATAATTATGTCGCAAGCAAAGTCGGTGAAAAGTTTGGTTACAAAAAATGACGGGCACATCGTCTAACGTCATTGTCATGTTCGACCGAGCACAGATACATGATTTCCGGAGAGCTTTCAACTTGATGGACCAAAAAAAAGACGAATTCCTCGATAAAAACAGATTTACACGACACGCTGGTCTCTCTCGGTGCGTTCATTATTCGCGCATTTCAACCGTTTCCACATTCCAAGACATACTAATATTGTCAATTAAATCATGATAAATTACGTAAAAACGCAGAGGATAGTGAAGATGATGATGATTATTGATTACTGAGAGGCTAAAATTCAAGTATTTGACCACGCCCATTAGTTCATAAAAATATATTATGTGTCAGACGGCGTAATGTATAGGCAATAGAGGTACAGATTTGTGTCGAAAATATAATAATATTTAAAATAACGCAATGACGAGCACTCGTTGTACAATATTATTATACAACGTGTTTGTATACATTTTTTTTCGTTCAACAAAAAATCATTAATTGAAAACGCCATCATCCGTCACTTTGGTTCATATTGCAGAGGCGTATGACATAAACAATGCAGGTTCAGCTCGGTCATATGAAGAAAACCATTTCAAACACAATATCATGATAATATTATTTGCAGTTCAATATTATGTTGCAATTTATTCAAAGATAAAGTACAGTGAAACATCGATAACTTGAATCGGTTGGGGGCGAAAAAAAAACCGCGAGTTATCAAATATTCGAGGGGCGAAGATATTCCTTCGAATTATCGAAAATTCGACTTATAGACGAGTGCCGAGTTATCGAGGTTTCACTGTATAAGTATCGATTGGATTGCATTATCATTTGCAATAATACGTGTATAATATTACCTAGCGATTCATTGTAGACATTAATTTATAACGCGTCCCATTGTTAATCATATTTTTTCTTTGATATGAATATAATATGTATATATATAGTAGAAACTCAATCCAAACGAATGAACTAACTATATAATACTAATACACTTGTATTGTAAAAAAAGGGCGGCGGAAACATATTCTCGACTACTCCGCGTTAAAAAACAATTTAGAATAACGATTCAAGTGCGATTGTCTATACACAATTTCAATGACAGAATTTATGGGTGCATGCGTTAGCTACTCAGGTTTTTACTCGGCGGCTGTCAAGGTCAACTAGAACTAAAAAAAAAAACGTTCGCAGATTTTCCGTTTAAAATATTATCAGTTACTATCGCATGATTAATGGTTGGTATAGGTATATTAGGTACTGCTGATAATATCATCGTCGACCACACATTACGGTAACACAATTTATTATAATGTAATATTAATCGGGTCAAACAATAATATTAATATATTTTATATTTTCGCGTGTATATGAACTAGTCGTCGAAAATTCCTTCCTCTTAATGGATTCCTGACTGTAAACTGCGACTCGGCGCATTGTATATTGCAGTATTTGTACACGTAATTTATTCTCGTACATTATCGCCTAGGGCGTCTATAAACTTCGCCAATACAACGCGATGCCTTACGTCGAGACTGACAACTATTATACTTCTTCACATCAAACGAATAAAGCAAATGACGTTTAAAGGTGCCTAGTCATTCGCAGAGTACCTATATGAGTAGGCAACAATAATCATAACCTAAATAATATTATTGTACGATGATTTTTTTTACTATTTATTTACTGACCACCGCAGCCTCGGCAACATCGGTCATTGACACGGATTTATCGTCGAAGTGTTTGCAAACTTATAATATGTATTATATGCTTTTTATTGGACATCTGTAAGACGCAATACGCCCGTAATATTGTTGATGTCTCCGCGTCTTACGAACGTATAGCATATGCCTATTACGTATAATAGCAAATCGACGTTCAGCAGAACCCATTTATAGTTTTGTTGTTTGCAATATTATTTCAGTGAATTGACCCGTCATCAGATTTAAAGGGTGTACAATAATAATTAAAAAAACTATTTTCCGTGCAGTTCTATCGTTAGTAGTGGTTTTGGCAATTAAATTTTTTAAAGCGACTCGTAAGTGGTGCAGTAAAATATTACTAGGAAAAAAATATTTCTTCAGCTTGCTTACGATTAAAATATCGAAACCCTTACCGATGAGAGAGTAATCGTTCTCACATTTGTATAGTCTTTGGATTGACACTAATATCGCAAATCAAAAGTATAAATTATTGTTTTTGTTGGACATAATAATTTACGTTTCCAATGTTCTGCATAGGGCGGTGCAAACTTCCGTTTTTTGCCGCAAGTTAGTCAACCTAACCTAACCTAACCATGGTTGAATTGAAGCAATGCGTGTGGCGACGCAGAGGCGCCACAAGACGCATACAAAAATGTTCACTGCACAATTTGATCGCACGACATTACCTACGCCGTATTTACGCAGAGGCAAAAAACGGACGTGTGCTCCAGGCATTTACTAGTAAGTTGGAGACAAAAAAAAGTGAGCGTTGAAGAGTCATCTTGAAATTTTGCAAATTAATTTTTAGTTTTAGAATACATCAAATGGTGTTTGGCATCCTAAAAGTTCTATTTTTTGTTGTTATTTTACGATTATTATGACTTAATTTTATATTTTGTTTCACGTTACGAAAAACAACTAAAATATTTAAAACGTTATATTATCATATTTTATCAAACGGATAATATAATAATATTAAAAAAGTCTGTCTAATCTGCCTTTTTATTTTTATTTATTTTAACCTATAATCCATCACTATTGATCTTATTGTTCTTTTTTTTTGCAACAGATTGAATAAAAAATATATGAACCAAAAAAAAAAAAAAGTTATATGTAACCTATCATAATACCTTTTTCGTAGGTTTTAATTAATTTCGTCGAAATATTATATCACCAATTTTCTAATATTTTTCTTGGAAACGTCATTTAGTTCCAATTACAAACTAACATAGACAATATTATATCAGCTTGGATTAATACCAAACTTTGGTTTTATTTTCCAATTTAAATAATCATTATTTGTTACAAAATGAATACAATGTTTTCTTATGTGCATATCTAACTGCAACTCTTACACAAATAAAAATATAAATAACTGCAATAATCGCATAATATATATTTCCATAAATGAAAAACGATATTATTAAAATTTTTTATACTTATAAGATAGAGTACTATATTGTTGATACTATTTTGGAGTTGATTAAAAGCTACCGATTTCCTGGGTAAAGTTATAACATTTCAACCACAGGCTTCAACATCCGTTAAGACGGAAGAAAAAAACAATTCAATGCCAAAATCCGGTCAACAGCTGCAGCCAAAGAAAGAGTTTTCTTGAACCAATTCCGAAGGTAATCATATTATTTTAATAGTACGTACTTGTTATTAATTATTTTCATTGGTTAATTAATCAAAAACTAAGTTTTTGGTTTTAGTCATTCCTCGAAATCGATTTTATCGTTGTGTAAATATTATTATGATATTTCGAACGAAGAATTTATGTCTATATTATATTACACGAAGGCCAACCAATGAACAATGAATATTTTCGAGGAAAACATTACTATATGGAAAACAACGGAAACTGTTCACAACAAAATAATAAAAATATTCAAATGAATTTACTAGGTCGTATTAATTATTTTCGATGACGTGATTGTAAAACTTAAAAGTCTGAACGTGTCGGGTTCACGTTTTATACAAAAACCTTGGATTCAGTCATTTTTGTCAACTGTTGATATAATAATATAATATCGTGTTGTAATTAATTTGAGATTTAAATTGAAAAGAGATTGTAATGTCGGAATTCATTGAGATTAGAATTGATTTTTCCACAGATTTTATGATTTCTTTTCATTAGCGATTTAAATATCTGCAGCATATAAAATGTATACGTATTATATCGAACGGTAAAATTGGTTTTACATTTAAAATGGGTCGAATTAATCGAAAATTGTAGGTACTCACCACAACGACGAAAAGAAACGCGATTTAGGTAATCTTTATAATATTACATATTATTATTATATTTGCAAAACTCGAAAACATTGTACACAAGGAAGGTAGATTTACCTTTCAAATATGCACACAATTTATGATAATAATTAATATTACGTTTCCGGTCTGGAAACCATACAATTATCGCGGCGTAAGTACGCGATTATGCGTGTTACATAGCAGTATCTATATATTATATTGTGTGCGTATCAAATCGTAAATACTTTATTTCATTCTCATTTTTATACTTGGAATAATATTATTACATTCAACGATCCGATTTCGATAATCATTTTTTCCGAAAATATTATGAAAATATTCGTATTTAGTTACTTTTTTGTTTTCGTACGTTGTACATGTTTTATCATACACCACAACAATGTGATTATTTTTACACGCAATCCAATGGCACGTGTGAACACGTGTCGTCGATGACTGATATACACAGACTAGTATGATTGTATATTTTATTATTCACCAAAATCTGGGAAATTGACTAATAGTGACTATAATACAAATTTATAAGTTCGAGTATACACAACAATTTTTATTTGACAGTTATATAATATTGTATATACTTACTTGGAAAAAAATTAAAACCTCTAACAATTTTACAAAACGCTGAATTAAAATACATTTTTGTTATGTCGTAATAATAATTATCAGATTTTTAATAAATTGTATACTATATAGTAGCAAGAAAGGTCAACGTTTTTTTCGGACTACCTACGCATAAGCTTATCCCACCGTTTTAATTTTCCATCATGATTTCTCGATTAACTCGAAAACATTTATTGGTAGGTATCCAATGGTTAGGTTAGGTATCCATTAGTCGATTGAAAGTTACGTATTTTATAATGTATAAGTATTGCGATAGAAGTATCAAGTTCGGGAAACCTTCAATTAATCGGTTTAACAGATTATTTCAAAACCAATAACAATTAATACTGTACCTTCGTAGCAAAATAATATATATTATTGCACGTGAATATTATGCTTAACAAAAAATTGACTACTTTATGGTTTATAATTTAGGTTCTGAGCGATGTGACACATGCATGGGGGTGTTATATTTGTTTTGTGTGTCGGCGAACTCTGAACCTGAAGACATGATTTCTAGTAGTAAAATACTTGGATTTACAACATCGGAATTGGATTTTGGTGAAAAATTGGATCTAGTTGGTACTTATAGGGCTAAAAGTAAAACCTCCCAATATTTTTCAAAATAGTCAGGAAAACGAAAATAAAAATGTTGGATAACCGCAAAATTGTATAAGCATAACCAGTTTTTAATAAAATTTATTTTTGTTTTTTTGATGTACCTAACTCAAAACCAATACAACTACAGATACTTAAAATGTTAATATTATTATAATTTTTTATGCATGATAAAATTTTAAAAATATTTTGACTCTTTATTTGACCATACTGATAATATTGACCTTTTCGATTTTTTTTTCAGTTTTTTTCTATATGCATATCGATAAAACAAATTTAAAACCTTGAAAATGTAACAAGGTTTTTCATAAGTTGCTTATTATACCCCAATTAAAAATGATCGAATATACATAATTACAGACATTTTTTATGAGTGTTTAAAGTTAGAATTGTTTTGAAATTCGTCAAAAGCTCGAAAATTTGCGAATTATTTTGTAGTTAAAATGTTCAACATTTATAGTTAAGGCTTGAGAATTTAATACAATGTTCCTCATAAGGAATTCATACTAGTACCAAAAAATCTCAAAAGTGTATTAACATAATATTATTATTTATAGACATTTTAAGTTCATAATTGGACAAAATTAGTTATTTAAACGAAGAAAAACGATAAGTTATTTTTTTGTGATTCAAAAATATTTTTGATGGGGATTTAAGACTTGTACGTATATTATTAAATGCACATTGTCATAATGACATTTTTGAAGCATTTGGGTTAATTTTATACTTTTTCCTATTTATACCACATGAACCTATTATAATAGTGCGGTAATTCAGTATTGTCTCAAAGATCATAATAACAATAACATATTATAATATAAATAATATATATATATTAATGTATTAAATATATTAAAACAATGTTTTCAGAAAAATTGAATTCAACTT
This sequence comes from Sitobion miscanthi, assembly GCA_008086715.1. NCBI lineage: Eukaryota > Metazoa > Arthropoda > Insecta > Hemiptera > Aphididae > Sitobion > Sitobion miscanthi. The sequence goes on along the minus strand of CM017800.1, from coordinate 1,535,053 downwards.
ACCGTAAATTATTAATATCTAGCTATAAATAGTATTATGAATACACTTAATAATAATATATAGAATAATATAATATACCAACAAACTGCCATCGCTCAGAATCGTATTTCTTATGCAATGATTTTTATCATTGAATTAAAAATTAAATATTAACAAATACATGACAGTGTCTTACTCAATGATGAGGTACACACCTACTCTCTTTCATTCTCTCTATCTTTCACTCTCTCACTCTCTATATCTATCTCTCGCACGTTAATTTTTTAAGAATAATCAATATTATAATATTTAAACTGCAAATAGTGTTTATACTCTATCGTACATTTTGTTTATTTATCACTTTGCGTATACCTAGTTCGTATTGTGTTTGGTTCAAGTTTAGACAAATTTTGCCAACCAGCTAAATAAGTTATGTACCTAATGCCTCATCCTAACAAATTATGTTTACGCGTTCGCAACGTAATAATAATAATATGTAATAAGGAAACGTTACACTAATTAAGCGTACGAGGAATGCATAGTATAATAAGTAAAGACCGGATTTATATTCTCTTAAAACACCTAAAATATGATGCTAATATTCTCTAAAAAACCTTCAAATATTCTCATTATATTCTCTTCAAAATTTAAAAATATGCAAAAATAATCAATAAACATCATTATATTTGCCTTAATATGCATTTTGAAATTTTTTTTTTTAAATATTATTTTAATAGTGAGGTATTAATTAAGTATTAAAAGTTGCGTATTCTAATGGAATACTATTGCATTTAGTAAAAGTTGGAAATGATAAAAAAAAAAAAATTGTAAATGTTCAAAAATTTTTTTCTGGGTACCTTAATATTAAAAATTCAAAATAAATACAAATTTTTCCTCACAATTTACGAAATATGCTAAATAGATTAAATATTCTCTAACCCATGAAATATTCTCAAATATGCAAAAAAAACTTTTTTCTACGCATTCGGAATCCAACGAATCGTCCACATTTTTTACTCTCATAAGACTGCATAGACCCAGTAACGATATGTTAAAACATATAAATCCGATCCTTAATAATAAGTAATAATCTACGGACCTGAAGGGAACTATAATATTATTTAAGCTTATAATTTTGGGACTGTTCTCAATTATATGAATACATAATATATTTTAAGCTTTCATAATTATTTGTCGTGTTATTCGTACGGTGATTTAACTTGACAATTTTTTAAGGTTTATCTTTTTGCTTACAGTCATTAATATAATTCGATGTGTTAAGTTTAATTAGGTATTATTATAATACGAAACACCTGTACATCACACATAGAGTGTTCGTTGCACAACTGTTTGATTAGTGTTATTTTTTTTTTTTTGCTGTTGATGACTGTTAAGTTTGTTTTTAAATATTGTCACCGCAATATTATAATTTCTGATAAGATTAAATCATTGATATTTTTATTGCCTAATAAAACTATGAATTATTGTTATTTTTAACTGGCTATTACGTTAATATGTATTATGTCTTAGTCATACTAAAATATTCAATATTGCCTAAATATATTCAATTGCAAAACTTGTAGATACTATATTATAATATAGACTAAGCATTTTGAAAAAAAATCATTTATTCTTATACATTTAGTTTCAAATAGATTATTCTAGGAAGTCAGTAGGTATATTATAATAACATAATTGTATAACATGATAAATGATAGTCCATTAAGAGAAATAAATTATCAGAACAATTTAGGGAAAGCGTCTACGGATAGACTAAAGGTCTATAAACGGTCTTATGGCTTATAAGCGACTATGGTAATACAAAGTGTTTTATATATTATGTATTATGTAAACGTTTGAATAAGCTTAAACTAAAAAAACATTTAGCATTGTCAATTTGTTTAAAATGGTCTTAATAAGTGTGAAATAATAAATCTATCAAATTTCGATATTTTCCGCAACTATGATTATACATTTATATTTTAAGTGTAGGTACCTGTATCAATAATTAAAATAATATTATGTTTTTTTTTTCGAAATTGAAAACGTAACGGTTTTGGACTTAATGTTAACGTAAACATAAATTGAATAAATATTAAATGTAAGTCACACTATTCTAACAGGGTATTTTACATAATCCTTGTCCTGCAAACTTGCTGGTTGAAATATTTTAATTAATCCTGATATTCGCTTTATTAACATATCGAATGAATTATGTATTTTTTTTTTTTATGTTATTGGTGTCAATATCATCGAAAAATCTTCAGATATTATTAAAACTTGTGTTAAAACGGCCGTGTACCATACGATATTGTCAAATCTACCCAAATCGACACCCTTGTAGGTATACTAATTTTTGAACGAATATATTATTATAACACAATTATTTGTATCATTTAAAATCAACTAGGTACGTGTAAAACGAATTGTCGAACTTCATATTATAATGCCGATCAGTGACCGTTAAAATGTATTATCATTTCAATTCGCACAAACACACAAGTCAACAACTGATATCAGTGATATTTGACATCATCAAAATAGTATATTATGGCGTCTACACTATAAATTTAAGTATGTAATTGCTAATTAGGTGTACTCATTATAATAGCTACTATACTATATTGCGCTGTTGGGCTTAAAATATAACTGTTATTACAATTTTTTATATTTTAACCTTTAAATTCTGTAAACCATAAACATAATTTAGATTTTGTTGAAAAACATAATACAATTTGATATGGACTCGTGTCTCGTAATACGCGTATGGTTATCCGAGTAAATAATGTCCAAGGTCGAATATTAAATGAGGTAAACTGCATACGCACAATTATATTTACATTTATTTACTATCATTTAAAATAATAATATATTATTTTCATTTATTGCTATATTATCTAAAAAGTATTATTTTTTTAAAATTTAAACCGATTTCGATTAAGTATTATCTTATTATAAAAAATGTACCCATAACTATTAATTTACGTCGTTGTGTAATAATAGGTAGTAACAATATATAAGTGAATAATATTCTATACTTTCACGTGGAATCGCATATGCGCATTGATTTCTGCGTTCTATCTATTAATCATTTATGATGGCAAGCGTATTAGGTGCCTATACTCGTCGTCAACCGACGTCAAAAATAAAATATTCGACACGGTCGACTACGCTAAATATGTTGAACTTGAATTTTGGAAAAATACGGATGAAAGTATAATGCAACAATTTCGGAACGTATTCAGGCCAATCCGATATATTTTCCTCGGGAGAAAGTCATTTGAGCTGCATAATAATAACGAAAACATTTTTCCGCGTGCAATGTGCATGCGGCCGAATTACAACAACAACAATAACTCACACCATCGCGGTCGCTCGTTTGGTCGGAACAATCGGTAACTGATTATATTATCAATATATGGTTAAACGCCAAACGGTTTCGTCGATGTCCTCCTCGAACGGAAGAATCCTCGGAGACCGCGTCCAGACGTGCGAATATTAAAAGTTTGCCGCGAAGAAAACGAGTCGTCTATACAAATACAATAATATATTATATTGTGCACGAAAAACGCACGCATGACGTGCACCACCTCTACCTAAATCGCACTATTATGTACACATTATTCCATGATATTGTACTGCTCGGCCGTGCGATAGTGGTAAACACACACGAAAGTCGTTAAGTCCATTAATAAAACATATTATCGGCGGCGGCGGTAATTTTCGCGCGAAGGTATATTAGAGCTGGCACTATACATTCGATTAATCATCGTGTCGAGATATGAAATGTCCGAAGAGGTCAAAGCTGTTCGGGCGCGTCGTCGTCGAAACCGGCAGCGAGCCAAGGGTGGAGCGACGACGGCGATATTAAGCTGGCAGATATTATACGCGAACAGCTGTGGCGGTAGATATTCTACTACGACGTATAATATCGAAAACGTCGTAGAACCACTCGTCGGGAAAAAGTCGAAAATGACGCGCAGAAATTATCGAGAATGATGCGGACGTATTGAAAATACCTATAATGTTATTATATCGAAGGGAGAGAGAGAGAGATAGAGACGAGAGAGAGAGGTGTTCGTCTGTCGGACTTTTGACGATCGAGACGGAGCGTGGTGGGACGGTGGCCCACGATTTGCGGTCGTGTGCATGTTATAATAATTTATAGAGTCGTAGACATCGGTCGGGCCGCGTACAGAGATCGACAGAATTATTATTACTGTACAGAGGTAGCAGGCGTCGCACTATATATATAATAGTATATAAATCAAACAGAGATCGTGTGATGAGATTTTTCGCACGCGAGTCGTGCTGCGCAATGCGTAGGTATAAAATAATAATATTATGTGGGTACCTATATTCTATTTGATTACTGTCGACAGCGACTACCACAGTAATAGTTGGTTATATAATAGGTAATATTATTGTTTATTATTACAACGATTTTCGCGAACATGTACGAAACACACGACGCTCGTTTTGAAGACGATAATAATAATTTATTGGCCATCCCAATATAATTGCATTAACAAATAATAATATACAATATGTATAATGGCCCAACTCACCACTGAGGATATGCACTCTTTTCAGTGAGGTTTGAGTACGTACTAATACAGAAACTTTTACATAATATTATTTCTTATTGTAATTCCAAGATACAGTAAAACATGTCAAGTTTGAAAAATAAACACACGTAACATAAATAATAATAAAATAATATTCAATAAAGGTATAAGAATATAAATACCAATAATTATTATACAATTAACATACTAAATGCTACAGAAACTATAAGTTATTTCGGTTATTAATTAACCATGCATTATTGAGTAATTGTTTGCATGTAATATAAGATTTTCAGTTAATAATTTGAATTGGAACTTTATCAAATAATATTTTAAAACTATATACTTGTGAAAACATTGAATTGATTTTGACGTCTGGATAATAAGAATAACTAAATTATTTTGTTGACAAGTATTATTATAAAATATAATATATTGGTTTTAAACTAAAAATATGATGAAATTTAAGCAATTCTCTAAAATAATTTATGTACAGTGAAAACCTTGTACACTACGAATACCTAGTAAAATTGGTAGAATAAATTTAATTCTGAGTGGAACGATGAATGTATTGATTTTACAACAATGTGTGTTTTTTTTTCATTTTTTTTATATTTTTATTTTTATTTTTGTATCTGTGTACCCGATAAGTAGTCGAATTAACGGTTCGATTTTCAACATCAGTATCTTGTTCGATGGAAAATTAAATATTGTTGATGATGCTTTGAGGAGGTCAAAATTTAAAATTCCCAGTAGTTTTCAAAAGCGCCGGGAAAAACAACATAAAAATTAAGGAAAAACGGGAATTTTTACGCAAAATCGGTTTCCACAAAATCGATTTTGGTTTTTGTTGTAACTCTAAAACAAATTAACGTATAAATATGAAATTTTCATTGTTCATTATATTTGAATTTTCTATACACGATAAAATTTTTAAAATATTTTTATTTGTTTTGAACTGTTTTGGAACAGTTTTCTTTTCCAATTTTTTATGAATTCCTTTTTTTCTATGAATATCAATAAAACTTTATTTGTTGCGGGTAAAAAAGTTTAAAAATGTAATACAAGTAGGAGACTATATTGTTACAATGACATTTGAAAAATATTAAAAATCCTTAGTCAAAGTTTTTATTTATTAGCATTTAAAGTTAAAATATTAACAAAATACGAAAAAATCCCGGAAATTAGCAAATTATTTTGAGTTGAGAATTCATTTTTATTTTTAAATCTAAGATTTGAGAATGCAATGCAAGATTCCTCATAAGTTTGTCTACCTCTATCAGAAAAAAATGTCTTCAAGCAAATCAAATCACATTTTTATGAGCGTTTGAAATTCATATTTTTACAATATTGGATATTCACTCGATTTCTCATATAGCAGTTTTGTTATTTTGTTGTTATTCAAAAACAAATAACTGTAGATACTTGAAATTTTTACTGAATGTTTATATTTTCATTTGCTATACGCCATAACATTTAAAAAAAATATTTTGACTCTTTTTGGGCTGTTTATTGACATTGTCAGTTTCCATTTTTTTTAGTTTTTTTTTCCACAAATATCAATGAAATTTTATTTGTCGAGTAAAAAAGCGTGAAAATGTAATACAAGGCTCCTGATATATTGTTACAATATCAGTTGAAAAATGTTAAAAATACATAGGCCCAATTTTTTTCACAAGCATTTATAGTTCAAATTTTGACAAAATTTAATAATTATTTTGTAGTTAAAAATTTATACAATTTTCAAATTTTACAGCTAAGAATTGAAAATTTAAAACAAGGTTCTACGTAAATAGGTTATATATAAATTACTTTATTCAAAATAATATCATTAAATTTAGGTACTTAGTATAATATCACAGGCTGACTGACCGTTTTCGCTCAGAATCGTTTTTCTTATACAATGATATTATATCCAGTGGCGTACGCAGGAGGGGTGTCAGGGAGATATGACACCCCCCTTAAATAAGTATCTATCACTGTTCAAACTACAAATTATGAAACGATGACTAAAAAAAAAATGAAATTTTCCTGATAAACCGTTATCATTTATCATTATCAATCAGATATTAACTGATTGTCCCATGCACATAGCACGGATATAGATACTATGGTTGGACGGCCGGCGCGGCCTATATTGGATTACACTATCACAGCGTTGAGCGGCGCTGAATGTTCTTATCAATCTGACTAAAATAGTTTTAACACATAGCTTTTTGTATTGACTATTGATTGTTGATTTTTCTGAATAAGCCAACACTATTTTAATTAAAATGAAAAGATTTGTTGGTACTTATTTTAAAAAAGTAGAAACTGATCCTCGCGAGGAACCGTGCCCAGTTAATATTATTAATAAAAATGAACTCGATCTTATTGCAACCGATTCAAGTTCATCACCATCAGACAAATATATATATATATATATCATATATAATGTTTTATTTTCTTTTCTTTTATTAACTATTCTATCACAACATAGTTGGAGATATTTTTTAGAGTGATGAGCAAAAACAAAAAAAAGGTAAATTCATGTAAATTATTATGATGTATGACACCCCCCTTAAAAAAATCCTGCGTACGCCACTGATTATATCATTGAATTAAAATTTAACACCATCCATTACAGTGACCCACTTGTAACTTATTGTACAGCAGAGCGATATCCACGTACCCATTTTTTTTTCTTTGACTTTTATTACACGATGATCTATAAAATAATTATTTATACTGATCAGTGCAAGTGCAGTGCGATGGGTGTTGATAACGAGGACATCCATTTAAGCCTCTTTGACTGTAAATATAATATAAATAAAATGTAGGTACCTACATGCGTCACGAAGTCAGGAATACGCACGTGATACACTATGCGAGAAACACGTGGTGAATTGAACGCTCGAAACTGTGGATTACATAGAGCGTGATCTCAGAACGGTAGCGCTCATTATATAACGTTAAGTATTCAGAGTAAGTCAGCTGTATACTCTCCTCAAGAAACTCAATTGCTTTAAATTTGATTAACTGTAAATATCATTTAAGGTAGTCCTAGTCAAAAGGTATATACCACATAATATTATGCTTTTTAATGAAGCGGGTGCCTAGGTTCATTACTTAGGTCGTTGTACTTGCCGTACAAAAGTTGACATTTAACTATTAAAGTAGGTATATCGAATGTTGAATTCACACGACCACACACATACACAATAGATCATTAATTGTATAACCCTAGTGTCTTTATCATCGTGTAACAATTCTTTATTTTTATATTCCCACTAAGTGAGTGCGATTGAATAGTGAATGAAAGTTAATGTTAAGTTAACTTAACATTTTTACATTTTCATTTAGATGTATCATAAAATATATTTATACACTTAGCGTAATGTATGATTGTATTAAATACTTACAATGCATGTTTAATAATTTCCGATTCGGCAAAATACTTTTGATTATAAGGATATTGTATAACTTGTAATAAAAAGTACAATTATTTTTTTTTTCCTTATTGAATTTTTGGTTTTCTTACCAACGAAAACAACCAATCCAAATGCAGCAATCACGTATCAACCATGATATAACCATAATATAACTAACCTGTTAGTTACATCATGGTATCAAAATGATTCTATTCAATTTTACGGATTTACCAACAAAACCACCTTATTTTAAAACAGATTTTATTAGGTACATCCAAAATCAGAACTCATCGCATGGCTATGACGGGAAGAAGTTTATTTCAACAATACTACTGAATGGATAATGAAACATGCCTGACTAACCAAGCTATTTGAAGTACGTGTTTAAAATACAGGTACTACATTTATCTATAATATTTTAAAAAGCCGTTCAATAATTGAATATATGTTATGGGTACACACTTCCGTTTTTCTTTTCTTTTTTAAACAACTTAATAAATGGAAATTAACTAATATACTGAGTTTACATAAATAATCATCAGACATTTAATATGAAACAATAATGCCTACTGCTAATGGTTCTTTGAACTCGATTTAGTAGCTCATAATTACTCCATTAAATTAAAGTGAATCAAAAATTAATCAATTGGTAATGCAATCTGTTATAAGTCAACACGACTACAAAAACCGATTGTAAATAAGAGTTTAGTAGAATTACAAATAACCATGTAACATTTAAGTTAGAACTAAATATTTCATTTTTTCTAATAAACTAAATATAAGAAAATTAGTGGGATACCTACATAATAAATAATAAATATACAATTAATTCTAAATATACTTTCATCAATCTTTTATAATAAGTAACATGATCAAGGTAGGGAAAAAATATTTAAATGTTTAAAATAAACAAAATATCGGTAAATTAGCTAGACTAGTAAGTAGTTACATACTTACACAGGTAATGACTTTAATATACCATTTAAAAGAAGTTCCTTAAGTTGTGCAATTGAAATGCATTATAATTTAACACAACCATTAGGAAAAATGTATTTTGTAGTTTTCAATTTAACCAAATAAAAGTAAATTAAACACTAGGTGCTTAGTTAAATACCTACATTATCAATTATAATCACTTTTTTTTTTAACACGAGTCCCTCAAATCGTATCATAATAAAGGAAAATCTGGTTAGATTTAAACTCTGCAGAGAAACACAGTCAGGAGGAATAAATAATAATAACAAAACAGATCGGTGAAAATTGTTTTCAATTAATTATTTGATCACGATCCGTAACATTATCGTAGTAGTTATTTATTAAAATACTGATGGTTTTTAATTTTTATTATAGACGTAGAATATGAATATAATATATAAAACAAATTATTTCGTTTACGTGGTAGAAGGAAAAACATGAACTCTAATCGCAGATCAAAATATATTTGGTAAGATTTCAATGATTTCCGTATGATAAATTGTCATATACCCAGTTGGGTGCAGTATTCGTGGTTAATATAAAAAGGCATCCCTTTTTAACTTGCAAAAATCCTGGTATCCCATCGTATACTTGCACATAGACAGTTTCCGCCCAAAATGTAAAAATATGTTAACTCTTATTTCCGGCAAAATATATTTCTGTGAAGGACGTTTCCGTCTAATATTGTTTGGAAACCATGTAACAATATGTGCAAGTACAACAATCATATTATTAAGTGTTCACAGAAATAAGAAAATGTCCTAAACATTAAATACAAAAATGTAATATACAATATTACACATCACAATCAACAGTCATTTATTTTTATTAAAACTGCCGAATTACAATTTTTAAGGCGGTATTACATAATTACACATAAAACGTATGAGTACATAACAGTGTTAATAAAACGTTTAAAATAACATTTAAAAAAAAAGAAAAAGAAATTAGTTTGAAAAAAAAATGAGTAATCACATAGCACAATAGTATATTATAATATAATCAAAACCCATAATGTTATAACAACACGTACGACGTCGAGTGGTCTATTGTGAACGCCAACGTTTAATTCATTCTATTATTATATTATTTATTACTCACGTAAATCATTGTCACTGCAAACGACTAAGGTGTTGGGTAATAATTATCAAATTAATATACAATATCAAATAATCGAGTCTCATAAAATACTTAGTATAGGTCATAATATCGACCCGTGATAGCATTCGTGTAGGTATAATATAATACGGAGCAAAATAATACCATGTGCGGATTAATTTATTTTTTATTTTTTAACAGCTTAGCGGACCATTTAGATCCATCGCTGCCACCACTTGTTCCTTCCATCGGTCCCTATAATTCGCATCCTCCATTTTCATGTTTTCACGGATCATTCTTAAATCTTTTTCTATTACGTCTTTCCATCTTGTTCGAGGTCTTCCCAAAGGTCTTTTCCTCACGATTTTTCTTTTTGTAACTCGTTTTATGGTCTTTACCACTGTCCTCCAAACATGTCCAGCCCACTCCATCCTTCCTGCCTCTGCTATATGACAGGATATTAGGTCTTCCATACAAATTTTGTAAGTCATTATTGTGTCTTCTTTCATACGTTCTCGTTTCCATGTTATAAACAGGCCAAATATTGTTCTAAATACTTTTCTTTCTGATTCATTTTATGAGTAAAATGTAAATTAATTTGGTAATTTTATAGTATCTAGAATACTTAAAATACTTGTTTTATAGTTAGTGTTTAATATACATATGTGTGCTATCTTGGATGGATTTGTATTTGAAAATCAATTACTTTACCAAATTCAAAAATGTTATTCATCACATTTCAGATTATTATTCGTTATGCATTATGTTAATAATTTATTTATTATTAAAATCAAATTCCTAAGCATTATATTTATTTTATACGTCATTAACAGCCGTTTATTGTTTAATTAATAATAAAGTATGTACTCTACAAAATTAAAATACAATATATTTGTATTTATTTTAATATTTTGGTATTTTGGTATAAAATTAATAGGTTGCAATTCTAATAGGTGTTTTAATGATGCTTAAATATGACATTACAATTTTTGTGGTTCATAGTTGCTCATAACAACATTAATTTTCTTACCCACCTGGCTACCTACTTGTTTAATTAAATAAGTAAAATGAAAAAAGTATTTAAAAACGCATTTAAATTCATGCCAAGTAATTGTACTATTTGTACTTTAAAAACTTTTTTTTTTAATATTTGAAATGTATTTTGAATACTTTTGAAATTAATTAATTTATATCTGTATTTGATTAAAATTTAGAAGTATTAATTACAACACTGTAAACCGCCATAATATAGTTAGAATGATGAAACTAGCGCGTACTACTATTATAGTACTACCTAACCAAACCAACGAGGACCCTGCATTTCTGATTCTTATGTGTAACTAAAGTTATAGGAGTTTGTGGTTTGTTCATCATTAATGCCCTAGGTAAAAATTTAGTTAGTCGTTATTGCACCTCAAATACGTATACGTTAATATATAAAGTAATCTACGTAACAGCATTGGCGCAAATAGGGGGGCTTGGGGGGACTCAGTCCCCCTCAAATATCGGTCAAGTCCCCCAGTTAAAAATTTAGTAATTAATACTAACTTTATATTCTGTGGTACTAAGCAATATGGCCTATGGGGTGCTTGAGTCCTCCAAAAAATTTAGTCAATTTGCGCCTATGCCTAACAGGTAGTACGGCCGGATGATCGATTAGGTACATATTAATATGAATATATTAAAAAATATACATCAGATTCAACAAGAATTAGCTGGTTTAGAATTCATTTATCGATAACTTGAATTTTTTCTTGCCCCTTGAAGTGTTTGTGGTATATAACTGGAAAAATAGTAAATTCATAAGTCGAATTTATGTATTTTATTCCCCACTCCTCTTCCTTGAAATTTGATAGTTATCGAGACTCGTCTGTATTAGTGTATAATAATTTATAAACAATTTAAATTTAATATTCAAATTATTTCGTAATTTTATTATGAATGTAAAATATAATGTAATTACTGATGTACAATTCTAGCCAAACTAAGATAATTATATTATTTTTAACTTTTTGTATAACAATAGTGATGCGCGTAACCTTCCTATACCTACATAATTATTGTACGATAATAATATATATATATTTCATATAAATATTAAATGTTTATTTTCTATATTTTTAGTTCATATTTTATAATTTCTAATGTTATAAAATAATATGTATTCAAACTTTACTTACAATGTAATCTCTATTCTCTGTATATTATGACCCGTACTATGTTTGTTTTTATAAATTGTTCACCAGCAGCAAAAACGATTTTACAATAAAATATTATCTTGATAAAAAAGAAAATCTTACTGTATGTTTACCTGCCGTCTTAATAAGTTCAATAATAATGATATTATATTATAACAATACTGTGATATGGTGATATAAAGAAACCACCGCAAGTCTTCAATTTCGAGCGTATGAAATTTAACTTTATTTATTTGTAAGGTTTTTTAGTTCGTTATTGTAATTTATGTTTTGTTTTTTTTTTCTGGTTAATCTATCAGATCAGACACGCCGTATCCGCGAACCAAACTGCACACATATCATATATAATATTATCGCGTATACGTATTAGGTGTGTAAAAAACAACAAAAAAAAAAAAAAAACGGAAGTTTTCGAGGCCATGGGCGGCGGCGGCGGCGGCGGTACCTATGGCTGAACAATATACGAAAATTACCGAACGTTCTTCGGCGAATCGGCGACGATACCTTCTTCCATAACTATTACCAGCTATACCTGCACGGTTATTATTATTATTATTATAATTGCAGTATTATTTTCCCTCTTTTGCCGGTGTGCCGCTTAAAGAGTACTGTCCGGTCGAAGAACGCTCGCAGACAGTGCTCGAGTTCCGTCGGCAGCACACCACCGCGAGTCCGCATCGAATAACAAAAATAATATTATTATTAATTATTTACGCGTATATCGTTATGGATCACATTATATCGTTATTGAAATATCGTATAATTCGCATGTGATCATATCGTCGTAGTAATAAATTATTTTGACGCGTTGCTACTGCTGCCGACGTTTTTAAATTTATTACTGTAACCTAACCTACGCGATCGACACGTATAATAATTGTATTGCGGTGTATGCGGACCAAATTGTGCACATTTTTTCGTTTTTCTTTTTTCATATTTTAATACATATTATATAAGTCGTCGTCTAATATATAGGCGTACGTACGCGATAAAATTTCAATCGGCTTTACCTGATTTCTCGTCTCGGCCGTTACCGCATACGACGATCACCTCACGTGTCATACCGATATTATAACACTATAATACGATGGACGATCCTTGGTACAAATCGGTAAGTCATTAGTTTTCCGTGACAGTGTGTCATCCGAAAATAATCGATTTAAATTTGCGACAAGTGACGCTAATAACGACTAGAGTTTTGAGTTTGAAAACAAATAATTTTGAGGACTAGCAACATATATCGTAATATATTATGTTTAACTTACTACACATATATAGTAAAACAGTACCTATAACAATGTATTCAAAGACAATATGCGTATTTGCTAAATTTGTTATTTAAATTATTTTGTAATTTTTACAAATGCGGAACTTCAAGTTCACGGAATATTGTTTGTCCATGAAAGAATAAAGAAAACTGTTCAACATTTTTAATAATTTTACTTTTATGAACTACGATGAAATTAAATTTTTTTTGAATTTGTGGTTTGCACGTGATTAATCCCACAGGTAAAACATTTGTTTGGTTGTTTGCACATCACTTGTTTAACAGTTAAACAGGTAGTACCTACAAGGTACGTCTAAACATCAGGATAATAGACTGATAACATAGGTAACACAACATTTTAATGTATATAATATATTATATCAAATTCAAAAATAATTAGATTTTCAAAATTATATTGTTAATGGTTTTGTAATTATTTTATAAATATAAATAATGACCAATTATTAAATATAGGTAGTCAAACTAAGATAATTACATTTTATTTTTTAAATTTTTTTTATTACAATAGCGATGCTCAAACGACCTACGCCCTAATTTGATAAATCATAAGTTTATAATGATAATTATGAATACATACATATAATCAATAATTCTAATATAAGTTTAATATAAGTCACTACAACAGCTATAGTTACGTTTGTTATGTAAACATATAGGCAAATATACTAGTATATCGTAAATTAGGTTTTTAAATTATTTTGAGTAAGAAATAAAATTTTTTGACGTCATCAAAATATAAAAGTTAACCATAATAGTTTGTTATTTAATATAAAAATAGATTACAATTTATTGTGGTTCATATAATTTAAAACATTTATGCCTATATATTTTCAAAATTACTCCAATAGGGAGATGGGAAATGGTTTCTTCAATCTGTAAACCATGTCTTTTATTTATTATTATTTATTTTATCCCATAGGTATACACCATGTTCACTTATTGTTCTACATATTTTAAATAGATTGTGCTGTAAAAACCACAAATTGAAATAATAATTAAAAAAATCAACTTATACCTATAAATTTATTAAGGGAGTCGTTTATTATGGTTAAAAGTTTAATGCAGGGTTGCCTATAAATTGATTAATTTAATAGTTAACTAAAATTTAATTGACCAATCTGGGCAGTTAAATCATGTTTAATGGACAATTAGCTCATTTTCGTTTCATTAAATGTTTAGTAATTATTTATGCAGCTCGGCATGGTGGTATGTAATATGTTATTTATATATATATGAGTGAAGTATTACTTTCCCAACTTACCAAAAATCTAACACATTTAGTTTCAAAATAAATAAATTTTTATATGTATATAACTTTACTTGTTATTAAGAAGAAATAATATTAATATTATGTTCATTAGATACTCAAAAATATTTTTATTTTTATGTAGGCACTAAAAATGATACTATTTTATAAAAGTTTAAACATTATTACTTTATTCAATTACTATTAATTAGTCCATTAGTATCTTATATATTTTAATATTTAATTATGTACATGTTACATGTATCTACCCATATTATATATTATATTTTATACAATTCTTAATTTTTAATAGGTGATAATTTAAAATAAGATGGATAAAATAATAATATAATATAATATAATAAGTTACCTTCTATTATATTATTATGAATTGTACTTTTTGAATTGAACGAATATATAAGTATGATAATACCTATTATAAAATAAGTATAATTATATAATATTAATTTTATATTATATTTACATAAATAAAATAAACAATACATATTTAAATATTATAATTATTATTGGTAATGAAACACCTTCAATTTATTGTATTTTTTTCAATAAAATACTACTCAGCTTTAATTTATTTTTAATTGTTATATTACGTTAATACTTTTTGGTCTGTGTGGATTGGTTAAACACAGTCAAATTACCCTACTGGTATATTATTATGTTTGTTGGTTACAGTGCCTACACATGGCAAAAAATATATTTCAAATATTTACTTATAGTTACGTATAGTTGAACATGCAGCATTGCAGCATACTAAAAATGACAACAAAAATATCTCTTGACCTTAAACGTACAGCGTGTTACATGATTAAATACTTTTTCTCACTGTAATCTGTATTAATACATTGGTACATGTATAATAGGTGTTCTAACACCACAGATCGAATAAAACTTTATTTGAGGGGTCACATTGAGGGGCCTGTAATACAAAACTGTTCATTTATCGATGATAGATTTAGTGATGATTTTACTTCTTACGTTTTTTAATCGATCTTTAAAAAAAGGTATCACAAATCCAAACGATAATCTAGCAGAAAAGTGCAAACAATACAAAACAAACCTCTGACAAGCGATTGGACAGCTACAATCATACCAGAATCGAGTCAATAGGTACTCGGCAAATGTTTTTTTGTCATGATATCTTTTATTTTCGAGATATAAGTTTTGAAAACTCGCGTCCGACGGAAAAGTAAAAGTCGAGGAGACTGCGTGAAAAAAAAACGAATTCGTCGATGGCTGCAACAGCTGTTCTGTCGTATGTTTCACAAAATAATAACAACAATGAATAGGACTGCACTACGCGGGACACGGCGCGAGAACAATACCTGTAGCGCACGCGACACAATAAAACTTTATTATCATATTACTTTGTTTGTGCCTATCGGAAATAATTGATAATGACGTGCAGTTACGCAACGTAATTTAGGCCGCTCGGCGATTACGTTACAATAATCTCTAAATCGTTTTGATGATAATTATTATAATATAATCGTCGATCTCAGTTCGCTTTCTGAAAGACTGCTGCAAATCATTATGCACGATAATGTGTTGTATTATTTTGTTTCGTTCATTATATTATGGGCACCGAATACGGGAACTCGGCAGCACTGTTTACGTTCGTAACCGATGGTCGGACACGACTCACTCGTAATAACAAAGTATTTAAGCACAATATAAGTATACCTATATAATAGCTGTATAGTGTTGAGAAAAAAAGGACCATCAGCCGCATAACATACGCAAATCCATAATATTATATTATTATTAATCAAACGCGCCCGTCACTTTTCGCAGACAACAAAATAGGCATTAAAATAGCAAACCGATGATTCTATCATTATATCACAATAAATATTGTATTATTATTACGACGCTGCGGGGTATGATTTTTCTTCGAGCTTTTCTGCTGTTGTTATACGCCCAGTGGCGTGAATTGGCCTTAATTTGTGGTTGATGCGGAGGAACGATGTTTACATAACTTTCTTTTTTTTTTAATACAACGTGCGATCGTCCCAAGAACAATACAAGGTTTAGTCAAATTTTAAAATAACATAAAACCATAATATAATGACATTTGGCTTTTTTAAATTCGTTATTCTTATTCATAACGTATTCATATTTCTGTAATCTGTAGTGTATGATAAAAATAAGGTTCCTACTCACACTAATTTTATTTATAAGAAAAATGCACTAATGCGGATGACAAAAATGAATAATAACACTATAACAGTGCGCGAAGGGGAAAAAGGCGGATTTGCTCAATGCATTTCAGACATTAGTTATCGCTTATTACTAATTCAGTAATAAGCGATAACTACTGATGTCCGATCAAGTGATTACACGATAATTATTGTTAATTGAAACAAATTATCGTTGATACACTTGCGAGTTGATTTCAGTTGTAACTGGTCGTAGGTGGTATCTTCAATGTATTGAAAATTGTCCATTTAAATGATAATAACATTATGTTCACAACAAAAATTTAGTTGTTTATTAAAATATAAATGTGTCAAACTATAAATATCATATTCGTGGTATAAACACGACACGGCGGCGATCGGCTATGGACCCTTTAAACTTCATGAGTAGCACCACATACATAGGTACGCGTATATTTTAGATTTTCTGGCACTGCTTAACGATCATACATCTTACACCACCAGAAAAGGCTGTAACTGAAAAAAAATGTCGGGGATTCAACATTTTTTGATTAGGATACTGGACACTATTATCAGTGGTGCCAAAACATATATTTACCTATGACAATTGTCATAGGTGATTTTAGTAGGTAAGGGGTCACCTTTGTCATTCTATAATTATTTTATGAAAATTTGTTCAATAGACAACATAAAAACTATACTTGGTGTATGGTAAGGTAATTATAAGAAATAGGTGGGTGTCAACATTTTATGTGGAGGTGTCTAATGTCATAGGTAAAATTTTGGACTTCGGCAACAACCATCATTTTTACGTTCAAAATATAAAAACTCTTCTTCTACTTTCAAAAAAAAATTGGGGGAGTGGGGCCCGCCCCCCTCAGTTACGGCCTTGCCACCAAATATATTATTATATTATGCATGTAATACACATTTAACTCGACCCAATAATTGGACTCAATAATAATTCTCATCGGCAACAACACACCCATATTATCATAGACTCGTATAAATATTTATTTATTACCATATTTTTTTTATTTTCTTTGGTGTGATTATTATATTGTGCTCTTATGTCATACACACGTGAAACTCGAATTTAACCATAATTATTATTGCGTGTTAAGTACTAGACAATTTTTATAGCCCCTATAATATTACAGAAATATTATTTATATTTTTATAGACTTCGGAGTTACATCGGAATAGTAATAATATTGATATCATTTTTTTATTATAGCAATATATGGGTAGCACTTTTATTGTGAACTGTGATGGATAGACACAGAAATTTGAACCATAAAACCATAAACCTGAACATATACATTGTAGGTAGGTACACTTCAAGAGCCAAGATTATATATATACATAATATAATTAGAGAGTTGTATTACCTATACTATAATTCTGTTAATAAATTACACTTTAATGAGCTTATCAAGTCAAGCTTGGTTTTTTAATCGATTTTGATAGCGTTATATACTTATATTCCTATATAGTAGAATAATTTTATATGCTTTTTCGCAAGTTTTTTAGATTCAAAAGTAAGTACTTATATGGTTTTACTACGATGTGGGCCTTTTTCAGTTAACAATTATTAAACTATCAGATTCGCTTTAAAATTCGATACTTAAGACAAAATGTGATTATAATTTTTAGATTTATAGTTTTTATCTACTAAATGTTAACGAAAATTACCGGAAAATCGTGTTATATGTGCGTAAGATTGTAGTATGAATTTAATAAAAAATACTTATATCACGTGTTACATTACGTTGTTAAATATCGTAAATGATCACACGCTCTATACCTAATAGCAATAATACTAAACACACTCTATGGTGTTAGATAAGCTTTGGGAATTTACAAATATGGGAATTAAAGCAGTAAAGCACTAAATATATTATCCAATTAGCCGTGCCACTATATTTATACAAAGTTTGTAATCAACCAATAGTAATAATAAAATATAAACACAATTAATTTAATATTTACCTATATTGTTGTTTCTGTATGGTTATCATTTGTCCCACCTATAGTCTATACATTAGTATATGGGTGCAAAAGCCGTGAATAAATATGACAAATTTAAATTGTATCACATCAATGTGTTTAAACGCATTTTTAAAGAAACTTACAATATTATTCCCATCTGCGTACCTATCAATTTTAATTTTCTACATAAATTGTTATTGTTCATGAATATTACGAAGCATTATCGTATAATATAATATTATAACTAGAGTAATAAAATTATTTATTATTAACACAACAACAGCTGTCTCAAAAATCGTAAAAACTAATTTTTTTTATTTATTTGATATCAAGTAGACATAAATAATTACTAATACACAGGTACATGATTTATGTTTAATGATGAATGTTTTAAAAATGTCGTTGCGTGCGCTCTGCCAGAGATACAAACGGTGATGTTTTAAATAATTAGTCGAAGACGAAAATTAATAGCAAATGTAATAGTAAATGATTGTTAATATCAAGTAAAACACAAGTTTAAAAATTAATACGTTGTACAAGTCGTGTGTGTAAGTGGCTGGAAAAAGAATCGGCTATGGTACATAATATAAATATGCTGTTTTTAACCTAATCGAATCTGGGGGCTCCCTTATAAATGGTGTACGTCCTATACTACTATAACTGTCTCAGACTACAAAATTGACCAATGTCCTTGCAGGTGTTGTCGTGGATAGTTGTTATTTTCGTAAAATTCGAATAGCTAGGTTAGCGATTATTAACTACAAATTAGTATCGGCTTAATTCAAAAGAACTATGTGTTTCTGGTGATACTTTTAAGAGCTCTTTTACAATAATTATAGCGGATTTTAGAGAATTATTATTCAGATTTACGATCTGGTTGATTTATGAAGTTGCTGTTTTAGCAATAGCCCTGACACTATTTAATAATATAGTTTCTAAGAATTCGTAGACGGTAAAAATGTCATACATTTTAATTATTATGTTTCATGTGTGTATCAATTACTGGAAAATTGCTAATTACAAAAATCACAGACATTGGCGTTTATTGGCTTTTTAGTCGTTTTTGATAAATTAATGTACTCGTTTTTACTACGACTATTGGAAGTTTACAGATATAATAATATTGTTATGGTTTCTTTAGAATTCCGCCTTTCTTACGCTTATCAACGATGCGTATATAATCACTAATCAGTACACCTAATCACATTTACATTAGTTTTTACCATAATATTATATTTATGCTTAACTTCACAATTCTATCATTACAACCAGTCCGGTACTTAATGATCGCTGTGTCCTCGATGCGTCTACCATTTTATGTGTTATTTTTTTCATTATTACAATATTTTATATGTAATTCAAATCGAGCACAAAATTAGCTATTCTGCGCTGTAAAAAAAATTACAAGCAATTATTATACTGTAATAATATTATGTGCGTATTTATAATTATAACTCACAAGCGCAATGTATATATAGGTACACGCGATAAAACACGCAAATAAATATAACCAGTAGTTTATTATAAATTAAAAGAAGTATTGTAATTTGTGATTTATATTAGATATAATATTATGTACGAAATATTATCTACCTGATATACAAATAGTGATAATTATAAAACGATGTCTTAAACAAAAGTACTGGATAAGTAGGTAGGTACTGAATGAAATTCAGAGAAATTAAAATTGCATAGTACAATAGTATAGCATAGTTACTATACTTGCTCTTGGATCGTTCTCACATTCAATATTTGAATTTTTGTTTTTGTTGAACTGTAATATGTTTTATTTATTTTATCTAACGTCGATTTGACAATGTTACTATACAGTAATGAGTTACAGCATATCCAAGGTTAAACTTCAAAGGACGATCCATCACAGCTCCCCCCTCCTTAAAAACCGCCATTTTGTAGTCTATTGTATGAATTAATAACACGCGTGATGATGTCGATGGTTTATCATCGCGGTTTAATCGTATTTGCTTGAAAATCAAATCGCCCGATAAAATGTACACATCATCGATATTACAGGGAACGTTACTTATTATGATGTCGTGTCCGATACCGTTTTGATGATGATTTTACTGTGTGTGTTCAACAGACGGATTCGCTGACGTGGGCGCTGACGAGGAAAAAGACCGATTCGGATGAACCGAGCAAAGAAAAACTCAACAGGGTGTTGACGTTCTTCGACTTGACCGCACTGGGCACCGGCTCCACATTGGGGTGCGGTGTGTACGTGTTGGCCGGAGCAGTGGCCAAATCGATCGCCGGGCCAGCCGTAGTCCTGTCCTTCGCCATCGCCGCCGTGGTGTCTGCATTTTCCGGTAAGGACGTGCCCGATAACTATATTATATGATATTATGGAATTGATTTTGACACCGACGACAGACGCAGAGTCAAAATATTATTCCGACATCGGACGATTTCAAAGACCGAGTGTGATAGGTTCTTCCGGGATATCAACTCACCTCCTGGTATAATAATATCACATATATAAGTATAGGCACACTATACCGGGTTAGAGTGTCACCATCTAGTGTGTTTTAGGCATATTAATTGCGTTACACCTGAATGACGGAACTCATATTGTCTACTACCCGTATAATATTTAGATGTATTAATGACCAAGGTCGGAATGTGTATGTAAATACTAAATGCATTTATTTTACATGCGTTTTAACTTAAGATAATAATTTTGCAGATTAAATATGTCTAGACGTTTTGTATTGCGTATGGATTCAAAATATACACCTACATGAGAGCTACATACTTCTAGATAATTGCATACAAGTTTTGTTATGTACTATTATAAAATGTATGGCTAAAAAATAGTAAAAAATCATTTTTTTAGGACAATTTGATTATTTAACGACTCTAAACTATTTTCAAAAACGCTAATAATTAAATCGAAATAATGAATATCTTAGATTAAATTGATCACTTGGTATATTGTAATAAACTGAATATCAGTGGGATCAAAGATTTCACACCTTACATAGATGCAGGAATTTTATTTGGTCTTGCATTGGCCGCTATATTTATTGCACAACTTATATTACCTACGTGAAAATCTACATTATCCCACTGGCAAAAATTAAGTGAGAAATTTTATTATACATTAAAAGTTGAAATTGTCAGACGCACGTGAAATTGTTGCACCACTAGACAAGATGATTATCTTATCAGCTATCAATTATCACAATGATACTGATTTCATTTAATGATATATATAATATTGTATGTTTTTGAAAACATTTATCTTTTAGTAGGTAGTATAACATATAATTTGAAGAAATCATTAACCAAACTATTCAAACAGAATTGCATTTTATCGTTGTCGTAAAAAAGTAAAAAAAAAACGATAATGGTACAAATATAATATTATTTAAAATTAGTCGACTCCTGTACTATTCGTTTGATCGTATAAAATTCCAGCTCTTATATGATTCAAACTTTCTTTGGTTCGTTATTTAATAATCGAAACAATGGTGATCAAAACTTTAAAAAAAAATTGAAAAAAATTGAATTTTAAATCGATAGATATTAATAAGTGACTTTATTTTCTTATGAGTAACCAATTGCTAGAAGAAATAAACAAATATAATTTGAATAGCTATTTAGCCAATCTAAAATAACTAGTTTAATCTAGTATCTAAACCTTGAATCGGGCGTTGCCTGTGCCAAAGATTTTTTTTTATAAATATATTAATTATATATGTATATGCCATATTTCTACTAATTTAAATAGCAATATAATATTATGTAACCAATAGTACTCATTTAAATAAACGAAACTGTTTTTTTTTTGTGGTCGGAAAAAAAATCTATGTGTGAGCTACCCTTTATCCAATATAGGATTTCACAAAATAAACTATAAACACCCTCCAAATTGCAAAGAATCTATTGATATAAATTTTATTTAAAACGGGCCAAAAGTGTTTGAGTCCATTGCATTGGGGTAGACTGACATCCATTTTTAGCTGTATAACACACCCAACTTCAGCCTTTAAAAAATTAAATAATATAAAATATAATGCTATATTTAGATGTACCTTCCTATCTTGGTTTGTGAATTAATTTGACCGATACAATGCACCTGTGGTGGATTGGTTATAGCGCTTTATATAAATCAGACGGGGTTCAAACATCTTTTCAAATTTTCCTGATATCTTTTAGAACAACATTTTAATTTTTCATAAAATCGGTTAAGTAGTAGATAGTTTTTGAGTACCTACTTATATAAGCTAAACATGCATTCTCTTTTCAACTCTGATAAATGTTTTTTTAACATAAAATTTCTTTATTCGAGCCTATAAGATCAGATGTATGCTTTTACCTCATCTGTCTAAGTAACCAATGGCGACCATTTACGTACACAAAAAATACTCATTTCTACTTGTTATGTTTCATACTATTATTACTATTATAATCTGTAAAATGTAACCATTTATAAACAAATATAAATAATTTTCAATTTCTAGCGTAAATCTTTAAATCCTCGTGTCACCTCTTCCGTCCAACTTTTCCAATTATTCAATTAATTCAATTCGAAAATTTTAGAAAAAAATTAATGATCCAAACCGGTCCAGCCATTTTTGAGTGATGCTGCTGCCAACGGACAGCATTTAATTTTTATTTTACAGATTTCCGTGTTATGAGTTAATATATATAATAATAATAATTTTGACTTCAAACTTAATAACATTTTTTTTTTTCAAAAACACACATAAACGAACAATAATATAATATTGACATGAACATTTCCTGCAGGTCTGTGTTATGCCGAGTTTGCCGGCCGAGTACCCAAAGCTGGGTCTGCATACATCTACAGTTACGTGGCAGTTGGCGAGTTCACCGCCTTCGTCATCGGTTGGAATCTACTCATCGAACATCTCATTGGTAATATCGATCGTCCCTTTAGCTTATATTATCTTCCACTTATTGCACCGCCGATCAACAGAGAATAAAATAATAACAATGAACGGCGATGACATTTATCTATTATAAATTATTAAAAGGAAGGTGTGAATGTGTTCAGGAAGTCCTTCGTCTCATATCAATTGCTGTCAATCATACCAAAGGGACCTAATAATCCGATTAGACTTATGAAAACTGATTGAGTTGTTTACTATGTCTCAATTAGATTCGTCAGGCCAATTTATTAAATTTCACTCCACAACTCCTATAAATTGATTTGAATATTTTAAATTTATGACATATTTTGAAATGCTAATTATTCGAAGTTTAAAAGTCTAAAATGTTACACGACCTAACTCAAAATAGTCTAGTTAACGCATTTGAATCAGTTTCAGAATAGTCTTATTATGGCACTATTAGGGGCATCGGAATAATTTACAGAAAGTACATAAAACATAATTATATTACTATAATATTCTTTATCGTTCACGAGGTGCACGGTGCTAAAAAATGTCTTTTACACTACAATAATTATTAGTGGTACAATCACACACAACAATCATAATTTACTACACACGAATTTACAAGACCCACATGGACGCACTAAGAAAAATACTTATATCGAACTCCTTAAAAATTGTCTGTTTGGAACACGGTTGTAGATAGTCAGAACCAAGTGCTCGACTAATACCACTATTATTCATTGTTGATCATCATAGCGCGTTTGGCACGGGGTAACGGTTATGCAACTCATACGACACCCGAGCGTGCTGTGCTCACAAGAATATTATAATAATATTACTGACCGTCTCGCGACTCACCCGAATTACGCGATTGGACAACAACTTACTACAATATTTATAACAACGTCACGATCCGTCGTCGATTAAAACAATATTATTATTACTCTCGGCGATTGGACTTTGGCGTTTTAACACTAACGCGCCGTATTATTACACATCGGTTTTCGACCGAGTCCCTCTTCGTTCGTAATCGGTTTTTATTGGTCGTTTTCAGGAACCGCGGCCGTGGCAAAGGCCATGAGCAACTACTGCGATTCTCTGCTGGGAAACCCGCAGAGGAGATACATGACCGAATATTTTCCCATACATGTCGGCTTTTGGCCGATTATCCCGACCTTGCGTCGTTCGTCGTCATCGTCATCATCGCGCGTAAGTGTTAACGTGTTTGCATAATAATATTACTGTAGTATAATATACGTATCGTTAAGTGTTTATATAATTACAGCGATATTGTAAGTGTGTACGATATTATTACAGTTCAAAATTAATATTACGCAAAAAAAAAAATGAAATGAAAAATGTATATTTTAAGTGAAAATAAAGTGGGTAAAATTAACTAGTTGCTAGATAGTTGGTATATAGTTTCGTAACGAAATGTACCTTGGTGACGGAAGAGACAACACATTTTTACAATGACGTGTTGCCTGCCCTCCGCACGATGAAATTATATATTTTCCATGGAGATCGAGTTGCTATATAGAAACTAAGAAAAACATTAATTGGTAGTTGTTATGGATTCCGCCGTTTTTGTACGGATACCGTCAACTATTGATTCCACCGGACATACTATTTTCAATTTTGTATATTTTGATTCCGTAGATTTTATAAAAATATAATACATAACCAAAGAACCATTAGTCATAAGTCAAATACCTATTTTCATTTTTCATTCAAATGATAATCAAACATTTTCGACCACTACGGGAAATTATTTTAAACACAAATATAATAATATAATAATATGGTATGGTAAAAAAAAAATAATAATAAAATAAACATGTACCTAGGTACTTTCATCTTTTACGATTATCGTCATGACGTCACGATCAATTATTGTGATATACTTTCTATTGACACATTCCTATTTATAGGAGTCTAAGTATTTCACATACAAATTAATATAAAATGTACAATTTGTACATAGGTAAAATATACAATCAATTGATTCTTTCGTTCGCTAATAACAATTTAAAAATTCATTTTCACACGATGTATAGCCGGCGCAATCCGTAGTAATTTCTTACGGGTAAAAGGTCATCTCGGTGGAATCGATATGCCCACAGGGCATTGTGTTGTTCACTGCGAGAATGTGATTGACGTGACAATTTCTATTTGGGCAATAATGCTATATTATGGTGTTCGATTAGATATACGGTCGGCGCGTCGAGGGCAGACTGTATTACGTATTTACCACGACCATGTTTGCGTGAGTGCTAGGTAAATGAAAAATTATTATACGGGGGCGAGTAGAAATATCAATATTTCATCAGTCAAAATTCGATAACAATATATCGTCACCTTCGAGACATCGATATATCAATATTAAAAAGTGAATTTTTCAACTTTTTAGGAACAATTTCACTTTTATCGAAATTTTTTTTTAAAATTAATATAAAGTTACCACAGTAAACACACGTAAACTGCAACATAGTAAAAATTAATCAAAATATTATTTTCAGTTAGGTACCCATTAATTTGTATAAAAACATTAAAAAAGTAGATAAGTGGATGTCTCTCCGTTGTACAGCAGGTTACAAGTGGGTCACTGTATCATTGGATGGTATGCGGGCCGCTGTTTTTCTATATCTCAAATCCATTGTAGTACTATAGTAAAACCTTGTGAGGTGAATGAGAATTTAAGGGGTCTCATGAATGCACGTTTTCTTTGTCAAAAACTACAGACTGTTTCTAATTTCAATA
Organism: Sitobion miscanthi; assembly: GCA_008086715.1. Lineage (NCBI taxonomy): Eukaryota > Metazoa > Arthropoda > Insecta > Hemiptera > Aphididae > Sitobion > Sitobion miscanthi. Next base: position 1,508,479 of record CM017800.1, on the reverse strand, counting down.
ACACGTGTCAATTTCTATTACCATTTTCTTCTGAAAAAATATTCTGATTATCCGTAATAAGGTACGAGGGATTGATCGAGCCACAGTTTTAATTTTAATAATTTAGATTGCAATAGATTTTCTAAAAATTTTCTAAAATTTGCAAAATTTCGTACTTACGAACTCGTAAATATTTAATCAACTAAATATAATTATAAAAATTGCCTCGATCGATATCTCGTACATGTTGTGAAAAATTAGAATATTTTGTCAGAATTCAAATCGAGGTAGTCGTTGCGACGTATTGTTGGAATTAAAGTTGTCTGTTTGAATGAAAAATGTTTTCATGATCCTAATATTACATGCTAACATGTGCGTGCGAGAGTCCTCCTCCGTACCGCGACAATTGACTCGCAATGACGCCATACACACTAATAATCATTTACGACTAACACATAGGTCTTGGGTGGCGACGACGAGATTAGAAATTGCCTAAATGTTGCTCCTCAAATCAATGGTATAGCGAGGCCCCTTAATCGAGTGCGTTTATCGGAGGAGGAGTCGTACAGTCCGGGTATAATATAGGTTTAATATTATTATGGAAACAATGCTTAAAATCAGTTATTAGAGAGGTTCGATGGTCTGCGACAATTAGACATTGCTGGCGGGGACGCGTTTTTATTTAGCGCCAACGTCTCATTCGAACTGGGACGACATAATATTATCAATTTATTCGTCTGTTGAAGTGCGTCTGGATTATTATCGCGCATATTATAATAACTATTAAAACAATTAAATCGTCTTTAATTGAATGGCATGGTTGTAATATTATGATGAGTTAAATGCCCGAGTGTAATCTTTTCACATTCAACGGCAGTTAATAATAATTGTCTAATATTGACGTATAATTGGGAGACACCACTCACGATATTATATTATAATATACATAGTTAAAGCGCGAAAATGTTTCGTGAGCGTACGCACTATTATCGTAATGATAGATTAGAAGAAATGGTTTGAATAATTTATGAGAATAACTTTTTAATGTGCACAGCTGATGCCTGTTATAACAGATCGACCATCGAGAAACCGCTAAAACTATTTTCGATTTGTGTGCTTGACAATATATATAATACATATGTATAGTATATATACCCAAATCAAAGATAACAAAATATAATTTTGTAGTTAAATTCTGAAATGTATTGTTTTAAAATAATTAAAGTCTTTTAGCTTTTAAGTTTAAATAATGACATTTTTCTCTTAAGTATACAGTGGATAAAATGCATATTATTATAAATATAATATTGTAATAGAGCGTAAAAGAAAGACCGAATAAATAATAAAATGTATATTAGTTTAACGCATGACAACAATTATGAAAATTATATAGACAGTAAACAATTTGAGAAATATACTCATGTCAGTAGATTACCAAAAAGAATGATTTGAAAAAAGTTATTACGTTTCAAATTAATAAACCTCAAAAAAAAATATGACATTTAAAATTTATTTTAAAAATGAACTATTTACTGAAATAAACGTTTTTACCATAAAAGTTTGTCTTGAAGTTAAATTTACAAATTTGAATTATTTAAAAAAAATATAATGCAATTTTTTATTATTAAAAAATAAAGATAAAAATATCTTACAGTAGGTACTTGTAGTGCAAGTTTATACATTTTTCTTTTAAAATATTGATTGAAACAATAGTTATTTAATTTGTCAGGTCTTTCTGTTACACCTTGTACAATAAGTTGTACATAAAAACATTTAAGTACTTAAATACTACCTATTTATCTATGATTATCCAAACAATAAATTATTATTCCGAGTGTACTAATAATTATGTAGAACATAAATAATCTATAACCAATTTAGTTTTTTATTAATTATAGCCACTTAAAATGGAAATTATAATAATTTTTACCGATGAGATTATTTTTACCTAACCAGTATTTAACAATATATTTTATATTACACTATAATTACAACAGGTCAATATACCAATATTATTATTTATTAATTATTACAATAAATTCATTTTTACCAATTTTTACAACAGAGTACAACGTTATTTTAATAAATAATAGTATTATTATTGTTGGAAAAGTCATAATTTTAGTAACACCATTGGTCGTTTTCGCCTCTGTAACATTACAGACCAAATGATTTCAAAGTATTTATTCGTTTTTGTACATTGGGTTGTCCACAATACATTCATTTTTGAAATGAAAATCGATACTTTTCTAATATCCATTGATATATATAGTGATTAGTTTCATTATTTATTATTATTTTTAGTAAAATATTTATCCGAATAATACCTACCTATAGCTAATTAGATTGTTTCCGTTATTTCCGTAGTATTGGTGGCTTGGGGTGTTCGTGAATCGTCGTTTACCAACAACATATTTACCGCACTAAATCTGATAACCGTTTGCACCGTGATTGTCACAGGGTTTTACAAAGGTGAGTGTTGTAATCAAAATTCTGACAAACGGTAATATTTTTTAACGACTATATTATGACGAAACGCAAAATTTCAGCCAACTACTCGAACTGGTCTATTCCGAAAAGCGAAATACCACCCGAAGCAAAAGGCGGCGAAGGCGGATTCTTACCATTCGGATGGGTCGGCGTGGCTGCGGGAGCTGCGAAATGTTTCTACGGATTCATCGGTTTCGATTCGATCGCCACGACTGGTGAGTATCATATTATTATTATATTTTATATTCCATCACAGCTACCGTAATGCGGATACGTTGTAATTATTTTTTTTTATTCTTACCGACAGGCGAAGAAACAAAAAATCCCAAAAGAGACATACCGATGGCGATTGTCGCGTCTCTGTTCCTGAGCACCATCGCTTATTGCGGCGTGGCCACCGTTTTAACACTCATGTGGCCTTACTATTCGCAGGTACACTTTCGACACATTTTCGTATAGCGATGTAAAAAAAATATCGTCTACGAACGGTTTGTGCGCAGTGCGCACGTTTAGCCCCTCCCCACCACCCCACCAACGACTATTCACAATTTTTTTTTGGATAAAATTTGGTACGTGCGTAATTGATTTGAATTTTTTTGTCCTTATACTCAACATTTGTTTGACATTGGTTCAATATAAATAAAAAAAACAATTGCGAAAAGTCTATTATAATTTGCCATGTGTGTGTGTGTGTATGGAGGGGGGCTGAGGAAACAATTCTTTAGCCCCCACATAGAAAATCGATTTTCCGGCCGAACCGAGTTCAAACGAATTCAAATTAACTACGTACTAAAATATCTACATAATCGATAAAAAATATTTGTGAAAAGTCGATGGCGAGGGAAAACGTGTACGTTCTGTTGGTACACCTTGTTGTTTTATATTAATATCGACGTACCGCTTTTCAGGATCCGGATGCACCACTTCCGGCCCTCTATGAAAATTTGGATATGCCGACGATAAAAATTATAGTCTCGGGTGGTGCGATATTTGCATTGTGCACGAGGTACGTCCACCCTCGCAAAGACTTATCACGGCGTTGTTGCTATTAGCTAATATATATTTCTTTATTAATTTGCACCATTACGTTATCATTACAGTCTTTTGGGTGCAATATTTCCACTGCCTCGCATCTTGTACGCTATGGCTAGCGACGGTCTGCTTTTCAAGTTCTTGTCGAATATCAACTCCACGACCAAAACCCCTCTGATATCCACGATCATTTGCGGAGTTTTCGCCGGTAATATACCCAAGTCCCGAACACTTGTCGTCATCGTGGTCGATTGACCTGCCAATAATCGTATTTTTAAGAATTGCAGAAAAAAAGCCGACGGAAAAAGAGCCCAGAAATATAAATATAAATATGAATACAATATTATGTATACGTCATGACACTCGTGATATATTGTGTTATAAGTTATAAGTCAAAAAACATCAGTCTTAGTTATATACATACTACTATAAGTTATAAGTTAAAAACATAGGTCTTAAGGACAAACATACTTAAATGTATGCAAAAATTACACAACTATATAAATAATATTAAAAAAAGTTAATACAAACAGGTGGTAGTATAATATAGGTATTTAGATATTTTTATTTTATTTACAATTTATATTTTATACAACTAACAATTAACTATTATTTTTATTATAATACCTATATTATTATATTTTGTTATAGGTACACGGTAACCACTAATTAAGAGTAGAGTATATAATATGACGTGTTCACGGTTATATTTATATTTATATTTCTGGGCTTTTTTTCCATAGATTTTTTTTCCGTGAACTTTTTTTTAGCCTACCTACCTATATTTTTATATAATCTATAAACAGCTATATTCGTATTGTTGTCTGCAGGTACTTTGTCCGCCATATTCAATCTCGAGCAGCTCATCGATATGGCGTCCATCGGCACACTCCAGGCCTACACGATCGTTTGCATTTGCGTGTTGATATTGCGGTTAGTCCGAGTGCTGTTTTTTAAGGGTGAAACGAAAATAATGTATTATTGCATTACTGTTAAACAGGTACACCGACAACAGTCCGTCCATCCAAGACAACATAACGAAGTCGAAAGGTATCACGGTTTTCACATGGTTGAACTTGTCGAACGCAAAAGTACCGAACTCCGACACTCAATACATTTCAAGGGCGTTGATATTTATATTTAGTATGTATAATAATATTATTGTAATACTATGATTTAATCTTATCAAAATATTTAAACCTTTTCCCGTAACTATTTACCAGCTCTCGTGTGTGTATTATCATTGGCTGTATTGAACACTGTAGTGTAGATCGATTAGTATATTATAATAAACTCGTAGATAATACGATGTAATGGATAGGAACGCAATTTAAAAAAAATATATTGGTCACAGTTATAATTTATGAGGTTCAATTATAATTAAATTATAATAAATTTGATACGAGCAGTTTGACCTCATCAGCTTTTATTTGCATACGTACAGATATATAGGCTAGACAAGGCGTAATAGTGTTTAGAGAATTGTCGTGACCTATCCATTATTTGTTATCTATCAGTGGCGTATCTTCGATGGGGGACTGGGGGAGGGAATTCCACCTTGACATTTTTTTTACAAACAATTTTTCGATTTACAAGAAAATATAATATGTAAATTGACGGGTGTGTTAATAATGCCGGAAGCGTCTGTATAGAAGTGATGTGCAAATTCCTAGAAATTTATCGGGAGCATTATAATTTTTGTAAAATTTGTTCATGATAATATTATGTTTCAATGTTTAATATTAAGCTCTGGGCTGTTAATAATCTGAATGATAGTTAATATTTTATACCCTAAAATATCACAAGTGAATAGGAAGACTTTTGCAGCATGGTTCCAAAAACGTTTTAAATTTGTATCAAAATATATAAATCTAATTTTTAAAGTTATATACTTAAATGACAACACGGTCAGTGTAAAAATGAGATAGTATTAAATTAATCAATTATAATAATATTATTTAAACCGCCTAGTACTGTCGTTCTACTCGTACGTGTATAAATAATTTTTTTAAGGAATTTTCCCAATGAGAAATATTTAGGGAATATTCATTGTTCCCGTGAACATTCCTTCTTTTTAGTGGCACATCGCTAATTTGTAGTAGTTGGTGTTAAAATGTATGTTTCTATGACTTTATTTAAGTTTGGTGAATTTTACACGTTTTTTTGCCTGTCTTTTTCTCAGTCGGGGGGAGGGGGGAAAACTTAACGTACAAATATATTCTTTAAACATACTTTCTATTTCATTTATATCGTAAAATAATAATTTATCTATGTCAACAGAGTATAATTACACACTGACACCTAATCATCGTTTAACATAATAAATTAATTTATGCTATTTTTATTGTGACAAATACTAAGTAAAAGATCAACATGGTCGTATTAAATGTATTATCATTTAATTCTAATTGAACCCTATAAATTCTAATAAGTTTGTCTGCAACAAATATACAAATATAACAAAATTACTTTTTTTAAAACTTTGATCTGAGCGATGTTGGTCTTAAATTAAGTGTACTTTATTGTTATTATTTTTTTTTACTGGTGTATTCTTGGGGCTTTTTTTAAAACTAAAAATCTATAAATATTCAACTATGTGGGTGGTTTTAGGCAGCAAAGTAGATCTGGTCTTGGAAACAACGATATTATTATTAACAATGTGGGCATAGCAACACGCTTTTATTAACTCCCTCCACTCATGATATAAAATAACTATATGGTACTAAGTTATATAACTTAAATAATCATTGGCAAAGTGTTTACATTACTAAAATATTTTTGCAATTTGCAATTTTTTTTATGTTACGTTTATTGTTTATTTTTAATCATTGATTATGATTAATGATATAATATTATGTTTAATCTTTAATTATATTAGATTATTTTCGTTTTTCGTTTATTTTGTTTTCATCATTTTCCGTTATATCGTTATAAATTATAACGTTATAAATAACGGTTTGAAGCCCTGCAGTGAAAAAACTTCAAGTATTTACATTATTAACAACAAAACAGTAAAACTAGTGTTTATTTAGCTATCATAAGAACAAGATATTTTTCGAATATTTAACCACGTATATGCCAAGTCAAAAATAGTCCTCACCGATTTCGTATAGGTATCGTAAATTGTATGTGCGCAGGTATATAATTATAGGTAGTAGAAAAGTTATGTAGTTGGATACGCACTATGGCTACGCCCCTAAGTACTGCTTGTCTGACGATACGAATCGTTACGATTGCATCATCTCATTCATAAACGTATCGACCGGCCGAAGGGGGGTGACGCAATTTTTTCCGTCGATGACGGTGGTGGTAGAACGAACAATTTTTGTTTCAACAAAATGCTTTTTTTTCGATTTCTACTTTTTATAGTTTTATTTTTTTTGATTTGCAGTGTAGACGAAGTTCTACGTATGTTCCCCGTACTTTATTATATAATTTCCCAGTTCAGCTCCGGCAATATAAACTACAATGGTTTTTTGCTTTATTACTGCGGTATTTAATGCATATTTATAATGCCTAATAAGTCAAATAAGAGCTAAGAACATTTTTCTTTTTAAAAAAGTTATTTAATTTTTAATATTGCTCTTCTCTTTCAATGTAATTAAATCACTGCTAGAAATATCACGTAGTACCACTAACAATTAACAACGAAAGAATGTCCGATTGTAATAATTTAATTGTAAAATATATCTTAAATTACGAATATAATAGTTACAATATCTTAAAATTTAAAACTAATTTATCAGTCATTAAATGTATGAGTACTAAAATTATTCTGTTAAGTCGTTAAACTATATATGTACCTAAAAATTATTTTTTTATACGAAAAATATCGAGAGTTTGATATTATAGGTACCTACCTATGTGTATTATAAATAAAACCAAAAATAGTTATCGATGTATACATTCATATTACTTATTAGTTACTATAGTTTAAGATGTCTAATAACATTATAAAAATATTTAAGTAAATACGTAACAAGTTGACTGGAAACATTGTACCACTTTAAGTAGGTAGTTTATTGATTATTCCTATGGAAATATAGAACCAGCTCTAACTATATAATCGTAAATTTTGTAGCAGCATCGTCCATAATTGTGGTTGTAAAATTGACACAATTAAAGCATTGACCACTATCAGTATTCAATCATCAATTGTAAATTATAGTAATTATAATACACATAAATATTTGTTTTTTTTTATAAAATGCAATATTAAAATTTTATTTAAATACTAGTATTATACAAAAGTAAAATTAATTAGCATAGTAATTAAGTAATAATAGCGTTCTATAATTATTATAGATCTTATACAATTATTGTATACGTCATTGTGTATTGGTAATTCATAATCATTTTTAAAAAATATACTCCTGTTTTGAGGACGGGTTATTATGTGCACACTAAATTTATAATTCAAAACTGCATTTTAACATAGGTGTATGTACATTTGTCTTTGCAATAAGCTTGGCGAATATGGAATCACATCATGGAAGCACGAGGAATATACTCATGATAATAAATGTTATATCACTTTTGGTGTTATTGGTGACGTTGTTCATGCTGGGAAGACTTCCGACAGCCGTGGAAAATCTATCGTTCAAGGTATGAGTATGTTTTATAAAGAAAATATAAACAATTCTATATCGTGGGTTTTAAAAATATATCTTTTCTTTCGGAAAATCGTGCTCTTAACACGTATTATATAAACTGTGACCGATTGAAAGTTTTTAAAATACTAAAAATAATTTATGTAATTCGATCTATATTTTTAGGTACCTTTGGTTCCCATCATACCGTGCTTGAGCATTGTACTAAATGTTTACCTGATGATGGAACTCGAGTACAAGACTTGGATAAGGTTCATCGTGTGGCTCATATGTGGTAAGTACATCTACTTATATCTTCGTTATTCGGCCAAATATGTTGTAATTTAACACATTTATGCAAGAAACTCATAAAAGTCCCTAATGCATGTTGCATGTTTTTATAGAGTAAATTTATCTTCAAATATCGAATTGTGACTGCAAGCGTGGCTAGTTTTAATATTTTAGAATTTGATTATATTTGTGTATGGCGTCACTTTTAGTGCATAGTCGAATTGGGTGCTGTAAACTTCACTGGCGATTTACTTACAAAAGGCGACAGTCATAACTAATATTATTCACATGAATAGGAATACCTATTATGATAATTTATTTGCTTTTTCTAAAAATATTGTAAAAATTCACCTACATAAAGAACTCGAGACAACTTACTTTTCTCATAAAAGTCCGTCATTTTCGGAGCAGTAAAATGCTTTGATTTTTGACTTTGAGGGTAGTTTTTGGTAGAAAATTGTATCTGGTTAGTACTTTGGGGAACGTGGAGTAAAAAGTAAATGATTCTGTGTAAGTATCCACCTACTTTTCAAAATAACTGGAAAAAAATGATTACGGAAATATTTACGCATACCAAGTTTTGTAACTCAATGTTGAATAATAGGGAAATTCATATATAATTTACTAGACATGGACAAATGTTATAATTATCAAAATATGTAGGCTCCTTTTATGCTTTTTATAGGTATTTTAAATATTTGACTTTTATTGTTTTTTCGAACCATGTATGATACAAATTTAATTTTTGGATAAAAAAATGTTAAAATATTATTTCCATAGTATATTTGAAACTCTTACGCTTATTTTTATATTTTAATATGATAAACAATGTAATTTTAAAATAAATATGTATTAAGATTCATTTTAAATTATTGCTTATTTACATATCCAATAAACATACTCGTACCGTTTTACGGCAAATCAGTATTGATTCAAAAGTTAATAGCAATAGTATATGATATAATTAATATATACTACCTATTATAAATGTAATGTTTTTGTCTAATATTAATTTAACAAACTCTATATTGTATAATAGTAAAATGAATTACTATGATATAGCAAGGTTATTTCTAAATAAATAATAAAATATGCTTAATTATATAGGCAGACAGACCATATCCAATTAGAACTGTTTTTTCGTATGCAATGATTTATCATTGAAAAAGATTCAAGTTAAACAAATCCATTTCAGTGACCTAAGAACTTTAAAACTTTAAATGTTAATTGATGATTTTATACACGATTATTAAACTTATAGAGTTACTGTGTTTTTCAAAAATGTGTACCAAAACATTGGGTTTTACGAAACAGTTTACGTTATTATAATATTATAGTGATAAATACATGTTTATGGCATGTGGACACTTTATCGATGCACATGTCACGTATTAAATCTAAAATAGAAATATATAAAAACCTATGCCTATACCTCGTCAAATATTGGAAATAACTGCATTTATAAAATTACAGTAAATGACATAGTTATTATTATAATAATAATAGTTATAACTTATGAGTTATATGATTGGCAAAAAACGGATAACCTTATAACCGGTATTTGTTTCGTAGTTTTAGACATTATAATCGGTATAATGATTATAATAATTGATTTATGATTTTTCAAAAACTCATTATTATATTATTCTTCTTTATTCTAAATATTTACTTAAAATGTTATATTCTCTTTATAGGGTTAATGATATATTTGTTCTACGGCATCGGCCACAGTTTGGAAGGCAACAAGCAAAAAATTCAGCTAAACACAATTCAAATCAAACCGAAGCTATCCAGTTAATTATTTGGATATTTGTAAAATTACGCATAGGTTGGAATCGATTCGGTTGGATTTCTCATCTATTTTGAAAAATATGTATACTTATATAGTTATATTAGTGATCTACATTGTATAGGTACTTTACTCAGTTTTAGGATTTTTAGTGTTTTCTTGTTTTATTTTAAGTGATATTTTAAAGATTTTTTTTATGTTATAAAAAGCCACAAAACTCCCCCCCCCCCCCGATGTTTGACCTAAAATAATTATTTATAACATTAATATTTATTAAATATTCATAACTGTATTTTTTTTTTTGGTTGCCAGAGCAATTTTTTAAAAAAAACAGTGAATAATATTTTAAAATATGTTGATATGTAGGCATATTATACATATTTTTTAATATTTATCTATATTATATTAAGGGCCGTCCTTACAATGTTTGGTTAAGCGTCGCTAACTGGTTAAAGTTAAGTGTCGGTTAACTTTAACCGGAGATGGTAAGGACGGCCCTAAGTGACCGTTCTAAAAATATTATTATTTTGTTTGGTGTGTTAATATTCAGCTTCGAGCAAAACATTTAAATTAATACATATCTCAGATACCTATATATTATTATTACGATATTTGCATTATTTAATAATTTTTTTTATGTTTAAAATTCTTAACTATGGTAAACGTAAACTATAATAATTCAAAATAATATATTAATATGAATGAAATTTTCAAATTGTGATAGTGGTTGTAAAATTAATATTATTTTTCTTTAACACAATTTAAAATTAAAATGTTATATAAATATTTATAAAAAATTAAAATGTCTATACATTTTTGGGGATGTCAATTGACATGATAGATAATTGATAACTTCACTGAGTTTATGAAGATCGATTTTATCTTATAATTACGAGTATATAACTTAATGTACTATTATCATAACATTAATTATTATACAATAGTAATTATGATGTTGTCTTACGAATTACTTTTTGTATACTTTATTATTATAATACCTATTAAAAACAAATAAAACGATATAATAATATACAAATTCTGCGACTTGTTTGTGACTTTATGAAATGTAATGTTGGATTATAAAACGCAAGGAGATAACTATTGGTTTTACAATGATAACTTTTGATTTTTTTCGGAAGTTTTTAGTAAACCATTCATTGGACAGTTAATAACCTTTAACAGATGTGTGCCTGCTCCTAGATATTGGTTATGAGTCTATGACATAATATATATTATATATATTACGAAATATTGCACTATTGAAATCTATGTGCAAGGAATTTTTTTTCAAACATTTTTGTCATGCATTCTTTTTTCTAGGCATTTATTTAATCAGTTATTTTTCAGGTAAAAAAATGTTTCATTAAAAAATATATAAAAATGTATTCATTATATTATACCAGCACTTAAACACTAACCCCAAAATTGTTGAATCACATAGTATGGAAAATCTGGTTAACAAGTAACAACTCATTAAGTTTTGTTCAAATCTGTCAGCATGCAGTAGATAAATAACAATACAATTGATATGAAGTTGACATATTAGCATAATGGTAGGTATACATAATAACAATGTAATTTGTATTGTTTTGTTATTTTTAATGAAAATCGTTAGGAGGTATAATGAATAATAATATATTATTTGGATCACTGTAAAATTAATACCGGTGCAACGACAATTAATAATGTTTGCAGCGTTGGCCCGATTTGTGAAATATAACATAAGAATATCGTGTTTCGTACAAAAAAAAAAAAATTTAAAAACATACCCAAAGTACGAGAGTTCGATACTCGCGCTAAACGGTTCGTTCTTTATATATTATATTTTTTAATGACACCGCCACTTAAATTAATAATACTGAAATGATATGGGCATTTCATGACGTGTATATGCAATATGGTTTAGTGGAATGGGCACGCGATTCGGCGGCAAAAATCTAGGCGATTAACCCCTTTCGACCACCAGGAGCGCTGGACTGATTTCAGCGGGGAGGGACGCGAATAAAACGACGAGCGCCGCGTGTACGCAGCTCAATATTGTTCGTAGACGGACGCGCGCGCGGTGGAGCGACGACGACGACGACGACGATAACGGACAGAAGACATAAAATTCCGTACGCGAACGGTCGTGTACTAAAATAATAGTAAAAAATTTTACCACGTGGTGTCCACGTCGAGTGAATCGCTGAACACCCGGCAACAACCTGCTGGACTTTTGCGTCGGCCGGTCTGCCGCGAATCGCTCGGCCGGGCCCCGAGAGATCGTGATCCACCGTAGAAACGGTACGACCTGCGTATAGATCGCTATCCGGATCGAAGACGGAGTCATTATGAAGTTGGTACGTATTACCTATAAATTGTACGCAACCACATTGGTTTTGATCACTCGTAGGGTTATAAGACCAAACTGGTTAGGATTTACAAGCCCTTAAAAATATATTCTAAGACATATTGCGCGTTGTGCGAAAAAATTGATTTACCTATTGGGAAATCTTACAAATAAACTAACACATAAATTATTACCTAAACAAATTTTAAAACATGCGGTAATCTTAAAAATCTTTAAAATTTGCAAAATGAAAATAGCAAATTTTTAATCTCCAGCAAGTTAAACTGATTTATATTTCGCGTACGCAGCTGTATAATATTTTGGACTCAGCTACGACATTCTATCCCTAGCGATGAGTGCGAATATTACGATCGACTGTCACGATATTATTGTGTGCGCGACATATTGTCATTCATCAGAAAACTCGATGAAAGTTTATAACAATATTGTTTGTCGTCGACATTATATTTTATTAATATATTTAAAAAATAATAATACGTCGTTGTTTGCGTTAAGAATTGGATTTATAAGTCAACTGCCCTTGTTCTAACAACTGTCGTTGAACCCAAACCGGACAATAATAGGTGTATAGAATAATTATCATAATAATAATATGTAATACGTAATATACGTATGTTTTTTCGATTTATTTTACCAGACTACCATAGAAATTTAAAAAAAAAACCCGAGGAAGTCACTTTGGTGTATAGTAGATTATATGTTTACGATTATATCTATACGTTTGATCGTTTGGAGTAGGTATAACCTCGACAATGAGTTGGTTAATAGATAATATGTTATGAACCATTTGAATCCAGTGACTATTCAGAGAAAAACGGTTATGAGCAAAAACAGTGTGAACATCGAAATTACATTTTAGATTCTGAGTGGAACGATGAATGTATTGTTTTTACAATGATGTGTGTTTTTATATTTTTTTTTTATTTTTTTTGTGTCTGTGTACACACGATAAGTAGTCGAAAAATGCTTCGATTTTCAACTTCAGTATCTTTTTCGATTGGAAAGTGAAAATCGTTGGTGCATTGGGGAGGACAAAATTTTAAATTCCCAGTAATTTTCAAAAGCGCCAAGAAAAACAAAAGAAAAATTAAGGAAAAACGGGAATTTTTACGCAAAATCTATTTTTCACAAAATTGAATTTGGTTTTTGTTGTAACTTTAAAACAAATGACCGTAGATACATGCAATTTTCACTGGTTGTTTATATTTTAATTTTTATACACCATAACATTTTCCAAATATTTTGACTTATTTTGAGCTGTTTACGGACATTGTCGGTTTCCATTTTTTTTAGTTTTATTTTCTATAAATATCAATAAAATTTTGTCTGTTGAGTAAAAAAGCTTGAAAATTTAATAGAAGGCTCCTAGGTTATTGTTTCAAAGGCAGATAAAAAAAAATTAAAAATCCTTAGTCACAGTTTTTATTTATAAGCATTTAAAGTTCAAATCTTGACAAAATACGGAAAAATCACGAAAATTAGCAAATTATTTTGAGTTGAGAATTCTTAAAAATTTTCTTTTTAAATCAAAGATTTGAAAATGTAATACAAGATTATCCATAAGTTTGTCTACCTTTATCAAAAAAAAAAAAAATTTACAAGAAACTCAAATTAAATTTTTATGAGTGTTTGAAACTTATATTTTTACAACATTTGATATTCATTCGATATCTCATGTAACGGTTTTCTTATTTTATTGTAATTAAAAAACGAATGATTGTAGATACTTGAAAATTTAATTGAATGTTTATATTAGCATTTTCTATACACCATACAATTTTGAAAATATTTTGACTCTTTTTGAGCTGTTTACGGACATTGTCAGTTTTCAATTTCTTTTAGTTTTTATTATAATTGTCAATAAAATGTTATTTGTTGGGAAATAAAGCGTGAAAATTTAATACAAGACTCCTGATATATTTTTACAATAGCAGTTGAAAAATATTAAAAATACATAGGTACAATTTTTTTTTTATAAGCATTTAAAGTTCAAATTTCGACAAAATTTATAAAATTTATAATTTAATAATTATTTTGTAGTTAAAAATTATAAAATCTTCAAATTTTATAGTAAGGATTGAAAATTGAAAACAAGGCTCCACGTAAATAGGTTATATATAAATTACTTTATGCATAATAATATCATCAAATATACTTAGTAACATCATAGTCTGACTGACCGTTTTCGCTCAGAATCGTTTTTCTTATACAATGATATTATATCATTGAATTCAAATTTGACACCATCCATTACAGTGACCCACTTGTAACCTACTGTACAGTAGAACGACATCCACTTACCCACCTTTTTTATTTTTATTTTATTTTTATTATCAGTTTAATTTTTAATTTTAATTTTATACAGTAGGTATTATGATATGTTATCAATAACAGGTTATTTATTGAATATCAATATAATAATAATTGATGATTTTTTTTTGTTGTTCAATGTTTATGAATTAATTGTTTTATACTTTGTAATTTAATTTTAAATATAATGTTTGACTATTTTTTGATTAAAAACATCAGTTTAACATTTTTAAGATTTTAACTTTGACTTCTATGTATGAGCCATACGCATATATGTATATACATATTATATATACGTACATGCTATATAACGATTGTGAAACGGGTCTAAGAAATCAAAATATTATTTATTATTATTTACTTACCGATGAAAATTATAATATTTTAGGCTAGACTTGAGTTGAACATTGTCCAATTGTAATTTTAAATCGATTTGTATATAAAAATGTAATTAAAAACGACTGTTATTTCGATTCGAATTACTTATAGATTAAAAGTTTTTTCGATTTCACTAAACATTTTTAATATCATTATTTGTTTTACTTTTAAATCGAACTTCGTTAAAATTTTAACTTCAAATGCTAATAAATAAATTAATGTAGTTTTATTATCCCAGAAGAAAAATCTTATGCGTAATAATGTACTGAATTTTAAAGATTTAAGTATTGGAATTAATAATATCATGATGAATAACTATCAACTTATATATCATGAAATATAACTATAAAGAATATTTAATATTTATTTGTTAAGTGAAAAATTTAAGTATCAATGGTTATTAATTATTATCGTTAGAATTATCTAATGAAGTCGATTATGTCTACTGGTGTGTTGTGTAAATATTACCATTTTTCTGTGTATATTTGATCTAGGTGGTAAAATTAATGTATTAGGTAAAGAATTATGTTTTTCTTTGTGTCCGGAGACACTATAATTTTTATTTCTGAACAAATACTTCAATTTTCAATATCGAAGGTTGTTACTGGTAGCGTATTGAACTGAGTGTCACGTGGGCAGAGCTGTCCTTAGGGGGGAGGGAGGGGGGGCCGAGCAGGGCACATGACCTGGGCCTCACGTCTTTGCTTACATTTGGAGGTCTCGCGTTTGAAAAAAGTGGTAAAATTGGTTTTTGCCCTGGGCCTCGCAAATCCTAAGGACGGTTCTGCACGCGGGAATGCTTAGAACCGGTGTATTCTCTTGCTGGACCGAATGCATATAATTACAGTAAAACATTCGTTAATGGTCTCCTCTATAGGAATGTCAATTTTTTTGGTCCCGTCGAGTGCTATCCTACCTCTGTAGGACGGGCACCTCTAAATAGCGGTCACTATTTACAGTCCCTTCGGTGACCGATTTATGGAAGTTCTACTGTATTAGAATACATAACGTCATAACGTGAATACTGATTAATATACATAGTACATAATTTTTAATTGATTTAATATGTCAATATCTAATGCAGATTAGTAAATTATTATAATAATATGGTGAATTCCGCTTAACTTCTATCATCTTCTATTCAACAGTTAAATTGATATATAAATTGTTTTTTGGTGGTGTGGGAGGAGGAGGAGGTAGAGATGAAAAATACTCATAAACGTAGAAAAAATTAAATTATTTAAATTTTGTATTGCATTAATTCTATGAGCACCTTGATTGTCTCGATAAACTGTGTGTTCAAAAAACAAATTGTACATTACATTTTCCACAATTTAACATTATTTGTTTAAATATACTAATTTTCGGAAAATTTTAATATAACTGGTACTGAATTTCTAAACAATTGAAGGTTGGTACGTCTACCAAAGTAGACATATTGAAACATATGCTATCAGATATAAAGGAAATTATATAACATGACATGTAGTAAATTTTAGAAAATTGGATGCATGGTTTTAAAGAAGTTTAGAACATAATTAAATAATTTGAAAAAAGTCAAATCCTTTGTATGAATAATGATTTATTAATTACATTAAACTTATAATGCACCTTATTATTGGCCTAATAGTAAATTACTTTTTTTTAAATAGCTCTTATAAATATTTATCTAATTATAGTTATAATTATTGACTTACAACAAGACGTTTTAAAGAAAACGCGCATGCTTAAATGTTTACTTCTAATATAATGAAACAATTATAGCATATCCATACGTGTTATATAATAGTTCCTAATTTCAAGCAGTAGTGAAAGGGGTGAAAGGGATGGTACAAACAGATTAATTGAATTTCAAATAATAAAAAAAAAATAACTGGTTGAATTTCGATTTCGGCAACTCGATTCAAAATATAATTGACTCGCCACGGTTTCATCTGTTATCGAAATAATTAGGTTATCTGGAACGACAATTTATATTATAAAAATTACGAGGCGGATGATTTTTTTTCTAGCGAGAAACCCTGTACCAGATACTGTTCAGGCGGAAAAACGAGGATGACATAGATGACCCGGACAAAGAAAAATTGGCCAGGGTCCTCAATCTGGTGGACCTGACCGCACTTGGCGTTGGGTCTACGTTGGGCGTGGGCGTCTACGTGCTTGCCGGAAACGTTGCCAGAATAGAAGCTGGTCCGGCCGTCGTGCTGTCGTTCGTTTTGGCTGCTTTCGCGTCGGCTCTCGCAGGTAAAACAAGATAAAAATAAACGTTAAACGAAAATCTAATTTATATATAGGACATCTGTTTCCGGTCCGTGTTCAAATTAGAATCATTGGTCCGTTTACCAAAAAAAGTACAACAATATCGGACACTTATAAAAATGAATTACATCGCCATCATGCATATCGATCGTTTTACAGTGAATACTCAAATGTATGGTGCTTAATGCTTACGGTGATTTTAGTATAAGCGAGTGTAATGCTAACTGAGCGGTATACCTGGTCTAGGCATCCTTACTCCCGAATATGGAAGAAACACAAAATATGTAAATTACACACATTTTTTATACGGCTAAGTGTGGTTCTTTCACAAATCAAAAATTTCACTGACCCATCACTATATTTCGTTTAAATCGCTACATTTTCTTTAGATAGACATCGGATCTATAACACTGTTCTTAAAACCGAACTCAAAGAACTGTGAAAATAAAATTAAAATCCAGTGATCGGTTTTGAAGGAGAAGGAAACAACATGCAAATCAACTGTGTGATTTATAAATTGAACTTGCCCGGGATTTGACTTCAAATATTATTTTTATAAATCAGATAATTTTTTCATTATTTTATTATAATTTACGCGTTGTTTAATCGATTTTCTTATAAATTATCAAAGACTACGATAGGTAGATACTCCACAATACATCGTGATTATAAAAAAATATTTGGGAATAATAATTTCCCTATAGTGGTTGAACTCTGGAATAACAAGTAACCTATTAGTCTAGATTTTCTGAAAACCGTGGACGCAGTTTAAATATCATTAATATTCAGGACTAGCAGTTTCTTATCGTCGCTTCGCGAAGAACTGCCTACGAAACGACCGAGCACCCTAGATAGGACCGAACCGGAAATAAAATACCAATACCATTATTAACGACTCAATGGGTTAAGTAATATTTATATTATTATATCCGCAGGCCTGTGTTATGCAGAATTCGCAGCGAGAGTGCCAAGAGCCGGGTCGGCTTACGTTTACAGTTACGTAGGCGTGGGTGAATTCGTCGCGTTCGTCATCGGATGGAATCTGATACTCGAATACGTCATTGGTGAGCGATATAGTTAAGACTTAAGGACGGTTATTTTATCGTTAAAAAAGTTATGTTTTGGTGGGCACAACTCCGGCAGAATAGAATCTTTCTTATTGCCGAAGTCCGGAGCACACTGCACTCCAACAGCGTGACTAGAGACGTACCTACGCGGCGGCCATAAATTCGTACAATAGAGAAGAGTGGTATTCAATCTTGTTGAGCTCGAGACCCATTTTCGTTATTTTTTATTTTTTGTGACCAATAATATGTGCTTTTTTTAAATAAAAAAGCTGGCTGTTCATTGATATTGGTTTATAGAGGTACTCGAATGCGTGCAAATGGACTAATTAGTAATTTGTAATATAATAATATTGATATGTTCACTTTATTTTCTGAAGAAGTTTTCTTCATTCAACTGAATGCAATAAATATTTATGTATATACACCTTTTTTAAATAATTTAAAGTATACACGACCCATTTTGAACCTAATTTGACCACAAAATTGGTCCAAGAACCACATTTAAGACAACTGTAGACTCTAGAAATGAATACGATTTAAAAGTTTAATGCAATTATTTTATCATAATATATTTTGTATTCTAAATACAAGACAGGTACGTCTTGAAATTAAAAAATAAAAATCTATTTTATCCTTCTATATTAATGAAAATTGTAGGTTTAGTTCAACAATTTTAAACTTAAATACCTATTTAAATGTATTAAAATTGATTATTAAAGTGTTGTCACTGCACGTTACAGGTACTGCAAGTGTCGCCAAAGCTTTCAGTAATTACATCGACGCGTTGTTGGACTACCCTGTGAAAACCACCATGACCTATCTTTTCCCCATGAATGTCAGTTTTTTGGCCGACTACCCAGACGTTTTGTCGTTCAGTCTCGTGATACTATTATCGAGTGAGTAGACAATTGTACCAAACACTAAACACAACCAACGTAATACCTTTAAGCATTTATGATAAATTACTATTAAATTGATATTAAACCTTTACAGTTATAATGGCATGGGGAGTCCGCGAATCTACAATGATAAACAACGTGTTTACAGTCGTTAATTTATTGACCGTGTTCACGGTCATTGTATCCGGATTATTTAAAGGTAAAATATTATATAAATATATTTTGATGTTAGCCGCACGTCATCGGTGTTGATAAATGATAATAACACCGAATATTAAATATAATATTTGGTTGGGGGACGGAGTGGCCGAGCGGACGACGACGGCGGTTCCGACGCGTACCGTCGCCAGTTCGAATCTTGACCACAGGCGGCTCCTCTTTCTGGGTAGGCAACTGTCTAGAGAGTGAGGCCACCATTCCTCGATTGAGCATGGCAGAAACCTACAGGTGCCCAATTTGAAATTCTGCCAAAACCAAACACTCGTATTTACCAAAAACCTACAGTACCCTCCCCCACAATTGAAAAAAAAAAAAACACTGGCCTAAATGTACCGTTACAGCCGTAACCTCCACAATAACTAATGGCCATATTTGCCGGGCTCTAGACGAATAATAAAAAAATAATAATAATATTTGGTTATCGTTGTTTTAGTCAATTTGTACAATTGGAGTATACCCAAGCAAGACATTCCGAAGAGTGCGAAAGGCGGCGAAGGCGGTTTCATGCCTTTCGGGTGGGCCGGAGTGACCGCGGGGGCTGCCAAATGTTTTTACGGGTTCATCGGTTTTGACTCCGTAGCTACTACAGGTGAGCGTCAAACAGAACAAAATATAATCAATGGATTACATAACATAAATTAAATTATATTTTCCTTGCACAGGAGAAGAAGCGAAAAAACCGAAACGTGACATCCCGTTGGCTATCATACTGTCATTGACCATCATAACGTTTGCATATTGCTGTATCAGTTCGGTTTTAACTCTGATGTGGCCATATTATGATCAGGTATTCGATCAATCTCAAAATAAAATTTCCATTTCCCTTCGTTTATAGTAGGGACAATATTATATTATGTGGTTTACCTAAAAAAGTATTAGGATTTTGGTATGTAATAAACATTTTTTTTTCTTTACTGTAAGTACTCTTAAAATAAATCAGTATTACCTATGTACTTACTTGCAAGTAGTTAAATTGAATATTACTCAGGTTTACTGCAGGTATAATGTATATCCATATTATATCGATATTATTGCCTTATATACCGTAAATTAGATAAGTACAATGTATAATAAATCACAATCAGTTATAATATATACATAATAATTAATATGATAGTTTTCGCAATATTTTCAAAATTATTAGGTATTGTAGGTTTTTATTTATTTACCTATTTACCATAGAATTATGTTCCTACTTCCTTATTCATCATTGATTTTACATTATCACGTCTAACATATATTTTTGTCTTCTGTCATTATAATACCAAAGTCCATACTGTTTTCTATTTCTACTCTATGACCTCTGCTTTTATTTAAATTGCGTTTTCCAAAATTTTTTATAACGTATGTATTTTATCATATGAATTTTATCAAGTATAGAGGTGCCTATGAGAATAAATTTACAAATACTTTTAGAACAATTTTGTTAAACCGCATATTTAAGGATAGCCCATAATATTATTTTTATCACTTTAATTCTAATTTCTAACAAAATTACCGACGAATTTCTAATATTTAACTTTGAACTATAAATCCTCTCACTTATCACACGTTATAGGACATCGACGCACCGTTCCCGTACGTCTACGATAAACTTGGTTGGACGACGTTGAAAATGATCGTTTCATCGGGCGCTATATTTGCTATGTTTGCCAGGTAAGAACACGTTTGTCAAGAATCACAGTGATGTCTTAATCGCGAACTTACCACAAACCTTACAGTCTTTTAGCGAGCATGTTCTCGATGCCGAGGATTCTGATGACCATGGCCGAAGACGGTCTCATGTTCAGCATATTTTCGACCATTCACCCGAAGTTTAAGACACCGCTGTTGGCCACTCTGACGTCGGGTCTGCTGGCGGGTAAGTACTTTAATGCGATTAGACGATTTATAATTGGCATGACGTGCAATAGCCAATGATAATATATTGACCCTTTGCGATTAATAAACGACCACATTCAGGTACTATCACGGCGCTTTTGAACCTCGAACAACTGATGAATATGATGTCGATCGGCACATTGTTGGCGTACACGATCGTGTGCATTTGCGTGCTGATATTACGGTACAAAAACGATCCGGATGGCGACAAGTTCGTGAAGAATCAGGTCATCGACGAACCGGAGACCAGCAGCGGTTTCTTCAAGGTGGTGGACAAGTACTTTAACCTGTCAAACGTCGAAAACGCCAACAGAGAGACTGAGCGCGTGGCCACGACTATCACTGTGTTGTACGGTACGTGTCGAAGCGGAATAACCCGCCGAAGATCAATGATTTATAATTTTTTGAAATTTTTAAAATACGTCGATTAAATGCGTTGTTTCGTCTTTTGCAGTTTGCACATCGGCGCTGTTCAGCTTCGTGACCGTACAACATGAGTGTGTGGCGACCAACCATCAATGTTGCGACGATAACGACAGCAACTCATCGGCCTTCCAACCAGGTTGCGTCTTAAACACCAACAACGCCACAACGCTTTTCAAACAAGGGTGCATCGAAAACGGCATCGCGACGTACGCGAGTGCTATTTTGGCCATCGGGCTGTTGTTTCTGTTGCTGTTACTGACCAGACAACCCCAATCGAACAAAAAACTTTCGTTTAAGGTATGAATCATTATAGATAACCATGATGTGTATCATAATAAAACGTATACGATGATTCAAATACAGACATGGTTTAGAGCAGGGGTTAGCAACCCACGGCCCGTGTACCAATTTTATGCGGCCCGCGATTAGAATTTATAATTGGTGTAAAAATATGAAATATCACATTATGTTAGTTGATAATGTTAATAATAAATTAATACAGCAAACATCGATGAAACTTAATATAAATTAAATGAACTTTGTTTTAAATTTTAACCGAGAATGTCATAGATCATATAGGTCTTAAAAAAAATATTTCAACATAAGTCGTATTCAAATGATTTTTTTTTTTTTATTGATTTTTCGTGTTCTTGTACTTACACGAAAATTAGCCAAAATATTCTTCGATTTTCCACTTTACGGGTGGTATCTGGTGAAAAATTGGATCTAGTTAATACTTTTGAGAGGTCGGGATCGAAAATGTCCAGACATTTTCATAAACAAATAAACAAAAAAAATATTTTGTAGTTAAAAATTTATAAAATGATCTATTTTTATAGCTAAGGATCGAAAATTTTAAATAAGGTCTCTCATAAGTAATCCATACTGTAAACTAAAAATCTAAAAATCTAATATAAACACGGTTTTTTTTTTTTGATAGATATTTTAGTTTAAATTTGGAAAAAATTATATGTTTAAACAAAGAACAACAATTTAAGTTATTTTGTTGTAATTTTAAAATATTATTCGTGAGTATTTGAAACTTGAAAAGTATACAAGTATATTTTATTTCTTTTATACGCGCAATGCTATATTCAATGTCAATGTTTTTGGCAAAAATTAATTCAACTTACTGTATTCTACTAGTAAATTAAATTATTTTAGTGTATCAATACAATCATCAAATGTACCTAGTAATTATAGGTATAGGCTGACAGACAGTTTTCTCTCGAAATCGTTTTTATTCGTGTACAGTGTTTTTAATCATTGGATTCAAATTTAACACATCCATTACTACAGTAACCTACTTGACACCTACTATACAGCAGATTGGTACTCACTTGGCTACCTTTTGTTTTATTTTTACTGGTAATTTTTTTAATTACTGAGATTTATTTTAGCTTTGTATCTCAATCTCATCCCTTAACCAAAAGCAGTGCTGAGACTTATCTAGATAAATTAATTTTTGTCTTTATCTGAATAGTTTTTCGGTCTTTTATCTTTATCTAGATGAAAAACTATTTATCTGGACTCAGCGCTGACCAAAAGTCCCCAACAAAGTTAAAGCTTAAACCATTTTAAATTCTTCAAACAGATACCACAAAAAAAAAATAAATCATTAATTGGTTTGCTTAGAGTGCATTAATGCAATGCAAAAAAATACATAAATTTTTGTATTATAAGTATTTAATATAATATTATAGTAACTACTATAAACAATATGATTCACTAGGTAGTAGGCATTTACTTTGTTTTATAAATACAACATTTTAAATAAACTTATGTTTTTTTTTCGTAGGTTCCACTAGTTCCACTCATTCCGTGCATTAGCATCTTGGTGAACGTTTACTTGATGATGAAACTCGACATAATCACCTGGATCCGTTTCAGTATTTGGTTGACGATCGGGCTATTCATATACGTACTGTATGGCATGAATAACAGTGCTGAAGGTCTAAAGAGGAAAGGAGAGCTGAAAAATAGTCGGTCGAGCTCTGCAGAGCCGATACACCAGATTTCTTCCATCAATTTATAGTTAAATTTCCCACAATGGCTCTTTCTCAACCTTGTCTAAAACTAGGAGCTATTATGCCTATACTAAAGTCTGGTGATTCTCACAATGATTTTAACTACCGTCCTACCACAATCATCTCCTACGTTTCCACGCCTCCACTTCTGGAATATGTTATACCCTCAACCACATTCTAGTTGAAGAGCAACACGGCTTCCGGCCCGGAACTACTACTTGCAATATTTTTTCACCGCTTATATTTTTCAGTCGTTTCGACTTCATTTCCAAGTGAATGTGATGTACACGGATTACTCTAATGACTGAGTTGATCATGTCTGTCTGGTAAAAACTCTCGATCTCTTGAGAATTTGTGATCGTCTTTTATTGGCTATGTTCCTTCCTGGATGAACACCATCATTATGTCTCCATTTATGTTGTTCTCTCCCTCAGTTTTTCACCCACATCTAATGTTCCTTAGGGCGCAGTTTCTTCACCGCTACTATTTGCGCTCTTTGTAAATTATGCCCATTTTATTATTTTGCATTCCAATTACCTCATAAAGACACATATTTTATGCGTGGTAATTCTACATAATGTGTATTCTGTATTCTTTTACAATCCAACCTAATTTAGTAGATATTATACGATGATCTGATAGACAATTATTCAACATAATATGTCCTATTGCATTACCAATAGAAACATTATTATTAATAATAGTATAAATAAATTATTACATATAAAATATTATTAGAAGTAGAGGTGATGGTGTGTCTTTGCTGAGAATTTTGTTAGTATTCAATCACATCAATCACATCAGTTACATTTACCTGCTAAATGATGATAATACATATATTATGTATTATGTATTATGTATTATGTACAGTGTACACTCGAAATCAGCATAGCGAATTCCCCGGTATTTATTTTTTCATATTTTGATACATATTTTTACAAATAATATTAAAGTCATTTTTTGTATCAAACGACGAAGTTGTACAGCAGAACCATTCTTGAATTGATTTATAAATTGCTTGATTTCTATAGTATGTTATCATAGTGCGTAAAGTCGTAAACGATGAAAATTGTCGTAAAAGTGTAATTTGTTTCTACAGTAATTTTTTTAATGTTATATCATCGTCATGATATTTTTATTATTACTTATTGCTATGAATATATTAGGTATGTTATAATATTTATTTTTGTACTTAGAATACGCATTTGTTACCAACATAATATAATATAATAATTATTAATGACTACAGTATTTTTATTTTTTATGTAAAAAAAAAAATGTTATATTGTAATTACAATAACAACAGGTAAAAGGCATATAATATGCAATTTTGTTGTAACATCATTTTATAATATATTAATTTATATTGTGTAGCCTATAATATAATCAAATTAAATATGCATAAGAAATTATTACGAGTTATATAATAAAACAACCTTAAATCACATATAATATTAAGGTCTAAGAGACAACAAACTGCTTAATAAAGTAGCGAAAGTGAACAGAACTGATTAGATAGTAATGACATATAATTAAATGTTTAAATTGATACAATGGTATTTTAGATGATTAGGGAATAGATTAGGGAGGGTTTAATTTATCTAAAACCGTCTTAAGTAACTTAATTAATGGATGTATACAATTTGTTTTAACATTATATTATAATACATTAATTATATTTGTAGCATGTATAATTAAATTTAAAAATAGGTAGTTAATCATCGATTTTACTTTGCCACCTATCTACGAACTTTGACCATTGATCAATCATGTGATCGCATACAGTTTAAGGTACATAATAACAAATCCACTATAATATATATATTAGCTACTATCAGCTAAGATTTGAGGAAAACCCGATATTATGGGTTTAGAACTCTAGTGTTGTAAAGTTGTATTGGTAGGCCTCGTTCTTATACATAGTGTTATATGATTTATGATTGAGTAATAAATAAATTAAGTTCTCTACAGTTATTGTCAGTGGCTTGATAAAAGTACATTATATTATTATTGCGAATTTTGCTATACATACATGTTAGACAATTTACAGTAAAATATTTTTTAGTATAATAGTGGCTAGGATTTGACGTAACATATTTTAAACATTTATTTGATTATATCTTCTAAATATATTTGCTTTAGTCTCAGCTCATCATTGGCAATGGAAGTGATGTATTCCTGGATAATATATTCATGGTTGATGTTCAGTACGTAAACAATATAGTAATGTATAGATAAATTATATTTTTAAGACATATTATATTAGTATAATATCATTCATTATATTTAAATTTAAAATCTACCCAAAAAGTTATATAAATATATATATTTGAAGTGAAAAGGTTTCAATACAATATTACAATATATGCATCACTAATTTAATCAAAACAATAATCGATATTTTGCTATCAGTTGACAATATTTTTCAAACTGATTTTTCTTGTAAAAATGTTTATAAAAGTAACCCGATAAGCAAGTTGTTTGGTTAAAACGGTACTATAAAATATTTTATAATTTGAAAAAAATATATATAACACAATTGTATTAATTTATAGATACTGCGAAAAAATGTTATCAATAATAATTAACAGATATTAATTAATAGTGGGGCTTGGAACTTAATGCACTTATAAAGTACTAAATATTATGCATGCATATACTTAAATGCTTAAAAAGTACAAATATACTCTAAAAATATGCGATTATTTTTGTTCAATGCGTTATTTTTATAAATACAAATATTTTACTAAACGAAACATACTTGCTAGGTATAAAATTTATAAAATAAAATAAAATAAATATATAGCTTCACAAATGTTCTCGAAATAAAATTTATTTTCTTTGAAAATTTGCCCATTTTATTATACATCTGTAATTCATAAATAAATAAATAAAAATTAGAAAAAACTTCAGAATTGAGAATTATCCTAATACCTAAATACCTAATGAGTATTCTAAAAATAAATATATATTTTTTTTTAATATAACATTTTCAAATTGTATTACCAATTTACCATTATACATCATAATATATACTCTAAAAAATTGTAAACAAAAAAAAAAAGCGCTAAAAATTACAAAATATTCAAAAATATGTGCTATAAACTTTTAATAGGTTTTTCTTAGTGTTGTGAAAATAATTTCGAGCTTACTTAGCAATAAATTGAATAGCCCAATAAAAACATAGAAATAATACAACAACTTCTGAGTCCTAGTTATTAGGTTCAAACCTAATGTGTTGGTACTGAAATAAAATGTATACGGTTATATATGATATTATTATCAACTGACAAAATTAAAATTCTGATTATAAAACACAACTTCTTAATATTTGGCAATAACGACAAACAGAAACGTTACAATCAGTTTGTTCTTATGAAAATATATTTAAAATAATAGCTTGCAGGCGGAACGAATGCTTTTCAATTTAGATTTTAATAGATGTTAAAAAGTTGTGTACCCTCACCCACTATTATTATCTAAAACTATGCCACCGTAAATACAACGCATGAATGAAAGATAATATATAAGATTATAATATAACTATAATTATAATTCTATTGAATTCAAACTTAACGTATATTTTAATGCATATAACAATACATTATTTCAGGAACAGGCATTCAGTGTGACAGAAAACTCGAAAGAAGACCAGCTGTATCATCTTGCTCAGAGTTGGTGACTGTAGTATAAATAAATTTTATGTTATTATGAGTGGTGGTTGGGGACTCGGAGGGAGATCCCTAAAGTCATAATAAGCACCTTTAATCAATAAACGACGAATATTTAGTATTAAGTATTCTTAGGACTACATTGTCATTATGCGATCAGACGATCAAAACCTCTTATTTTTTACATTTGTATTATGTATAAAACTAATTTTCTCTACTATTTTCCACTGTTGAACTTTTGACTATGCATAGTATATCAGATTCTGACATGAAATATAACATTTAATTATAATATGGTCTGCAATCGAATTAATTGTCATTGTCTTGAATATATTTTATACTAATTGTTTGTATTCGTAAAGTTTTCGTACTTGATTATAGTTGTATAATTAGTATTAAATAATAATTTTGCTCATTTTAATACAATTATTATAGAGACATTGACGATAATTTCAACTGTTCAAATGGTCAGTGTATCGAATGGCAGTTGGTTTGTGATGGTCACAAGGATTGTTCAGATGGTTCAGATGAAACCAAAGAGTTGTGTGCTATATACGAGTTTGGAACAAATATGACCATGGGTACAAAATAATTGCTTCTTGACACATAATAATATTTATATACTTATGTAATTACTAATAGATGTCAGAATTACGCTTATTAATCTATAAATTGGGCTTCACATCTAAAAATATATAAAATATCGTTTTAGATTGTGGTAAGAGCAAATATAAAAAGTCAAAAGCATATCTGAAGAATCATTAATTGCACTAGCACCTTGGACAGTGTCTATACAGCGATTGAGTACAGAATCCATGATTGAACATATTTGTGATGGATCTATTATTGCTCCAAACATAGTAATTTCTGGTAAAATCCTCGCACAATGTATTTAAGAAGGAATGAAAATTAATTAAATATTGTGTTTAGAGAGTTCTAAGTTTTGGTATCTAGGTATAACATCCAAGCAAACACCAATCAACGATGGTCGATACAAAATTGGTAAGAAAATAAAGTATTTTGACGAGCATACACATTTAATCAATGTAAGTTATTAATAAATTAAAGTCTATAAGTAATATGTACGATAATATGTATTATATCAAAACATGTGTGCAGGTAACAATGATTTATTTGACTAGAGATTTTAATCCTAGTGCTGCAAGTGATGGGTTCAAAAATGTAAATATAATAGTTTTTGTGTTGGCCAACAAAGTTTCTTTTAGTGATGGATTTGCACCGATTTGTATCGATTGGTTTAATAAATATGATCTACGGAAGGAAGCTCAAATGAGGGTACAGTTGCTTAACTATATAATTAACTAGTTTGTAGTTTATTAAATACATGAATCATATATTTAATATCGATCGCCTGGTTGAATTTCCATACAGTGGTGGAATTTGGACAAAATTGTGGAGTTCTGTGAGTTAGGCCTTTTAAGTTAAAACTTAGATATAAAGAACGTATCAGTCAAAAACCTAACCATAATATACTTTCATATTGAGATCTGCAATATTAGTAATTTTTCAGTTGTAATTTTAACAAAATGGGCTAACTTTGTTTCTCTTGAAATCCCTAATATATCGCAGTTCTGTGAGTAAATTTGTTGTGATTGTGAGTGTTTTTCACTTGGAAACAAGAATAAACAATTTTGAAAACCATTTTACATTATTTTTATTTCATAATATTCTATTGATTTCCATATTTATATTTAGTTTAGTCGTATTTTATTTAACATATAAAAATTAACCCAATTCACATTTCAGACACATTGCATATTATAAAACTGTTAATATGTTTACAGACTATTGGTAGAAAAGACCGGAAAATTATGGTGATACAAGGATTTTTTCCATACACTGATAACAGTTCTTGTATAGGAAGTGTTGATCATTTATCAAATACAATGGTGATTTATGATAAGATTTGTATCAGATTAGAGAAGGGTAATACAATTTTAGATTTTGATAATTAAATTCGATGTTTACTGAAGTTTTTTAATAGAAGATTGAATCTGGTTGGTACTTTGGGGGTCAAGAATAAAATATACTAGTATTTTTCTAAATAGTTTAAAAAGTCAAAAAAATGAAAAAAGATGGGGAATTATTATGCAAAACCAGTTTTTCACAATTTCACAATTGTTTTTTTTTTAGACTAACTTAAAAACGAATAATCATAGGTACATGCCATTTTTTCCAAATTCTTATATTCGCATTTTCTATACCTATACCATACAATTTATTGTTTTAACCTTTTAAATACCTATTACTTTAATTTTTTAATTTTATTTTACACAAACCCTATTTATAGCATTAATAATTAGTTGGTATTCTAATAATTTTGTATTTTGAAATGTCATTTTGAATTTGTTAGGCTTTTAAATATCTAATTTATTAAAAAGTTCCTTATAAGTAGTGAAATATGCTTTTTTCGGTTTTCAATGCTATACAATTAAATAGGTATAATAGTATTATATATATTATAGGTATACAAAGTGTAACAGTCAATAGATAGAACTGACTTTTGGAATAACTTTTGTTCTAATTAATAATTTTAATTTTTTTTTTTATACATAATGTATAGCCAAATACGCTACATGTGTAATAAAAAAAATATATTTTCATTTTTTTAATACTGTAAATAAAAAATAAAAAATTTAATTTAAATTTTGCTAATATGGGTTTATTTCTTAAGCTATTTACTAATCATGTAATTTTAAGTAGTATCAATTTCTTTTTTTATTTTGGTCAGTTTTTTCTATTACACCGTGTATAGAGTGTACAGATGTAGTTTCCGATGAATGAAATTATTTTACAGAAATTCTTCTTTGATTTTAGTGCTAATGGTAGTAAAACTTATGAGGAAACTTGTATTCAATTTTCAAAGATTAAAAGAATATTATATAAAAGCTAAAAGATAGCTAAAAGAATATTTTTTCGTTTTTCAAAAAGATGTATTCTTTAGTAAACTCAAATTAATTTACAAATTTTGATAAATTTTATCAAAATCTTAAGGAGCCTACCACGTCTTTTATTGTCAAAAACTACTGTTTCTAATTCCAACGATATACGTGTCGACTATTATCACGATTTTCATTCTGAAAAAATAATCAGATTGTCCATAATATATATAAGCGAATGATCGAGCCACATTTTAAATTTTAGATTCCGAGAGAAGCGATGAATGTATTGATTTTACAATGATGTGTTTTTTTTTTAATTTTTAATTTTTTTTTGTGTCTGTTATCACCTTTTAGGACAGTAAAAGTGCTTGGATTCTCTTAAATAGTAACTTTTCTGATAGGAAAGTGAATCTAATTGGTACTTTGGTGGGTCAAAAGTAAAAATTTTTCAGTAGTCTTCAAAAGCGACGTGTAAAACAAAAGAAAAATTAAGGAAAAACGGGAGTTTTTACGCAAAATATGTTTTCGAGAAAATCAATTTTGGTTTTTGGTGCAACTCTAAAACAAATGACCGTAGTTACATGAAATTTTGACTGAATATTTATATTAGCATTTTGACTTATTTTGAGCTATTTACGGACATTTTCAGTTTCCATTTTTTTTAGTTTTTTTTTTCTATAAATATCAATAAAGTTTTATTTGTTGATTAAAAAAGCTTGAAAATTTAATAGAAGGCGCCTAGGTTATT
Source organism: Sitobion miscanthi (assembly GCA_008086715.1). Lineage (NCBI taxonomy): Eukaryota > Metazoa > Arthropoda > Insecta > Hemiptera > Aphididae > Sitobion > Sitobion miscanthi. Next base: position 1,477,171 of record CM017800.1, on the reverse strand, counting down.
GTTTCAAAGGCAGATGAAAAATTAAAAATCCTTAGTCAGGGTTTTCGTTTATAAGCATTTAAATTTCAAATCTTGGCAAAATACGGAAAAATCACGAAAATTAGCAAATTATTTTGAGTTGAGAATTCATAAAAATTTTTCTTTTTAAATCTAAGATTTGAAAATGTAATACAAGATTATCCATAAGTTTATCTGTCTTTATCAAAAAAAAAAAAAATGTCTACAAGAAACTCAAATTAAATTTTTATGAGTGTTTGAAATTTATATTTTTACAACATTTGATATTCATTCGATATCTCATGTAACGATTTTAATACGTTTTATTATCTTAAAATACACATAACTCGCTTTAAAATTAAAATATATTAAAAAGCCCATGAGGTTGCTTAGATAATATCTTACCTTTAGATTTTATAAGAGGTAAATTCACTCTAATTTTTAAATTAACTGAGCTACACGTGTTCTTCTGAGCGTAAAATTTGCTATATTACGTACTTGTAAGACGGAGACAACTCATGCGGTATAACGTCCTCTTAACTACCTACAGACGCTCAGAAAAAATATCGTGGAATAACACTTGACATTTTTTTTTTTAATTTTCACAAAAACTTATGAAGAACCTTGCATTAAATATTCAAGTGTTTTTAACGACAATCATTGTTAAAGAAATCGAATGAAAATCGGAATTTTCTTATGCCTACAAATAGCTCAATGAATCAAAATATTTGTGTACAACCGTAAATTTTAAGTCACAATTAAAAACAAAAACTACTTTTTCGAAAACTGGTTTTGCTGATAATTTCTTTAGACTCCTACAATTTATAAACTAGATTTACTTTCCTACCAGTAAAGCTGTTGTTGAAGAAAATTGAAGCAATTTTACTGTCCCAAAAGTTGATGACTGAGAAAAAAAACACATCATTAAATAATCAACACTTTCATCCTTTCGCTCTGATTCTAAACGCAAAAAAGCGTTAATTTATTAAAAAATAAACAAAAATCAAAAATTTTACAGCCCCATCCCTACCGCAATTAAATTGAATAATCAACTGATGTATAAAATATCTCTTGTTTCAGAACTAAGTATAAATGATGGACTGCCAGGAGCAGGCTTAGGTATTTTATACTCTTCTACTTATTTTTTAACCGGGGTATTGACTGTATGGACTCAAACCGATAAAAAGGTTTTAGAAACCATAATTTTTACAGACATACAATACTATATACCATGGATACGTGGAATTTTAAACAAACATGTACGTAAATACTTTTCTTTGTATGTACCAATTTAAATTGTTAATCAATTGTCTTAGCTAGGTATTTTTAATGACAACTTCTGCTTAAAACTAATAATATTTTTGAAAAAATATATATATTGATGATTTAAGTTTTTGACAGGTCACAGTGAAAACATGTATTTTGCCAACTGTAGAAGGAGTTATATATTCCTATGAAGGTTCTAATGAAATATTATACCCTGGGGCATTAATTGATCGTAACCTTTATGTTATTGAAAATTGTGATGTTGGATATCATAAGGCTCATCCCATTGGTTTTAGAATTTGTATGGAAAATGGAAAATGGTTTTCAAGTTCTCGTAAACTGTGTTTCAGTAAGTTTTGTATAGTAGTTTATTTAAGTGTCGTAACGAATAGTAATTTATAATATAATATTATAAGTCCAAGATATGGTTGTTTGATTATAACTTATTTACGTTTATAGAAATGTGTCCACCTCTACTATCAGATGGTTTAAATATTAAATGTAGTTATAATGGTAAGTATGCAAATTGTTCAAATCTATCGATACCTGACACAATAGCAACATCATCATGGAAGTCTGCTTATGCTCTATCGAACGGACAAAAAGAGACTCCACTAGAATTAGTTTGTCAGTCCAATGGAATTTGGAATAACCGACTATATAGACGCAATTCATGTAATTGTATTTTTTTTTCATTTAAACATAAGTTTCTATTTTATATATAATAATATTACTGTAAACAGATGCTTTTGTTTGTATAAAAAATGGTAAAATAAAGGAAGAATAATTAATCGTTAGGTTTGGGTTAATGTTTGATATACATTTTTATACCATCAACAGTATGTTAGTTAACAGTATGCATTATTACTTGTTAACTATTATCATTCATAGGTATGTATATTTAAATATTATTTTAGATTGCGGTAAAATGTATAACATAAACGATGGAATGATCAACTATGGTGAAACAGCACTTAATGGAACGGCTCCTTGGAATGTCGGAGTTTATCGATTCAACATACGAACGTCTAATTATGACTGGATTTGTGGAGGATCTATTATTTCTCCAAATTTGGTCATTTCTGGTATAATCTTTGTAGAACAAATTAAAAAAAAAAATATAATTAAATAAATATAATTTTTAGCGGCTCATTGTTTTTGGAAAAAAGGTTTATCATCTAATATAATATCAGTGAACGATGGTCTGTACAAAATTGCCGTTGGAAAATATTCTATAAACTTCACAATTATTGACAATGAATTTACTAAAATAATGAATGTAAGTTATTAATAATTCAAAGTCTAAAAATAATTGGCAATGAAAAAAACTATTGTATAGGTGGAAATTGTTTATCTGAATGAACATTATTGTGGATCTTCTGGGTATTATGCTGATGATATAGCTATTATTGTGTTGCAAACCCGAATTTCTTTCAGTATTGGCGTTTCACCTGTTTGTGTCAATTGGAGAGGTATAAATACTATAGCAAATGGAGCTGAAGGAAAGGTTTGTTTGTATGGCATTATTTAAATAGTACAATTTTTATTTAATTTCTGTACCTATCGCTATCGACCATAGATAAATAAATAGTCCATTAAATATAAGTAATTGTTGTATGTGATAAAGAACTAATACCGTATAACGGGTAAGTGGGTGTAAATCTGCTGTACAGTATGTTACAATATGATATTTTTTATAGAAACAAATTAAATTCTGAAAATGTCCGTAAACAGCTCAAAACAAATCAAAATATTTTGAAAATGTTATCAATTATAGGAAATGATAAAAAAAGAAATTGGTAAAAACTCATACAAATGTAATTTTACTTTCTTGTGGAAGTTTTTTTTTATAAGCATAGACAAACTTATAACTAAAAAATTTTTATGAATTTCTAACTCAAAATAATTTGCGAATTTTCATGGTTTTACGTATTTTGTCAAAATTTGAACTTTAAATACATTTATAATAAAAAACAATTGCCATTGTAACAATATATTAAAAGCCTTGTATTAAATTTTCAAGTTTTTGATTCAATGAATACAATTTTAATGACCTATATAAAAAAAAAAAATTAAAAAATTTGGAAACTAAAAATCTCCATAACAGCTCATAAAAAATTTTATAGTGTAAAGAAAATGATAATGTTAACATTCAGAGAAAATGATATGTATTTAGGGTCATTTGTTTTAAGGTTCAACCAAAACCCAAAATCGATTTTCTTGAAAACTTGTTTTAAATTTTCAATTCTAAGATTTAAAAACGGAAAATTTTATACATTTTTATTTACAAACTTATTTTGACCAATTTTATTAAATTTTAATCTTTAAATGTTTATAAAACAAAATTATGCTTATGACATACATTATTCTCATTTCATATTTTATCAAATTCCAAAATTAAAAAACTTTGATCAGTCAAAATGTATTTAAATAATTATACACATTCCCAAACTCGCAAAAAAAAGTGATTAATAATTATGATACGTTAATATTATAAACGCACATTGTACAACCGTTTAATACTTTTACAGATTGTCGGTTGGGGAAAAACGGAAAAAGGCATTGAAAGTCTATTTTACAGGAGGAACTTTACCGTACATTGACCATAGTTCTTGCCGGAATATGTATACAAATGGATTTGAAAGATTTATGACTGTTGATAAGTTTTGTGCCGGTTCTGCATTGGGTAATACAATAATAATATTATACTTATTTTTATATGAATAAAAAAAAATTTTTTTGTACATTTATCCAACAAACTATACACATAGAGCGTACGTTGGCCACTAATGATTGTTTTAATTGACACTCGTCATTATAGTTTTAAATAACTTACTGACTAGTGACTTCCTACTTTACAATAGTTGAAGACCCATATTATCCAAAAGGTAATCTTGCTGGCTCTGTTGAATTATGGTGAGGTACAACAGCATAAGATTTCCGTTTTAATGCCGTTGCTTGTAAGACCTTATCTACGTATTTTACTATATTTTAAGGATAATAGCCTTCTACAATATACGACAGTAGCAAGTGGCTGATGAAGTTTTAACGTACCTACAACATTTTTTGAAATAGGTAGATTGTTTAATGATTCATTGAATATTTGATAATCACACTATTTAATTTTAATTCAAAATTATGTTACCGATCTACCAATAATATACAATTCATTGAGTTATCGGCTTAAAGTTACTTTTATCACGAATTGCATTGATTGAGTGTGCTCAGTGTGGATGTGTGTACAAATCACCTCTAAATATATAGTTTCGAAACACATCTTCCACATATTATAGGTGTTATATCATGTAATATACATTACGCTTGTATATTTTTTGTAATTAATAAGGTAAATCTATATTGTACATAATACCCTATACAGTGGCGTCATTTCAATTTTTATTAGACTAGGGCAACTTTTCACGGCTTTTTCGACTCAAAATTTTTTTCACTCAGATTCTCATAGCATAGTGCCATAGTGGTTAAGGGTGGGGGAGGTGTAGTAAATGTGCTGACTTAAGGTTGATGTAAATACTAGACTGGGGCACATGCCCAAGTTGCCTCACCCCCAAATGACGCCACTGACCCTATAACAGTTATACAAATTAATTAAGTAAGTACCAATTATAAATAAAATATGTTTTGTTTCAGGAGAAAGAGTTCTTCAAGTGGATAGCGGTGCAGGTTTAAGTTTTTTACACTCTAATTCTTATTATTTAACCGGAGTAGCGAGTATCAAGGATCAAGAAACAAATAATTCAGTCGCGGTTTTCACAGAAGTTAAGCACCATATTAAATGGATTCGTAGACTGTATAACAAACATAACTAAGTCCAATATAATTATGATAATGTTATTAAAATAATTTAATTCAATTGTAATTGAAATCAATATTTGTATAATTAAATAGTATTGTGTGTTTTTCAATTTTTCATATTTCATTCTATTATAAAGTAATTATAATATACGTATTTTATAATACATAACATTATGTACCTAGTACCAAAGCATTATAAATATTATAATTTACATGTATTAAATTCAAATCGGTTTTAGGATATACCAATTTTGCATTAAACATTAATTGTTTCATAATTATTCCTAGGTATTGTGCATTTAATTTGAAATAATTTCTCGTATTATTATTATTTTTTTTTATCAACTATGACATGGTTTTGTGAATGAGAACTTATGCTTCAGATATAACATTTAAGAGAGGAAAACTATGCTTTTTAATTTTATATTTTAATGATTTCATACATACCTAATTAATAATGACAAAAATATTAAGGTGCCGCTGTGAGTATATTAGTATCATTAAAATTGGTACAAAGATTTTTTGGGATATTTTAACCTGGTGGCTTCAAAAGAAACATAATAATTTCTTTCTTTTTTATAATAACTTTAATGTATATAATCTGTGTATGCAAAGAAAGATATCCGCTATACTTATCAAGAGCGAGAACAAACTTCCGGACCTTCGACTTTTTTATGTTAAGTACATGATGATTTTTATTTGCTCACCGTTCTAATATTATGATATGTCTATATTTGTTGTATTATAATAACGCGTCGTTGGTTGATAAATCTACGAGCCGCGACGTTGGCGTTGTCGTTTTCATGATAAAAGTACGGAAATATAATACATCAGTCGTAATAAACCCATCGCCGACCATCCAATATCTTCCCCCCCACTTTTCGTACATGCACACGCATAGGCGCAACTAGCCCTATAGTTTTGAGGGTGTACAAATTACAAAGAATTCCTAGACCCCCAGAACCACCTCTATATACAGTGTATAATAAGAAGATCTGACAAAAAAAAATTACGCTACTCAACCGTATGACAAAAATTGTGAAAAAATATTTTGAAAAAAAGTTATTACATTCTAAATTAATTTACTCAAAAAAATATTGATATCTTAAAATACTCTAAAAATTAACTACTTAGATAAATGTTTTAACCGTTAAAATTATTTTTATAATCAGACTTACAAAATTAGCTATTTTGAATTTTTCCAAAAAATTTTAATTAAATTTGAAATTATATTAAAAAATAAAAATATTAATTTATACATGAAAAAAAATTTAAAATATTGGTTTGAACAAAAGTTATATTATTAAAGCTGGAAAATCTAGATTGTCAATTTCTTGTGTTTTCTTTTTTTTTAAATAATATAGATTCTATAGGTCTTATTATTTGTTTAATATTATAAATAATTATATAAACATTGATATAATTAATTTTCATAAAATAACACCATGACAGTTTTTTTTAACAATACAATTTAACTGAAATATTGTTGGCTATTTTACGCGTTTCCGCTTGTTTTATAAATTATAACAAATTATAAACAAGTAAACAATACGAACGCGCCCACATTCATGAATCATGTGCAGTCTTTTATCTTGGCGAAGATAAAGAGAAATATCGTTATCCGGTTTTCTACTTTATTTTGTCGATTTATAAGAAAATATTATTAGGTATGAACGTATGATCATTGTTAGTATTTGTTACACAAATAAGTACCTAATAACGACGTAACTGTGACCTGTTCTATACAACATCAAATACCTGCCTAAGCTAAAGGTTATTTCATAATATTATGTTATACTGTTATAACTAGGATTGTCAGAACGTAATAGTGTCCACTTATCATATTCCTCAATGTACAGTTGGTACAACATTTTTGTATTTATCGACAATTTTTACTTCAAAATAATCAAAGTATAA